>CM055125.1:122783240-123383240 GCA_029206835.1 Rana muscosa
CATCGGATTGTGTCCGGCCCATACTGCGAAGGCGCAGCGCTTGCGCAGTACAGAGGACAAGGAGATTCACAAAATCTCTGAAGATGAACGGCGCCTGCGCTGTGAGTGCAGGTTCAAGCCCCACCATCCAAGTGGACATACAGTAGCACATAGTAACAGGGCCCCTCACGGGCTCGGTTCGATCGCCACGCTTCGGGCATGGCCTCACTTGGCTCAGCTTGAATCACGGATGGTGTGGCCTTCACCTGAACTCACCACGCAGGCGTCGTTCGTCTTGGAAGATTTTCGAAATCCCCTTGTCCTACATACTGAGCAAGCGCAGTACAGGGTGGACACTATTTGACGGGGGACAGAATTCGACACATCACCGGCCTTACCCAGCCATTGTTGTATTTTTGAATCAGTGTTGGCTACCTCATCCTCCTCCACCGCCGCTTCCACCTACACAGCCACATCCACCGCCACCTCAACCTCCTACTCCATATGGACCTCGTCCTCCTAGGTCAAGATAATTATTTTTTATTTTTATTTTTTTATGTTATTTTAAGTTATTTCCCTATCCACATTTGTTTGCAGAGCACTTGCCATGCTCTTAACAACATTTTGCTGCCATTTGAAGCCCTCTTGCCCTTTCCATTACCTTTTTAGAACCTTTTTAGTCCTTAGAAGTCCGGGTCCCCATTGACTTCAATGGGGTTCGGGTTCGGGTCCGGGTTCGGGTTAAAGTTCGGTCCCGAACCCGAACTTTTTTCCGAAGTTCGGCCGAACCCGTTGAACCCGAACATCCAGGTGTCCGCTCAACTCTAATTATGTTTTGAATAAGATTTCTACTTCTTATGAATATGTTTCGTAATTTATTCCAGTAGCTAAAGTTATAGTTAAGAATTATAGATCTGAAGGTACCAGGGATGCCAATAGAGATGCCAACTGAGATATCAATTGGAATGCCGATTGGGAAGGTTATTTTATTATTTTTAAGGTGATAGGGATTATAGTTATTTTTGTTTCAAAATAATTGGTAAAAATAAAAAATAATGGGTAAAAATAAGAATAACATGGGTAAACACAGAAAGGATTATGAGTCTAAAATGGTTTGTATTGATTAATGAAATTATTCTATTCTATGGATTTTTTTATTTTTCTTGGATTCTTCCATGACCATGAAAAAAAAAGCACAACTAAACTTCTATTTGTTATTTACCTTTATAAAAAAAAAAAAAAAACTTCTATTTGTTATTTATTATGTTATCAAGGACTATCATTTTTGGATGAATTTCAATGATTTATTCATATGGACTTACATCAAAAAGTGACATATTGATCAGTCGATCATTATGTGAGGGAGAGTTGGGATGTGATTCTAATATAGGATTTTTTTAATGAAATGTCTGGATAATGATGATAGTAATAAGATAAAAGAAAATATAGAAAAAATAGTTGACTCTATGTTGACGTTGAAATTTTATACTTTCTCCTACACAATCTTTGTTAGTTTAGTAGATCATTGAAAGATTGATATCACAATAATAACTAATAGTAATGATACTAGCTTAGTTTACATAATAGTTGTTATATTTTGGTTTCTAAATCTTTTATAGGAACACATTAATACACACATAATAATTTTTTATTCATTTTGATAGAACATATAACTTGGGAAAGTTGGATGGATAGTTTGTTATTACAAGAATGTACAATAAAGTGTACATTTGAAGTATTAGTATATTTAGAGTATATACAGGCTTGTGTAGGAAGAAAAGGATTTGATTTAATGTGTCTAAATAGGATTACTGCTGAATGTCGGAAAAAAAAAATCTTGTTGGTCGTGGATAGTTAAATAGATAAGTAGCTAGATAAATAGATAGAAAAATAAATAGAAAGATAAATAGAATGTATAAAAATATAACAATAAAATAATGGGAAAGTTATGTTTTTATGTATCAACAGATGAGTAGATTACTTATTATGTTTATAATTGTTCAGTGTCAAGGATAAAAGTGCAGCTTCTAGCCTCTTTGGAGCCTCACCCAGACCTGTGAGACCTTGACCATCCATTGCATGTTGACCACATACAAGAAGAGATCATGGGAGGAAATAGCATATGATTTAACGCCACAGTGGACTAGACTGAGCAAAAGGCAAAAGGAGGATAGGCCACTCCACACTAAATGGAAGCCACTTTGTGAACGGGGTGTGCTGCAACCTTACAGCAGAAAAGGGGACATCCAGGAGTGAAGCCCCAACCCAAAAATCCCAACCATACGCTATGGAGATAGCATTCCTATGAAGCTCAACGAAGTCAAGGAAGGTTTTACGCTATGTGGAGCTTCCCCTTGTTTTACTTACATGTCCGCACTGCTGCACGCATCCACCTGTTGACTGGAGCCATTGGAATTCCTAAAGGGAGCTGGCGGTCCATCCAGTGAGGAATTTACAGGCTCATTTCATCTGATATCTGGTGAGTACACTAGCTAAGGGGAATGTGTCGGCTGTTTCAGTGATGGAAGTATGAACCAGAGTTACATCTTGTTTATCAATTGAAAATTAAGCCATCAACAATCTGCCATTTAGTGTCGCTGTTTTTTTTCTCCCTATGAGAGACACAAGAATTTGTGAAGGATTATCTTCTGACATTCAGTGGGAATATAAGTTTTGATGTATCTGGCTTGACTTATTTATTTGCTTGTAGCTGATGGACTTTGCTTTTTCTTTCCTTGGATCTTATTTGTTCCGTTTTGCCGCACGGTGAACTTTTGTGACTTTAAAGATTTTGTGTTTATTACTATAGGATATATATGTATATCATCATTGGGATCTCAGATTCCATTTAAGCGCTGTTAATGTTTTATTTATTTTAATGAAACATATTTTTTTCTCATTATTACTATTTCAAGTCATAAAAGTTTCTGAAATATTTATTGAAACATGTTAGTTTTTGAAGGTTGCTGAGGACAGAGAAAGGTCATTTGCTGTATATGTAACTTCTATTTCTGAGGTACTATGTCAGGAGAATGGGTGAAGTTATGTAACTTAATATACACACGTGGGTGTTACTTCTGTGGACAGTAGCATCATCACCTTCCTTGGAGCGATGCTAAATGTAAATTATGCTTAGCTTAGCTTTTTAAACAGTATAATAATGCCTCACAAGTGAACACGAGTTAGGAAGATCGGGGGAAGGGACCCGATACACTATGGAGGATGTACCATCTGATTCCTCATTCCTCCTTCTGAAGCTACCATCTTACCATGTGTTACCAGCTGTCATTATGTAAGCCTTGTCTTTTGCTTGTCTTTCTGAAGAATAAACTCACACTTTTGAAGATAGCCTGGCTCATTGAATTTTGGAACGATACGCCTAGAAAAAGACACTAATTGGCATAACACACGTCTATATTTACATTGGTTTTTCTCTGCTAGTGCAAAAAATGTTTCTCTATGTACCAAATCCTTGTTTGAGGTTAACTACGGGAAATCAGAGGCAATGGGAATAGAAATAAAATCTTCATTACTACATCAGATAACTACGCAATTCGATTTTAGGTGGACAGATTCCCACATAAGCTGCCTAGGGACTAAAATATCGAGGAACTTAAACAAATTATTTGAACTTAACTATGTAGAATTGATCAGACGAATAAAACTAGATCTAATGAGATGGGAAAAATAAATCTTTACTTGGTTCGGGCGGACAAACATAATAAAGATGAACGTTTTTCTGAGACTTCTGTATATAATACAGACTCTACCAATTAAGATCCCCCCAAGTTTTTTTAGGGATCTTAGGTTAAGGTTTCTTAAATTCATATGGGCATGGGAAACCGGCGAGAATACGAAGGACAATCTTGTCACTACCCCCCAATCTTGTCACTAAGGAGAAGGAGGGATTGATTCCCGGACCCAGTAAAGTACCAGGAAGCATCTCATTTAGTTAGAATAGTGGAGTGGTGTGGGCTTAACCACTTAACGACCGCCCACTGTAAATATACGTCAGCAGAATGGCACCGACAGGCAGAATCACGTATATGTACGTGATTGCCTTTGTATAGTTGGGGGGTCCGATCGGACCCCCCTTCTTTACAGTGAGCGGTCATTTTACCTTCGGGAGCGATCCGGCATGAGGGGACGGCCGTTCGATTCCGACCACCCCCTCTCGATCGCTCCCGGCGAATGAGAGAGCTTCCCCTGCCTGCCAGGAAGGAGGAAGTGATGTCATCTCTCCTGGGGCGCTCACATATACCGAGCGCCGTACAGGAGAAGATGCCAGGTTAGTACACAAAACAGCACACTGACACCAGGACACATAGGCACATAAATCGCCCCCCCAGGCCCCCCCAGACACCCCCAGATCACCCCCCAGCCCCCCCAGCCCCCAGTCACAGTGTCACTGATTGCAGTGACCATTTATTTAGTGATCACTGCAATCAGTGACATTTGTGACTGTAAAAGTGTCAGTACATTTAGTTTTAGGTCCAGTGTAGCCCCCTAACCCCCCCTAATAAAGGTTTAACCCCCTGATCACCCCCCAGATAACCCTTTCACCCCCTATCACCACTGTCACTAAGCAATCATTTTTCTGATCGATGTCTTAGCGTCGGTGATGCTGATCGGTAGCCAGTAATTTTTTTTAGGTTCGCCGCAGGTTTTTATAGCGTCGGGTACCCCCATATATTACCTAATGAAGGTTTAACCCCCTTGATCGCCCCCCAGGTAACCCTTTCATCCCCTATCACCACTGTCACTAAGTTATAATTTTTCTGTTCGATGTCTTAGCGTCGGCGATGCTGATCGGTAGCCAGTAATTTTTTTTAGGTTCGCCGCAGGTTTTTATAGCGTCGGGTACCCCCATATATTACCTAATAAAGGATTAACCCCCTTGATCACCCCCCAGGTAACCCTTTCACCCCCTAGCACCGCCGTGGCTATGCGATCATTTTTCTGATCGATGTCTTAGCGTCTGTGATGCTGATCGGTAGCCAGTAATTTTTTTTAGGTTCGCCGCAGGTTTTTATAGCGTCGGGTACCCCCATATATTACTTAATAAAGGTGTAACCCCCTTGATCACCCCCCAGGTAACCCTTTCACCCCCTAGCACCGCCGTCACTATGCGATCATTTTTCTGATCGATGTCTTAGCGTCGGTGATGCTGATCGGTAGCCAGTAATATTTTTTAGGTTCGCCGCAGGTTTTTATAGCGTCAGGTACCCCCATATATTATCTAATAAAGGTTTAACCCCCTGATCACCCCCCAGGTAACCCTTTCACCCCCTATCACCACTGTCGCTAAGCAATCGTTTTTATGATCGTTGTCTTAGTGTCGGTGATGCCGATAGGTAGCCAGTAATTTTTTTTTAGGAGACTTTTAGGAGACTTTTTGGGAGCCTAGCCGCGTACGGGACCCCAAAAACCAAGCACCGCCTTCAGGCTTTCTAAGGGTGTCAATTTTTGATTTCACTTCTCACTGCCTATCACAGTTTCGGAGGCCATGGAATGCCCAGATGGCACAAAACCCCCCCAAATGACCCCATTTTGGAAAGTAGACACCCCAAGCTATTTGCTGAGAGGTATTGTGAGTATTTTTCAGATCTCGCTTTTTGTCACAAAGTTTTGTAAATTGAAAAAAAAAAGAAAAAAAAAATGTTCTTTCTTCATTTTCAAAAACAAATGAGAGCTGTAAAATACTCACCATGCCTCTCAGCAAACAGCTTGGGGTGTCTACTTTCCAAAATGGGGTCATTTGGGGGTGTTTTGTGCTATTGTGGCATTTTATGGCCTTCAAAACTGTGATAGGTAGTGAGGAGTGAAATCAAAAATTTGCGCCCTTAGAAATCCTGGAGGCGGTGCTTGGTTTCCGGGGTCCCGTACGTGGCTAGGCTCCTAAAAAGTCCCACACATGTGGTATCCCCGTACTCAGGAGAAGCAGCAGAATGTATTTTGGGGTGCAATTCCACATATAACCATGGCATGTGTGAGCAATATATCATTTAGTGACAACTTTTTGTAATTTTTTTTTTTTTTTTTTGTCATTATTCAATCACTTGGGACAAAAAAAAATATTCAATGGGCTCAACAGGCCTCTCAGCAATTTCCTTGGGGTGTCTACTTTCTAAAATGGGGTCATTTGGGGGGGTTTTGTGCTATTTTGGCATTTTATGGCCTTCAAAACTGTGATAGGTAGTGAGGAGTGAAATCAAAAATTTGCGCCCTTAGAAATCCTGAAGGCGGTGCTTGGTTTCCGGGGTCCCGTACGTGGCTAGGCTCCTAAAAAGTCCCACACATGTGGTATCCCCGTACTCAGGAGAAGCAGCAGAATGTATTTTGGGGTGCAATTCCACATATAACCATGGCATGTGTGAGCAATATATCATTTAGTGACAACTTTTTGTAATTTTTTTTTTGTCATTATTCAATCACTTGGGACAAAAAAAAAATATTCAATGGGCTCAACATGCCTCTCAGCAATTTCCTTGGGGTGTCTACTTTCTAAAATGGGGTCATTTGGGGAGGTTTTGTACTGCCCTGTCATTTTTGCACCTCAAGAAATGAGATAGGCAGTCATAAATTAAAAGCTGTGTAAATTCCAGAAAATGTACCCTAGTTTGTAAACGCTATAACTTTTGCGCAAACCGATAAATATACGCTTATTGACATTTTTTTTACTAAAGACATGTGGCTGAATACATTTTGGCCTAAATGTATGACTGAAATTGAGTTTATTCGATTTTTCTTATAACAAAAAGTAGAAAATATCATTTTTTTTCAAAATTTTCGGTCTTTTTCCGTTTATATCGCAAAAAATAAAAATCGCAGAGGCAATCAAATACCATTAAAAGAAAGCTCTATTTGTGGGAAGAAAAGGACGCAAATTTCGTTTGGGTACAACATTGCATGTCCGCACAATTTACAGTTAAAGCAGCGCAGTGCAAAATTCTGAATTCACCTCTGGTCCTTTAGCTACCAAATGGTCCGGGGCTTAAGTGGTTAATAAGAAACCATGGTTAAAAATGGAAGAAGTGATGGTGGACATACCGCTGGAAGGTCTAGTCTGGATTCCAGATGCCAAAATGCCAGCAGAAATAAAGAAACATCTGATGATAGGTGCCACTATACAAACAATTAAAAAGATTTTCAAGAAAACAACTATGTCTATATACCCAAGCCCGATGACCCCGATCCTGGGTACCATGGCATTTCAGCCAGGAGTGATAGATCAAAGATTCAACGCTTTACGACAAAGGGGTATTAGTAGGATTGTTCATTTTTCAAAAGATAACCGACTAATGACAAAGAGAGTGATTGAAAGAGAAGTAGCACCAGAATTAGATTTTTTTAGGATGTTGCAACTAGATGCGTTTATTAGAACAAAGGCAAAGACATATACAGAAATCAGAACACTGTCAAAATTCAAGGAGATGTGCCTGAAGGGGAACCCTCTGAGACATTCATTGTCATATTTCTATGCAATATTAATCAATTCAGAAATACCACAAGAACTTACGTTCCTTCAGGCATGGGAGAGTGACTTGGGGTTGACATTCTCCCAAGAACAGAGAGACAGGATTTTGACATTCACCCACAAGGCCTCAGTAGCAAGCAGATATCAGGAAGGAGGATATAACATTTTAACTAGATGGTACAGAACACCAACAGTATTACATTGAATATACCCTCAGACGTCAGATTCCTGAGGAGGTGTCATGCAGCAGAGGGTACGTTACTACATATCTTTTGGGAGTGCGCAAAAATTAAGGAGTTTTGGAGAACAGTATTAGAAATTATTGAAATAATAACAGGTGTGTCCTTAGAAGATAGACCAGCAGCCATTCTATTACTTGACATCCCTATATCAGTGGAAAAATATAAAAACTCAGTGTTAAGACATCTTTTGGTGGCCGTGAAGGCGTGTATCCCTGTCTTGTGGAAAAATAGAGAGCCCCCCAACCAGAGCACAGTGGTTCATCAGAATCCCAGAGATTCAACAAATGGAGAACCTTACAATGGCATTGAAAGATCAAGATGAGAGGTACCGGACGATATGGGCACCCTACCTGAAATATAGGGAGGAGATGGGGGGGAGAGGTGGGGGGGTGGGGTTTGGAGGAGTGGGGGAGAGAGAGAGGATGTTGGGGAGCAAAGAGGAGGGAGGTTAACCTTTCCATCCTCTCCCCCCCCTCCCCCCCTGGGGATGTTTTTTTTTGTTGTTTTTTTGTTTTGGTGGGGAAGGGAGGGGGGATATTATTTGAAAGGAAGGGTGAGGAAAATATAATTCTCATTGAAGTAATGAAGCATCAAGGAGACAAGAAAAAAATATAAGAGTGTAATGTTTTTCTTGTAGTTGATGAAATTAGAAGGTGTAAATGGTGAAAACCTGTAATGTGAAATGTAAAAAAAATAAAGAATTTATAAAAAAAAACCTTGTTTGATGCCTCTACAAAACCTCTTATTTTCCAAATTGGCAAATAATCAGTAAGAGAACGCACAACATATGAACTGTCACTATAGATGGACTAGTGGACCTTGGTTCTCTTCATTGACTACAGTCAGTGCTGTTTCTACTGCTAACAATTCTGCTTTTTTGTGCTGAAAAGTGTCCTGGAAGTCTGTGTTGTATGGCATATCCTCTTTTAGGAAACCAGATTGCATAGCCTGAAAAATACTCCCCTGAAATACAGTAACGTGAACATCTACAAACACTGGTTCATCAGTGCTTCTCTGCGAAACAGAGGAGAATAGGCATCCTGGACTTCACATGAACACTCATGTTCTAATCCATTATATTTCATCAATTGAGGGAGTACATATTTGGCATTATGTTCAATCTGGATCTGTTTAGGTGATAAAGCCAACAACCATTGTGAAAATCTTTGATTGGAAACACCTTGAATATTTTTCTCAAGGAGAAATTTCAGGGTGGAATGCAGAGTTTGTAAGATAATTTGGTTAAATCCTACTATGTGCTCAGTTGCCTTCACTGCATAGTGAAATCCTACCAATTGTTTTACACATGTGTCAAAACCTCTCTCAACTGGGGTTTAAATCCTAGAGAAATATCCCAAAATCCTCCAATTTGCTCCTTGTAATTGAAGTAACACAGAAGAAATTGCATTTTCAGATATATGCACCTGCAAAGCAAATGGTGCTTGCCTTTCTACTGTAGCTAGGGCTGGTGCTGTTTGCAAGTCTTTTTTCAAAGATTCAAAATCCCTTTTCTGTACTTCTGTCCAAGGACCAAAACCATTTTCCTCATTGGTCTTTAGAAGATCGTACAGATTTTTTGCCTTCTCAGCAAATGACTCAATGTACTCTCTAAAAATATAACACTGTTATAAACTCTAAGGGAGTTAGAGAGCAGGAGGTCTTGAGAGGAGTGAAGAGAACAATTAGGTTGGTATTTTGAGACTAGGTCAGTGATGTAGCTGGGGTCCAGGTTGTGGATGGCTTTGCAAGTTATTGTTAGTATCTTGAATTTCATTTGTTGGTTGAGTGGTAGCCAAAGGAGGGATTGGCAGAGGGGTATAGCAGATGCTGAGTGGTGTTCATGATGGTCTGAAGTGGGGATAGGCTATTTAGAGGTAAGCCAATGAGGAGGGAGTTGCAGTAGTCGAGGTGAGAGATGACCAGGGAGTGGATTAGAAGCTTTCTGGTGACATTGGTTAGGAAGGGGCATTTCTTGGAGATGTTGCGGAGGTTGAGGTGGCAAATTTTGGATAGCGATAGGGTGTGGGGCCGAAAGGTTTGTTCAGAGTCCAGGATTACACCTAGGACCTTGGCGTGGGGGGACAAGTTGATAGTTGAGCCGTTGAAATTGACAGAGAAATCAGGGGAAGTGGCACCTGGGAGGGGAAAGATCATGAGCTTGTTTTTGGATAGGTTGAGTTTGAGGAAGTGATGTGACATCCAGGCTAATATGTCAGCTAGTAGGTTGGTGATGCAGAAGGAGACAAATGGAGAGAGCTGGGGGGTGGAGAGATAGATTTGGGTGTCATCAGTGTAGAGATGATATTGAAAGCCATGGGAGGCAATCAACTGACACAGGGAGGTGGTGTAGATTGAGAAAAGGAGAGGTCCAAGAACAGAACCTTGGGGAACCCAGACGGAGAAAGGAAGAGTGGTGGTATAGGTAGGATGAGAACCAGCAAAGAGTACAGTAACACAGACCAAAGGAGTGGTGTTTTTTGAGGAGGAGGTCAACTGTATCAAAGGCAGCAGAGAGGTCCAGGAGAAGTAGTACAGAAAAGTGTCCGTTGGTTTTAGCCGTTAGTAGGTCATTTGTGAGTTTAAGGAAAGCAGTTTCCATGGAGTGTTGAGGGCGAAATTCGGACTGAAGGGGATCAAGAAGTTTGTTCATGGTCAGATGGTCGCTCAGTCAGTAGTAGACTAGTCTTTCAAGAAGTTTGGAGAAGAAAATGAGTAAGGAGATTGGGCGTTGGTTGTTAAGATTGGTGGGGTCCAGTGAGAGCTTTTTAAGTATGGGAGTGACTATCGCATGTTTCAGAGAGTTTTGAAAGCTGCCATAAGAGAGGGAGAGATTGAAAACGTGAGTCAGTGGGTTAGCATAGCATTTGCGAGAGAGCAGGATCCAGGGGGCAGGTGGTTAGATGAGTGTTAGATAAAAGTTTAGCAACCTTGTTAATACTAGCAGGGTTGAATGAAGGAAGTAATGATTGTATCTGTGGACATGGGGTGTTGAGTGGGGGAGGTTCCTGCACATTGGAGATCTCCTCATGAATTGTAGCAATCTTATTTTTGAAGTGATTGGCGATATCCTGGACAGTGAGTGAATTGGAGGGTGGAGGACAGAGTAGAGTGTTAAAGGCAGAGAAGAGTTGATGTGGACTGGATGAGAAGGTGTTAATGAGTGTGATAAAATAGGTCTGTTTGGCAGTTTGGAGGCAGGAATAGTATTTTAGGAGGGCAGATTTATATTGTTTGAAGTCCTTCTGGAACGTAGTTTTATGCCACAGACGATCAAGAGCGCGGCTATGTTTTCTGAGACTTCTGGTGTCGTCTGTTTACCAGGGTTGTAGCGGTCGGGGCCTGATTCTGCATGTAGTGAGGGGAGCTAGGGAGGAAGACAGTGAGCTGTTGTAGATGAAAAGTGGCTAGGTTGGAGCAGGACAGGGGTGAGATTGGGATCAGAGGTGATCAGTAGCAAAGTAGAGAAGAGAAGGGTTTAGGTGACAAAGGTTTCTACGGGTAACAGTTAGGCGGTTGGAGGGAGAGGAGGTGGAATACAGGGAGAGAGCAAAACTAATAAGGTGGTGAGCAGAGAGTGGGAGAGGATTGTTGGAGAGGTTGCATGGAGTGCACAGATAGGAGAAGACAAGGTCAAGTGTGCACTTGCAAGCTGCGAGGTAAGAGGAAGGGGGGGGGGCAGTCACCCTATGCTAGTCATTATATATAAGAAATGAAAGCTATATATAAATGCATGGACTGGGTTATTAGTTCATTCTTTGACTGTACATCTTGGGTTGGATAGCCAGCTATCCCATTTAGCTCTAAATTAATTGATCTTGAGGTCTGTGATTGCTAACAGTTTCTCCATCTCACATTTGTGGTTTAGAGTAAATATGGCATCAGTGGGAGATGGGGATTTAACTGTGTTCCACAACCTTGTGATAGTTATTTTTGCTGCTAACAAAAGTTGTGTAATCACTACTCTTATCTTGGGTGAGAATTTGTGTATTGTTAGGTGTAATAAAGCAAGTTCAGGGTTTGAATCTATATGTCGGTCACATATGTCTGATATTATGGAGAAGGTCTTGTTCCAGAAGGATCATACGGATTTACATGACCATAGGATATGGTACAGTGTGCCTATTTCTCTGCATTTCCTCTAGCATAGGGCTGTGTGGTCAGGGTAATACTTAGAAAGTTTGTAGGAGGTGAGGTACCAGGAGTGTACTACTTTTTGAAAATGTTCCCAGTGGATTACACATCTAGAAGATGAGTATGTGGTGGAGAGTGCTACTTTGCAGTAGTTATCTGGAAAGGTCCTACCCAGGGTTTTTTCCCATTCGATAATAGTAGTAGTAATAGTAGTAGTTTTGGAGAAGGAGTCTTGAGCATTATAAATATTGCACAATAGTGAGATTCCTTTGATTGGGGTAGTAGGGTCCTGGAGGAACGTGTATATCGAGGCTGGTAGTTCCAAGTAGAAAGGTAGGGGGTGTTTCTTCAGAAAGGATCACATTTGTAAATAGAGAAAATGTGCAGGGGGGGGGTGATTTCCAAAGTTTCAAGTCAAGGCAAGGTATGAAATATTGGAAGTAGGGAGCTCAGACCACAGTCTAGTGGATATCTGTACTGTTGGGATAGGAGAAGTAGGGACAGGGGCTCCTAATTTAATGGCAATGAGGGTTGATTTGAGGTCTCTGTGCTGAGTACTGCTGGCCTCCATGAGTGTCCACGATTTATGTGTGGAAGGTGTCCACCAATATTTGAGCTGATATATGACACATGCTTTGTAATATACTGTTACATTGGGGGCTCCCATTCTGCCATGCTTTCTATGTTTTAACATAATAGTGAGAGAACACCTAGGCAGGCGGCTTGCGGTTCCATATGTACTGATTGAAAAAAATTTTTACCGAGGAAAGGAAGGTGCGTGGTAGAGGGATTATTATTGTGTGGAATTAATAGAGGCGTTTAGGGAGGATTCACATTTTTTTTTTTTTTTTTTACTTGGAAAGTCCAACTTTATTAATTGAAAGCACAGATTACAAAATAGTCAAGCACATTTGTCAACAAAAGCACAGTTTCATATGGTGAAATGCGTGATCACTTTGTTTACTTAGATACCACTAGTCATACATACACATGTTCATAAGGACAAAGGAGCAGTTTAATGTAGAACAACCTCTGGGTAAGACAGAATCAGACACATGTCTCTCCATCCTCTAGCCATCTATCCCATATATTGGAATACTTTTGTGTGGAGCCCCTGTGTGTGTAAATCAGCTTTTTGAATGGCAAAGTGTCATTAGCAGCCTTTTTCCACATCTGTAGAGTGGGTGGCAGATCCTGCATCCACCTCTGGGCGATCACTTTACGTGCTGAAAATAATGCTTCAAAGATGAAAATTGTTTGATATTTATCTACCTCAACGTCAGGCAATAGCCCCAGGATACACAACTTAGGGTCAAGTACCACAGGGGATCCCATATTGTCATGCAGAAAGTGAACAACCTGCGTCCAGTAAGTCTGAATACTTGGACAGCTCCAAATGAGATGGTAAAACGTGCCAAGCGTGGACTGACACAGACAACAGGTCGGATTGGATGAGTGTTGGAATTTGGCCATCCTCAGTGGTGTTGGGTAGGCTCTGTGAACAATGTAAAGTTGCGTCAGTCTATCTGACAGTTTAGGAGACATAGTCTTGGTTCCCTCAAGTATTTCATCCCAGTCTGCATTTTCTATTGGGCCTATGTCCTGTTCCCAAGCCGTCTTAGCCTTCTGAGTAACGGCTACCGTACCCCAATGTCTGATGGTGTAGTACAGGCTTGAAATAAGCTTGGAGGGGTCACTCCCCAAAACAATATCTAGCACCGGTGGGGGTTCTGTCTCTACCTCCAGTGATGTCAGCTGGGCTGGGAGTGCATGACGGAGCTGCAGGTATTTGAAAGCTAAGTGCTGTGGGAGCGAAAATTCCTCTCTAAGTGCCTGAAACTGTTTGAGGCCAGGGTTTGATAGGACTTGGTGTAAGTATATTATTCCGTGTCTGGCCCAGACCACCGAGTCGGGGATCCCCGCTAGTTCTGGCATATGGCTGTTAAGCCACAAAGGGGTATGAGAATAACATTTCCCAACATTCAGTTTTTTAAGGGACACTTCCCAAATCCGTTGGTGATGCAGTAACATCCCAGAGTTATGTCTTAAGGCCTGCTTCTGTGTTTGTTTCCCGCGGAGGATAGCCTGAAGGGGCGTGTGCGCCGGGTGCCCGGGTTTATCGCAAACTAAAGACCTATAATGTTGGAATCTCGAGGTATTGAAGTGGTATATATGAGAGAGCTGTGAGGCCAAATAATAATCATGGAGGTCTGGGAGGGAAACGCCTCCCATATCCGTTGGATTCTTTAAAATGTGCCAAGCTAGCTTGTGTCTACCATTACCCCAAACTAATGAATTCAGAATAGCTTCCATTTGTTTGAAGATTTTAAGGGGAATGTATAGAGGGGCATGCCACACCATGTACAGGATTTTGGGCAAAATGATCATTTTAATAATATTCACGCGCCCCATCACTCCCAATGGTAGTCTAGCCCACGTCTGCGTTTTGAGTTTGATCATTTCAAAAAGCGGTGTCACATTCAGGGGAGTGTAGTCTGACAAACTCCTGGTAACCTCCACTCCTAGGTATCTAATCCTGGACACTCTGGAGAGTGGCAATGGAGGGGTCACCATATCGGGGGGGAAAGACATCTATGGGGAGAATTTGAGACTTGTCCAAATGAATGCGCAGTCCAGAGTATCCCCCCATTTGTTCAATAATTTGTAGCGCAGTTTGCAGTGACGGTCCCTGGTCCGCTAGATATAGGATAGTGTCATCCGCGTACAGGCCTATCTTATCAACTGTGTTACCCCGAGCCAATCCCTGAATATCCAGGTGTTGCCTGATGGCGATAGCCAGTGGTTCAGCGGCCAAGCATATAGCAATGGGGAGAGGGGACAGCCCTGACGAGTGCCCCTCTCCAAAGGAAACTGTTCCGATAGCCATCCATTGACAAAGATTCTCGCCTTGGGAGTCTGATATAGGAGTTGCACCCATTTTATAAAATGCGGTCCGAATCCATAGTTATGTAGACATTCCCATAGGTAGGGCCACTCAACTGAATCAAAAGCTTTGGCCGTATCTAGCGCCACCGCCACCCTGGTTCCTGAGTTATCATGCCGCGCCTGGATATTCATGTACAGTCTTCTAATGTTCATAGCAGTGTTCTTCCCCGGCATGAACCCCGTTTGGTCCATGTGAATAAGCGACAGTATGGCATTGTTTAACCTAGTTGCTAATATTTTAGCTAAGATTTTAATATCCACCTGCAGTAAAGAAATAGGCCGATAAGATTCAGGGTAGTGGGGGTCCTTACCCGGTTTGGGAAGTACTATAATTTGGGCTTCCTGCATAGATTCAGGGAGTACGTTTGTGTTAAAGATAGATTGATACAGGGCCTTTAGCTTGGGAACAAGTATATCAGAGTAGGTAGCATAAAATTCCAAAGGGAGACCATCCAGTCCTGGTGCTTTAGATTTGGCCAATTGGGCGATCGCCTCAGTAATATCATTTGACGTAATCGGCGATTCTAATAGTTTAACCTGCTCTTGGTTAAGCCGAGGAAACTGAATGGTGGCCAAGTAGGACTGCAGTTCCCCATGTGTGTAAGTACCTTGAGATTTATACAGGGTACTAAAGAATTGTTGAAATTTAGCTGCAACTTGGCTCGGGTCAGTAATATTATGTCCATCAGGGTCACTAAGCGAAACCACAACTGGAGGCCTATCATCCAGATGAGCCAGATAAGCCAGCAGTTTCCCCGCTCTTTCCCCCTGCTCATAAACTCTCTGCCTGCAGAAAAAGACCCGCTGTTTAGTCGTGCAGTTGCGTAACCATACGGGACTGGAGTTTGACTCTGTTGAGATTTTCAGGGGTCGGACTGGCTGCATATGCGGCTTCTAAGTCTCGAAGTTTATCAGTGGTTAACTGGAGTATGGCCGTAGAATCACGTTTATGCCTATTTATTCTGGTGGATAACAGCCTGCGGGCATGCCCCTTAAAGTCATCCCAGTGTGAGTTGAGGGTAGAGGACCCCTGCAGTCTATCAAAAAAGAAGAGCAATTCTCTTGCTATGGAATCGTGGTCCGTAAGGACCGACAACCAATGGGGGTTAAGTCTCCACATTCGTTCTGGGGAGGCAACTCAAAGAGACACCGTCAGCCAGCACGGGGAGTGGTCCGACAGGATCCGGGGGGAAAACCCTGAACCCGTAACCCTAGGCAGCAGGGCCCTGGAAACAAGAATAAAATCAACCCTGGACATGGTGTTGTGGCTTGTTGAGTGGCATGTATACGCTCTGGTCGTGGGGTTGTTATGTCTCCAGACGTCAATAAGGGCAAACTCCATCAGTGTACGACAGAGTCTAGTGTGTAATGGCTCGCCCGGTCCAGGGTCAGCCTGCACCGGGGCGATCTAGAGTCGGGGTCATTGTATTGTTGAAGTCCCCCATCCACACCACTGGCAGCGAAGGGTACTGTGCCATGTAAGCAAGGCCCTCCGTCACCACATCTGACCTGTAAGGAGGGGGGATATAGCTAGCTAAAATCAATATAGGGGCACCCCCCACAGTGGCATGCATAAAGAGGTATCTGCCCTGCCGATCTGACTCCACAGACACTAGTTCAAAAGGAGTCGATTTTGCAACCAGCACTGTGACCCCCTAGACATGTTGGTATGAGTGCTATGGTATGCCCACCCCACCCAGGGGCGTTTCAAGGCTGCCTGTAAATCACCCATGACATGCGTTTCCACCAAGGCGATGATATCTGCCTTCTGATCCTTGAGATAGTTCAATACAGCCGTACGTTTAATTTTATCCTGCATTCCCCGCACATTCCATAGTAGGAATTTAACATCTGCCATACTGTTTAGAGGTATAACCTGTGTGCACGGATCTGCAGGGTATCATCACTATCAATGTAGAGTCTCAGGGTCATCGTGCAAGTGACTATACATTGTACCAGCGGTACTCATGTTGAACTGTGCCTACCAGTCAGATAACTAAACATACATGACGCATAAATAGTAAGTGCTCGTTTAAAATTATTCCAAGTAATTAACAAGTGCACAACGGTGCTAACACATTCCCCAATGCTCTGATCAAGGGATCCAGCATTTTCCATCCCTCCCAGCTTCCCACCTCCCCAACCTGGTGGAAGCATACAGTCCCTTGCAACCTTTATATGAATTAGCTTCCAGCCATCAACATTAGCTGGAGGTACAGTACTTAGAAAATATTGAGTAGAAAGGTACAAAATAATGAGAAAAAAATAGGGGTTGCAAACATAACTGGGGCCTTAGTCCTATGGTATCTCCATGAAAGTGCTGTGGGAGCGGTTAGTATCAAAGGGTACAAGTCCCTGTGAACCAAGCAGCTCCCGGCCAAGGGCCGAGTGTTCAGGAGTATTAGTAAGCTGAGGCTTTTCTCCCCCAGGGGAGCTTGTGGGTCGAGCTCTCTACCCCAAACAAGAGGGGCCTCCAAACGCATAACATGTAACGCGGGGGTCAGAAAAAATGTGGGGGGGAAGAGGCACATGGGGGGAGCTTGTATGCAAATAGACAAAACATGGTGAGATAAAACTACCCCCCACAGCGGAGGGGACACTTAGAAAAAGAGGAGTAGGGCCCGCCATTATCTGGTAATGGCTACAGCACTCACAATACCAGGCAGCGTAACCGTTCATCCAGCTGGGCGTTCTTGGTGATCCAGCCATTGTGCTGCCTCCTTCGGGTCCTCAAAAAATAGGGCTCTGCCATCCACCTCCACTCTCAATCTGGCCGGGAACAACATGGCATATTTAAGGAGTACCACCCGGAGCCTCCTCTTAACATCCTGAAACTGTGCACGCTTTCTTTTGACTTCATTAGAGAAGTCAGGGAACACTGCGACATGGCCGTTTCCCAGGGCGATGTTGCCTTTCTCTCTAGACAACTGAAGGATTTTATCTCTGTCTCTGAAATTAAGAAACTTGGCGATAAAGGTCCTGGGGGGGGCTCCCACAGGTGGAGGTTTAGCTGGGATGCGGTGCGCCCTTTCCACTGCAAATATAACAGAAAAGGCCTCTCTTCCGAAATGTTGGATCAGGAGGGATTCCAAGTATTCAGCAGGGTTGGTACCTTCAGCCTTTTCAGGTAGACCGATGAACCGGAGATTGCAGCGTCTCAAACGATTCTCCATGTCATCCTGATGAGCGTGTAGCTGGCGGATCTGGCGTTGCAGGTCCTCCTTGGTGTGGCTCAGGGGGTGTAGGATGTCCTCTGCTGCTCCGATGCATGTCTCGGCCTCGGTGACTCTGTCTTTTACCTTAGATAGGTCCTGGCGCAAGTGGGAGATGTCACTCTTTACCTCATCTATTTTGGTGGTGAGTGTCCCCTGCAGCGACATGATGGCATCCAGGACCTTAGCTGTTTCCGCGCCCTGATGGACCGCCGCGGAGCATGCGCCGCTGCCTCCTTTGGCCTGCAGTTCTTGATCCTGATGGCGGTATTTGGCCAGCTTGTCCACCACCTCAGAGGCCTTTTTTGGCAGAGACATGGTCCGGAGTGTGGACGACCAGGCCGTCGCCGGGTGCAGCAAGATGGTCGCGGTCCGGGAGTTAGGCCCGAGCCACATATTGTCCCCCAACGCAGACGCAGGACTTGTAGGTGGTACCACAGTGTCCCCAAGCGGACCAGAGGCCGTTCCAGGAGGCAATGTGTACCCGGCCAGTCAGATAGGCCAGGGAAGCTCACCTAGCCCACTGCCGGGTGAAGCAAGATGGCCGCCGCTCCGGGTAGTAGGCCGAATCCGCGGCCCGTCCTGAGGTAAAGGCAGGGTGGGAATGCACCTCAGCGGCGTCCCCAGACCGTCCGGCTGCTATTCCAGGAGGGGATGAGCACTGGGTTGCCAGGGAGGCCAGGATAGTGAGCTGGAGGCCGTCTTCGGGTGTACCAAGATGGCGGCTGCTCCGGGAACCAGGCCAAAGCCGCGGCCTTTCCTGAAGCAAATGCGGGACCGGAGAATCCCTCCGCAGCGGCCTCGGGCGGCGTTCTAGAGACCTGGCAGGCTCCAGGAATATCAGAAGAGGCAGTACAGGTCCCCGGGTGCCTAGGATGGCAACTGATGGACAGGATACAGGCAGGATGGCTATATAAGGAGTTTGGGCAAGCGGAGCTCTCTCTAGATGCGACCTATTCCATTGCTCTCCAGGCCACGCCCCCCAGGATTAGCAATTTTAATGCTGCTATTATCCCTGCTGTTGACAGATCTTGGGTGTGTAGGTGGGACAGTTGTTGGGGTAAAGATTCCAGGAAGGGTTTAAAATTGTATCTATAAAGTTGTGAAGTGTGTTGAATTGACCCAACAGACTTCACAGGGATAAGTCCTTTATTAAAGAAAAAAAAAAGATTCCAGCAGTGGTAATGCACTCTCGGTCTCCACTACAACGTTGTCGGTATCCTGCAATGGGTGATCTCCTCTCCGGGTCCAGCGATGGATGATCTCTCCTCTCCAGGTCCATGCTACAATGATGATGTCCTGTGCAGTGAGGAACAGCAAGCATCCTGTCTCCACCGGAGACACCCCGCGAATCCCGCAGCCTGACAGGTCTCTTATGTAGCTGAGGACGGGCCACCCATCATGCGACCCCGTCCCCCTCTGACGCAAAGGGAAACCAGGGCTTTCCCAGTGACATGCGGGTGACCCTGCCCCCCTCTGATGCAACGGAAGCCTAGCCTCTCCCATTCTATCCCGATGGCCATCTGAATTAGGTACCTGCCCAAAACCTAAAAGACAAGTCAAGAACCTTGGAATCATTTTTGATGCAAAGCTTACCTGGATTCCGCAAATCATGAACTGTATGAAAAATGCCTCATTCTATTTGCAAATTATTCAAAAGATTAGACATCTACTTTCAAATCGACACCAAATCACACTTACTTTGGCTCTAGTACAATCCAGACTAGACTTTGCCAATGGTTTTTGCCTTGGCCTTCCCCTTAAGTGGGTTAAAAAAATCCAAATTATACAGAATCAAGCAGCACGCACAATTACGGGTACACCATATAGACATCACATCACCCCCATGCTGGCACAGCTACATTGATTACCTATAGTGCATAGAGTACAATTCAAAATCTTGGTTCTGATGTTTATAGCATATTGGGGCTTGGGCCCACTCTATCTCATGGAAATTACACACCAATTAGAGCATTGCGGTCAGGGCTTCATAAATAGGATCATCCAAGCACCCGCCCGACTCCAATCCTTGGGAGGTGGATGAATGCAGACTATGGGCGCGGCCCCTTGGAACCAACTCCCCGACCATCTCCGGCTCCCAATGCCCCAAGCTCTTTTTAAAAGGCAATTAAAAACCCATCTTTTTAAAAACGCTTTTTCCTAACTATGGATGTAGAGACATTAAAATCAGTAATAATTAACGTCAACTTTGTTTTTCTACTCCTCTCGTGAGCCTTCCCTTTTTTTTTCTCTCCTCCCTTTTTCTCAAGTAGTTTTTTTTCTTTTCTCAAGGCTGATTGGTGAATTTATGGTACAGCGTGCTTAGTTGCAGTCCTCCAAGACAGTATTTGGCGCAATATAAATTTACATATCAATCAATCAATCAGGATGCTTGCTGTTCCTCGCTGCACTGGACATCATCGTTGGAGCCTGGACCTGGATAGGAGAAATCATTCCTCGCTGGACCCCAGAGAGGAGATCACCTATCGCAGGATACCGACAGCATTGTAGTGGAGACAGAGAGTGGATTACCACCGCTGGAATCTTTTTTTTATTTTTTTTTATTTTTAATAATGGACTTATCCCAACGGTGTCTGTGTTTTTTTACAATTTTTTACACTTTTTTTGTGAAATGGTAAGGGTATAATGTACCCCTTACCAATTCACATAGGGGGGCGGGATCTGGGGTCCCCTTTGTTAAAGGGGTCTTCAAGATTCCGATAAGCCTCCCTCCCGCAGACCCCCACAACCACCGAGCAAGGGTTGTGGGGATGAGGCCCTTGTCCCCATCAACATGAGGACATGGTGCTTTGAGGGGTCACAGACCCCCAAAGCATCCTCCCCATGTTGAGGGTATGTGGCCTGGTACGGTTCAGGAGGCCCCCCTCTTTTCCTGTGGCCTGCCAGGTTGTGTGCTCGGATAAAGGGTCTGGTATGGATATTTGGGGGGAACCCCACATCCTTTTTTTTAAATTTGACGCAGGGTTCCCCTTAATATCCCTACCAGACCTGAAGGGCGCCTATGCATTTTTTTTTTTTAATCAATGACTTTCAATGACTTTTCTTTGTATTGCCGGGAGCCGACAATTCATTATAGCCGCAAGTGATTTTAAATTACTTTTTTTCCTTCAGAAATTACACTTTGTGCAGGAACAGTTCTAAGCACGGGAAACAAGCGCTACTTTACAGGCATACTATACACACCCCCTAGGTACGAAATTTAAAGGAATATTTCACTTTTATTGTTTCACTTTAAAGCAGAGGTGCAGCCAAAAAAAAAAAAGTCAGCAGCTACTAACAGTGTAGCTGCTGACTTTTAATAAGGACACTTACCTGTCCTACTCGCCCGCGATGCCGGTCCCGCCACGGCGATCGATCGCTGCTGGCAGGTCCCGGCTCCTCCATCCTGAGTAAGGGAAACAGGCAGTGAAGCCGTAAGGCTTCACTGCCTGTTTCCTACTGCGCATGCGCCACTCGCACGGCGCTTTGTGAATGGGCGGCTTGCCTCCTGGGATACACACAGTTCCCAGAAGGCAGCGCAGCCCATTCACAAGAAGAGGAAACAGAAGGAGACCCACCGCGGACGAGAAGAGGAACATTAGAGGCAGATTAGGGGACTTCCGCATAGCAACAGACATTTAGGGTGAGTATAAAAAAAAATTCTATTATTTATTTATTTTTTTATGATTTTTAATGTATAGATTTTTTCAGGGTGGACCTCCGCTTTAAGCATTATTAAAATCACTGCTCCCGAAAAAACTGCAGTTTTTAAAACTTTATTTTGCATTGATACATGTCCCCTGGGGCAGGACCCAGGTCCCCAAACACTTTTTATGACAATAACTTGCATAAAAGCCTTTAAAATTAGCACTTTCGATTTTTCATGTTCGAGTCCCATAGACTTTAACGGTGTTCGGATGTTCGAACAAATGTATTGCCTGTTCGCATTTTCTGATGCAAACCAAACTGGGGGGTGTTCGGCTCATTCCTAGAGTTTGGCAAACAATTTTACATCTGTGTTGAGAAGGGATATGGGTCTATAAATAAACAGTGATGTCCACGCTCAATGGAATAAAAGGCTGCTGCCCCCCTTTTTGTAAGAGTAACCAGATGAAAACCCAGAAATAAAAACAATGAACCTAGTAAGGGTGGTGGCGCTGCCTGTTAGCCTACATATAACCACCAAGGTGGTGGCAACTGGATAATAGCAAGGAATAAACACTGGTGGTGCCTCACAGTGGATTGTGGGTAGTGAGAGTGTGAGTGTTAACAAAATAAAAATAAATTAAATAAACATACCCAATAAGTTGGGTTAGAAAAAACCCCAGTGATGTGTGTGCAAAAAGGCCTCTGAAGGGCGATGGACCCTCAAACGCTCTTCAGCCTCTCCTATGTACCTGGTATTGAGTGGGTGTATCCTATTACAAATCCTATTAAAAAATCATGGGGCAATTAGCCTCACCTACACCAAGTGTGTGAGACAATAGTGTATTGAGGTAGGTAGGTGATACCTATCAAAAAATATATATAAAAAATGTTGAAGTGACGACAAACCTGGTGATAAATTTATCGTGCTACATACATAAGTGAACAAGCATCAATGGATAGAAAAAACCCCACTTAATAGGGTAAACCAAATAGATACAAATAATAAAGTCCAAGTGCAATTGTATCCTAAAAGAAAAACAAAGAGTTCCTCATTGGTCCCACACAGGGCTAAACAGTGTATAATCACAGTCCCATTGGCTAGACAGATGGTAGTGATACTGGGTGACTTGGTGAAATTCCTGTTCAGACGGTAGTGTGCAGGTGACAGTTGTGCTCTCCCCCTCAGTAGTCTAACTCACCGGATAGAAGCACCCCTACAGGGGTAGAAGGCACCTCAGGGGGTATGGTTGAGCTATTCTGTCCGTTTGATATTCGATTCTTCTCTTCTCCGTCTCCAATTAGGTTTCTCTCCCTAACTCCAGGACAGGACTCTCCACCTTTTGGTCTTTCTTCCCGGTTCCTCACAGGGTTAAAAAATAAAAAAATAGGCTCCCATAGCGTAAAAACGTAAAGTTTTATTTAAAAAGTAAAAAAGATTATAAATTATAAGGCCTTATCATTTATAATCTTTTTTACTTTTTAAATAAAACTTTACGTTTTTACGCTATGGGAGCCTATTTTTTGATTTTTTCAGTTTCCTTGGAAAGGTGATTGTAGTACTCATTTGAGAAACCATCATCGCCCGGAGACTTACGGTTGGGTAGTTTGTTGATAGCTAAACAGATTTCTTGGGTTGTAAATGGTTGAGAGATAGTCGAGTTGATCCCTAGTAAGGTTAGGGTGTTGTATTTTATGTAAAAACGCATTAATAAGCGCTGGTGATGGTTGAGGGGTAGATACATGATTACGAAGGTCATATAGGGACTGATAGTAGTCCGCAAAGGTATTGGCTATGTCTTCAGGGTTAATAATGGTGTTATGATTATGTGGGTGGGTAAGGGCAGCTATTCTTTGTTTGATCTGTTTTGCTTTCACTTTGCTAGCCAGCCAAGCTCCCGCCCTGTTGTGTAAGCCATAATAGTTGGCTTTGAGGAATTTAAGGTGGTTTACATGTTTGTAAAGAAGTAGGGTCCTCAATTGCTGTCTGTCCCGGAGAATATTTTGTGTAAGCTGGGGGTCTGGTTTAAGTTTGTTATCTCGTTCTTTTAAAGTTATGGAATTGAGCAAGTCTGCAATCTGCTTCGTCCTCAGTTTTTTAACATTTGAAGCCATTTTGATCAGTACCCCTCTCATATATACCTTATAAATATTCCACAATGTGAATCTATTGATATCGGGAGTGTCATTTTAGTTAAAAAAATTCTGATGTTCCTGCATGATCGTTTGGCACAGTAGCTTGTCCTCCAAAAGGAAGGTGTTTAGTCTCCAGAGTGGAGGGGCTGAGTCACAGAGTTTTTCATCAAATTCTAACCAAAGAAAACAGAGGTTTTATATTGAGAGCAATATAGTCAGCCGGGCTCCTGGAGATGTGTATTCCCAGGTACTTAATGGTATCAACCCTTTGAAGTGGTATTCCTGCCTGGGACTCGGGCAGTGGGAAGCTATCAATTGGCAGAATCTGTGATTTCCCCCAGTTGATCTTGAGCCCGGAGAAAGTTCCAAACTGTTCGATCGCCTGTAGTGCGGCTTGGAGGGAGAAACCCGAATTAGCAAGATAAAGCAGTGTATTGTCTGCATACATACTGATTTTTTCTGTTAAGGGTCCCACCTGTAATACTTTTATATCTAGGTTTGTGCGAATAGACACGGCCAATGGTTCTGCAGCAAGAGGATAGAGTAGTGGGGAGAGCGGGCAGCCTTGTCTCGTATCCCTGCTGAGGGCAAACACTGGAGACGGCCAGTCGTTCGCCACCACCTGAAGTAGCCTGATAAAGCAGTCTGACCCATTTACGGAATCGAGGACCAAAGCCATAACTCTCAAGGCACCGCCACAGATATCTCCATTCCACAGAGTCAAATGCCTTGGCCGTGTCCAATGTCACAACTACCCGGGATCCTACATTCTCATGTGTGGCCTGTAGGTTAATGTAAAGCCTGCGAAGGTTGAAGGAGGTATTACGACCTGGCATGAATCCAGCCTGATCTGTATGTATCAAAGAAAGTATAACCTGATTGAGCCTATTAGCTAGGACTTTGGCGAGAATTTTAACATCCGCCTGTAGGAGGGAAATGGGGCGAAAAGGCTCTGGGTATCCTGGGTCCTTTGGACTATGGTCGCCTCTCTCATAGAGGGAGGGAGCGTAAATGTTTCAAACAGGTGGTTGTATAGGGCCAACAGCTTAGGGGTCAGGACCTCACTATACTGGGAATAAAATTTAATTGGAAGGCCGTCCGAGCCAGGGCATTTGCATCTGCTATCTCCTCCGTGGTAAGGGGCGCCTCAAGAAGGCTGATCTGATCGGCAGTTAAGTGAGGAAGTGTGATGTCCTCCAAAAAGTAGTTCATCAAGCCCTCATCAGCTGAGCTCTTGGACGTATACAGCTCATCAAAAAAATCCCGAAACATGGAGGACACTGCAGATGGATCCGTGATTTGTTTGCCATTAGGGCCGTGCAAGGAGATAATCACCGGGGGTCTATCCTCGCTATTAGGGATGAGCTTCGTGTTCGAGTCGAACATACGTTCGACTCGAACATCGGCTGTTCGATCGTTCGACGAAGATCGAACGATTTGGGCCGTTCGCGCCAAATTCGAGTGACGCGAACGGCCCACAATGCACTACGCCATCGCAGTGTCATCCAGGCGCTGTGATTGGCCAAGCATGCACTGTGACCCCGCATGCTTGGCCAATCACAGCGCCGGCAGCGAGGAGAGCAATGATTGGCCACAGGCAGGATGCCTGTGGCCAATTATTGCTGAGGGTGTTTAGTACACGCCCCACACTATAAAAGGCCGCCAGCACGGCGGCCTAGTGTAGTGTGTTCCGGAGCAGGGAAAGAGAAGCATAGGCAGGGACAGTGACATTTATTTCTTTCTTGCTTAACCTGGATTCCTTTAGTTTAGGGAAAGAGAAGGATAGGTAGGGAGAGTGTCAGTGTGTTTTACTGTGCGAATCCTTGTTTCTAGGGACAAAGAAGGAAAGTGAGGGTAATTCTCCTTGTGCTATAGTGTGCTTTAAAAAAACAATTTTTTCTAGGGACAGAAAACTTTAGGTAGGGAGAGTGTCAGTTTCTTTCACTGTGCGAATCCTTGTTTCTAGGGACAAAGAAGGAAAGTGAGGGGAATTCTCCTTGTGCTATAGTGTGCTTTAAAAAAACATTTTTTCTAGGGACAGAAAACTCTAGGTAGGGAGAGTGTCAGTTTCTTTCACTGTGCGAATCCTTGTTTCTAGGGACAAAGAAGGAAAGTGAGGGGAATTCTCCTTGTGCTATAGTGTGCTTTAAAAAAACATTTTTTCTAGGGACAGAAAACTCTAGGTAGGGAGAGTGTCAGTTTCTTTCACTGTGCGAATCCTTGTTTCTAGGGACAGGGAAGGACAGTGAGTGAATTCTCCTTGTGCTATAGTGTGCTTTAAAAAAACATTTTTTCTAGGGACAGAAAACTCTAGGTAGGGAGAGTGTCAGTTTCTTTCACTGTGCGAATCCTTGTTTCTAGGGACAAAGAAGGAAAGTGAGGGGAATTCTCCTTGTGCTATAGTGTGCTTTAAAAAAACATTTTTTCTAGGGACAGAAAACTCTAGGTAGTGTGAGGGGGTTAGCTCGGCAGCGGGTGTGTGTGACCCCCGGGATGGGCTCCCCACACAAAACAGGCCCAGCAAACGGAGGTTGTGGTTTTCAAAATCAAAAAGGTGCGGTTTATTTTCTATTTACAGTGACAAAACACAGCAAAGCAAAAGAAACATAACCAAAATAAATCCTGGTCAAGTTGACCTCTGACTAAACATACAGGTTTCCTAACTAACAACTGGGATCAGCCTAGTGCTGTCCTAGTCCCTAAGTCCCTGGTTTTAAATGTCCAAGCAAATAGCCACACAGGCTTTGTCTCACCGCACAGGGGTTCACTCTCCCTAGACAGTCCACACAGGTCTGGTTCCAGGCATGAGCTAACATCTAATGAAGCTGGGAGTTCTTATAGAGGCCTAAATGAGCTGACAAGCTTCAGCTGGTCTCATCAACTCCCTATCTGCACGACGCCCAGCCCTCTCCCTAGAGGTATGAGTCATCCATGAGCCCACTAGCCTTATACAACTCTCCACCTAGTTGTATAAGTCGGCGTAAAGCCTGAATCTGGGCGAAATATATCTACCCCCCTGGATGCAACCAGGTGACTTTACCTTCCTGCTGTCACATACCCCCCCCTCTTGTTTTAACCTCGGGGTTGGAACACCAGCAATCAGGCATTCATGTACTCGGGACAAAGCATCCACATTCCCCATTTGAACGCCAGGGCGATGCTTTACTGTGAAGTTGAATTCCTGGAGGGCCAGGAACCACCTATTCACTCTTCTATTTGTTTCCTTGTTTTGAGCCATCCACTTTAACGGAGCGTGATCTGTAACCATGTCAAAGTGCCTACCTAGCAGGTAGTACCGAAGGGAATCTAGAGCCCACTTCACCGCTAAACACTCCTTTTCAACGGTGGCGTAATTTACCTCATGGGACTTCAACTTCCTGCTGAGGTAAATGACTGGGTGCTCTTCCCCGTTCCAGACCTGGGACAATACTGCTCCTAACCCCACATCTGACGCATCACTTTGTACGACAAAGTCTTTAGAGAAGTCGGGTGAGTACAACACTGGCTGGCTACATAAGGCTTGTTTCAAGAATTGGAATGCTGCCTCAGCCTCGGGGGTCCATTTAATCATGACCGACCATTTCCCCTTCGTCAGGTTGGTTAGGGGCACAGCCTTAGAAGCAAAGTGGGGAATGAATCGCCGATAATACCCAGCGATTCCCAGAAAGGCTCGTACCTGCTTCTTGCTGTTGGGACGTGGCCAACTCTGGATGGCCTCGACTTTGTTGAGTTGGGGTTTTATTACTCCCCTCCCAATGGTGTACCCAAGATATTTGGCCTCCTCCTGCCCAATGGTACACTTCTTGGGGTTAGCCGTAAACCCCGCTTCCCGAACAGAGTCCAGGACTGCTTGCACTTTTGGCAGATGTGAGGCCCAATCTGTGCTATGGACAATTACGTCATCCAGGTAAGCCGCAGCATACTTCCGATGGGGCCTCAGCATCTGGTCCATTTTCCGCTGGAATGTGGCCGGCGCATTCTGTAACCCGAACGGCATTCTTTTATATTGGAAATTCCCGTCTGGGGTTACAAATGCGGTTTTCTCTTTGGCCGACTTGGCCAGGGGGATTTGCCAATACCCTTTTGTGAGGTCAAGAGTCGTCATGTATCGGGCTGTTCCCAGCCGGTCGATCAACTCATCTATACGTGGCATGGGGTAGGTGTCAAATTTTGTAACTTTGTTCAACTGACGAAAATCGTTACAAAATCGCCAGCTCCCATCCGGTTTAGGCACCAACACGATGGGACTAGACCAATCACTTTGGGACTCCTCTATCACCCCTAAGTTCAGCATTTTCTGTACTTCCTCCCGTATTGCCTCCCGTCGAGCCTCTGGGATCCGATAGGGTTTTAACTTCACCCTTTCACCGGGCGGGGTAATGATGTCATGCTCTACCCCAGATGTTTGTCCCGGCAGCTCAGAGAATACCTCCTTGTTGCAAAGCACAAACTCCTTAACCTCCTGTTGTTGGGGTTGTGACAAGGTGGCTGCTATTCCAACCTCAGGAATCACGCAACCAGTTTGAGCTGGTGACCAAGTGTCTGCGACTAGGGACTCTCTATCCCTCCAGGCTTTCAACAGATTAACGTGATAGATCTGTTCGGGCTTTCGCCTTCCTGGTTGTCTGACCTTGTAATTCACTTCGCTCACTTTTTCCATTATCTCGTAGGGGCCTTGCCATTTGGCAAGGAATTTACTTTCAACCGTAGGGACAAGTACCAATATCCTATCCCCCGGGGAAAAGGTACGGGTCTTGGCTCCACGGTTGTACACTCTCTGCTGTGCCAACTGCGCTTGGGCCAAATGTTCCTTCACGATGGGCATTACCTGTGCAATTCGATCTTGCATCAGGGCGACATGCTCAATCACACTCCTGTGGGGAGAACTCTCACTTTCCCAAGTTTCCTTGGCAATATCCAACAGCCCTCTTGGGTGTCTCCCATACAGTAACTCAAAGGGGGAGAATCCCGTAGAGGATTGGGGCACCTCCCTAATAGCAAACATCAAATAAGGAAGTAAACAGTCCCAATCCTTTCCATCTCTATCCACCACTTTCTTCAACATTTGTTTTAGGGTTTTGTTGAATCTTTCAACCAGCCCATCGGTTTGGGGGTGATACACAGACGTACGCAATTGCGTCACTTTGAACAATTTACACAGCTCTTTCATAACCCGGGACATAAAGGGTGTACCTTGGTCCGTAAGCAGTTCTTTACAAATACCCACCCGGCTAAAAACAAGAGATAGCTCTTTGGCTATGGTTTTGGCCGAGGTATTTCGGAGAGGGATCGCTTCTGGATAACGGGTGGCATAGTCCATTATAACTAATATGTACTGGTGCCCCCTAGTGGACTTGATTATAGGACCTACCAAATCCATGGCGATCCTCTCAAACGGGACCTCAATGATGGGTAGAGGGACCAGCGGGCTACGGAAATGTGGCATCGGGGCCAACCTCTGACACACAGGGCAGGAGGAACAATAATTTTCTACGTCCTTCATCACCCCCGGCCAATAGAATCTCTGTAATACCCTCTCTCGGGTTTTCTCTGTCCCCAGATGACCTCCAAGAATGTGCCCATGGGCCAACTCCAACACCAACTTCCTGTAAGGTTTGGGCACCACAAGCTGCTCAACGGTTTCTTCTGCCCTTTTTGCCACCCGATACAGTAGGTCCTTCTCTACGCTGAAGTATGGGTAAGTGCAGGTATTATCTGGGTTCACTAACTCGCCATCTATTTTCACTACGTTTTCCCGTGCCTTTATTAGGGCGGGGTCTTTCAACTGTTCTGTGGCAAAGTTTTCCCTGTGAACCTCAAGATCAGAAAACTCCACAGACGGTAGGTTTTCGTCTGAGGAGGTGGGCTCCTCTCCAGTTTCTTGAGTCTCCCCTGCCAATACTGATAAGGGAAATTCCGGAGAGTCCTCACCACTCTCAGGGGAGTTCTGGCTATCACATTCCTGGTACATAGGGGCACCAGTGAGGGGCTCAGGATCATCCCACAGTTCCCAGAACTTCGGAAAATCCCTTCCCACAATGGCGTCATGCGGTAACTGAGATACTAAGCCCACTGGATGAGAGAGGGTACCTTTGGGGGTCTCGAAACACACTGTAGTCACTGGATACTCTCGGGTGTCCCCATGCACACAAATAACAGCTACCTTGCTATTCCCAGAGACCTCTGTTTTAACTAACTCAGCCTTTATCAGGGTCACAAGGCTACCTGAATCCAGCAATACCACAACATTTCTACCATTAACACACATTTTGCATAAATGTTTCTCAGTTCCTCGAATGGCAGTGCATGCGACTGTCGCACACAGCGACTGACGTCTGCCCGTCAGAAAGTCACACTGCATGGGTTCCTCCACAACCGGGCAATTGGCTGCAATATGTCCCGCTTGCCGGCAGCGGTAGCAAACGATCCTTCTTGCCTCCTCTTGAGCCGCTGATTTCCCAGGCTGTTCTCGCCAAACTTGGGGTAGAGCTCCCACCCTCTCACTCTCTCCACCCTCACCCCTTGGAATCCTCTTATCCGCCCCTGGGGATGGTCTGGTCTTAGGGTGGAAAGTCCGAGTGTCTCTGGAAGTGGCCGTCAGGTTCTCTGTAGCCAAGTATCTCTCCACACGATCCACAAGACCATCGGCCGTCTCTGGGTCTCCATGGCTTACCCACTTTTGGATGGCAGTAGGAAGAGCTCTCAAAAACCGATCCATTACAACACGTTCCACAATCTTTGGTGCGGACAAAGTCTCTGGCTGTAGCCACTTTCTGCTCAGGTGAATGAGATCATACATTTGAGACCTGGGGGGTTTTCCAAGCTGGAAAGTCCAGTTATGCACACGCTGAGCCCGGACAGCCTGGGTGACACCCAGCCTTCCCAATATTTCAGCTTTTAGCATCACATAGTCTTTTGCTTGGTCAGGCTCTAGGTCATAGTAAGCCTTCTGCGATTCACCAGTTAACAGAGGAGCCACCAGTCCAGCCCACTGCTCCTCAGGCCACTTTTCTCTTTCAGCAGTCCTTTCAAATGTGGTCAAAAATACCTCTGGATCATCCTCTCCAGTCATTTTTGTCAATAAGCGACTCACCCCAAAGGACGCGGTATTAGTGGGACGGCTTTCCTCACTGGTCTGCGGACGTTGCTGCATTACTGCTTCCATTTGTTGTAGTCTCTGCTCTTGCTTCTGTAACAGGTCTATGAAGCGGGCCTCAGATTGCTGCTGGGCTTGTTGATGAGCTTGCTGCTGGGCTGCAAGGCTCCTTTGCAAACCTGCATTTGTCTGCTGTTGATTGGCATTTGCTAGAGCCAGCTGTTTCAGTATCTCCTCCATGCTGGCTTAAAAAAAACTGCCACTGGTTCTCCACCAACTGTGAGGGGGTTAGCTCGGCAGCGGGTGTGTGTGACCCCCGGGATGGGCTCCCCACACAAAACAGGCCCAGCAAACGGAGGTTGTGGTTTTCAAAATCAAAAAGGTGCGGTTTATTTTCTATTTACAGTGACAAAACACAGCAAAGCAAAAGAAACATAACCAAAATAAATCCTGGTCAAGTTGACCTCTGACTAAACATACAGGTTTCCTAACTAACAACTGGGATCAGCCTAGTGCTGTCCTAGTCCCTAAGTCCCTGGTTTTAAATGTCCAAGCAAATAGCCACACAGGCTTTGTCTCACCGCACAGGGGTTCACTCTCCCTAGACAGTCCACACAGGTCTGGTTCCAGGCATGAGCTAACATCTAATGAAGCTGGGAGTTCTTATAGAGGCCTAAATGAGCTGACAAGCTTCAGCTGGTCTCATCAACTCCCTGTCTGCACGACGCCCAGCCCTCTCCCTAGAGGTATGAGTCATCCATGAGCCCACTAGCCTTATACAACTCTCCACCTAGTTGTATAAGTCGGCGTAAAGCCTGAATCTGGGCGAAATATATCTACCCCCCTGGATGCAACCAGGTGACTTTACCTTCCTGCTGTCACAGTAGGGAGAGTGTCAGTTTCTTTCACTGTGCGATTCCTTGTTTCTAGGGACAGGGAAGGACAGTGAGTGAATTCTCCTTGTGCTATAGTGTGCTTTAAAAAAACATTTTTTCTAGGGACAGAAAACTCTAGGTAGGGAGAGTGTCAGTTTCTTTCACTGTGCAAATCCTTGTTTCTAGGGACAAAGAAGGAAAGTGAGGGGAATTCTCCTTGTGCTATAGTGTGCTTTAAAAAAACATTTTTTCTAAGGACAGAAAACTCTAGGTAGGGAGAGTGTCAGTTTCTTTCACTGTGCGAATCCTTGTTTCTAGGGACAGGGAAGGACAGTGAGTGAATTCTCCTTGTGCTATAGTGTGCTTTAAAAAAACATTTTTTCTAGGGACAGAAAACTCTAGGTAGGGAGAGTGTCAGTTTCTTTCACTGTGCGATTCCTTGTTTCTAGGGACAGGGAAGGACAGTGAGTGAATTCTCCTTGTGCTATAGTGTGCTTTAAAAAAACATTTTTTCTAGTGACAGAAAACTCTAGGTAGGGAGAGTGTCAGTTTCTTTCACTGTGCGAATCCTTGTTTCTAGGGACAAAGAAGGAAAGTGAGGGGAATTCTCCTTGTGCTATAGTGTGCTTTAAAAAAACATTTTTTCTAGGGACAGAAAACTCTAGGTAGGGAGAGTGTCAGTTTCTTTCACTGTGCGAATCCTTGTTTCTAGGGACAGGGAAGGACAGTGAGTGAATTCTCCTTGTGCTATAGTGTGCTTTAAAAAAACATTTTTTCTAGGGACAGAAAACTCTAGGTAGGGAGAGTGTCAGTTTCTTTCACTGTGCGAATCCTTGTTTCTAGGGACAGGGAAGGACAGTGAGTGAATTCTCCTTGTGCTATAGTGTGCTTTAAAAAAACATTTTTTCTAGGGACAGAAAACTCTAGGTAGGGAGAGTGTCAGTTTCTTTCACTGTGCGAATCCTTGTTTCTAGGGACAAAGAAGGAAAGTGAGGGGAATTCTCCTTGTGCTATAGTGTGCTTTAAAAAAACATTTTTTCTAGGGACAGAAAACTCTAGGTAGGGAGAGTGTCAGTTTCTTTCACTGTGCGATTCCTTGTTTCTAGGGACAGGGAAGGACAGTGAGTGAATTCTCCTTGTGCTATAGTGTGCTTTAAAAAAACATTTTTTCTAGGGACAGAAAACTCTAGGTAGGGAGAGTGTCAGTTTCTTTCACTGTGCGAATCCTTGTTTCTAGGGACAAAGAAGGAAAGTGAGGGGAATTCTCCTTGTGCTATAGTGTGCTTTAAAAAAACATTTTTTCTAGGGACAGAAAACTCTAGGTAGGGAGAGTGTCAGTTTCTTTCACTGTGCGAATCCTTGTTTCTAGGGACAGGGAAGGACAGTGAGTGAATTCTCCTTGTGCTATAGTGTGCTTTAAAAAAACATTTTTTCTAGGGACAGAAAACTCTAGGTAGGGAGAGTGTCAGTTTCTTTCACTGTGCGAATCCTTGTTTCTAGGGACAAAGAAGGAAAGTGAGGGGAATTCTCCTTGTGCTATAGTGTGCTTTAAAAAAACATTTTTTCTAGGGACAGAAAACTCTGGGTAGGGAGAGTGTCAGTTTCTTTCACTGTGCGAATCCTTGTTTCTAGGGACAGGGAAGGACAGTGAGGGAAATTCTCCTTGTGCTATAGTGTGCTAAAGCATTCCTCATCAACCATCTTTGAAATCCTTGTTTTTTTGACAGTCAGGGAAATTGTCGTTGTGCTATTCTGTGCAAAAGCAATCATCCTCAACCATATTTAGAAATCCTTAAGTAAAGGGACAGAGAAGGACACCTGAAGGTAGCCCTTATTGCTTTTTTCCCATCTCCCTGCAGGCCATCTATTAGAATGTCTGGAAGGCAAACAAGGAGAGGCAGACAGTCAGGAGGCAATAAAAGAGGGCAAGCAGGCTCTGTGTCTGGGGGCAACAGTGCTGGTCGTGGACGCGGTGCATTGTCATCAGCACATGGCCATGGGACACGCTTGTCCTTCTTTTCGGCAGCTGGACATGTTGAGCCACATCATGCCGAAGACTTGGTAGAGTGGATGACCAAGCCCTCCTCCTCCTCCTCATCCTCTCTCACCCAGGCTCAGGGTACTGGCAAAGCAGCTGCCAAAGCGTCCTCTTCCCTGGTATCAATGTCAGACTCATCATCAGTCACTCCTTCCCTAGACCCACCATGTCCTCCTCCTGAGGAGTCCCCCGAACTGTTTGAGCACAGTGTTGGGTACATGCTCCAGGAGGATGCCCAGCGTTTCGAAGGGTCTGATGATGAAACCCAGCTACAGGAAGGCAGTAGCGTGAGAGCAGACAGAGGGGATGCTCAAGAAGGACACCAATCTGGCAGTCATGTTCCAGCAGCTGCAGCATACTGCCAGATTGGCTCCAGTGATGAGGAGGGAGGGGATGATGAGGTCACTGACTCCAAGTGGGTGCCTAATAGTAGAGAGGAGGAGGAGGAGGATGAGGAGGAGGCACATCTCCAACGAGGCAGGATGCCCTTTGGTGGCCAGCGTAAGGGCAGTACACCGACGGAATCACACCGCAGAGCTCCGCCTGTGCAGGGCGCTGCCTCTGCCCGTCATTCAAAAAGTTCCTTGGTGTGGGCCTTTTTTGAGGCTAGTGCATCAGATCGCACAGCTGCTGTTTGCAACATATGTCTCAAGCGTATATTGCGTGGCCAAAACATCAGCCGCTTGGGTACCACATGCCTGACCAGACATATGTTGACCTGCCATGCAGCTCGTTGGCAAGCCTACCTCAAAGACCCACACCAAAGAACAAAGCGGACCTCTCCTTGCACCGCATCAGCTGGGATCTCCAACCCCACTATAACTTCAGTCCTCTCTGAAACATGCACTGAGAGGAATGAAGGTGTAGAATTAGGTGTGTCACAGCCAAGTGCTTGCGGCCACTCTGCTAGCAGTACACCGACGTCCGATTCTAGCAGGCAAATTTCCCTGCCCCAGCTGCTGGACCGTCGAAAGAAGTTCACTCCCAGCCATCCACATGCCCAGCGGTTGAATGCTAGCTTGGCTAAATTGCTAGTGCTTCAACTGCTGCCTTTTCAGTTGGTAGACTCGGCCCCCTTCCGTGAGTTTGTGCAATGTGCGGTTCCTCAGTGGCAGGTTCCCAAACGCCACTTTTTCTCACGGAAGGCTATTCCGGCTCTCTACCGGCATGTGGAAGGCAATGTCTTGGCCTCGCTGGACAGGGCGGTCAGCGGTAAGGTGCATATTACCGCTGACTCATGGTCCAGCAGGCATGGACAGGGACGTTACCTTTCTTTCACGGCCCATTGGGTCACTCTTTTGGCAGCTGGGAAGGATGCAGGACAAGGTGCAGTAGTGTTGGAGGTTGTTCCACCGTCACGCCTCCAAAATGCTACTACTGGTTGTGACACACCTCTCTCCTCCACCCCCTCCTCTTCTTCTTCCTCCATGGCCTCTTCCTGTGGTTTGTCCTATGAACCAGCGGTGCTCCGTAGCCGTTCACGGGGCTACGCAAGTACGCAGGCAAAAAGATGCCATGCCGTGCTTGCGCTGGTGTGTTTGGGGGACAGAAGCCACACTGGGGCAGAGGTCCTGTCTGCTCTGCAGGGCCAGGCCGAGAGGTGGTTGACGCCACGCCAGCTTTAGCCAGGAATGGTGGTTTGCGACAATGGCACCAACCTCCTCTCCGCCCTCCGACAGGGACAACTGACCCATGTGCCCTGTGTGGCTCACGTCCTTAACCTGGTGGTGCAGCGGTTCTTGGGCAGGTACCCGGGCTTACAGGATGTCCTGAGGCAGGCCAGGAAAGTCTGTGTGCATTTCCGCAGATCTTATAATGCCAGTGCTCGCCTGGCTGAGCTGCAAAAGGAGTTGAACCTGCCCAAGCACCGCCTTATATGTGACATGCCCACCAGGTGGAACTCAACGTTGGCCATGCTGCAGCGGCTGCACACGCAGCAGAGGGCCATCAATGAGTACCTGTGCGACTACGGCACCAGGACAGGGTCAGGGGACCTTGGTTTTTTTTCTCCACGCCAGTGGGGCATGATCAGGGATGCATGCACTGTCCTGGCACCATTTGAGGAGGCCACGAGGATGGTGAGCAGTGACAGTGCATGCATCAGTGACACTGTACCTCTTGTCCACCTGTTGGAGCACACGCTGCGTGGAATAATGGACAGGGCACTTGAGGCAGAACAGAGGCAGGAAGAGGAGGACTTCCTTGCCTCTCAAGGCCCCCTTTACCCAGACAGTGTTCCTTCTGTCCCACCCATCGCACAGGAAGAGGAGGAGGAGGAGGAGGAGGAGGAGGATTGTGTCAGCATGGAGGTGGAGGCTGGCACTCAGCATCATCAGCAGCAGTCTTTTAGGGATGATTTACAGTCCCAAGAAACCAGTGGACTTGTACGTGGCTGGGAGGAGGTGGCTGCGGATCATGTCGTCCTTAGTGACCCAGAGGACTCCGGAGCGAATGCCTCAGCAAACCTACGCTGCATGGCCTCCCTGATCCTGCAAAGTCTGCGGAAGGATCCTCGTATTCTTCGGATCAAGGAGAGGGACCATTACTGGCTGGCCACTCTCCTTGATCCACGGTACAAGGGTAAGGTTGCGGACCTTATGTTACCGTCGCAGAGGGAGCAGAGGATGAGACAACTCCGGGAGGCCTTGCAGAAAGGTCTGTGCAACGCGTTCCCAGAGACTGGGAGGTTACAAACTCCTGGTCCTGGACAACGAGTTGCTGAGGCTTCGGCCAGTCAAAGAAGGAGCGGTGGGGAAGGTGGCCGTCTGACCGATGCGTTCAGACAATTCTTTAGTCCGCAGCTCCAAAGTATGATCGGTTCCAGCAACCATCGCCAGCGTCTGATAAACATGGTGCAGGAATATCTAGGGGCAAGGTCAGACTTGGACACCTTCCCCACCGAAAATCCTCTGGCTTACTGGGTCTTGAGGATGGATCACTGGCCAGAGCTTGCACAGTATGCAATTGAGCTACTGGCCTGTCCTGCATCCAGCGTTCTTTCGGAACGCACATTCAGTGCTGCTGGAGGATTTGTCACGGATCACAGGGTGCGCCTGTCCACCGACTCGGTTGATCGACTGACTTTCATCAAGATGAACCAGTCTTGGATCACCACCAGCTACCACAGACCTGATGCTGATATAACAGACTAATTGATTTTAACATGTCACATCCCTTCAAGACTGATGCTGATGCTGAGTGCCTGTGCTGTTATGTTGACTGGCTATCCTCCTCCTCCGAGTCCTCAATGATACGATTGATGATGATAGCTTGGAAGATCATTTTTGTTTATGGGTGCCGCCACCAGTGGCTAAGGCCCAATTTTTCAGCCCCTGTTTTACAGGGGCGTGTAATTACAATTTTTTTAGCAATAATTTGCCATAGGGCTCATTGCTGTGCTCCAAGTACAGTATCTGTGAGGGGTTGGAGTGTTGTGGCACCAGTGCCTAAGGCCCAATTTTTCAGCCCCTGTTTAACAGGGGCGTGTCATTACAATTTTTGAAGCAATACTTTGCAACAGGGCTCATTGCTGTGCTCCAAGTACAGTATCTGTGAGGGGTTGTAGTGTTGTGCCACCAGTGCCTAAGGCCCAATTTTTCAGCCCCTGTTCAACAGGGGCATGCAATTACAATTCTTGATCTAATAATTCACAGCAGGGCCCATTGCTGCACCCACCAAGAGTAACTCTGAGGGCTTACAGTGTTGTGGCAACGCCACCACCACCACGAAAGGCCCAATTTTTCAGCCCCTGTTCAAAAGGGGCATGTAATTACAATTCTTGATCTAATAATTCACAGCAGGGCCCATTGCTGCACCCACCAAGAGTAACTCTGAGGGCTTACAGTGTTGTGGCAACGCCACCACCACCACCACCACGAAAGGCCCAATTTTTCAGCCCCTGTTCAAAAGGGGCATGTAATTGCAATTCTTGATCTAATAATTCACAGCAGGGCCCATTGCTGCACCCACCAAGAGTAACTCTGAGGGCTTACAGTGTTGTGGCAACGCCACCACCACCACCACCACGAAAGGCCCAATTTTTCAGCCCCTGTTCAAAAGGGGCATGTAATTACAATTCTTGATCTAATAATTCACAGCAGGGCCCATTCCTGCACCCACCAAGAGTAACTCTGAGGGCTTACAGTGTTGTGGCAACACCACCACCACCACCACCACCATGAAAGGCCCAATTTTTCAGCCCCTGTTCAACAGGGGCATGCAATTACAATTCTTGATCTAATAATTCACAGCAGGGCCCATTGCTGCACCCACCAAGAGTAACTGTCAGGGCTTACAGTGTTGTGGCACCAGCACCACCATCAAAGGCCCAATTTTTACTACCACTGTTCAACAATTATATGTATTTAAAATTCCTGATATAATAGTTGACAGCAGGGCGTTCCAGCACCAACCAAGAGTAACTGTGAGTGCTTACAGTGTTGTGCCAACACCAACAACTAAGGGGCCTATTTCTGCAGAGTATATACGGCAGGTCCCTACTTTCAAACATCCAACTTACAAACGACTCCTACTTGCAAACGCAAGAAGACAACAGGAAGTGAGAGGAAATCTACCACTAGGAAGGAAAATTCTCTCCTGTAAGAATAAATATGGGAGAAAGGTGTCTCCTCTGTACTGATGCTTTATCAGCAATCCTTGTTTCAAAAAAAACACCACATTTCAAAAACAGTTGTCATTGGGACGGAAAGTGAGGTGAAATGTTCTGAACAGGGGCACAGACAGCAAAACAAATGTTACAGGGGTGATAACCCTTACCTATGTTTTCCAAAAAGTTTAAAAATAGATTTTTGGGCTGGAGCTACACTTCAACAATGTACCTGTTCAAAATTACAAACAGATTCTACATAAGAACAAACCTACAGTCCCTGTCTTGTATGCACCGCCTGTATACGGCTGTTCAGAGTATATAGGGCCTTTTTTATTTTATGTGCGGGGTTCCCCTTAATATCCATACAAGACCCAAAGGGGCTGGTAATGGGCTGGGGTAGGGGGGGGGGGGTCATGGGGTAGCTATGCCATTTTTCTTAAAGAATTTCATCCATATTACCGGGACCAGACATTACATTAAAGCCGCAAGCAGTTTTAAATGGCTTTTTTTTCCTTTAGAAGTGTCATTTTGTGCAGGGACAGTTCTAAACACGGGAAACACGTGGCACTTCACAGGCATACTTTAGACACCCCCCAGGTACGATATTTAAAGGAATATTTGACTTTTTTTTTTCACTTTATGCATCATTAAAATGACTGCTCCCGAAAAACGACCGTTTTTAAAACTTCTTTTTGCATTGATACATGTCCCCTGGTGCACAACCCGGGTTCCCAAACCCTTTTTAGGACAATAACATGCATAATAGTTGTTATAATTAGCACTTTAGAATTCGAACGTTCGCATCCATTGTATTTAATAGGGTTCTATTGTTCGTACGAACTTTCGGTCCGTTCGCGGGTTCTGGTGCGAACCGAACCCGGGGGTGTTCGGCTCATCACTACTCGCTATGGACTAGGTAAGCCAAGAGTTTGCCAGCCTTCTCCCCATGCCCGAACATCTTTTGTTTAGCAAAAAACTGTTTCTGTCTGGCTTTTTCATATTGGAGTTGGGTTACCACTCTTGTCTGTAATTTAAGAGCACTCGCTTTTTCCAGGGTGGGATCAGCCGCGTATCCGTGTTTTGTAAGGGACAACTCCGTCACCGCCTTATCAAAGGCATCAGCAGAGTCTGACTTAATCCTATTTATGCAGGGTGTTAAGGCCACGCGGGCATGGAGCTTTAAGGATTCCCATACTGCCACCGCAGGGCAGAGTGCTCATTCTCCCTGAAGTACAGCTTCCACTCAGTGACAAGTTCATCATCTTCAGGTAGCAATGAGAGCCAGAATGGGTTCAAACGCCATGTTCGCATTGGTTTGTCTATGGGGACGCTTAGTGTAATCCAGTATGGGCTGTGATCAGATAATAGTCTGGGGCAGAACGTAGACTCTAGCAGTCTAGGTGTGAGACCCTGTGAAACGAGGATGAAATAAATCCTAGACATGGAGTTGTGCAAAGAGGAAAAACAGGAATATGATTGTTTATGGGGGAATCTGTGTCTCCAGGTGTCAATTAGGTGAAAGGAGGAAATTAGCTTGGAAAATTTAGTATCCATCGCTATCCCTGAGGTGGGAGGCGAGAGCTGGAGCCTATCCAGAGTGGGGTTCAGTGTGGTATTGAAATCCCCAGCCAAACTGCTTGGACTGAGGGATGTCGTGTCATAAATGCAATCCACTCTAGTATTATGGACATGAAGAAAGGGGGAGGGACATAGAAGGCCAAGAGAAGGAAGGGCTTTCCATACAGTTTAGTAGACAGGAAGACATAGCGGTCCTGTGGGTTTGTGGAGGCTTCACATAGTTCAAAATGTACCGATTTGGCAATGAGTATGGAGACTCTGTGCACGTGGGCTGTGTGGGTCGAATGAAATGCCCATCCCACCCATGGGCAATGGAGTGCCATTTGTAATCTCCCCTTCACATGGGTTTGAATCAATACCACTACGTCAGCGCGTTGCTTCTTAAGGAATGCAAGGGCTGCCAACCGCTTCACTTTCTCACAGAGACCCCTGACATTCCAGGTGAGGAATTTCAAAGATGCCATAGGTCCCAACGTGAGGAATGGTGTGGCCCAGCTATACTGACCAGCCTGTCTCTGCTAGTGAAGTCCCAGGGAATCACATAAGTCAAAGACATCCTAGATAGGGATAAGTGTATATGGAGAACCAAAAAGGGGTTGGGTTGGGACTTTGAGTGAGGCCTGTGGGTGTTTGTAATAATAAGTTTGTAGCATGAAAATAACCTGAGTGTCACAAACCCCTAGGGGTCATTCATGGTAGTGATATAAGTAAACATAATTAAGCAATATAATCAGATATTTATGATGTAGAAATACAGTCATAAAATTCAACAAAAGTTTATATAATCAAAATACACTTATTGATAAGGGAATTGATCACTAAATCATGATATGTGACAAACAGTAAAATTCATAGCAGATACAAAGTATATATAATTTAAACATATATGATGCATACATAATTCAAATAATAAATACAAACAAAGAACATAGTAAATTGAGGTTATTGGAGCAAGCGTGGCTTGGCATCGCTGGATGGACACTCTATGCATTTCATGGCCTTTTGCCAATCGTCAGGAGTTGGATGTGTGTGTATTACTATGGGATAATGAAATATGAAATAATTTTTAATGGTTATCTAGGTATTTAACCCTGAGGATGAAAAATAAGGATGGTTACATTATTACTTACATATTGGCCCATGGATGGAGATCAGCTCCAGGGAAAGGATTGAGCAAGGGTTAGGTGAAGGTAGTCTCACCCGGGACTGAGGCGGGGAATCGCCAGATGATAAACAGGGAAGACATACAGTCACAGGGGCTGGTCGCTGCTCGCTGAATGTGTATGTATTATGCATACTAGATGCAGGGTTCGCATTGAATGGAATCTGTGTGACATAATGGCAAAAAAATATAAAATTAAAAGGCCATGAAATGCATAGAGTGTCCATCCAGCGATGCCAAGCCACGCTTGCTCCAATAACCTCAATTTACTATGTTCTTTGTTTGTATTTATTATGTGAATTATGTATGCATCATATATGTTTAAATTATATATACTTTTTATCTGCTATGGATTTTACTGTTTGTCACATATCATGATTTAGTGATCAATTCCCTTATCAATAAATGTATTTTGATTATATCAACTTTTGTTGAATTTTATGACTGTATTTCTACATCATAAATATCTGATTATATTGCTTAATTATGTTTAGTTATATCCCTACCATGAATCACCCCTAGGGGTTTGTGACACTCAGGTTATTTTCATGCTACGAACTTATTATTACAAACACCCACAGGCCTCACTCAAAGTCCCAACCCAACCCCTTTTTGGATCTCCATATACCGTATTTATCGGCGTATAACACGCACAGGCGTACAACACGCACCCTAACTTTAAGAGGGAATTTCAGGGAAAAAACTTTCCACAGCCCCCTGCGTATAACACGCAGGCACAGTTTACCCTCTATTTTCAGGGTAAATAAGTGAGTGTTATACGCCAATAAATACAGTACATATATATTTAGGGATGGAGGTTTGTCGGTGTAGAGTTTCAGGATGGGACAGGTCACTCCCCTTATCCTAGATAGGGATAAACTAAGCATATTGCCCTTTTATTATGTTGCCCTTTTCTCTGACCATCCGTAAGGCTGCATTACGATCCTTATAATTAAAGAGCTTGGCAATTAAAGTGCGAGGGGGAGCTCCCTGAGGGGGTGGCCTAGCAGGCATGCGGTGGGCCCTCTCCACTGTAAGCATGGGGGAGAAGGCCTCTCTGCCATAAGCATTGATAAGCAACTGTTCAAGAAACACAGTAGGATCCTTACCCTCCGCACCCTCAGGCAGGCCAATGAACCTCAGGTTACACCTCCTGGGCTTGTTCTCCATCATCCTGCTTGGAGAAGAGCTGGTGGATCTGGCGCTGCATGCGGTCTGTGCTTTCCTGCAGGGGGGGACAGCGTCCTCCACATTGCTGAGCCTGGTCTCCGCAGTTTTGACCCGGTCCCGGAGCTTATGTAGTTCCTGCCTGATTAGGGAGATGTCTACCTTGACCTCCTCAATCTGGGCTGTAAGCGAGGTCCAGCAGAAGGTGATAGTATCCAGAAGTCGGTCTGTGCTCTGCCCCCGCCTTCACCGTGGCGCCTCCTCTCTATCCTGAGTTTGTCATCAAATTCTAGATGCGATGCCAAGCCACGCTTGCTCCAATAACCTCAATTTACTATGTTCTTTGTTTTTATTTATTATGTGAATTATGTATGCATCATATATGTTTAAATTATATATACTTTTTATCTGCTATGAATTTTACTGTTTGTCACATATCATGATTTAGTGATCAATTCCCTTATCAATAAATGTATTTTGATTATATCAACTTTTGTTGAATTTTATGACTGTATTTCTACATCATAAATATCTGATTATATTGCATAATTATGTTTACTTATATCCCTACCATGAATCACCCCTAGGGGTTTGTGACACTCAGGTTATTTTCATGCTACGAACTTATTATTACAAACACCCACAGGCCTCAGTCAAAGTCCCAACCCAACCCCTTTTTGGATCTCCATATACATATATATTTAGGGATGGAGGTTTGTCGGTGTAGAGTTTCAGGATGGGACAGGTCACTCCCCTTATCCTAGATAGGGATAAACTAAGCATAGTACATAAGACCTGTAACAGAAGTAAAGTTTGCCATGTAACCTGTGTTCGAAATACATCATACATCAATTTACTCAATGAATAAGCTTCCCACCCCGCCCTGCACCCCAGAAAACTAGTGCGGGCATCATCCCTGAACAAGTTAGAAAATTAAAACAGTAGAACAAAAATAGCTTGGTATAAACATGAAAGGTTAAACGAATGGAGCTGCTGAAGTGTAAAGGAGTGGTGTTTCAAGCCCCACAATGTGTGGGTGACACAAATAATTTTCTGCAGCCACTCCAAACATTACAGCTGTATTCCCTAGTGATGAGTGGGGGAAAGTCTCGCTGCACTTTGCACTTAACGGGTAGGACTATTGCAATCCTGAGGCTCCGGCCTCCGGTACAACATACTGGGTCACATGAGACCCCAGGAGAGTAAAGGATACATTTTTAACTTGGACTTTTTAACTAGGACTATTGCAATTCTGAGGCTCCGGCCTCTGATACAACATACTGGGTTACATGAGACCCCAGGAGAGTAAAGGATAAAGTTTTAACTTGACTCCCGTAGAGAGATGAACTAAAACATAGGCTCCCGCCAAGTCCAACAGTAAATCTTGTTGGGCAGTGGGCCAGGGCGCGTGGTGTTGATGAACCAACAGAAAAAAGCATCAAGTGTCTAATGTAGTGCCCAAAACCTGGCGCAAGGCCCCAGTCAGTCGCGTGAAAATAAAGGAGCCTAGCCCACCGCCATGTGTATTAAAAGTGTTTTGGGGAGGATGCTCACAAAGATGTCAGTCAGCCTTCTCGGGTGCTGCTTGGCATTCCAGCCAGGTGATCACCTCCTCTGGGTCCTCAAAAAAGTATGTTGCCCTTTTCTCTGGCCATCCGTAAGGCTGCATTACGATCCTTATAATTAAAGAGCTTGGCAATTAAAGTGCGAGGGGGAGCTCCCTGCGGGGGTGGCCTAGCAGGCATGCGGTGGGCCCTCTCCACTGTAAGCATGGGGGAGAAGGCCTCTCTGCCATAAGCATTGATAAGCAACTGTTCAAGAAACACAGTAGGATCCTTACCCTCCGCACCCTCAGGCAGGCCAATGAACCTCAGGTTACACCTCCTGGGCTTGTTCTCCGTCATCCTGCTTGGAGAAGAGCTGGTGGATCTGGCGCTGCATGCGGTCTGTGCTTTCCTGCAGGGGGGGACAGCGTCCTCCACATTGCTGAGCCTGGTCTCCACAGTTTTGACCCGGTCCCGGAGCTTATGTAGTTCCTGCCTGATTAGGGAGATGTCTACCTTGACCTCCTCAATCTGGGCTGTAAGCGAGGTCCGGCAGAAGGTGATAGTATCCAGAAGTCGGTCTGTGCTCTGCCCCCGCCTTCACCGTGGCGCCTCCTCTCTATCCTGAGTTTGTCATCAAATTCTAGAGTAATCGGGTCATGGTCTGACCAAGATATTGTGCCAATGTCCGAGCTCAGAACATTTTGGAGGGATATTTTCCCAGTAAAGTTTGTGGAATGTGCGGTTCCCAGACGCCACTTTTTCTCACGGAAGGCGATTCCGGCTCTCTACCGGCATGTGGAAGGCAATGTCTTGGCCTCGCTGGACAGGGTGGTAAGGTGCATATTACCGCTGACTCATGGTCCAGCAGGCATGGACAGGGACGTTACCTATCTTTCACGGCGCATTGGGTGACTCTGCTGGCAGCTGGGAAGGATGCAGGACAAGGTGCAGTAGTGTTGGAGGTTGTTCCGCCACCACGCCTCCAAAATGTTACTACTGGTTATTCTGACATACCTCTCTCCTCCACCCCCTCCTCTTCTTCTTCCTCCATGGCCTCTACCTGTGCTTTGTCCTTGGAACCAGCGGTGCTCCGTAGGCGTTCAAGGGGCTATGCAAGTACGCAGGCAAATAGATGCCATGCGGTGCTTGAGCTGGTGTGCTTGGGGGACAGGAGACACACTGGGGCAGAGATTCTGTCAGCTCTGCAGGGGCAGGCTCAGAGGTTGTTGACGCCATGCCAGTTTAAGCCAGGAAAGATGGTTTGCGACAATGGCACCAACCTCCTCTCCGCCCTCCAACAGGGACAACTGACCCATGTGTCCTGTTTGGCTCACGTCCTTAACTTGGTGGTGCAGCGGTTCTTGGGCAGGTACCCGGGCTTACAGGAGGTCCTGAAGCAGGCCAGGAAACTCTGTGGGCATTTTTGCCGGTCATATAATGCCACTGCTCGACTGGCTGAGCTGCAATAGGATTACAACCTGCCCAAGAACCGCCTAATCTGTGACATGCCCACCAGGTGGAACTCTAAGTTGGCCATGCTGCAGCGGCTGCACATGCAGCAGAGGGCCATCAATGAGTATCTGTTGCAATATGGCACCAGGACAGGGTCAGGGGAGCTTGGATTTTTCCCCACGCCAGTGGGCCATGATCAGGGATGCATGCACTGTCCTGGCACCATTTGAGGAGGCCACGAGGATGGTGAGCAGTGACAGTGCATGCATCAGTGACACTGTCCCTCTTGTCCACCTGTTGGAGCACACGCTGCATGGAATAATGGACAGGGCACTTGAGGCAGAACAGAGGCAGGAAGAGGAGGACTTCCTTACCTCTCAAGGCCCCCTTTATCCAGACAGTGTTCCTGCTGGCCCGGCTATCACACAGGAAGAGGACAAGGAGAAGGAGGATTGTGTCATTATGGAGGTGGAGACTAGCACTCAGCATCAGCAGCAGTCTTCAAGGGATCAATTACAGTCCCAAGACACCCATGGACTTGTACGTGTCTGGGAGGGGGTGGCTGTGGATCATGTCGTCCTCAGTGACCCAGAGGACTCCGCACCGAATGCCTCAGCAAACCTACGCTGCATGGCCTCCCTGATCCTGCAAAGCCTGCGGAAGGATCCTCGTATTCGTGCAATCAAGAAGAGGGATCATTATTGGCTGGCAACCCTCCTTGATCCACGTTACAAGGGTAAGGTTGCGGACCTTATCTTGCCGTCACAGAGGGAACAGAGGATGAAGCATCTTCAGGAGTCCTTGCAGAAAGGTCTGTGCAATGCGTTCCCAGAGACTGGGAGGTTACAAATTCCTGGTCCTGGACAATGTGTTTCTGAGGCTTCGGTCAGTCAAAGAAGGAGCGGTGGAGAAGGTGGCCGTCTGACCGATGCGTTCAGACAATTTTTTAGTACGCAGCCCCAAGGTATGATCGGTTCCAGCAACCATCGCCAGCGTCTGGTTTACATGGTGCAGGAATACCTAGGGGCAAGATCAGACTTGGACACCTTTCCCACCGAAAATCCTCTGGGTTACTGGGTCTTGAGGATGGATCACTGGCCAGAGCTTGCACAGTATGCAATTGAGCTACTGGCCTGTCCTGCATCCAGCGTTCTTTCGGAACGCACATTCAGTGCTGCTGGAGGCTTTGTAACCGATCACAGGGTGCGCCTGTCCACAGACTCGGTCGATCGACTGACCTTCATAAAAATTAATCAGTCTTGGATCACCACCAGTTACCAAGCACCTGATGCTGATGTAACCGAATAATTTTTTGAATCCCTTCAAGACTGTCTATGCTGATGCTGAGTGACTATCCTCTTCCTCCTCAATGATCATGCTGATAGCTTGTAAGAACATTTTTGGTTTTGGGCACCGCCACCAGTGGCTGAGGCCCAATTTTTCAGCCCCTGTTTAAGAGGGGCATGTATTTACAATTTTTGATGCAATGCTTTGCAGCAGGGCTCATTCCTGCGCTCCTAATAGAGTATCTGTGAGGGGTTGCAGTGTTGTTGCACCATTACCAGTGCCTAAGGCCCAATTTTTCTGCCCCTGTTTAACAGGGTGTGTAAGAAAAGAGGGGGGTGGAGAAGCCAACTAAAATAATCCTATTGTGATAAATAATGTAAGTATAGTATATATACTTACATGTTCACTTGCAAATGATGTCCATCGAGGATGGGGGTGTCCTGAGATCTGTTGGTGCCGCTCTGCTGGCTCTGGCAATGTTCCCCTCGGCCGTGAGGTGTAGGAGATGTAGATTTTAGTTTACACTGGCTTCTCTGCGGTGTCACATGACAGGAAGCTCCACGCTATCCAGTCTGGAACGCGGCAGCGGAAATTATGTCATACAGCAGGGCGATCCTCCAAACATAGAGTGGGACCTTTCACAGACTACGCGCTCGGGGCTCACAGCTCCTTCTACTGGCCTGTTTGCTCTCTGGAGGAGAGCAGTTTAAATACATTGACAGGAAGTAGGAAGTCCGTGGCTGTGGAACCATAACAGCCAGCGGACCCACACTATGAAAAACAGTCTTTTGTAATTAAAAACAATTGTTTTAATGGGAATATAAAGATTAAAAACGTGGATCAATATCATTTAAAAATGAAATAACATTGCAATAAGAATAAAAATGACAATGAAATAGTAAAAAAATATATAATTAAAAAAAAAGTGTTTTTGAAAAAAGGAAAACCGCACTGTACAAAAAAGTAAGAAAATGAAAAAATTCTAATAAGCAATGAGACACTTTGTTTATGAATAAAATATGAATCGGTTTTTAGAAGATGAATAATGAATAGAAAATACAGCTAAAAAAATTAAAGGAAATAAAAATATAACATAAGCAAAAGATTTTATGGAAAAAAATGAGAGGAAAAATTTATTATATAGGGTGGTATTTGTATATTTTGGACAGGTAGTCACTTACTATACATGTGACAGAGTACCGTCCCCATATAGCAAGTGACCCGATGTCCATAGTTGATCAATATAAAATCCTTTGCTGCGAAAAACACCAAAAAGAGAAAACATGGGAATCATAAAGAAAGGGATAGGTAAAGAGGGGGGACTACAATAAGGAATGTGTCTCTATTTCCTCGTTGAGTCCCCCGGCGAGAGAATGTTTAATGAATATATCCAGTAGGTCTCCTGCTGACATAAGCGTTTGAAGCGTTCTGCAGCAGGAAGATCTCTGGGAATGGCCTCAATGACCCAGACTGTGAGGCCCATAGTGGATTTGCGATGTGTTTTCAAAAAATTAAGAGGGACACTGTGTTTGTCACAGCCCTTCTCAATGAAGCGCCTGTGTTCGCCAAAGCGTACATCACCCCACCCCATCCCCCATTTTTGTTGTGTTACGTAGATCCAATTCAAATTTTATCCATAAACAAAGTGTCCCATTGTTTATTAGAACTTTTTAATTTTCTTACTTTTTTGTACAGTGCGTTTTTTCCTTTTTTCAAAAACACTTTTTTTTTATTATTATATATTTTTTTACTATTTCATTGTCATTTTTTTTATTGCAATGTTATTCCATTTTTAAATGATATTGATCCACGTTTTTAATCTTTATATTTTCATTAAAACAATTGTTTTTAATTATAAAAGGCTGTTTTTCATAGTGTGGGTCTGCTGGCTGTTATGGTTCCACAGCCACGGACTTCCTACTTGCTGTCAATGTATTTAAACTGCTCTCCTCCAGAGAGCAAACAGGCCAGTAGAAGGAGCTGTGAGCCCTGAGCGCGTAGCCTGTGAAACGTCCCACTCTATGTTTGGAGGACCGCCCTGCTGTATGACATCACTTCCGCTTCCGCGTTCCAGAGAGGATAGTGTGGAGCTTCCTGTCATGTGACACCACAGAGAAGCCAGTGTAAACTAAAATCTACATCTCCTACACCTCACGGCCGAGGGGAAAATTGCCAGAGCCAGCAGAGCGGCACCAACAGACCTCAGAACACCCCCCATCCTCGATGGACATCATTTGCAAGTGAACCTGTAAGTATATATACTATACTTACATTATTTATCACAGTAGGATTATTTAGTTGGCGCCTCCACCTCCTTCTTTTCTTATACTTCTTGCTGACAGAGGACATGGACACCCTCTGAGGATGGCTGCCTCCTCTTGTTTTTTAATATACAGATTGACTTAGAAGTGCCATTAGAGCCACTATTACATTCATTTTAAAGGCATCACATCGCTAGGAGCGCTGGAATCCCCCCCCCCCTTCTATGAATTTAACAGGGTGTGTAATTACAGTTTTTGATGCAATACTTTGAGGTACAGTATCTGTGAGGGGTTGCAGTGTTGTGGCACCAGTGCCTAAGGCCCATTTTTTCAGCCCCTGTTCAACAGGGGCATGTAATTACAATTCTTGATCTAATAATTCACAGCAGGGCCCATTCCTGCGCCGCCCAGCAAGAGTAACTGTGAGGGCTTACAGTGTTGTGGCACCAGCACCACCACCACTGCCTAAGGCCCAAATTTTCTGCCCCTGTTTAACAGGGGCATGCAATTACAATTCTTGATATAATATTTCACAGCAGGGCCCGTTCCAGCACCCACCAAGAGTAACTGTGAGGGCTTACAGTGTTCTGGTACCACCAACACCTAAGGCCCAAATTTCTGCAGAGTATATAGGGCAGGCCCCTACTTTCAAACATCCGACTTACAAATGACTCCTACTTACAAATGGAGGGAGACAACAGGAAGTGAGGGGAAATCTACCCCTAGGAAGGGAAATTCTCTCCTGTAAGGGTTAATATGGGAAAAAGGTGTCTCCTCTCCACCGATGCTTTATCACCATCCTTGTTTCCCTAAAAAACTCAAATTTTCAAAATCCAATTGTCATTGGGACAGAAAGTGAGGTGAAATCTTCTGAACAGGGTCACAGACAGCAAAACAAATGTTACAGGGGTGATAACCCTTCCCTATGTTTTCCAAAAAGCTTAAAAATAGATTTTTTGGCTGGAGCTACACTTACAAAATGTACCTGTTCCAAATTACAAACAGATTCTACTTAAAAACAAACCTACAGTCCCTGTCTTGTTTGCACCGCCTGTATACTGCTGTTCAGAGTATATAGGGCCTTTTTTTAATTTGGGTGCAGGGTTCCCCTTAATATCCATACAAGACCCAAAGGGGCTGGTAGTGGGCTGGGGGTGGGGGGTATCCATGCCATTTTTCTCAATGATTTTTATCCATATTGCCAAGACCAGACATTACATTAAAGCCGCAAGCAGTTTTAAATGACTTTTTTTCCTTTAGAAATGTCATTTTGTGCAGGGACAGTTCTAAACACGGGAAACATGTGCATACTTTAGACACCCACCAGGTACAATATTTAAAGGAATATTTCACTTTTTTTTTCCCCTTTAAGCGTCATTAAAATCACTGCTCCCGAAAAAACTGCAGTTTTTAAAACTTTTTTTTGCATTGATACATGTACCCTGGGGCAGGACCAGGGTCCCCAAACCCTTTTTAGGACAATAACTTGCATATTAGCTGTTATAATTAGCACTTTTGATTTTGAACGTTCGAGTCCATTGTATTTAATAGGGTTCTAAAGTTTTCGCAAACTTTCGGTCCGTTCGCAGGTTCTGGTGCGAACCGAACCGGGGGTGTTCGGCTCATCCCTACTCTTTAGACTCTTTCAAAGTGAAAGATGCAGATGAACATGACTGCATGAATCCTGCTTTGTTTAAGCAGTCCGTGATTAAGATGACAAGGACCAACAGGTTTTCACATTTCAAGTACATTGTCAAGACACTCTAAAGGAGTTGTTTACGCTCACCCTGTGAAGGGGCAGGATCCAGGAAATTGGCATATGTCTCCTACCTGGCCTGAATAAACTTTGAGCTGTCCATACTGCTCCACTAGGATGAGGCCCCCGTGTTTACCTGCTAAATGCATTGTCTATCAGGGAGCCCCTCTGCTGGTCTCTGGGGCAGTTTATGAATCACTATCAGTGGGAATGCAGTGCAATATTATGGCTGGCATTACAGAGATACTGAGCTTCCTTATGGATGAGCCACTGCACTGTTACTTTATAGTCATTGAGCAGCCTCAGTGCTTTTGCCTTCTTTCTGTTTCTGCAGGAAAACAAATGTCAACACCTAATAAAGGCCAGCGCCACCAGAGAAGGTAGGAGACAGTGCCCATATGCTTCCCAGGCAAACAGCCCTCTTCAGGCTCCTCCAAAGAGAAAGATGCAGATGAACATGACTGTATGGATCCTGTTTTATTCAGTCAGTGATTAGCATGATGATGAACAAATTGTCACAATTCATCAAGCATGTTATCAAGACATGTTGTCTTGTTGTCCTGTTGTCTTATCAAGAAGATGTTTGAACTCTCCTTATGCAAGGGTCATCTATTCTGGCAATGTCCAGTTTTCTTTCTAAAATTAGTCAACCTGCTGTTTCATTAAACCTTTAATAAATAGCTAATCATGCCAAATTAATTTGTTATTTTCATTAGAATTTCTTTCGTATTAGTTGAAATTCGTTAATTTTCTCTTTGGTCATTCGGATGCATCCAAATGTCTGAAAGATGCAAAATTTGGCTGAATTTCGATTTGTTTTACGAAACGAATTGCACATGTCTAATTGTGACTGAATTAAAAGCTCATTCTAGAAGAATAGAGAAAAAAATATGTTTTCATAGCAGAATTTCAAAGTTATGCCCTTATGAAGAATAAAGTGCCTAGCATTTGGACTTACCCCTTTGGTTGGTTTGTCCCATGTGGGACTGGCCAGATACATGACTTTACCATTAAAAGATGTGTCCTTCAAGGAAGTACTCATTCACTGCATTGCTCAAAGAAGGTAAAGCTTAAATTGACAGCTAGGATCTGTGATTGTGGTTAGTCTGTATTCCTGCCTTGAGATTAGTGTCTGAGTCAAAGGGGACTGCTGTTCAAGAGTTTCCACTGGAGGTTAGCCTCTGAAGTCCTGGCTGGGAGTCCAGGAAAAACTGGAAAGCCAACACATTATCCAGGAGTCAGATAAGAGCATAATGCAAGAATGCTTCCTGGTATTTTGGGGATTATAACACTCATACATGTCTTAGAGGCACTTGGTTGCCCCTAAGACATGGGTACAGCCTTGCTCGATTGGACACTCTGGGCAAACACTTAAGGATTTATTTGAAAGGTCATCCATGCTTCTCAACTCAGATCATGCCACGATTCCTTGCTCTATCTATAGGGGATGATAATTAAAATCCCAGCAAATGAGGACTTAGGGCAAGTGTTCAGCTGGTTGGCGAATTAAGAACAGGGTCACCTGACCGATAAACAGACCTTATGTAATTAGAGCCCAACTAATCATGGTTTAAATGTATGTCGTTTTCTGCTGCTAGAGAACATACCGATGGTAAGGTGCTGAATTGTCCTGGAATTCCTCTCTTCATCTGTCAGCCTGATGATTATCTGGACCATGGTCTCTCCTGCCCTTGTATTGATTTGTGGACTTGCACCAAACTATTCATATCTCACAGATACATAGTAGAAAATCTTCTCCGTAACCAGACAGTGGCACAGGGTCCAGTTCTTCATCCAGTTACAGGGAAGCTCAAGTTAGCAGCCTGGATTTTAAGAAGCAGAGGTTCCCAGATTTAGGTTGTTCTTCGAAAGTGGTAAAGGCCCTCATGAGATCATATAAGAGCAACACAGTCTACAACAATGTCTGGCTAAAATTCCCAAAATATGCTACATCATGTTTTCTCCAGGGATGCTCTGAGTTTGTCATGTCCATGTTTTTTTTTTCAAAGAGATCTCGATATGGGCCTGAGTGCAAGCACACTCAAAGGGAAAATCTCTGCCATCTCGGTCTTTTCCGGGACGGAGTGGGTTCCTGATAGATTGATTCTGCAAATCCTTAAGGTTGTAGTAAAACTAAGGCCTCCCAGATGCATTAAGGTGAAAAAACACGAGAGTTTACAACCCCTTTTAAAGAAAAAAACAATTACATGTGCAAATATTATGATGTCAGAATACCTTGTCACTGACGCTGTCCATGACAATTGTACTCTTACATTACATAGAGCTTAAAGTCATCTCCTAAGTATGTAACTTGAACAATTTATATATTTTACCATGTTGCCTTTGAAGTTTGATACATTGGTTCCCCATGGCATTTCCCAGCTGCCCATGTCCTTTGTTTTATAATCCCTTGCCTTTTAGCCCTAAAAGGGGCCACAACTGATTTTGAAGATTCGCATCTTATTGACTTCAGTGGGGTTTAGACCAAAGGTTTGCATTTTCCAGAATTTATGATAAGTTCAAAGAACAACCCATGAATTGAACAAAAGCACATTTGTTCATCACTAATAGGAAGTAAAATAAGTGTCTACAGTTTAGTTGGTTTGGAAGTACTTTTCAAAGCTTTTTCCAAAGCTTTCATAGCTTTAAAACAACTGAGTCAAAAGGTTAGGGTTGCTGACAGCTCATGCTAGTATCCACGCATAAATTTGAAAAAAAAAAAAACTCTTCATGAAATATCTTACATTTCAAAAAAGAAAATGTTCTGGTCATGGTATTTTCTGTATGGTCTTCTTATATGAATAAAGTTTGGTGACAAAAACTGTATTTTTCCACTATAGGTACTGCTATGGTAACTAGAACCCATCCTAAATTTGGGGAAACATTGCCATAATGCATGCTGCATTAAAGACTAACAGGTTTTAGTAGATACTTTGTATAATAGCTTATTATTTAAACACCTCCTAAATAATTTACCGGTACATTTTTTCAGCAGAACATAGCAATCAGGAAGCAGGTTCTGACTGCTGAGATTCTGCATCTTTTGTAATTCATTCATTCAGCTAAATAAACAGAAAACTTAATGCAGTCTGTTTGAAATTTGACAGCATTCATGTAAATCAAGGTGCTAATTCCCAATTTAGGACATAACATAATTTTTAAGCTAAAAACTAAAATGCCGCCAGCGCAAATTGCCATTGCTTTTCAGAGCGTAGCATGGATTGGTAAGAAAACGTTAAATTTCATTTTGATTAAGTTATTGATTTTCTTTTCACAAACAGAAAGCAATGTCCTTTTCTGCTGTAGATTGACCTTTTTATATACTGTTTTTAATGCTTAACATTTTTTCATTTGATAACTAGATGAATGTTACCTTGATTATGATGTCCTACTAAATTATTAACAAACCAGGTGCCAGAAAAAAGAAGCACATTTCAACTCTGGACCATTGTTTATTTAAGGCAAGTGTGATTTTCACGCTTAAACCTTTTAAGCATCTGCTATTTATTGACTGAGGCAAGAAAACCATAGAACTCTTCTCAAAGCTCCCAAGGGTAAAGACAGGTGGGTATTGTTGACTTCAAAGTCAGAGATACAATGAATACATTTTGCTGTTTCAAGAGAGTAGATGTCAGAATTGTTTTTTTCAATAAAGGCAAGGGTTCAGATAATACTGTAGCCTTCATTTACCTATACATTTATTACAGCCATTAAAATGTCTATTAATTACAGTCTCTGTAAACCATAAAGTCACGGCAATGAAATTTAAGTTGAGACCAGAAAATCTATAGAACTGAAAATCTTTAGCCCAACAAGGTGTGAAATGCAAAACATTGGCAATGTCCTTGAAGAAGTTGCAAACAAGATTATCTTAAGCTAGAGTATGTATGTATATGACTTTGTCAGCACTTTAGAAATTCTAATCATGTTTCCTTTGAGCATAATTGAAGCTTCAGTAATTGCCATGTCTCTTTCATTAAAGGGGAAATTACATATTTTTTGTAGACTTCTTCACAGTATCTTAATGAAGGAACGGTACCCTGGAAAATTGAAAAATTTGTAGAATAGAACTGTTGTTACTATCACTGCAAAGTCTGTAAGAACCCATTCACACAGGGGCGACTTTGGATCCGACTTGAAGTCGCCCCAAGTCGTGAGACATGAGAAAATCAATGTTCAGTAAGTGAATGGGAGCCGTCTTAATGCACACTACTGAAGTCGCTCCAACTTCAAAAAAGGTTCCTGTACTACTTCAATCCGACTTTTAGGTGACTTGTAGGCAACTTGTACCCATAGATTTCAATGGAAGTTGCCTCCAAGTCGGATCCCCTGTCTTAACTGAAGCAACTTTCCAGGAAGTAAAAATATTTTTCCAGGCAAACCCCTCCCTCCCACAGAGCTGATTATTGTTTGATTGGCCACTGGAAAGTCTCCTGTCCTGGAGGCAACATGAAGTTGCCTTGTAAGTTGCCTGGAGTCGCGCTGTGATTCATACTCAAGTCGTGTCCAAGTTGCCTCCCAAAGTCACGCTGGAAGTCGTGTTGCCCCTGTGTGAATGGGCTCCAAGGGTTCTATTGACTAATGGTGTTTATATTTTTTATGCAAAAATATTGAAGCAGCGCTATTAGTCAAAGTGCAAATTGCTAAAAGCAAACAAAGTGCAATATAATGATAAATGGTACAATATAATATAAAAATAGGATAACTAAAACACATATATAATCAAAGTGTCTATAAATATTGATAAAGTGTCATCCAATCTAAAGTGCATCAAATCTAAAGTGCATCAAAAAAGAAAAATATATATATATGTATGTAAATAAGTCCAAACGTGATGTTTCCCAAAAAATAAATGTGTGATCATATAGTTCATATAAACAATCACAGTCTCCCAAAAGAAATGAAATATTCCGGTGGACAAGAAGAGGAGAGGGAGAGGAACAGGTGTGGGAGTATATTTTTTATGCATTTGACTGGTTAAGGGCAAGTACACCAAAATTGGTTAAATAGACCACTGGCTTTATTTCATACAGCTTCCAGAGAGAGTTCCTAGATCTTAGATCTTTGTACCTTCATTATAAAGGTAATAAAAAAAACTATGCTAAGAGTCTAATGAAAAATAAGTAAAGTCTTAGCGACAGCAGCACTCATTGGTATCCAAATACAACAATAACCAATGATATTTCAACAAAAATATGTGTTGCGCTGTCCCTTTAAGCGAAAAGAACACTATGTGCAAAAACATATATTACGCTGTCCAGCGAAGCTTTAGCGGTGACATCATCATGCCTACCGATCATTCGGATTGGTGCATCGTTTATATGCAAGTTTCTCAATTACATTTGTCAGTACCCTTTTCCCTAAAAAATAGCCAATTTTAAGGATACTACATTATGGACATGTTTTTCTGTTTCCTCCTGCTGAGCTGGATGCTGTACATATAACCAGAATACCTGTGCTGAAAATTTGTTTATAACTGCCAGTCTGATTGGAGAACTAAAGCGGTAAATGTCCTGTATAACCTGGTGGGCTGCCTTTCTGGTAAGAGGCTTATTCAAAAAAGGTGGTAGAGCATTGAACACCTGAGAACAAGGAGATTTATTGGTTACTTTGGACTGTTTGTGGTACATTACTCACTCTATAGAGCACATGGTTTAATTTCAAAATGTCCTCGCATTGCATGTTTATTTTTATGTGGACTTATTGCTTTATTCTTAAATATTGATTTATGAGTATTTTGAGAATTCATTTCAGCATTTGTACCTGTATTGCTTCCCAGGAGAGAGTCTCAGCTCATTAGGATATATTTCATTTATTTTATGAAAGGAGTATTGCAGAATTATCAAGGGTAATGCCGCGTACACACGACCGTTTTTCATGACGAGAAAAATGCCTTTTTTTTATTTGGTCATTAAAAACTATCGTGTGTGGGCTCCAGAGCATTTTTCACGAAGTGAAAAATGGGCATTAAAAATTTGGAACTTGCTCTAATTTTTTCTTGTTGTTTTTCACGTCATCGTTTTTCTCATCATGAAAAACGGCCGTGTGTAGGCTTTAACGACGTGAAAAAAACGTGGATGCTCAGAAGCAAGTGATGAGACGGGACCGCTCGTTCTGGTAAAACTAGCGTTCGTAATGGAGATAGCACATTCGTTACGCTGTAACAGACTGAAGAGCACGAGGCTGAAAAGTGCGAATCGTCTCTCACCAAACTTTACTAACACGAGGATCAGCAAAAGCAGCCTAAAGGGTGGCGCCATCCGAATGGAACTTCCCCTTTATAGTGCCGTTGTACATTTCGTATGTCACCGCGCTTTGCTCAAGCATTTTTTTTTCATGATAGTGTGTAGGCAAGGCAGGCTTGAGAAGAATCACGTTGAGAAAAACTTCGTTTTTTTCAATGACATTAAAAACAGTCGTGTGTACGCGGCATAAGGGTAAAAAAATCATATCATTGACACAGTATTTTGGGTTACAGAAGGATGGTCATTAAGCTCTAAAACACAGTTGACTACTGTTGGTCTGAAATATTAGCATTGTTTAACCACTTCCCGCCCAGTCAATAGTGAATTGACGTCCGGGAAGTGGTTGCATTATTCATACTGGACGTCATATGACGTCCTGCAGGATAATGCCTTGCGCGCGCCCGCGGGGGCACGCAGCGCGGAGATCGGGTACGGCATGTGTCCCTCGGACACAGCACTTACCCGATCACGGTAAACAGTAAATTTCATTGGCTGTTTACTATGTGATCGCCTGTGTCAAAGTCACAGCCGATCACCTGTCAAAACAGACTCGGCGGCGCGCTCCGTGCGCGCCGCCGCAGGCTTGCAGAGCGGGGATCGGGGAAGGCGAGTGTCCCTTGGACACAGTGCGTCCCCGATCAGAATAAACAGCCAATGAATTGGCTGTTTACCACATGACCGGCTGTGTCCAATCACAGCCGGTCACAAATGTAAACAAACTCCACAGGAGTTACTACCTGATCCCTGCTCTCTCCTCACACACCGATCTGTGAGGAGAGAGAAGAGATCAGTAAGTTAGCTCAGTGTAGTTTGTCTACATAAGTTTACAGTGCACAACACGCCCCCCCCATAAAGAGGACCTGTCACACAGCCCAGCACATCAATCAGCCCATCTGTCAATCAGCCCATCTGTCAATCAGCCCATCTGTCAATCAACCAGCCCATCTGTCAATCAATCAGCCCATCTGTCAATCAATCAGCCCATCTGTCAATCAATCAGCCCATCTGTCAATCAATCAGCCGATCTGTCAATCAATCAGCCCACCTGTCAATCAATCACCCCATCTGTAAATCAATCAACCCATATGTCAATCATTCAATCAGCCCATCTGTCAATCAATCAGCCCATCTGTCAATCATCTGTCACAGGCCCACCTCCATCGGTACCGCCATTGGTACCGCCACACAGGCTACCAGTACCGCCATCGGTACCAGTACCGCCACCAGTACCGCCACCAGGCCCAGCATCTATACTGCCACACAGGCCCGCTACCAGTATCACCACTAGTGCCGCCATCGGTACCACCACCAGTACCACCACCCGTACCACCGTCGGTAGTGCCACCACCACCTGTACCGCCATCGGTACCATCACCACCTGTACCGCCATCGGTACCATCACCACCCGTACCGCCATTGGTACCACCACCACCTGTACCGCCATCGGTACCACCACCACCCATACCGCCATCGCTACCACCACCACCACCCGTACTGCCACCTGTACCGCCATCGGTACCGCCGCCACCACCACCACCCATACCGCCATCGGTACCACCACCACCTGTACCGCCATTGGTACTACCACCACCCATACCGCCATCGGTACCACCACACAGGCCCACCACTAATACCTCCATCGGTACTACCACACAGACCGCCACCACTACCACCAGAAGTACCATTACACAGGCCCACCAATAAGCACTGCCATAATGTCCCAAAGGGTTTACACACCTGAGGAGGCATATGCCATTCTTGCCATGTCGGATGATGAGAGCAGCGGGGAGCTCCCATTATCTGATTCTGGTTCGGAATACGAGCCAGTGGAGGATAGTGGCTCAGAGTCCGAGTCCCCGGAGGAAACCATCCCTCCCAAAAGAATGCGATCAGCACCAAGATCAGCACCAAGATCAGCACCAAGATCAGCACCAAGATCAGGAGAACTGCCCACCACCAGCAGCGCCATACCCCAGGAAGAGAAGCCCAGTACAAGCAATGGAAATGCACGCCCAACCCGAAGAATCCAGCCCCAATCCTACCTTCCCGATGCCCTGGCAAACCCCTTTTGGTTGCCTGCCAACTCAGGATCCGCTATCATCCCCCCTTTCACCGCACAGCCAGGTGTGCAGCCCGACACTACAAATTTTTCTAAATTTGATTATTTTTGTTTATTTTTCCCACAAGATTTGCTGCAGAATATAGTGGATCAAACGAATCTGTATGCATCCCAATTTATTGCTGCCAACCCCGATTCTTCCTACGCCCGCATGTTCCAGTGGCGGCGTCTAACATTGGAGGAATTTAAATTATTTTTGGGCCTTATGTTCAATATGGGGCTTACAAAAAAGAACGAAGTCCATTCATATTGGTCCAAACGCCCCATCCAACACATGTCCATATATTCCGCTGTCATGTCCAGGAAAAGATACGACATGATTATGCGCTTTCTCCACTTCAATGACAATTCACAGTGCCCTCCCCGAGATCATCCCAACTACGACAAATTGTACAAGATACGCCCCCTAATCAATGCCTTTTCCCAGCGATTTGAAGAAGTTTTCATCCCAGACCAAAAAATTTGTGTGGACGAGTCCCTCGTACATTTCACCGGCCGACTGCAGTTCAAGCAGTACATACCAAGCAAGAGAGCCAGGTATGGGTTAAAACTAAATAAATTATGTGATCGAGCCACTGGATACGTCTGCAAATTCAGGATCTACGAAGGCAAAGACTCCCAGCTCCAGCCCCGTGATTGCCCCACATATATTGGAACCAGTGGGAAAATTGTCTGGGAGTTGGCATACCCCCTGTTCGGAAAAGGTTACCATTTATATGTTGATAATTATTATACCAGCCTGCCCCTTTTTCGCCACCTCTACAGTAAACAAACCCCGGCCTGCGGTACCTTCAAAAAAAAAAAACGGAAGGGATTCCCACAAAATTTATTGACAAAAAAATTGCGACCTGGAGAATCGGCATCCATGAGGAACGAGGAGGTGTTGGCCATGAAGTGGAGGGACAAGAAAGATGTCCACATCCTCTCTACGATCCACAATGACACCATGGTGGAGATCCCAAGAAGACGCGGCTCCATTGTAAAGCCCGAATGTGTCCACGACTACAATTTGTACATGGGGGGGGTGGATTTAAACGACCAGATGCTACAGCCCTACTTATCAACCAGAAAGTCCCGTTATTGGCACAAAAAAGTTGCGTTTCACCTGTTTCACATGGCCCTTTTTAATTTGTTTGTCTGCTACCAAAAAGCAACTCAAAATCACCGACTCCACTACCTCCAATATATCGAAGATATCATCGATGCCCTCATTTACCAACAAGATCCCGCCCCAGGAAGCATTCGCTCTGATAGTGTGAGTCAGGTTCACGAGCGACACTATCCCTTTAGCATCCCCCCCACAGAATCTGGAAGAAGACGCCAAAAGAAATGCCGTGTATGCAGCAGAGGAGGAGTAAGAAGAGACACCAGCTATTATTGTCCCGATTGTCCCTCCCAACCTGGCCTGTGCATCGGAAATTGCTTCAAAAATTATCATACATCCATTAGTTCCCCTTATTATTAACAGACTGCCATTTCCCCATTTGCCTGCTACCATGTTACTAACTACCTTCCATGTTAATTAACTGACCCTGGCCTGTTTACCGACGATATTCTTTGCTTGCCGATTTAAACCACGTTTCTGACCTCCACGTGCACCAACCTCAGCCTGTTTACCGACGATGCCTCTGCCTGCCGATTTCAACCACGTTTCTGACTTCCACGTGTACCGACCTTGGCCTGTTAATCGACCATGTTTTTGCCTGCCACTTAGACTGATCTTTTGGCCATCTACTTTTAGTACACAGGGGTCTCACATATGTGAGGGGCTTCAGAATAGCCTTCTGAGTAGAGAAAAACAGTTTTTCGTTTTCTGTGCTCCAAGAACAGGGTCTGGTTGCCCGGAGGCTTCAAAGCGATTTGGGTGGGAGAAGCCTCTACCCCTGTCCCCCTGGCCCTAAGCTTGATGGTCCTTCCTGCTGCCTGGACCAATAATTTGGCTGTGCTGACCATATTACTGCCTGTAATGACCCATGACATTATGGACCATGTTTCTTCCTGCTGCTTGGACCAATACTTTGGCTGTGTTGACCATATATCTGCCTGCTGCCTCTACTGACTTTGGACAGCATTTCTGCCGGGACACCTCTGCCTGCTACCTGGACCTGTGCTTTGGCTGTGCTCTGGCTGTGCTGACAGTATCTCTGCCTGTGTGAACTATGGACAGTATTCCTGCCTGCTGCCTGGATGATTGCTTTTGCTGTCGCTGACCTCATCCCTGCCTGCTGCCTGGACCGATGCTCTCCTCTGTGGACCACTGCACTTCTAAAACCACAGGTAATCTTTTGTTATTTGGTATGTACCTGCTATGTGTTAGATATATGAAGGGCCTTCAAAAATGTGATCGGTAGTCAGAAAATGATATGTGCAATTAATGCTGCTAGAATGCCTGGAGGTGCTACTTGGATGTTGGGCCTCTGTATGTGGCCAGGCTGTGTAAAAGTCTCAAACATGTGGTATCGCCATACTCAGGAGGAGTAGCAGAATGCATTTTGGGGTGTAATTTTTGCTATGTACATATTATGTGTTAGAAATATCTTATAAATTGACAACTTTGTGTAAAAAAAATGCATTTTAATTTTTTCTCCACATTTTCCAAAACCTTCTGGAAAAAAATGAACCGTTCAAAAGACTCATCATGCCTCATAGATTATACGTTGGGGTGTGTGCTTTCCAAAATGGGGTCATTTTGTGGAAAATTCTATTGTCCTGGTGCTCCAGGGCCTTCAAAATTGTAATAGGTGGTTGAGAAAGGATATGTGCGATTTATGCTTGTAGAACGCCTGAAAGTGCTACTTCAATGTTGGGCCTCTGTATATGGCCAGGCTGTGTAAAAGTCTCACACATGTGGTATCGCTATACTCAGGAGGAGTAGCAGAATGCATTTTGGGGTGTCATTTTTGCTATGTATATGCTATGCGTTAGAAATATCTTATAAATGGACAACTTTGTGTAAAAAAAATGCATTTTCATTTTTTCTCCACATATTCCAAAACCTTCTGGAAAAAATGAACCGTTCAAAAGACTCATAATGCTTCATAGATTATACGTTGGGGTGTGTGCTTTCCAAAATGGGGTCATTTTGTGGAAAATTCTATTGTCCTGGTGCTCCAGGGCCTTCAAAAGTGTAATAGGTGGTTGAGAAAGGATATGTGCGATTTATGCTTGTAGAACGCCTGAAAGTGCTACTTCAATGTTGGGCCTCTGTATGTGGCCAGGCTGTGTAAAAGTCTCACACATGTGGTATCGCTATACTCAGGAGGAGTAGCAGAATGCATTTTGGGGTGTCATTTTTGCTATGTATATGCTATGTGTTAAAAAATATCTTATAAATGGACAACTTTGTGTAAAAAAAATGCATTTTCATTTTTTTTCCACATTTTCCAAAACCTTCTGGAAAAAAATGAACCATTCAAAAGACTCATAATGCTTCATAGATTATACGTTGGGGTGTGTGCTTTCCAAAATGGGGTCATTTTGTGGAAAATTCCATTGTCCTGGTGCTCCAGGGCCTTCAAAAGTGTAATAGGTGGTTGAGAAAGGATATGTGCGATTTATGCTTGTAGAACGCCTGAAAGTGCTACTTCAATGTTGGGCCTCTGTATGTGGCCAGGCTGTGTAAAAGTCTCACACATGTGGTATCGCTATACTCAGGAGGAGTAGCAGAATGCATTTTGGGGTGTCATTTTTGCTATGTATATGCTATGTGTTAGAAATATCTTATAAATGGACAACTTTGTGCTCCAGGGCCTTCAAAAGTGTAATAGGTGTATCGCTACACTCAGGAGGAGTAGCAGAATGTATTTTGGGGTGTAGTTGCAATTATGCATATGCTGTGTGAGAGAAAAAAACTGTTAATATGACCAGTTTGTGTAAAAAAAAAAAATAATAATAATTTTCCCAAGAATTGTGGGAAAAAAATACAACTTCAAAAAACTCACAATGCCTCTTAGTAAATACCTTGGACTGTCTACTTTCCAAAAAGGGGTAATTTTGGGGTATTTGTACTTTCCTCGCTTGTTAGTGTCTCAAGAAATGAGATATCCCTTCAGTACATCAGGCGTGATCAGATGTGATAAATTTTCAGTGATTGCCACCATAGTTTGTAGACTCTATAACTTTCACAAAGACCAAATAATATATACTAATTTGGGTTCATTTTACCAAAGATATGTAGCAGTATACATTTTGGCACAAATTTATGAAGAAAAATTTTACAATAGAAACTAAAAAAAAGTGTTTTTTTTTTTAAAAATTGCTGTTTTTTGCTTATATCGCAAAAAATAAAAAACCCAGTGGCGATTAAATACCACCAAAAGAAAGCTCTATTTGTGAGAAGAAAATGATAAAAATTTTGTTTGGATACAGTGTAGCATGACTAAGTAATTGTCATTCAAAGTGTGAGAGTACTGAAAGCTGAAAATTGGTCTGGGCGGGAAGGTGCATAAGTGCATGGTATTGAAGTGGTTAAAACAGAACTCCAGACAACTAGTTAAATATAGAGTTTAAATACTGTACAAGAATATTCACTGTTTTTGGCCAACCTTTCAGAGGTGATATGCACACTTCTGCTTGTCAGAATGATTGCTCTTTTATCTACTAGTTCACCATTACTGTTTTGTTCAGATTTACTAATTCTTAGGTCGGCTCCTGCCCTTTGGACATAGGAAAAATTTACATCTTTTGCAGACACTTTGTGAAACCAACAATGGTAATTTTCCATCTTAAATGCCCACACTGCTCTTGAAGATAACAAACATTTATTACAAAAAGTAATTTTATACAAAATACCTCATGTTTTTACAAAAATTACCCAAAATTATAGGTTCAAAACATGTTCTTATTAATATAAAAAATAATTCAAATAGATGCATATGAAGTTTTTTCCTCTTTTTTTAATTTTTATAAACATGTCCATAGGAGCTCTCTGGGTGATAAAAATAATGTATAATAAGTTACTCAGGGAAACCTCACACTTGATTGATCTTGGAAGGTAAGCAAGGTTGGACCTGGCTAGTACTTGGATGTGAGACTATGTGGGAGTATCAACTGTGGCTTTTTGTTTTTGGGAGGTAAGATTTAATGGGTCTATAGAAAAATCCTTATTGGTTATTTGTAGACATGCGCAGAACAGAAACATTTTGTTTTGTTTCATTTAGATTTGTTATGTTACTAATTAAAGTTTGTTGATTTGTTTTGGAACTTGTTTAGTTTTGTTTCATTTAGTTTAATTTTGTTTATCAATTTTCTAATGAATTCTCAAATTTTTTAGAACAATTCGAATTTGGAAAATATCTGAATCCATACAAGGCCCTTGTCAGAGCATGCAGCCCGACAGGATAGGAAAGGGGGTGGGGCCCCCTCTTGAACCATATCAGGACACATGCCCTCATCATGGGGTGGTGCTTTGATGGAGAAAGGGAATCATGAAGCCCTTTTTAATAAGGGGACCCCCAGATCCTGCCCCTCCATGTGAATGAGTATTTTTTTTTCTTTCGGGCATCATGATTGATGTTGGATCTACTACAGGGGGATATTTATTTTTGTTTTTTAATAAAGGACTTGTCAAAAACTTGTGTTTTTATTTATCTTTTACACTTTTTTTGTGAATGAGTAGGGGCACGATACACACACCATGCACCTGCCCTCCCCCTATGGGAGATTGCTCCCACCCACCACTGTACTCACATAAAATCAATGTCAATTAACTCCATTCTCACTGAATACACAGCCATCGATTTTTTTGTACATTTTTCTTGCATAGATCGTTAATATGGCAGAGTGTTCAGGAGTTGAGAGATCTCATATCAGTCTATGTGGTGGAGAGCTGTAGTATTGAAAACAATAAAAGTGTGTCCTGTAAGTCTTTGACCATACACTATACAATTTGACTGTATAGATCAAACATCAACTATGTAGTGCAAGGGCCTTATAGATATAGAGTGATTGGATAGATAGGTGTGTCATCCTATTATATAGTTTTGGTAAATCTAAAGGACAGCCCTCAAAAATTCCACTTGCCTGCTCGCATTTTGTGAGTGGATTTTGAGGGCTGGCGAGCTATTGGCTGCCCGGGAGCGGGGGGGGCTAGCACCGCTAGCAGCCTGGGTTGAATGGGAGTCCTTCCTCCAATGCAACCCATTCCTTGAATGGGAGTCCAGTGATTGCAGAGGGGAAGAGAAAGGAGAGCTGCCTGGATGATCTGAGCACAGGGAACACAGTGATAACAGCTCTCATTTCAATTGCTTGTTCCCCGCCGCTCTCTGTGACATACTGCCCCTCCTCCTGGTCCCGGGACTTTGATAGACAGATCACCCGTCCAATCCTGTGATCTTGGGCGATCTGTCAATCAAAGTTACCTGGCCAGGGGGCAGGGCTATATGTGACATTGTGAAATGAAAGCTGTTATCGATGTGTTCCGTCATCCAGGTGCCTCTCCTGTTCTTCTCCTCCCCTGCACAGGTAGGTTGAATGGTGGGCACAGGCTACATGAGGCTGCATGGTGAACACAGGCTGCATGGTGGGCAGAGGCTGCATGGTGAGCAGAGGCTGCATTGGTGGACACAGGCTGCATTGGTGGGCACAGGCAGGCTGCATTGGTGGGCATGGATAAAGTTGTTGTTAATATTTATTTTTATAACTTATTTCTGCATAAAACATTTAAGTGTCATTTTATGAGGGCGTGTTTAGGGGCGGAATATTGATAGTAAAGGGCCGGGGTTGGGTTGGGCAACTGGTGGCGAGTAACCCTTGAGGCCTGGCTAGTGGTGGATGCAGGCTGCAATGGTGGGCACAGGCTGCATGATGGGCACAGGCTGCATAAAACATATGTTTCATTTTATGAGGGCGTGTTTAGGGGTGGAATTAGGGGTGAGGCAGGGTTGGGGTTGGGTGGGGAAACTTGTGGCAAATAACCCTTGAGGCCTGGGAAGTAGCTCAGGACTTGAAATTTTGAGCCCTGTAAAGGAGATTGTAAAGAGATTTTACAATCAGATTGTATAGTGTATGGCCACCATTGTAACCTAAATTGAACTGGTCTTGCTATTGGGGGGAATTAAAAAAAAAAAAACAATCGTCAAAGGCAACAAAACACGCAGGAAAAAACATGCAAACCACAACATGCCAAAATGTCCCATGAGCTACCTGCACTCGCACTAGCTTAGGCGTGAAAGGGGGCCTGAAAGGGAAATGAGTGTGTTTACACAAGAACAATGAGGCTTCATTCACATCTTTGCATTTCCAAACACATGGCAAGCTACGCAGAAAACGTGTACTTTGCCACACATTTCATAAACATGCATTATGCTTGCGTCGCTATTAAATGTTAATGACACCCCAAGCACAGGTAGCAGGCGTGTGTTTGCTGTGTGACAAATGTGCTGCAAACACACCAAAAATTTGGTAAAAAAATGTGCCACGTTCCAATTTAAAAAAAAAGTTCTGGAGCTGCTCTTGGGCGTTTGTCATACATAGGGCAGTTCATTCAATTGAATGGGCAGAATTGCTCCAAAATGCCCCCCCAAAAAAACATGCACAAACACAAGCTCTCACTGTGCAGAGATATGAATGGGGGTCTGATAGATGAGTGTCTCTGTCCATCCCCTTCAATATACTTGTATAAAGATAACCATGCAATATGCAGTCTGATTGTACAATCGCTGTAAACATTTAAATTTACCAAACTTAAGGAATTAGGAGGACCCACCTGAACAATTCATTCAATCTGTATCAAATCAAGCAGGCCCTTGCACTACATTACTGATGGTAGATCTGAATTGTTTGTGCAATCAAATTGTACAATGTATGTATATTAACCGATTACTGCCCGGCCTATTGTAAAATGATGGTTGAGTGGGACCGCTGTTGTTCTGGGAGGACGTCATATGACATCCTCTCACTCTTGTCCCTCAGGCACAGCGCATCACTGATCAGGGTAAAGAGCCAATGACATTGGCTCTTTATCACGTCATCAGCTGTGTCCAATGACAGCTTATTAAATGTGAACTAATGTCGGTTATCGGCATTTCCGTTCCTCAGCGCTGTCACTGTCTGAGAAAAGGAAAGCCAATAACCAGCTTTCCTGTTACAGGGGACAGTTACACAGATGATCAGGGCACTGATCAGTCCAGCACCATCAGTGCCAATCAGTGTGCAGCATATCAGTGCCCATCAGTGCTGCCTCATCAGTTTCCATCAGTGTAGCCTCATCAGTGTCCAACAGTGCCCATCAGTGAATCCTCATCAGTGCAAATCAATGTAGCCTTATCAGTGCAGCCTCATCAGTGACCATCAATGAAGCCCATCAGTGCACATAAGTGAAGAAGAAAAATTTGTTATTTGAAAAATGTTATAACAGAAACAGAAAAGAAAAAGTTTTTTTTTTTTTCAAGACTTTCTGTCTTTTTTTGTTTGTTTAGAAAAAAATACCACCAAAATAAAGCTCTATATGTCCCAAAGAAATGATAAGAATTTCATATGGGTACAATGTTGCATGCCCGTGCAATTGTCATTCAAAGTGTAATAGCACTGAAAGCTGAAAACTGGTCTGGGCAGGAAGGGGGTAAAGGAGTCTGGTATTGAGGTGCTTAATGAGGTGGTATAATAATGTGGGAGGTGTGGTCCAGACTGGTAAGCATGCCCTATTCTGTGATGCATAAGGCAGCATGATGGAATATGATGAAGCTTCCTGGATGGTGGTCTCAAGATCTAAATACAGGATGTGGTGAAGCAGAAAGCATTTTTTTTTAATTTCAAACAGAAATGTGAAAATTAAAAGCTTCCATGGATGAGGTAAGCAAGAGATAATCAGAAATTACATTTTATTTATTATAACAAGTGAAATTCTGCCTGAAAAAGGTGAATAGGTGAACTTTAAATACATCTTCAACATTGTACTATAGAACTTTAAAAATATTCAGTTTTTACTGGAAGAATATAATCACTGTATTTTATAATGTTATTTGGATAATTTTTTCCACTTCTTTTGTAAATTGACTTTGTTTAAGCGGTATAATGAAAATCCATGTGTCAATAACAAATACTTTTATGGATCTACTGAATGCAAACATATTCAAAATGAGAAAATTCATTTATCATAGCTAATTGTCATTTTATCATTTAATGATTCTTGGAACTAGCAAAAGCAATTTATCAAAAGATGCAAATCCATGACCTCTTTCAGAGGTGCAACAATTTGATGACTTATAATAGTGTGTGGGATGATGAAAGAAAAAAGAAATGGAAAAAAATATACAGAAAAATAATGTTGGCACAAAATAACAATTTTTTTTGTGTCGAATGACAATTTAGGGAATTACAGGAAAGAATAAACAAATCTATGGGATTAGACCTTGGTTCTGGTCTACTATTGCTGTCGAGTGGGAACAACTTAAAACCTAAACAAGATATCTGTAATCTACAATGCCCACAAAGGCATTTAAAATGGCCAATTGGGCAGTTTATAAAAACTGTGCATTTTCCTGCATGTTTCCTAACTATTAACTGCTAGTCTACAAAGGTTACAGAATATACAGAATCAAGAGAGCTCATAAGTCACTTTGGCTTTGATGTTAATAACTCATGCATTTTATCAGGCAGTTATTGTATTCAGACTGCACTGACCATAGCAAACATGCGTAATACCCCTTTCAGTCCCTTTAGCATATAATGGCAGAATGAAAGAATTAGATTTATTGAAAAACTGCTAACTGCCTTAAAGTAGAACTAAAGGCAAAGCTTTTTTTTTTTCCCGAAAGACTTTTAGTAATCTGTGTCCCATTGGGAGATGTTCCTTTATGCCCTGTCCTTTAGAAGAAGCAGGAAGTAAGGGGAAATCCATTTAAAGGGAGGGAATCCCTGATTGTCACCAGGTTCACTTGAACTAGCGTCCTCATTGGAAGATTCCACCTTTATTCTTGTTCTGGTGACAATCAAAATTTTTTTTTCCCTTTCACTCTTGGTGATAATGAAAAACTGAAAAAATAGAGAGGATGAATGTCAGGGAAATGGCTGTAGGAGAACTGGCAATAGTGCCAGTACTAGTAATGACCGCCTCCAGCACATCCCCGTGCGTACTGATGCAAGAGGTGCAAACGGGCAGATCCGCAATGGAACCAACAGGCGAAAGCGCATGCGCAGAAGTGCCAATCGGCTTACGCGTGCATGTACAGCGCAACAGATGCGGCCACTTGCTGGCCTATATAAGACTGCCACTGAGCCCATCTCATTGCTGGATTGTCATCAGCCTTCCTGTGTTCCTGAGCCTCTCTACAATTGCTGTTTGGATTTCCCGTTGTGACCCAGCTTGTTCCTGACCTGTCTGATCTGCTCTCCTCGTTTGACCCCCTGGCTTGCTTTACTGACTTGCTACCTTCTCCAGCACCTGATCCTGGCTTGTTTCACGGACTTTGCCACAGTTATCTGTTCCTGCATGCTTCCTGATACCAGACCTTTGGCTTGTCTCCAATCCTGCAACCTGCCTCTCCCTCCTGCCGGATCTACGGTGTTTGACCCCCAGCCTGGCTTCCATTACTACTCCTTGTGCACACCTTGCCAAGTGTTACCGAGGATTCTCAGAGACTGCAGCCCAGCGGTGTTTCCTGGATTCTCCAGTGTTCTTCAGGCATTCACCAACTCTTCTCTCCTGTATCCATCTGGAAACCTGTGCTTCTCTGGGCACTACACCCTATCCTCTGTACCCAACCTCAGAGGTGTACTGCACTCAGCCGCAAGGGGAGCCCTCCCGGCATTTCGGCCTCCAACCAGGTACGCGACAATGAATCTCCATAACAGGGACACAGAAAGCAATAAAAGACCTGACAGGTGTTGTGATTTTTCTCCACTGTATACAAAATATAAAAAAATTGCCCTTGGTTATGCTTTAGGCTACTGTGCATTTTACCATCTCATTTAGATTTAGTGTAGGGGTTTTCCTGATTTGATATAAACTGATTACATAATTTAGTGAGATCCTTACATTGCATAGTCTTGGTATATCTAAATGAATTTATTTAAAGATTGTATAGTTAGATTGTTATGGAAATGATGAGCAATTTTTACATTTAGAAACTTTAAGTAAAGAGGTCCACACTGTAAATAACGATGATATGCATTAATCTCAGGAAGAGATTGAGAGACTTAAGGCAACCTGTTCTTGTGTTAAATCTACTACATTATCATTTCTGTCCTGATAGGTATCAGTAGGCACCTCCTTGTAGTGCACTGAACACTAAATCCAGCATACTCTGTTACATAAATTTTGACTTCAGATTAAAGGCTAAACTCTATGCAGTCGAGGGACACCAATAGGTATTAAAAATTGTGCAGCTTTGAAAAATGTTCATTAAAGCGGGGTTCCACCCGCGATTTTTTTTTTTTAAAGTCAGCAGCTACAAATACTGTAGCTGCTGACTTTTAATAATGACACTTACCTGTCCTAGGCGCCCGCGATGTCGGCCCCCTGAGGGCGATCCCTCGATCGTGCCAGGTCCCGGCGCCGCCATCCTCACTAAGGGAAACAGGCAGTGAAGCCTTGCGGCTTCACTACCCGTTTCCTACTGTGCATGCGCGAATCTTGCGGCGCTGTATGAATGGGCGGCTGCTCTCTGGGATACACACAGTTCCCAGAAGGCAGCGCGCCCAATTTCCCAGAAGACAACGCGAGGAGGACGAGGAAGAAGACCTGCCATGGACTAGGAAGAGGCAGATTAGGAAGATCCGCATAGCAACCACAATTTCTGGTAAGTATAAAATGTTTTATTTTTTTTCTACGTTTTTGGAGCATTTTGGTGTAATTTTTTTTTTTAGGGTGGACCTCCACTTTCACTATATTTTCATACCCATAAGCTGTAAGAAATGGATCAATATATTGATTAATGTATAACCAAATGAACCATTGATGAAGAGTTCCACTTTATTTTGTTTTAATAAGTTCAAACTGTATGTTTCGTGGGATGTTTTTCTGCTCGCTTTTCTACTGATATCATGATGATTAAGTGTATTTTGCAAGCACGGAATGTGACCTTGCGGTTGCACCTGCAGTGTGCTGATTTCGCTAGAGTGGGTTGCTTCCTGCCTTTGGCAAGACGCCTGTGCATAACCACAATTATAAAACCCCATGACTAATAATAAAGCATTGTATTCATGCATGACCATACCCTGTGTTTGGTATCATTGAATGTCCAGCCGGCTAGAGAGTTACTTCCACAGGTCCGAGACCCAGCTCGAGCAGAACCAGAACCTCTCATAAGCCATTTACAGGTATGCAGATATTAGATCCATAGATACTTCCCATTGTTCTGCTTTGTCTATCTTCTTCCAAAAGAATAATAGATGGGTTGGAACTAGCCGGGGGTCAGACTTCTGCTAATAATATCACATGGAGTTATGTGAATTGATGCCAATTGGTGTCGCAATGGAGTGCATGCAAAGATTTCTGCATACAATGAAATACAGACTTACAGTGCTATTTAAGACAAATCATACTTAAAAATTAGATACTGATACAGAATGACATCTTGCATATGTGAATATTATACATTCCTTTAAAACTATTTATGAAGAAACCACTATTTTTATTTGTATACAGATCTGTTTCTGAAAAATTTCAGTCTGAAAACCTGCCTGATAATTATTGGGCTGTATGAACTAAATCTTCTAATAATTTCCTTGTGAATGAAGCTTAAATGGTTTACAATAATGATTTATATTGACTTGGATACCAAATACCAAAATTATGATAAGCTAGGAGGTTATGTATTGACTGTGTGATCACTTCTATTGCACAGTTTATCTTGGGAGTGAACCTTTAAATCAGTAAAATTTTGCTGTACAATTTTTGGAACATAGGGAAGTTAAACTCAGTGAAGTATTTTCTGACACACCTACTCCTACCAATCCGGATAATTTATCCGTATGTTTCAAAAAATTGGGCTTTGCCTTTGAAAAGAAAATCAAGGCATGGTGGGATATTGCTTCTTTTGAGCAATATACTAAAAACAAACTTATCCCCAGACGTCTAAGGTGGGATGTCCCACCTAATGACGGACTCCTGGACGAGGAATCCATGCGAGAATGGCAAAATTTCTTTAGCCAAAAAGGCCAGGACCTCATTGACCTCCTTCTTATTAGGAAACATAGGAAAATGAAGTCTTTAGACAAACAAATAGGAGAACTCAAACAAAAAATTGAGCCGTTCCAAGAATCGGAAGATTTTTTCAAATTATCAGGAGATCTTAAAAATAAGATGATCAAATGGGACAAGGAGACACAGGAGAAGAAGAAAACTAAGTTTATTAGAGACTCTGGTGATTTTTCTAAGGGCGAGATCTTCAAATGGCAATCCAAGATCCTTAATTCGGATCAGGGATCCAATAGTATGTCCCGTCCTCATACTCCCCACATTCCAGCTCTCTCCACTCCTATTATCCAAAGAGTCCCTTCTGCCAAGGGTCCACCAACTCGAGGTGGGGGACGCCCCAATGGTAGGGGTCATCCAAATAGAGGGGGGAGGGGCAAAAGCACTCCCTACCATCATCCCCCCCATATGAACAAAACAACTGGCGTGACCATGGTTCCACTAGAGAACATCTTCCCAATGGTCCCCCGAGTAGGGACAATTACTACTATCAAAATTCCTATGGTAGGAATACAGACCATCCAAGGAGTAATGAGCCTTATCCTAATCAGGATCAGGTTCCTATGTATAATCGTTTTGCTCCGTTATCTCAGGAAACCAACCCTGCAAATGAAGGTTTTTTAGGCCAGCGCCAATTACACTGGGAAGACCCCTGGAGCCACACCCCCCCAGGAGCCAAACCAGGGGGGAAAAGAAGAGCAAGAGAGGAAGAAGAGCCGGAAGAAGAGTTAAAAAGACAAAGGAGATAATAGGATCTGGAGTTTTTAACATCAGCGGTTCTGATCTGTCAGAGGAGGAGCTCAAAGTGCTTGATAAAGGGCTCAAGTTTGCCCCAGTTCGGAATTTCAACAAATTCCAAACTTACATAAGTTTGCAAAAATTTGTTAGAACACTTAACATTAAACGTCACTTTCTCTCCAAGCCTGGAGCTTCCAATGCTACCTCAGTTCCTTCAGTACCCTTAGAATTCCACTCACATCTCGCCAACAAATCCACTTTTAATCCTCCAAAACATGATCACAAACACATTGAAGTTTTCAAAAACATGGTTGCTATTGACCTAGAACGTATGAAGATAAAGAAGGTGAGAGACCCCCATTATCTCAAAATGGGTATAGCTTCTTTGGAAATAAATAAGAATGTGGTAGTAAGACCGGCTGATAAAGGGGGCGGATTAGTCGTCATGAGTAAAACCTTTTATGACAATGAAATGAATAGATTGTTATCAGACCGTTCCACATACCAACTTATGACCAAGGATCCTGTTTTTGATTATAAAAATGAACTTCAAGCTCTTATAGAGCAAGGCAGACTGTGTGGTGTCCTTACTAAGAAAGAAGCCTTGTATTTGGATCCCAGTGCATGTAGACGGCCGATCATTTACTTTCTTCCCAAGGTGCACAAAAACGCTCAAAATCCACCGGGGAGACCTATTGTAAACGGAATTGATTCCGTCACTGCACGCCTGGGCCAATACATAGACCACTTCCTTAAACCTTTGGTTTGTTCTACTACTGCCTATCTCAAAGACACCAGGCATGCTATACAGGTAGTTGAGTCCACGCCTGCCAGTGCCAACAGCATATTGGTTACGGCAGACGTGGGCTCATTGTATACTATCATTGGCCATCAAGATGCCATCAGGGCAGCTAAATGGGCTTTGGATGCCTCGCATCTCCCTCCCTTATTGATTACATTTCTAGTGGATGCACTTTCTTTCTGTTTAGCCAGAAATTATTTCTGGTTTAATCATAGATTTTTTCTTCAAATCCTTGGTGTTGCCATGGGAGCACGTTTTGCCCCCAGTGTGGCAAACTTGTTCATGTCACTATGGGAAGAGGAAACTATTTTCAATAACAGACCAGTTCAATTAAAGTGCTATTATCGCTACATTGATGATCTGATCATCATTTGGGAGGGCAATATGACGAGTTTACAATTATTCATGTCCAGGCTAAATGGCAACACCCAAAATATCAGGCTGACCTGGAATGCGGATACCTCCAGTATCACTTTTCTTGATCTGGAAATTTTTAAAGAGGGGCATGTTTTCAAAACCAAAAACCATTTCAAACAGACAGACAGAAACGGATACATCCCTCTTGATAGTTGCCATCACCATAATTGGCTATGTAACATACCTAGAGGCCAATTTATCCGTCTGAGGCGCAATTGTACGTCTGAAGTGGATTATCGTGCACAATGTGATCTTCTTGCCGATCGTTTCATACAAAAAGGATACAAAAAAGATGATATTTTCAGTGAAATCCAAAAAGTTGGCACCATGGAGAGAACATCATTAGTGGCCGGCTCCCGACCTAAGATAACATCTAATCCAGCCAACACTGAACTTAGAATCATTTTGGATTACAATATTCAACATAAAAAATTCGAAAAAATCATCATGAAGCACTGGGACATTCTGAAAAAAGATAGAGTCTTGGGAGCCACTATACCATCTCGTCCCAGGTTCATCTATAGAAGGGCTCCCACACTCAGGGATGTTCTTGCCCCGAGTGTGGTTGACCCTCCAGTGGTAAAGGAGAATCATTTATTTCCCCTTATGACCGGCTTTTATGCCTGTGGCAGGTGTCCAGCATGTAAAAAATGTAAACGGAACATCAAACGGAGAAAAGATTTTACTGCCCCTACCACAGGAAAAACTTACACAATCAAAAGCCTTATTACCTGCAACACAGTGGGAGTGGTCTATGTCCTCGAATGTGATTGTGGTTTACATTACATTGGAAGGACCTCCAGACCTCTCCATGTGCGCATCGGCGAACATGTGAATAACATTATCAAAGGGTTGGTAACCCATAATGTTTCCAAACATTTTCGCCTGTTTCATAATAGGGACCCTAAGTGCCTCAAGTTCTGGGGTTTAGAACGAGTAAGACCCCATTGGAGAGGGGGCAATTTTATCAGACAATTGAGCCAACGCGAGTCCTTCTGGATACACGAGACTCAGGTTCTCGTGCCAGGAGGCCTCAATGTTGACTTCGATCTCAACTGCTTCATTTCTGATAAATGATGCAGTTGCCTTTTTCTTCCACTAGGTGGCCTCACATTAGAGTGTATGTGTGTTTTTATTTCTACATTTTTATTTATTTGATATTTTTATTAGTGAGGTGTGTGAAGCGGAGGAAGTCCCCCTCCTTTTATCTCATTTATTTTATTTTTGCACATATGCCATATGTTATGGTATCTATTGCTGCATGACTAATTTTTTCTATATTAGATATGCATCATAAATAAGCGGTTTTCATCATATTTTTATATGCTGTATTGTATAGTGTGTTATTATCATTCAGGCGTGGAACAGCCGCGGGTGTCTGTCACTTTGAACTAAATCTTTCCAGCCCTTAGTACTGTGTGATTACACAGCTTTTTCCTGTGACTCCGTGTGGAGTCATAGGTTTTGCATATCCGGGACTGTCTATCGGCCGTCCCGCCCCTATTATGCTCACTATGGCAACGCTGGCTTTACTTAAGACGAGGGGTGACGTCGTAGCTCCACCCACCGCTGACGAAGTCCCATTGGACGCAACGTACGTACGGGGGAGGAGCTTGCCGTGACGTCACCCGCGTCTGTTTCTCATGCCTGAATTGCGGTCTATTACCGCTGTCCTCTCACTACCTGGACCTTTATAATATATATTTTGGGCTGCATCTATCTGCTTTCAATTTGTGCCAGCCTCTGCACATCATCACCTAGCAGGACTGCCAGTGTCTGAGCAGGCTGTACTTTACACACACTCTCCAGGGAGAGCTGTGTACGCCACTCAGCTACACCTTTGGATCAGCAGCTGCTTTATCATCTTACCTGAACTTGTCATAGTTTTCCAGCAGTCAGTGTTACTGCATCTTCGTTTTTATTTTTATTCATTCAATTTTTGTATCATGTTTTTGGAGCAATAAAAAGCAGTCTACACTTAGATTCCTCTTTTTTCTTCATTATATCTGCATCTGATGCTGAGCCTAATACATCTGTGGATCCTTTTCATTGGAAATCTTCTTCCCCTCATGGTGGAAACAAGCACTTTTGACCTTTTGTTCACTCAATAGGTCCAACATTTCTGGTAAGCAGATTATCCTTACTTTGGGTGGACAAGTCATCTATTGCATGAAGATTTCCTTATTATGCATCTTTAGTTCATCCATATATGGACATTGGTTGCGCTGCACCGTTATTTTTTACATTTCTTCCTTGGTTATTGTGTGATTTACCTTTTGGTGTTCAGCTGCATTGTTTTTTATTTTAGTCATATGTGCGCTGATTGTATCCCATATATTATAGCTGTACATGTACAGGCAATAATTAAATAAGACGGGGCCACCCAGAAGTTGAGATTGGATGCCAACTTTATGGTGTATGTATATTCAAAGTGGTTGTAAACCTAGATTCTATCTTCTGTTCTTTAAGTAGGGCAAACCAATAGCAATCAATCTAACTAGCAAATGATAAAATAGAAATGTCAGAAATACATTTTCTTTCTATTGTGTAGGTCATATAACCACATTGATTCCCCTCTGCTCTGTACAGCCTGGGTCAGTGAGTGGGACTGGAAAGCTATTTGACATAGTGAGGGATTTTGGATATGAATAATGAGCCCTGTTATTTTTTTATTTTTTGCCACTTGAACAGATGTACATACTGTACAACACAGGCTCAAACTCTGAAACATGGTGAGCTGTGCTAAAGAACTGAAGCATGCACAATACTTTAACAAGGATCTGCATGTAACTTCTTCAGCATTGCCTCTGCATCTAGAGGTGACAAGGCACATAGTAAATCAGCTTTATTTTCTAAAGAGCCATAGCATGTGCACTGCAGTGGCAATGCTGCAAAGGCTCAATACGCCTGCAGATTGTGGCCACAGTAAACCAGAAATCTCTGGTCTCTGGCTAAATCAACAGATATTTGAAACCTTTAATTTTTAATAAATAAAAGGCACACATAATTATTACATTATAATAGGGAGGCTACATTTATTTTTTTAGGGTCTGCTGACACTTTAATTTCATATGCATCTCAACCAATCAACATTCAAGAAGAAAAATATTTGTATAATGGTTGGCTGGCCATATAGTTTGCTGTAGTCATAATTAACTGGGATAACCAGTTGACCTGTATTCTCAATAGTCACTGTGAGGATTTAGCATCACAAATAACATTTCATGCACATTTGTCAGTTTTAGGGCTTCTCTGATACCACAATTGAAATGTTTGTATTTCAGAAAAGAACTCTCACTAAGTTAGAGAGAGTCCCAGCTTCACTACCTTATGGTAGACCTGGGTCTGGTAAACATTTAAAGAGGGACCCATCACCCCACACAAGAAATAAGAAAAAATGTGTCTCCCCCCCAAAAGAAAAAAAATCAATGCCAGACCCTTTTCTAAGCATGCAGGCAGACAGGGTTTGGTTATTCAGAAAGTTGGATTTATCTGAATTCCCAAATAACCATAGTAAAGAATTTTGTTAAATTTGTTTTGTTGATTAGTTTTCTAACAAATTCCACATTTTCAGAACAATTTGATTTCAAATCAGTACAAAATGTATTTGTGTGAAGAATAGCTGGTTGGTTGTTAAGGAGCAGGCTGGGAAGTCGGCCACTGCATCCTTAACAACCAATGACTTGTCAGCTGTCAGCAGGTTTCCCCACAGACAGCTGAATGTAAAAAAAAAGAATGCCGGAAATTTAAAATAAAGGAAAAAACTGCGTGGAGATACCAGATACCTTTGGGTCTGGTATGCAGTTTAAGGGGAACCCCATTCCAAAATTATAAAGAAAAAATGGTGTGGGATCCGCCCCCAAACTCCATATCAGACCTTTATCTGAGCATGCAGCCTAGCAGGTCAGAAAAAGAAAAAACAGACGGCTGCTAGACTCTGCTCAGCATCAGGGCTGGGCTCCCTTTGCCTGGGACTATCAGAAAGTACCAGCAGACTGCTCTGAAATGTCAGCTGAATTGTCAGCAATGGATTTAATTGACTTTTCATCAGAGGATGTAATCGATGATGAGTCACCTGCCAAAGTGTTTGCACTGGGCCCAAGGCCCAACAGCTCATGCCCTGGACTTTTAGCAATTTCAGAGACTGGGGATTTAATAGACATTTCTGTAGAGGAAAAACCACCTAGCGAACCCCCAGCAGAAGTGCTTGCAGCAGGACAGAGTACTGATGACCCACCCGTGGCAGTTTTGGAAGCCTGAGGTGAGGAGGTGGTGTTTCTTCTTCCCCAGTGAATTGCAGAGATTGAGGGCGAGGAAGCTGCCATTCCCCCTCCCCAACAAGGATTTGTGCACCTGGGAGACAATACTAGAGAAAGGGAGTTCCAGCAGCAGACGGCGCCCCAGAATTATGACACCAACCTAGCTGAAGTGCTGGCAACCAGACAGAGGGTCCAAGACCTCTCCCCTACACCTGCGGTAGTTCTGTAGGCACAGGGTGAGGAGGTGGCAGTCACTCCTGAGCTGCAGATCAGAATCCAAGAAGAGAATGCAGTCGGCACCTTTCAACTGCAGCTTGATCTGGTGTCGGTGGATAGGCCTGCAGTCTCCACTAACAGAAAACCAGCAGAAGTTCTGGCAACAGGGCAGAGTGCTACCAGCCCCTTCCCAGCACCAGCAACAACTGCGGAGTTCCAGGGAGCAGGTGCATACGGCCTCCCTCGCCAACAGTTATCTGGAGCAGATGATGTAGTGAAGCTCCTTACGCCAATATGAACCGCTGTCAACAGGACAGAGTGCTGCTGGCCTCTACCCTCCACTAACAAAGGATGGATTTCCTGTGAAAGTGGATGGGACTACGGTCTCCACTTGTATACCACAGGGAGGCTGGGCAGTTGGACCAGAACCCCAACAGCATGATGGACTGAGCCCAGCCACCCTGTCTTCTCTCCAGTGGCTGAAGGGACTTCAGTGGGAAGGACCAGTCCACATTTCCCCCCAGCAGCTGGTATGTTCTACGAGAGAGGCAGAGGTTGACTGGGTGAGTAAAACACCTTCACCATCAAAGAGTCATCTGGATATGCCCCTCCCCCCCACACACATAAATTGGGAACTACCCAATACATAGTACCCCTACTAATTGTCACAAAAAAATTTAAATAAATATACTGCCAGGACAAAAAAAATGTCCACACAATGTAAATTTGACCTCATTGATGTTATCCAGCGATGGAGATCCTTGTCATTGAAAAAGGGAAAAGGAAATGGGACTTTATATGAGGCTATATACATGTAGCTCGTGAAACGCACACCATCGTTGCGAACCAGGAACACACTGATGCTTGTTTTTTGCCCTATATCTCGTGAGTAAGGATGGGCCCGGTGCTCGATTCGAACCCATGTTCGAATCGAGCATCGGGCGTTCGCTCGCTCGTCGAGCCCAGAACTATTTGGGCCGTTCGCATCACATTCGTGTGATGCGAGCGGCCCCGCAATGCATTGCGGCCGGCGCGGCCGGCGCAGTGCATTGCTGGCTGATGATTGGCCAAGCATGCACTGTGACCCCGCATGCTTGGCCAATCACAGCGCCCGAAACTCGGAGAGCAATAATTGGCTACAGGCAGGACGCCTGTAGCCAATTACAGCTCAGGGGCTTTAGTACACGCCCCACCATTTAAAAGGCCGCCACGCCATCGGCCCCGGTCACATGAGTTCCGGCTTTAGGAGAGATTAGTCTGCTGATTCTGTCTTTGCTTGATACTGAAAGATTTGCTCTTCTTTGCTAAACCATTGGCTATTTCTTTGCTAAACCATTGCTACCTAAGTCATTGATCGTTCATTGCTGCTGATTGCACAGTTAGTGTGTTATTAGCTGCTGCTGGGGATTAGTCTGGTGCGTGCTTACTGTTAGTACAGTATTGCAGTAGTACCAACCGCAGTGCTGTTAGCACAGCATTGCACCCCAACAGCACCCATAGGACTTCTAGTGTGTTAGTGGCAGCAAACAGAGCTCCTATATTTTCTTCTCAGCAGCACCCATAGGACTTCTAGTGTGTTAGTGGCAGCAAACAGAGCTCCTATATTTTCTTCTCAGCAGCACCCATAGGACTTCTAGTGTGTTAGTGGCATCACACAGAGCTCCTATATTTTCTTCTCAGCAGCACCCATAGGACTTCTAGTGTGTTAGTGGCAGCAAAAAGAGCTCCTATATTTTCTTCTCAGCAGCACCCATAGGACTTCTAGTGTGTTAGTGGCATCACACAGAGCTCCTATATTTTCTTCTCAGCAGCACCCATAGGACTTCTAGTGTGTTAGTGGCAGCAAACAGAGCTCCTATATTTTCTTCTCAGCAGCACCCATAGGACTTCTAGTGTGTTAGTGGCAGCAAACAGAGCTCCTATATTTTCTTCTCAGCAGCACCCATAGGACTTCTAGTGTGTTAGTGGCATCACACAGAGCTCCTATATTTTCTTCTCAGCAGCACCCATAGGACTTCTAGTGTGTTAGTGGCAGCAAACAGAGCTCCTATATTTTCTTCTCAGCAGCACCCATAGGACTTCTAATGTGTTAGTGGCATCACACAGAGTTCCTATATTTTCATCTCAGCAGCACCCATAGGACTTCTAGTGTGTTAGTGGCATCACACAGAGCTCCTATATTTTCTTCTCAGCAGCACCCATAGGACTTCTAGTGTGTTAGTGGCAGCAAACAGAGCTCCTATATTTTCTTCTCAGCAGCACCCATAGGACTTCTAATGTGTTAGTGGCAGCAAACAGAGCTCCTATATTTTCTTCTCAGCAGCACCCATAGGACTTCTAGTGTGTTAGTGGCATCACACAGAGCTCCTATATTTTCTTCTCAGCAGCACCCATAGGACTTCTAGTGTGTTAGTGGCAGCAAACAGAGCTCCTATATTTTCTTCTCAGCAGCACCCATAGGACTTCTAGTGTGTTAGTGGCAGCAAACAGAGCTCCTATATTTTCTTCTCAGCAGCACCCATAGGACTTCTAGTGTGTTAGTGGCAGCAAACAGAGCTCCTATATTTTCTTCTCAGCAGCACCCATAGGACTTCTAGTGTGTTAGTGGCAGCAAACAGAGCTCCTATATTTTCTTCTCAGCAGCACCCATAGGACTTCTAGTGTGTTAGTGGCATCACACAGAGCTCCTATATTTTCTTCTCAGCAGCACCCATAGGACTTCTAGTGTGTTAGTGGCAGCAAACAGAGCTCCTATATTTTCTTCTCAGCAGCACCCATAGGACTTCTAATGTGTTAGTGGCATCACACAGAGTTCCTATATTTTCATCTCAGCAGCACCCATAGGACTTCTAGTGTGTTAGTGGCATCACACAGAGCTCCTATATTTTCTTCTCAGCAGCACCCATAGGACTTCTAGTGTGTTAGTGGCAGCAAACAGAGCTCCTATATTTTCTTCTCAGCAGCACCCATAGGACTTCTAGTGTGTTAGTGGCAGCAAACAGAGCTCCTATATTTTCTTCTCAGCAGCACCCATAGGACTTCTAGTGTGTTAGTGGCATCACACAGAGCTCCTATATTTTCTTCTCAGCAGCACCCATAGGACTTCTAGTGTGTTAGTGGCAGCAAACAGAGCTCCTATATTTTCTTCTCAGCAGCACCCATAGGACTTCTAGTGTGTTAGTGGCAGCAAACAGAGCTCCTATATTTTCTTCTCAGCAGCACCCATAGGACTTCTAGTGTGTTAGTGGCAGCAAACAGAGCTCCTATATTTTCTTCTCAGCAGCATCCATAGGACTTCTAGTGTGTTAGTGGCAGCAAACAGAGCTCCTATATTTTCTTCTCAGCAGCACCCATAGGACTTCTAGTGTGTTAGTGGCAGCAAACAGAGCTCCTATATTTTCTTCTCAGCAGCACCCATAGGACTTCTAGTGTGTTAGTGGCATCACACAAAGCTCCTATATTTTCTTCTCAGCAGCACCCATAGGACTTCTAGTGTGTTAGTGGCAGCAAACAGAGCTCCTATATTTTCTTCTCAGCAGCACCCATAGGACTTCTAGTGTGTTAGTGGCAGCAAACAGAGCTCCTATATTTTCTTCTCAGCAGCACCCATAGGACTTCTAGTGTGTTAGTGGCATCACACAGAGCTCCTATATTTTCTTCTCAGCAGCACCCATAGGACTTCTAGTGTGTTAGTGGCAGCAAACAGAGCTCCTATATTTTCTTCTCAGCAGCACCCATAGGACTTCTAGTGTGTTAGTGGCAGCAAACAGAGCTCCTATATTTTCTTCTCAGCAGCACCCATAGGACTTCTAGTGTGTTAGTGGCAGCAAACAGAGCTCCTATATTTTCTTCTCAGCAGCACCCATAGGACTTCTAGTGTGTTAGTGGCAGCAAACAGAGCTCCTATATTTTCTTCTCAGCAGCACCCATAGGACTTCTAGTGTGTTAGTGGCATCACACAGAGCTCCTATATTTTCTTCTCAGCAGCACCCATAGGACTTCTAGTGTGTTAGTGGCAGCAAACAGAGCTCCTATATTTTCTTCTCAGCAGCACCCATAGGACTTCTAGTGTGTTAGTGGCAGCAAACAGAGCTCCTATATTTTCTTCTCAGCAGCACCCATAGGACTTCTAGTGTGTTAGTGGCAGCAAACAGAGCTCCTATATTTTCTTCTCAGCAGCACCCATAGGACTTCTAGTGTGTTAGTGGCATCACACAGAGCTCCTATATTTTCTTCTCAGCAGCACCGATAGGACTTCTAGTGTGTTAGTGGCAGCAAACAGAGCTCCTATATTTTCTTCTCAGCAGCACCCATAGGACTTCTAGTGTGTTAGTGGCAGCAAACAGAGCTCCTATATTTTCTTCTCAGCAGCACCCATAGGACTTCTAGTGTGTTAGTGGCATCACACAGAGCTCCTATATTTTCTTCTCAGCAGCACCCATAGGACTTCTAGTGTGTTAGTGGCAGCAAACAGAGCTCCTATATTTTCTTCTCAGCAGCACCCATAGGACTTCTAGTGTGTTAGTGGCAGCAAACAGAGCTCCTATATTTTCTTCTCAGCAGCACCCATAGGACTTCTAGTGTGTTAGTGGCAGCAAACAGAGCTCCTATATTTTCTTCTCAGCAGCACCCATAGGACTTCTAGTGTGTTAGTGGCAGCAAACAGAGCTCCTATATTTTCTTCTCAGCAGCACCCATAGGACTTCTAGTGTGTTAGTGGCATCACACAGAGCTCCTATATTTTCTTCTCAGCAGCACCCATAGGACTTCTAGTGTGTTAGTGGCAGCAAACAGAGCTCCTATATTTTCTTCTCAGCAGCACCCATAGGACTTCTAATGTGTTAGTGGCATCACACAGAGTTCCTATATTTTCATCTCAGCAGCACCCATAGGACTTCTAGTGTGTTAGTGGCATCACACAGAGCTCCTATATTTTCTTCTCAGCAGCACCCATAGGACTTCTAGTGTGTTAGTGGCAGCAAACAGAGCTCCTATATTTTCTTCTCAGCAGCACCCATAGGACTTCTAGTGTGTTAGTGGCAGCAAACAGAGCTCCTATATTTTCTTCTCAGCAGCACCCATAGGACTTCTAGTGTGTTAGTGGCAGCAAACAGAGCTCCTATATTTTCTTCTCAGCAGCACCCATAGGACTTCTAGTGTGTTAGTGGCAGCAAACAGAGCTCCTATATTTTCTTCTCAGCAGCACCCATAGGACTTCTAGTGTGTTAGTGGCATCACACAGAGCTCCTATATTTTCTCCTCAGCAGCACCCATAGGACTTCTAGTGTGTTAGTGGCAGCAAACAGAGCTCCTATATTTTCTTCTCAGCAGCACCCATAGGACTTCTAATGTGTTAGTGGCATCACACAGAGTTCCTATATTTTCATCTCAGCAGCACCCATAGGACTTCTAGTGTGTTAGTGGCATCACACAGAGCTCCTATATTTTCTTCTCAGCAGCACCCATAGGACTTCTAGTGTGTTAGTGGCAGCAAACAGAGCTCCTATATTTTCTTCTCAGCAGCACCCATAGGACTTCTAGTGTGTTAGTGGCAGCAAACAGAGCTCCTATATTTTCTTCTCAGCAGCACCCATAGGACTTCTAATGTGTTAGTGGCATCACACAGAGTTCCTATATTTTCATCTCAGCAGCACCCATAGGACTTCTAGTGTGTTAGTGGCATCACACAGAGCTCCTATATTTTCTTCTCAGCAGCACCCATAGGACTTCTAGTGTGTTAGTGGCAGCAAACAGAGCTCCTATATTTTCTTCTCAGCAGCACCCATAGGACTTCTAGTGTGTTAGTGGCAGCAAACAGAGCTCCTATATTTTCTTGTCAGCAGCACACATAGTACCTATAGTGTGTTAGTGTCAGCACCCATAGGACCTACAGTGTGTTGTGAGCACACATAGGAGTTCTATTTTTTATACTATATACACTACCGACTACAATGGCTGGAAGACCGCCAAGGAGAGGCAGAGTGTGCCGAGGCAAGAACACAGGGCAGGCAGGCTCTGTTTCTAGAGACAACCGTGCTGGCCGTGGACGTGGTCGTGCATCGTCATCAGCACGTGGCCATGGGACACGCTTGTCTTTGTTTTCGGCAGCTGGACATGTGGAGCCGCATCATGCCGAAGGCTTGGTAGAATGGATGACCAAGCCCTCCTCATCCTCCTCATCCTCTCTCACCCAGGCTCAGGGTACTGGCAGAGCAGCTGCCAACGCGTACTCAATGGCATCATCAGCCACCCCTTCCCTAGACCCACCATGTCCTCCTGAGGAGTCCCCCGAACTGTTTGAGCACAGTGTTGGGTACATGCTCCAGGAGGATGCCCAACGATTCGAAGGCTCGGATGATGATACAGCTTGAGGAAGTCAGTAGTGTGCGCGCAGAGAGAGGGGATGCTGAAGGACAGCAATCTGGCAGTAGTGTTCCACCAGCTGCAGCTTACTGCCAGGTTTGCTCTAGTGGTGAAGAGGGAGGGGATGATGAGGTCACTGACTCCACGTGGGTGCCTGAAGGGAGAGAGGAGGAGGAGGAGGAGGATGCAGCGTCACATGTCCAACGAGGCAGGATGCCCCCTGGAGGCCAGCTAGAGGCCAGCACAGCAACTGTACCACACCGCAGAGCTCCGCCTGTGCAGGGCGCTGCCTCTGCACGTTATCACAAAAGTTCTTTGGTGTGGGCCTTTTTTGAGACGAGTGCATCAGATCGCACCACTGCTATTTGCAATATTTGTCTCAAGCGTATCTTGCGTGGCCAAAACATCAGCCGCTTGGGCACCACAAGCATGAGCAGACATATGTCGACCTGCCATGCAGCTCGTTGGCAAGCACACATAAAAGACCCACACCAAAGAACAAAGCGGACCTCTCCTTGCTCCTCATCAGCTGGGATCTCCATCCCCACTATATCTTCAGTCCTCTCTGAAAGCTGCTCTGAGAGGACTGAAGGTGTAGAATTAGGTGTGTCACAACCAAGTACTTGCAGTACACCGACGTCCGATTGTAGCAGGCAAATTTCCCTGCCCCAGCTGCTGGACCGTCGAAAGAAGTATACTCCCAGCCATCCACATGCCCAGCGGTTGAATGCTAGCTTGGCTAAATTGCTAGCACTTCAACTGCTGCCTTTTCAGTTGATAGACTCGGCCCCCTTCCGTGAGTTTGTTCAATGTGCGGTTCCTCAGTGGCAGGTTCCCAAACGCCACTTTTTCTCACGGAAGGGGATTCCGTCTCTCTACTGGCATGTGGAAGGCAATGTCCATGCCTCGCTGGACAGGGCGGTCAGCGGTAAGGTGCATATTACCGCTGACTCATGGTCCAGCAGGCATGGACAGGGACGTTATCTTTCTTTCACGGCCCATTGGGTCACTCTATTGGTAGCTGGGAGGGATGCAGGACAAGGTGCAGTAGTGTTGGAGGTTGTTCCGCCACCACGCCTCCAAAATGCTACTACTGGTAGTGACACACCTCTCTCCTCCACCCCCTCCTCTTCTTCTTCCTCCATGTCCTCTTCGAGTGCTCTGTCCTCGGAACCAGCGGTGCTCCGTAGGCGTACAAGGGGCTACGCGAGTACGCAGGCAAAAAGATGCCATGCCGTGCTTGCGCTGGTGTGTTTGGGGGACAGGAGCCACACTGGGCCAGAGGTTCTGGCAGCTCTGCAGGGGCAGGCCGAGAGGTGGTTGACGCCACGCCAGCTTAAGCCAGGAATGGTCGTTTCTGATAATGGCACCAACCTCCTCTCCGCCCTGCGACAGGGGCAGCTCACCCATGTGCCCTGTATGGCTCACGTCCTCAACCTGGTGGTGCAGCGGTTCTTGGGCAGGTTCCCAGGCTTACAGGATGTCCTGAGGCAGGCCAGGAAAGTCTGTGTGCATTTCCGCCGATCTTATAATGCCAGTGCTCGGCTGACTGAGCTGCAAAAGGAGCTGAACCTGCCCAAGAACCGCCTAATATGTGACATGCCCACCAGGTGGAACTCAACGTTGGCCATGCTGCAGCGACTGCACACGCAGCAGAGGGCCATCAATGAGTACCTTTGCGACTACGGCACCAGGACAGGGTCAGGGGAGCTTGGCTTTTTTTACCCACGCCAGTGGAGCATGATCAGGGATGCATGCACTGTCCTCTCACCATTTGAGGAGGCCACGAGGATGGTGAGCAGTGACAGTGCATGCATCAGTGACACTGTACCTCTTGTCCACCTGTTGGAGCATACGCTGCGTGGGATAATGGACAGGGCACTTGAGGCAGAACAGAGGCAGGAAGAGGAGGACTTCCTTGTCTCTCAAGGCCCCCTTTATCCAGACAATGTTCCTTCTGTCCCACCCATCACACAGGAAGAGGAGGAGGAGGAGGAGGAGGATTGTGTGAGCATGGAGGTGGAGCCTGGCACTCAGCATCAGCAGCAGCAGTCTTTTAGGGATGATGTACAGTCCCAACAAACCAGTGGACTTGTACGTGGCTGGGAGGAGGTGGCTGGCGATCATGTCATCCTCAGTGACCCAGAAGACTCCGGACCGAATGCCTCAGCTAACCTACGCTGCATGGCCTCCCTGATCCTGCAAAGCCTGCGGAAGGATCCTCGTGTTCTTCGGATCAAGGAGAGTGACCATTACTGGCTGGCCACTCTCCTTGATCCACGGTACAAGGGTAAGGTTGCGGACCTTATCTTGCCGTCGCAGAGGGAGCAGAGGATGAGACATCTCAGGGAGGCCTTGCAGAAAGGTCTGTGCAACGCGTTCCCAGAAACTGGGAGGTTACAAACTCCTGGTCCTGGACGACGAGTTGCTGAGGCTTCGGTCAGTAGCAGAAGGAGCGGTGGGGAAGGTGGACGTCTGACCGATGCGTTCAGACAATTTTTTAGTCCGCAGCCCCAAGGTATGATCGGTTCCAGCAACCATCGCCAGCGTCTGATATACATGGTGCAGGAATACCTAGGGGCAAGGTCAGACTTGGACACCTTTCCCACCGAAAATCCTCTGGCTTACTGGGTCCTGAGGATGGATCACTGGCCAGAGCTTGCACAGTATGCAATTGAGCTACTGGCCTGTCCTGCATCCAGCGTTCTTTCCGAACGCACATTCAGTGCTGCTGGAGGATTTGTCACCGATCATAGGGTGCGCCTGTCCACCGACTCGGTTGATCGACTGACCTTCATAAAAATGAATCAGTCTTGGATCACCACCAGCTACCAGACACCTGAAGCGGATATAACGGAATAATTTATAATGTCACATCCCTTCAAGACTGCCTATGCTGATGCTGAGTGACTGTCCTGTTATGTTCACTGACTATCCTCTTCCTCCTCCTCAATGATCCATGCCACCACACCAGTGCCTAAGGCACAATTTTTCAGCCCCTGTATAACAGGGGCGTGTAATTACAATTTTTTAAAAAGATGCTTCGCAACAGGTGTGACTGCTGTGCTCAGAGTACAGTATCTGTGAGGGGTTGCAGTGTTGTGGCACCAGCACCAGTGCCTAAGGCACAATTTTTCAGCCCCTGTTGGGGCGTGTAATTACAATTTTTAGGCAATGCTTTGCATCAGGTCTCATTGCTGTGCTCAGAGTACAGTATCTGTGAGGGGTTGCAGTGTTGTGGCACCAGCACCAGTGCCTAAGGCACAATTTTTCAGCCCCTGTATAACAGGGGCGTGTAATTACAATTTTTTAAAAAGATGCTTCGCAACAGGTGTGACTGCTGTGCTCAGAGTACAGTATCTGTGAGGGGTTGCAGTGTTGTGGCACCAGCACCAGTGCCTAAGGCACAATTTTTCAGCCCCTGTTGGGGCGTGTAATTACAATTTTTAGGCAATGCTTTGCAACAGGTCTCATTGCTGTGCTCAGAGTACAGTATCTGTGAGGGGTTGCAGTGTTGTGGCACCAGCACCAGTGCCTAAGGCACAATTTTTCAGCCCCTGTATAACAGGGGCGTGTAATTACAATTTTTTAAAAAGATGCTTCGCAACAGGTGTGACTGCTGTGCTCAGAGTACAGTATCTGTGAGGGGTTGCAGTGTTGTGGCACCAGCACCAGTGCCTAAGGCACAATTTTTCAGCCCCTGTTGGGGCGTGTAATTACAATTTTTAGGCAATGCTTTGCAACAGGTCTCATTGCTGTGCTCAGAGTACAGTATCTGTGAGGGGTTGCAGTGTTGTGGCACCAGCACCAGTGCCTAAGGCACAATTTTTCAGCCCCTGTATAACAGGGGCGTGTAATTACAATTTTTTAAAAAGATGCTTTGCAACAGGTGTGACTGCTGTGCTCCAAGTACAGTATCTGTGAGGGGTTGCAGTGTTGTGGCACCAGCACCAATGCCTAAGGCACAATTTTTCAGCCCCTGTTTAACAGGGGCGTGTAATTACAAATCTTGATCTAATAGTTCACAGCAGGGCCCATTCCTGCGCCCACCAAGAGTAACTATGAGGGCCTACAGTCTTGTGGCAACACCGTCCACCACCACCACCACCACCAAAGGCCCAATTTTTCTGCCCTGTTCAACAGGTGCATGCAATTACAAATCTTGATCTAATAACTCACAGCAGGGCCCATTCCTGCACCCACCAAGAGTAACTGTGAGGGCTTACAGTCTTGTGGCAACACCGTCCACCACCACCACCACCACCACCAAAGGCCCAATTTTTCTGCCCGGTTCAACAGGTGCATGCAAGTACAAATCTTGATCTATTAACTCACAGCAGGGCCCATTCCTGTGCCCACCAGTCTTGTGGCTACACCAACATCTAATAGGGCAAATTTCTGCAGAGTATATACGGCAGGCCCCTACTTTCAAACATCCAACTTACAAACGACTCCTACTTGCAAACGGCAAGAGAAAACAGGAAGTGAGAGGAAATCTACCCCTAGGAAGGAAAATTCTATCCTGTTAGATTTAATTTGGGAAAAAGGTATCTCCTCTCTACTGATGCTTTATCACCAATCCTTGTTTCAATTAAAACCCCACTTTTCCAAAAACATTTGTCATTGGGACGGAAAGTGAGGTGACATGTTCTGAACAGATGTGCAAAGACAGCAAATGTTACAGGGGTGATAACCCCTCCCTATGTTCTCCAAAAAGCTTAAAAATTGATTTTTTTGGGATGTAGCTACACTTCATAATGTACCTGTTCAGATTCTACTTAAGAACAAACCTACAGTCCATGTCTTGTTTGCACCACCTATATACTGCTGTTCAGAGTATATAGGGTTGTAGGTATAGGGTTTTATTTTGGGTGCGGGGTCCCCCTTAGTATCCATACAAGACCCAAAGGGGCTGGGGTGGGGGGGGGGGGGGTGATGGGGTAGCCATGCCATTTTTCTCAAGGATTTTCAGCCATATGGCGGCCAGGACAAGACATGACATTAAAGCCGCAAGTGGTTTTAAATGGCTTCTTTTTTTCCTTTACAAATGTCATTTTGTGCAAGGACAGTTCTAAACACGGGAAACACATGCCACTTCACAGGCATACTTTAGACACCCCCCAGGTACCATATTTAAAGGAAAATTTCACTTTTTTTTTTTTCACTTTATGCATCATTAAAATGACTGCTCCCGAAAAAACTTTAGTTTTTAAAATTTCTTTTTGCATTGATATATGTCCCCTGGGGCAGGACCCGGGTCCCCAAACCTGTTTTATAACATTAACATGCATATTGGCCGTTGTAATTAGCAATTTTGATTTCGAACGTTCGCGTCCATTATAACGAATAGGGTTCGAAAATTCGCGCGAACTTTCGGTCCGTTCGAAGGTTCTGGTGCGAACCGAACCCGGGGGTGTTCGGCTCATCCCTACTCGTGAGTGATATATGCTAACGGTGCAGTGTTGCTTGTACTGGCGGTACTTCACATGTACATTTTCTCTCTCCTTTTTTCCCTCGTCATGCCTTATTGCCCTCACTTATACTGAGATCTGTGGAATCCCCTCTGGGATCTGAGCACCCCTGAATACCCCCGATCAGAATATTCCTACTATTGAGACTGTCAAATCAACTTCTGGTGAGTGGGGCTACAAGAGGGGAGACCATCGATTTGGATTCCTGCATCTTTGGAAGCACCCAGCGCTTTATGAACAGTATTTAATATATTTACACATTTTTTTGGGAGCACTTTATATTGGTTAGCACTGGTATTTTTAGAGTTTGGTTGGTGACATCCATTTTCTAATAGTTCACCTTTTATATATTCTTTTTGGTTTACACTTTTTTTGCACGCATTCTGCTAGCGCTGTTAATATTTAATCATCCATCTTTTGAGTTGTTAGTTCCTTTTGCTACAGCAGCTGCGGTCTTATTATTTCTGTATATTTATTTTATTCCATTTTAGCGCAAGTTCTAGTTTGTTTGTGGCTAAAAGACTAGCACTTTGATGAATGCCTGAACAAGCGAAAATGGATTCAAACATGTGTTTAGATGGAATCAAAAGTTCCTGCCTAGGGGTCGCCAGGTACTTAATCCCCTCTTCCCTAGTCAGACGCCAGACCTCCACAATAGCAGAAATCCAGTTCTGCCAAGACTGTGTATCTTCCGCACAGCCTGTAATAAAAGAAGCACCATAATCTGGAAGGTTGATAGGCTCCTTCCAAGATCATTCTGCAGGCCACTTGGGACTGTTTATCAAATCACACGCTTAAAGGCTAGCTGCAGCCAAAACAATAAGTTAGGGAAAATCTCCACAGTAGAGTGTGATCAAATCCTTTCCTTATTTAAAAATAGCTCTTTTTGCATCGGGGAAACCGGAAGTGATGGATGCTCATCGCTTCCCATTTCCTATACCATAAAAGTGATCAGAGCTCTGATTACCTCTATGATCAGCTGGTGGAAGCACCAGCTGGTCGCTCAGGTCTCCCGATGGGACAGGAGAGGCCAAAAAAGCCAGCCGCAGGAGTAAGGGGGACATACCCTCCTTCTGCTTGTAAAAGCAATCCAGTGACTAATTGGCTGCTAGGATTGCTTTTACAAGAAAGCCAACCATCAGCTCTAAAAAACAATACTGAAATGATGCCTGCAGCGATGGATTGGTAGGTCGCTGGAGCTAGGGTACCCACGTGTCCCGGATTGCCCAGGATCGTCCCTGATTTGATTTTTTTTGTCCCGTGTCCCGGCAGCTTCATTCCGGGACAATACAGACGTCCCGGAATGAAAAAAAAACAGTGACCAGGTCCAGACCACTCTAGTCCACTCCACCGACCCCCTGTCCGCCGCCGCCACCTTATTAAAACTCACACACACATGATGATGACACATAGGCTCGTCATAGGCTGCCACCAGTCTGTTTGCTAGGCTAGGGGCCGCTCCGCATCTAGCAACCATTGATGTCAGCTGAGGCCTGTCAGTCAGTGTGGGCAGTGAGTGCAGTGTGCACCCGCCTGGCGCCCGCACACTACGGCTGAGTCTGAGAGCAGCGCGCGCGCCTCCGCACTGTCCGCAGCCACCAGACCAGCCAGTCCAGAGACTCCAGAGCTAGCACAGAGAGTGAGTGATACGGCTGACCTGATGCCAGTGACCAGACAGAGCCACTCTCCTGCGCAGCCGGCCAACCAGTCTGAGTCTCGTCCGAATCCTCCTCCAGCCAGAGCAGGCTCCTGCTCCTCCCGCCCACGTCGAGGTCCACAAGTTTGCCGCCTGCAGTCAGTACCAGCAGCCAGTCTGACTTCCAGGACCAGGACATGTTAGTGTACTCACTGTACTGTCTGTGTAACACTCACGCTTTGTCCCCCTCCGTTCTGCTGCTGCTGCCCCCCCTCCGTTCTGCTGCTGTCCCCCTCCATTCTGCTGCTGTCCCCCTCCGGTTTTCCTCCGTGTCCCCCTCTGTTCTGCTGTCCCCCTCCGTTCTTCCTCCGTGCCCCCCTCCATTCTGCTGTCCCCCTCCACTCTGCTGTCCCCGTCCGTTCTTCCTCCGTGTCCCCCTCCGTTCTGCTGTCCCCCTCCGTTCTTCCTCCGTGTCCCCCCCTGTCCATCCCACGGCCCCCCTGTCCATCCCACGGTCCCCCTGTCCACCCCACGGTCCCCCTGTCCATCCCACGGTCCCTCTGTCCATCCCATGGTTCCATATGTCCATCCCACGGTCCCTCTGTCCATCCAACGGTCCCTCTGTCCATCCAACGGTCCCTCTGTCCATCCCACGGTCCCTCTGTCCATCCCACGGTCCCTCTGTCCATCCCACTGTCCCCCTGTCCATCCCACTGCCCCTCTGACCACTCTGCAGCCTCTACAGGGCTGTGGCAGGGAGTGAGCAAGCAGAAGTGGAATAGGGCAGCCATGAGGTGGGTGGTGTGCTCTGCTTTTCCTAACAGTCACCTGGCATGGATTAATGGCCATCACTCCTCAGGACTCTCTGCAGGGGGCACTCTGGAGGTACTATCTGTGTGCCTCCAGAGTGCTCCCTTACTTCCTCCCCTTACTTTCTCCAGAGTGCCCCTTTACTTTCTCCAGAGTGCCCCTTAGTACAGTAGTACTAAGGGGGCACTCTGGAGGGGGATGTAAGGGGGCACTCTGGAGGAGAATGTAAGGTACCCTCCAGAGGATGTAAGGAGGCACTAAGGGGGCACCCTGGAGGATGTAAGGGGGCTCTGACTAAGTTAGTACAGCCAGAGTGCTCCCTTACATCCCCCTTACAACCTCTAGTGTGCCCCCTTATTGCCTCCAGAGTGCCCCTTTACTTCCTCCAGAGTGCCCCCTTACATCCCCCCTTACAACCTCTAGGGAGCCCCCTTAGTGCCTCCAGAGTGCCCCTTTACTTCCTCCAGAGTGCCCCCTTACATCCTTCGGAGTGCCCCACCACCAAAGTGGTATAGCAGTGGCTGACAGACTATCAGGAGGTGGTATTGCACTCCTCTTCCTCCTCTCTCCACTAACTACCCCCCGCCATACACTCCACACTGTCCCTGAATGGCAGTTTGGAGATGTGGTCACCCTAGCTGGAGCTGAAGTGGTTACTCACCACTGGGTTTTTATTGATTTTTTAAAATTTACTTTACTTCTAATAGGAATGCTCAGGAGACAGGAAGGAACAGGGACCACTTTGACATTACCCAGAGCCTTGCTCATCAGAACAGCCTTTGGTAGTAAAAAAAGGAACGTGGAACCGCTTGGTGCCTGCACTTTATAGTTGACAGCAGATTAGTTGTTTATTTTATAATCACTATGTTGAGATAAAAATGGTAAAAGAGTTTTGAGCATGCTCCTTTTCTATAGTTGCATACATTTTAAGTTCAAGTTAATTGTATCATGTAAAGGGGACAGTGAGAATTATATGACTCTGTAGTGTTTTGCCATAGTGCTAGAATACAGTATATTCCAGCACATCCTCTTCTGCACTTTATGCATCTAGCCTGCAGTTGAAAATCTACTGTTTTAATGTGGCTCCCTAAAGCATTTAACTGTCAGCCTGCATTTTCTCTGTATGTGAAAACTGCAATGTACCATTTGACAGTTGAATAACATAATATTTTGCTTGCAGAGACAGAGGATGTTTCTAGAAATCCCTGGTATTGTGGTCCTTCACCATTTCACAATTCTGTCACTCATAATATGAACAGGTATGTTGTTTTCCAAAGAGGTTGTCTGTATCATTCGACTCATATTTTTTTTTTTTTTCTATTAATGGTGCTAAACAAAAGTAAGAGAAAGATTTCCTTCATTAAAACAGAGAATCATATATGACAGCTCAAAACTGTCAGAAGCCATATAGCTATTTATTTACTATGTACTGTAACCCCAGCAATCAATCAGAAACGATCCTTCTTTGTTCTCTGAAGTCTGGTATTGTCACTAGGGATGAGCCGAACACCCCCCCGGTTTGGTTCTCAGCAGAACATGCGAACAGGCAAAAAAAAACAGTTAGTCTGTGGGACACGAACGTGAAAAATCAAAAGTGCTAATTATAAAGGCTTATATGCAAGTTATTGCCATAAAAAGTGTTTGGGGACCCGGGTCCTGCCCCAGGGGACATGTATCAATGCAAAAAAAAGTTTTAAAAACTGCAGTTTTTTCGGGAGCAGTCATTGTAATAATGCCTAAAGTAAAACAATAAAAATGAAATATTCCTTTAAATATAGTGCCTGTGAATGTCCTTAGTATGCCTGTAAAGTAGTGCATCTTTCCCATGTTTATAACAGTGCCACAGCAAAATTACATTTCTAAAGGAAAAAAAAATATTTAAAACTGCTCGCAGCTGTAATGTATTGTCGGATCCCGGCAATATAGATTAAAAATACCAAAAAAAAAAAAAATGGCGTGGATTTCCCCCCCAAAATTCATACCAGGCCCTTCAGGTCTGGTATGGATATTAAGGGGAACCCCGCACCCAATTTTTTTAAAATATTGCGTGGGGGGGGGGGGCCCAGGCACTATATACTCTGAACAGAAGTATATACAGTTAGGTCCATATATATTTGGACACAGGCACAATTTTAGCTTTTTTCAGGTATTTACCAAAACATATTTAAGCTATAGTTATTTCTTTTTCGTACATCACGGGACACAGAGCGACTTAGTCATTACTAATGGGTTATATAGTTTACCTTCAGGTGCTGGCACTGGCAACTTCCAAGCCGGAAGTACCCTCCCCTATATAAGCCCCTCCCATCCGGGAGCACCTCAGTTTTTTGCCAGTGTCTAAGGTGTTGGCCAAAGAGTAACATGTGTTTTCCTGGGCTTGTGTACAGGTTCTTTTACGGGCCTTAGTAAGCTGTTCCGGATCCCACCAAAAAAGCTTCATAGCTAAACGGTCGGTACCCGGGCCTTGCAACAGAAGAGCAAGGTTTTGCCTGTAATGCCTCTCTTAGGAGGGCTGGAACCTGGGATTCAGAGCTCTGGTCATACCCACGACCAAGATGTTTTCTGTGCAGGGTGCTATACAGGTCCAGGGGAGTGGAATCCTTGGGAACCCGGTCCCTGAAGGTTTAATTACAATGCCTGCCGTGATAGGTGAAGTTTGGGCTTCTGTGGACCAAACAGAGTCCTGCGGCGGGGAACAGGTAAGTGGGGGCCCCCAGGAACTTGGTTCTATTGGGGGACCCCCAAGCCTAATTTGTCTTTCTGTCTGTTACCTAATGGTATTCCCGCTAATATCTGTGCATGCCTGTAACTACTGGAAAATGTAAAATTTTAATAGTAGTCAAGAAAAAAAAAAAAAGAGGACGCGGTACCTGTGTTAAACCACTAGAGGCCGCTGTGGTCCATTTTTTCTTGTCATGTGGATCTTTGGTTTTCTCAAGTCAAAAGATCCAGGCAGTTGGTAAGTTCTCTGTGGGAATCCACTTCCTCTGCCCTGTTGCTGCGCTCATCCACCGCACAGGCCCTCCGGCAAAAAGGGCCCTGGCTCCTAGTCCCTGCTTGGTTTCGAAAAGGGCGCCAATGGCGCACGGGCACGCGCCTCCTATGAAAAAAAAGAGGCGGGGCGGGTGGATGACGCTCGATGCGCGCCGCGGCGCTTCTGCGCATGTGCTGGCGTCCCAGCATGTGTAAAAGACACAGTACAAGTGTCAGCTGGATGCAAGCAGAGCTAGCAACAAAACGGTGGCACACAGAGGCGGTTGATGCAGGCATCCCCATAGAAAGACACTTTACTGGACACCAGCTGGTATATAGCAGCAACTGTGTTAGACTATTACCAGCAAAATTGGTGTATGACGATGGGAATACCTCAGCTTTGTGCTTATAGGATATGTCGTCCAGACGCTCTGGAAATAAATCTTCCAAGAAGCGAAAGGGGTCTCCATCGGGCTCTGAGGATTTTGGGCATGCTGTACTGCGCCAATCTCCCCTGAAATTTCAGAGGTCAGTAGCCGTAGGAACCCCGCAGGAGTACCTGGTACTGCGGCTGTCCCCAGTCCACCTGCTCCTGTATATATAACAGAGGAGGTTTTATCCTCAACTCTGGGAGGATTGGAAGAGAGATTAACAGCATTGATCGCTGCTTCCCTGTCACAGGAAAAGCGCGTCCGATCTCCGTCTCCTCCTGCAGAGTGCCTGTTAGTGGAGGAACAGTCCCAGAGATCGACCTACCTGAAGGGGATCAGGTGATGGTTGATAAAGTTATAGAGGAATCAACAGTGGAAGAACCTTTCTCAGCATCTCAGGCTGAAAGATTATGGGTTCAGTCTCTGACTAACATGGTCCGAGCAGCATTTTAAATGCCTCTGGCGGAACCATCAACCACTACTGTCTCCTCGCTGGGGTCGCTGAAAGCTCCCCAGACTGTCTGTTCCTTCCCAATCCACCCTTTATTGGAAGGGCTTATTTACCAGGATTGGGAGCATCCTGTTAAAATATTTACTCCCCCCAAGAGATTTCCAGTGATCTATCCCATGGAGGATACGTTCATAAAAAATAAATAAAATGGAGGGTCCCTACAGTGGACACAGCCATCTCTTGTGTAAATAAATCACTGACATGTCCAGTAGATAATGTTCCAATGTTCAAAGACCCAATAGATAAAAAATTGGAGTCTTTACTAAAATCTGCTTTCTCTACAGCAAGCATGGTGACACAACCTGCAGTAGCAGCGATTGGAGTCTGCCAAGCAATGAAAGATCAGTTGAAACAAGTCTTAAGGGACTTACCAGATCAGCAGGCTCTTGCCCTAGCTGACCTACCTAGAGCCTTGTGTTGCAGTGGATGCCAAAAAGGATACAATCCAACAGGCCTCCCGCTTTACGCTGTCTGTAGACATATGCGTAGGATTCTATGGCTCAAAAACTGGTCTGCTGAAGCTCCCTGTAAGAAATTGCTGATTAGCTTCCCATTTCATGGAGAACGCTTATTTGGAGAAGATCTGGACAAATATATCCAGAAAACTTCTGCCGGTAAAAGTACACTCTTGCCGGTTAAGAACAAGGGTAGAAGTCCTTCTTTTAAGAGGCCTACTTCTCCAGTCCCTGGCACATCGGCTGTGAAACAGTTCCGACGGCCTCCGCGGTCAAATCCAGGGGGCAGAAATCAGGGACAATCACAGGGTAACAAGAAACCCTGGGTCAAGAGAGGTACAAAACCTCCCCCCAAGTCATGAAGGGTTGCCCCCACTCAATCGGGTGAGGGGAAGACTTCAGTTGTTCACAGAGACCATGGCGGGACACCATCAGAGACAGATGGGTGATCTCCGCAGTAAGTCTGGGATACAGGCTGGAGTTAAAAGACATTCCTCCTGCCCATTTTATGAGGTCAAACGTGCCAAGCGATCCCCAGAAGAGAGGATCCCTCCTTCTGGCACTAGAACAACTATTGCTCCAAGGGTAATCATGAGGTTCCCTTGGAAGAAAGCGGGTTCGGGTTTTACTCGAACCTTGTCACAGTCCCCAAACCAAATGGGGACGTGAGGCCCATATTAAATATAAAAGGGCTAAACAAGTTCCTACATATCAGGACTTTTTCGGATGGAGTCGATCCGATCGGTGGCCACCGCCCTACAAGGGCAGGAATGGTTAGCCTCGATCGACATAAGGGATGCTTATTGCATATTCCCATCTGTCCGGCCCACCAGAAATTTCTACGCTTTGCAGTAGAAGGGCGCCATTTTCAGTCCAGAGCCTTACCTTTCGGTCTGGCCACAGCACCACGAGTGTTCACAAAAATTCTGGCCCTACGATTGGCCAAACTAGGAACACAAGGTGTAACGATAATGGCATATCTAGACGACTTGTTGCTGATAGACCACTCAGTGGAAAAAACCAGAAGTGGTCGTTCACAAGACAATCAAGTATCTGGAATCTCACGGTTGCATTATCAACCGAGACAAGTCAGCCCCAAAAACCAGTCAAAAGTCTGGAATACTTGGGGGCTAAGACTGGATTCAAATCAGAGAAAGATTTTCTTACCTCCAGAGAAGGTGTCGTCTTTGAAAAATTTGACCCACTTAGTGGGTACAAAAAAGAAAACCATCCATACGCCTGTGCATGAGGCTGCTGGGAAAAATGGTGGCTTCATTCGAAGCAGTACCCTATGGTCAATTCCATTCAAGGAACTTGCAGAGGGCCATACTGTCAGCCTGGAACAAAAAAGTTCAGGCTTTAGACTTACCAATGTCCCTGTCCCCTTCCGTTCGCAAGAGCCTCCATTGGTGGTTGGTGCCCCAGAATCTGGAAAAAGGGAAACCCTTCAGTCCGGTTTCTTGGAAGGTGGTCACTACAGATGCCAGCCTCATAGGCTGGGGGCAGTACTGGAGCAATGGTCTCTCCAGGGCAAGTGGTCAGAAGCAGAGAAGGCCCTGCCCATCAATCTCTTAGAGATACGAGCAGCCCGGTATGCCCTAGTAGCATGGACATCCAAACTCCAAGGGTCCCCTGTCAGAATTCAATCAGACAATGCCACAGCAGTGGCATATATCAATCACCAGGGAGGCACCAGGAGTCGTGCAGCCCAGAGGGAAGCGAATTGCATCCTGGAATGGGCAGAAAGATATGTCCCAGCCATATCTGCGGTTTTCATCCCAGGAGTGGAAAATTGGAGAGCGGACTTTTTAAGTCACCAGCAATTATGCCAGGGGGAATGGTCTCTTCACCCCGAGGTTTTCCAGGCAATATGCCAGCGGTGGGGAACACCGGATGTAGATCTGCTAGCATCCAGATTCAACGCAAAGGTGGACAGAATTGTGTCTCGCACAAGGGATCCCCTAGCTTGCGGTTCGGATGCCCGAGTGTTCCCTTGGGATCAGTTCAAGCTGATATATGCATTCCCACCGCGATTAATCCGCAGAATCAGGGTAGAAAAGAAACCAGTGATTCTGGTGGCTCCAGCGTGGCCCCGAAGGGTATGGTACGCGGAGATTGTAAAAATGTCAGTGGGAAGTCCTGGGACCCTCCCACATCGTCCGGACCTGCTTTCGCAAGGACCGATATACTACCCTTCCTTACCAGCCCTAGGTTTGACGGCCTGGCTATTGAAGCCCACATTCTAAAAAAAGAGAGGGCTCTCTAATCCTGTGGTATCTACCATGATCAATGCCAGGAAGCCGGTATCCAGGCAGATCTATTATAGGATCTGGAAGGCGTACATTACATGGTGTGAGGCCAAGAAATGGCATCCACGTAAGTACATAATAGGTAGGATTCTGGACTTCCTACAGTGGGCTGTACATAGGAAGCTTGCCTTGAGTACTATCAAGGGTCAGACGGCCTTGTCAATATTTTTTCAAAGGCCCTTGGCTTTGCTTTCATTAGTCAAAGCTTTCATACACGGAGTGATGCGTATTAGCCCTCCGGTTAGTATTCCCATATGTCCATGGGACTTAAACCTGGTTCTGTCGGTTCTACAGAAACAACCATTTGAACCATTACAGCATATTTCCTTAGTTCTTCTCACCAGGAAATTGATTTTCTTAGTAGCCATTTGTTCGGCTAAAAGAGTATCGGAATTAGCCGCCTTGTCCTGTAAGGAGCCATATCTGGTTGTCCATAAGGACAGAGTAGTATTACGTCCTCATCCAGCCTTTCTTCCTAAGGTGGTATCGAGGTTTCATTTGAACCAAGATGTGGTTCTTCCTTCTTTTTTCCCCAAACCTAGCTCGGTAGAGGAAAAGTTATTGCATTCTTTGGATGTAGTAAGAGCAGTTAAAGCTTATCTAAAAGCCACTGCTCAGATTCGCAGAACGGATACTTTGTTTATTCTGCCGGAAGGCCCCAGAAAGGGTCAGGCAGCATCAAAATCTACTTTAGCCAAGTGGATTCGACAGGTCATAATACAAGCCTATGGCTTGAGAAAGAGACCGCCTCCATTCGAAGTTAGGGCGCACTCCACAAGAGCAGTTGGAACTTCATGGGCAGTGCATCACCAGGCCTCCCTGGCTCAAGTCTGTAAGGCCGCAACATGGTCTTCAGTACACACGTTTACTAGATTCTACCAGGTAGACGTTAGAAGTCAGGAGGATGTCGCCTTTGGGCGCAGTGTGTTGCAGGCCGCAAAAGAGCCTCATGCCTGATGGCGCCCAGCTCATGTATCGTGTATCCCTCCCCTCATTTGGCATTGCTTTGGGACGTCCCATTAGTAATGACTAAGTCGCTCTGTGTCCCGTGATGTACGAAAAAGAAAAAGGGATTTTTATAACAGCTTACCTGTAAAATCCTTTTCTTGGAGTACATCACGGGACACAGAGCTCCCACCCCTCTTTTTGGGACACTTATTGCTTTGCTACAAAACTGAGGTGCTCCCGGATGGGAGGGGCTTATATAGGGGAGGGTACTTCCGGTTTGGAAGTTGCCAGTGCCAGCACCTGAAGGTAAACTATATAACCCATTAGTAATGACTAAGTCGCTCTGTGTCCCGTGATGTACTCCAAGAAAAGGATTTTACAGGTAAGCTGTTATAAAAAATCCCTTTATAATGGATATGGCCTGGAGGTGCACACTCTCAGGTTTAATTTGAGGGTATGTACATCCAAATCGGAGGAAGGGTTTAGGAATTACAACTCTTAAGAATAGCCATCCTCCCTTTTTCAAGGGACCAAAAGTAATTGGACAATTGAATCTAAAGCTGTTTCATGGCCAGGTGTGGGCTGCTCCTCCTTTATTTCTAGGTAAAGGGTCTGGAGTTGATTTTAAGTGTGGTATTTGCATTTGGAATCTATTGCTGTGAACCTACATCATGCGTTCAAAGGAGCTGTCCATGCGAGTGAAACAGACCATTGTAATGCCGCGTACACAGGGCCGTTTTTCCCGTCGAAAAAAACGAAATTTTTCCCATTCGACGAGAAAAACGATAGTCTGTGGGCTTTCTGTCGTTTTTTTCGACGAGAAAAACGGCATTAAAAACGACGAGAAAAATTAGAACATGTTCTAATTTTTCTCGTCGTTTTTTTCGACATGTTTTCCGCGGCAGTGTTTCCCATAGGGAAACACTGCCGCGGAGCCCACACACGGTCGTTTTTTTCGACCAAAAAAAAAAATGACATTTAAAACGGCCGTGTGTGAGGGGAACAAGCTGTTCCTCGTTTTTAACGTTGATTTTCTCGACGGTGAAAACACAGTCGAAAAAATTGATCATGTGTACGCGGCATTAGGCTTCAAAAATGAAACAAATCCATAGAGAGAGATAGCAGCAACATTAGGAATGGCCACATCAGCAGTTTGGTACATTCTGAGAAAAGAAGAACGCACTGGTGAGCTCAGAAACATAAAAAGGCCTGGACGTTCATGGAAGACAACAGTGGTGGATGATCGCAGGATCCTCTCTATGGTAAAGAAAAACCCATTCACAACATCCAGAAAAGTAAAGGACACTCTCCAGGAGGTGGGCGTATCATTGTCAACGTCTACAATCAAGAGAAGACTTCACGAGAGCAAACACAGAGGGCTCACTACAAGGTGCAAACCATTCATAAGCCTGAAGAATAGAAATGCCAGATTAGACTTTGACAAAAAACATCTAAAAAAGCCAGACCAGTTCTGGAAAAGCATTCTTTGGACGGATGAAACTAAGATTAATCTGTACCAGAATGACGGGAAGAAAAAAGTGAGGAAAAGGAACAGTTCATGATCCAAAGCACACAACGTCCTCTGTAAAACATGGTGGAGGCAGTGTGATGGCAAGGGCATGCATGGCTTCCAGTGGCACTGGGTCATTGGTGTTTATTGATGATGTGACAGAAGACAGAAGCAGCCGGATGAATTCTGCAGTGTTTAGAGATATACGGTCAGCCCAAATTCAGCCAAATGCAGCAAATTTGATTGACGGCGCTTCACAGTAGAGATGGACAATGATCCAAAACACACTGCAAAAGAAACCCAGGAGCTTTTGAAGGAAAAGAAGTGGAATATTCTGCAATGGGTCAAACACCTGATCTCAACACAATTGAGCATGCATTTTACTTGCTAAAGGCAAAACTAAAAGTAGAAAGACCCACAAACAACGAACTGAAGACAGCTGCAGTTAGAGCCTGGCAAAGCATCAGAAAGTAGGAAACCCAGTCTTTGGTAATGTCCATGGGTTCCAGACTTCAGGCAGTCATTGCCAGTAAAGGATTCACAACAAAACATAAAAAAAGAACATTTTATTTATGATTATAATAATTTGTCCGAATACATTTGAGCCCCTGAAAATGGGGGGACTGTGTATAAAAATGGTTGCAGTTCCTAAAATTTGTACTTGATATTTATGTTCAACCCCTTGAATTAAAGCTGAAAGTCTGCATTGCAGAGCCAAAAGTATGGAAATTGTGCCTGTGTCCAAATATATATGGACCTAACTGTATACTATATGGTCTGCCCTATCTACTCTGCAGAAAATTGGGCCTTAGGTGTTGGTGGTACCAGAACACTGTAAGCCCTCACAGTTACTCTTGTTGGGCGCAGGAACGGGCCCTGCTGTTAAATATTATATCAAGAATTGTAATTACATGCCCCTGTAAGCCCTCAGAGATACTCTTGTTGGGTGCAGGAACGGGCCCTGCTGTGAAAAATTAGATAACAATTTTTAATTACATGCCCCTGTTAAACAGGGGCAGAAAAAATGGGCCTTGGGTGGTGGTGGTGGTGCCACAACACTGTAACCCCCTCACAGATACTCTTGTTGGGCGCAGGAACTGGCCCTGCTGTGAAATATTGTAATTACATGCCCCTGTTAAACAGGGGCAGAAAAATTGGGCATTGGGTGGTGGTGGTGGTGCCCTAAACCAAAAATATTGTTGAAAGCTAGCATCATCAAGATTGAGGAGGAATAGGATAGTCAGCATAGGAAGTCTTCAAGGGATCCCACATCCATAGCAAATTCAATCAGTTACATCACCATCAGGTGCTTGATAGCTGCTGATCCAAGACTGATTTTTATGAATGTGAGCCTATCAAAGCAGGCTGTGGACAGGCACATTCTTTGATCCGTTAAAAACCCTCCAGCAGCACTGAATGTGCGTTCAGAAAGCACGCTGAATGCAGGACAGGCCAGTAGCTCAATTGCATATTAAGCAAGTTCTGGCCAGTGGTCCATCCTAAGCACCCAGTAACCCAGTGGATGCTCTTGAACTTACCAGACCTTGGCGCTGAGGACTGAAAAATTGTTTAAAGGCATCGTCAGCTGGCCACCTTCTCCACTGCTCTTCCTCTGACCAGGGCTTTATTTCTCAGAGAATAGGTGCAGGAACTCCCCCTTTCCAAGTCGCCCCTTGTCTCCAGCCCTACCCACCTCCGAGCACCATTTCTTGGTTCCACCCCCTACCCACCTCCCAAGACCACCCCTTTTGGAGAATACAGTAATATTTGTGGTACTAACTTTTTGTATAGAACTTGTTATTGATAACAAGAAAAGCAATATAATAGATCCCCTGTAGCCAGCAACAATGGACCACCCGCAACAAAATACCCCCCAGCAACAATAGACCCCAATAACAGATCTCCTCAAAGCCAGCATCAATAGACCCCCAGCAACAATGGACCACCTACAAGAAAATACCACCCCCATCCCTCAGTAACAACAGATCTTCCAACAGCCAGCAACAAAGCCCCCCCCAAACAGTAGATTCCTCCCAGCAACAAATGACCCTCCAGTAACATAAGACCCAACCCCCAGCAACAATATATCCCCTGCCAGCAACAATAGACCACCCCAGAAACAATAGATCCCCTGCCAGCAACAATAGACCACCCCAGTAACAACATTCCCCCCCTTCAAAAATAGATCCCCTCCAGTGACAATAGATCCCCAGGCGCCAGCATCTACAGACCCTGCAGCACACCACAGCACCCCATGCCATTACATACACTCAGTCCTAGAGGTGACGGAACTGCGTTCCCCCACGTTCCTGCTGAAAAAAAGCCCTGCCTCTCACTGAACAAAGCCTCAGCAACATGTTGTCCAGCACCAGGAAATTGTAACCTTCCAGGGTCTGGAAATACGTTGCACAAACCTTTCTTCAAGGCCTCCTAAAGATGTTTCATCCTCTGCTCCCTCTGCAAAGGCAGGATGAGTTCTGCAACCTTACCCTTGTAACATGGATCAAGAAGGGTTGTCAGCCAGGAATGATCCTTCTCCTTGATACCACGAATCCTAGGGTCCTTTCACAGGCTTTGCAGAATCAGGGAGGCTATACATCGTAATTTTGCAGAGGCATTCAATTCTGAGTCCTCTGGGTCACTGAGGATCACATTATCCGTAACTACCACCTCCCAGCCACGTACAACTCCTTGAGTTTCTGGGGACTGAAAACCATCCCTTGAAGACTGCTGCTGAGTGTTATCCTCTACATTCATGCTGACACAATTCTCCTCCTCCTCCTCCTCCTCCCCTTCTTCATGTGTGTTTGGTGGGCCCGCAGGAATGCTATCTGGATAAAGGGGGCCTTGAGAGGTAAGGAAGTCATCCTCTTTCTCCCGCTGTTCTGCCTCAAGTGCCCTGTCCATGATTCCACAAAGCGTGTGCTCCAGCAGGAAGACTAGAGGGACAGTGTCACTGATGCATGCATTGACACTGCTAGGGATGAGCTTCGAGTTCGAGTCGAACTCATGTTCGACTCGAACATTGCCTGTTCGCCCGTTCGCCGAACAGCGAACAAATTGGGGTGTTCGCGGCAAATTCGAAAAATCTATGGGAGAAATCTAAAGTGCTAATTATAAAGGCTTATATGCAAGTTATTGTCCTAAAAAGTGTTTGGGGACCGGGGTCCTGCCCCAGGGGACATGTATCAATGCAAAAAGAAGTTTTAAAAACGGCCGTTTTTTAGGGAGCAGTGATTTTAATAATGCTTAAAATGAAAAAATAAAAGTGAAATATTCCTTTAAATTTCGTACCTGGGGGGTGTGTATGATATGCATGTGAAGTGGCGCATGTTTCCCGTGCTTAGAACTGTCCCTGCAAAAAATGTCATTTTTGAAAGAAAAAATGCATTTAAAACTGACTCACGGCTATTAATGAATTGTCGGCTCCCGGCAATACATACAAAAGTCATTGATAAAAAAAAAAAAAAAGCGTGGGGGTTCCCCAGAATTCAATTACCAGGCCCTTCAGGTCTGGAATGGATATTAAGGGGAACCCCGCCGCAAATTTAAAAAAAAATTGACGTGGGGTTCCCCCAAATATCCATTCCAGGCCCTTCAGATCTGGCATGGATTTTAAGGGGAACTCCACCCCAAATTTAAAAAAAAAATGGCGTGGAGTCCCCCTAAAAATCCATACCAGACCCCTTATCCGAGCACGCAACCTGGCCGGCCGCAGGGGAAAAGGGGGGGATGAGAGAGCGGCCCCCCTCCCTCCTGAACCGTACCAAGCCACATGCCCTCAACATGGGGAGGATGTCCCCATGTTGATGGGGACAAGGGCCTCATCCCCACAACCCTTGCCCGGTGGTTGTGGGGGTCTGCGGGCGGGGGGCTTATCGGAATCTGGAAGACCCCTTTAAACAAAGGGGACCCCCAGATCCCGGCCCCCCCCTATGTGAATTGGTAAGGGGTACATTGTACCCCTACCATTTCACGAAGAAAGCGTAAAAAAATGTTTAAAAAAAACACACAAACACCTTGAAAAAGTCCTTTATTTAAAAAAAAAAAAACATTCCAGCGGTGAAATCCAGTGTCCCGCGGCAATCCCGATGTCCAGCGCTGTCCTTCATTGGTTGTGCCTGAGCGGACCTGATGGGGAACTCCCTCTCAGTATTTTAAATGTATAGACCCGCCCCTTCTAAAGTTCCCCATCAGGTCCGCTCAGCGGACCAGATGCGGAACATGAGAAGGGGCGGGGTCTATACATGTATTACCAAAGTGAGAGCAGTTCCCCATGAGGTCCGCCTCCTCGGTATGTCGGACCCGCCTACGTCATTGGCTTGAGCGGGGAACTTCCTTCACTGTGTAATTTAAATTTACATAGTGAAGGAAGTTCCCCGCTCAAGCCAATGACGTAGGCAGGTCCGACATACCGAGGGGGCGGACCTGATGGGGAACTGCTCTCACTTTGGCAATACATGTATAGACCCGCCCCTTCTCATGTTCCGCATCTGGTCCGCTGAGCGGACCTGATGGGGAACTTTAGAAGGGGCGGGTCTATACATTTAAAATACTGAGAGGGAGTTCCCCATCAGGTCCGCTCAGGCACAACCAATGAAGGACAGCGCTGGACATCGGGATCGCCGCGGGACACTGGATTTCACCGCTGGAATGTTTTTTGTTTTTTTTTTTAAATAAAGGACTTTTTCAAGGTGTTTGTGTGTTTTTTTAAACATTTTTTTAATCTTTCTTCGTGAAATGGTAGGGGTACAATGTACCCCTTACCAATTCACATAGGGGGGGCCGGGATCTGGGGGTCCCCTTTGTTAAAGGGGTCTTCCAGATTCCGATAAGCCCCCCGCCCGCAGACCCCCACAACCACCGGGCAAGGGTTGTGGGGATGAGGCCCTTGTCCCCATCAACATGGGGACATCCTCCCCATGTTGAGGGCATGTGGCCTGGTACGGTTCAGGAGGGAGGGGGGGCCGCTCTCTCGTCCCCCCCTTTTCCCCTGCGGCCGGCCAGGTTGCGTGCTCAGATAAGGGGTCTGGTATGGATTTTCAGGGGGACTCCACGCCATTTTTTTTTTAAATTTGGGGTGGAGTTCCCCTTAAAATCCATGCCAGATCTGAAGGGCCTGTAATGGATATTTGGGGGAGCCCCATGTCAATTTTTTTTTTAATTTGCGGCGGGGTTCCCCTTAATATCCATTCCAGACCTGAAGGGCCTGGTAATTGAATTCTGGGGGAACCCCACGCTTTTTTTTTTTTTTATCAATGACTTTTGTATGTATTGCCGGGAGCCGACAATTCATTAATAGCCGCGAGTCAGTTTTAAATGCATTATTTTCTTTCAAAAATGAAATTTTTTGCAGGGACAGTTCTAAGCACGGGAAACATGCGCCACTTCACATGCATATCATACACACCCCCCAGGTACGAAATTTAAAGGAATATTTCACTTTTATTTTTTCATTTTAAGCATTATTAAAATCACTGCTCCCGAAAAAAACGGCCGTTTTTAAAACTTATTTTTGCATTGATACATGTCCCCTGGGGCAGGACCCAGGTCCCCAAACACTTTTTAGGACAATAACTTGCATATTAGCCTTTATAATTAACACTTTAGATTTCGAACGTTCGAGTCCATTGTATTTAATAGGGTTCTAAAGTTTACACAAACATTTTGTCTGTTCGCAGGTTCTGGTGCGAACTGAACAGGGGGGTGTTCGGCTCATCCCTGGTCACTGCTCACTATTCTTTGTGGCCACCTCAAATGGTGACAGGACAGTGCATGCATCCTTGATCAGTAGCCACTGGCATGGCGAAAAGAAGCCAAGCTCCCTTGACCCTGTCCGGGTGCCATACTCACACAGGTACTCATTGATGGCCCTATGCTGTGAGTGCAGCTGCTGCAGCATTGCCAACATTGAGTTCCACCTGGTGGGCATGTTACAAATGAGACCGTTGCATTCCCTTTGAATGTCAGCCAGCCAAGCACTGGCATTGTATGACTGGCAGAAATGACGACAGACTTTTCTGGCCTGCTTAGGAGATCCTGTAAGCCTGGGTACCTGCCCAAGAACCGCTGCACCACCAAATTCAAGACGTGTACCAAACATGGAACATGGGTCAAGTGTCCCTGTCGGAGGACGGAGAGAAGGTTGGTGCCATTGCCGCATACAACCATTGTTGGCTGAAGCTGGCGTGGCGTCAACCACCACTAAACCTGCCCCAGCAGAGCTGACAGAATCTCTGCCCCAGTGTGGCTCCTGTCCCCTAGGCAGACCAACTCAAGGCATCTTTTAGCCTGACTGCTTGCGTAGCCCCTTGAATGCTTACGGAGCACCGCTGGTTCAGAGGACAAATCTTCAGAAGAGGCCATAGAGGAAGAAGAGGAGGGGTGGAGGAGAGAGCTGTGGCAGAATCACTACTAGCGTTTTGGAGGCATAGTGGCAGAACAAGCTCCAACAACACTGAACCCTGTCCTGCATCCTTCCCAGCTGCCAGCAGAGTTACCCAGTGCCCCATGAAGGAAAGGTAACGTCCCCGCCCATGCCTGCTGGACCATGAGTCAACGGTAATATAACCCTTACTGCTGACCGCCCTGTCCAACGAGGCCAAAACATTGCCTTTCACATGCTGGTAGAGAGCCGGAATGGACTTCCATGAAAAGAAATGGCGTTTGGGAACTTGCCAATGAGGTACCGCACATTCCACAAATTCACGAAAGGAGGCAGAGTCTACCAGCTGAAAAGGCAGCAGTTGCAATGCTAGCAATTTGGCCAAGCTAGCATTTAGACGCTGAGCATGTGGATGGCTGGCAGATTGGCTGCAAGTACTTGGAACACATATTGCTATACCTTTATTTCTCTCAGTGCAGGTTTTTAAGAGGACTGGAGGTATAGTAGAGTTGCAGATCCCAGATGAGGAGCAAAGGAGAAGTCTGCCTTTTTCTTTGATGTGGGTCTTTCAAGTGCTGTTGCCAACAGACTGCATGGCAGGTCGTTATATGTCTGGTCAAGCATGTGGTGCCCAAGTGGCTGCTGTTCTGGCCACGCTTGATCCGCTTCAGACCTAGGTTGCAAACAGCAACGGTGCGATCTGCTGCACACGTGTTGAAAAAGGCCCACACCAAGGAACTTTTAAAAGTCAGCGGGGAGTCAACAGCGCCCTGCACCTGTGGAGTTTTGCGGTGTGATGCAATAGGGTGGCTTCCCCTAAGCTGCCCCCTAGAGGACATCCTGCCTTGTCGGTGGTGGGGCCTCCTCCTCCTCTCTTCTCCCAGGCACCCAAGTAGAGTCAGAGTCATCATCCCCTCCCTCCTAGTCACTGGAGCAAACTTGGCAGTATGCTGCAGCTGGGGGAACACCCTCTCTCTAGGCTCATGTTACTCCCTTCCTCAACCTGGGAACCAACATTGAAGCCTTCAAATCACTGCGCATCCTCCAGCAGCCTGTACCCAACATTGTGGTCGAATAATTCTGAGGACTCTTCCGTGCATGATGGTGGGGCTACTGAACGAGTGACTGTGGACAAGTAGCCGTGGAATAGACCACTTTGGCAGCTGCGTTGGAAGGTAAACTACTCTGAGCCTGGCTGACAGAGGATGAGGACAGCTTTGTTAGCCACTCCACCAACTCTTCTGCATGTTGTGGCTTAATAACACGGCCAGCAGCAGAAAAAAGGACAAGCGTGCCCCACGGCCACCTGCAGAAGATGCACCATGTTCACGACCACCACTGTTGACTGTAGACACAGAGGCTGCTTGTCCTCTTTTAGTGGCCTGTGAGCGTCTGCTTCTCCTTGGTGGCCTTCCGGACATGATGTATTTTTTGTTTTGCAACACCACACTACACTGTATTAGATACTGTGTACATTGCCTGAAGTGTATTAGAAACTGTACACACTGTATTACAGTAGGTGCCGCCGATATTGTGTCAATATCGCCGCTTCTAGCGGACCGGGCCTCCGTTAGCAAAAGAGCTAAAAAGAAGTTAGCGGAGGCCCGGCAGAAGAAAGAACCGGAGAACGCGGCGACGACACCGGAGACCCCCGAAGTCGGAAGAGGACCTCCGGAGCGGTGCAATAAAATACTTTTAAAAACTGTGTTGTGTTTTTATTTCCATTTATTTTCCACCAGGTGAATGGGTAGGGGTACGATGTACCCCATACTCATTCACATAGGGTGGGGGCCGGTATCTGGGGGCCCCCTTATTAAAGGGGGCTCCCGGATTCCGATAAGCCCCCCGCCCGCAGACCCCGACAACCAACGGCCAGGGTTGTCGGGAAGAGGCCCTGTCCTCATCAACATGGGGGCAGGGTGCTCTGGGGTGGGGGGGCCGCAGGTCGCCCCCCTGCCCCAAAGCACCAAACCCCCCATGTTGAGGGCATGTGGCCTGGTACGGTTCAGGAGGGAGGGGGGCCGCTCTCGACCCCCCCTCTTCCCCTGCGGCCTGCCAGGTTGCGTGCTCGGATAAGGGTCTGGTTTGGATCTTGAGGGGGACCCCCACGCCGTTTTTTTGGCGTAGGGTTCCCCTTCAAATCCAGACCAGACCCAAGGGCCTGGTATGCCCCTGGAGGGGGAACGCACGCCATTTTTTTCTTTAAAAATTGGCGTGGAGTTCCCGCTCAGGATTCATACCAAACGCAGTGCCTGGTATTGGCGGGAATCCGTGTCGGATCCCCGCTCAATACAGTGTCGCGTCTCCTCGCCATTGCAGCGAGCGCGACACGTGTCGCCACCCTGCTGCCGACATCTCGGCACTCCTGTCGCCGAGAATCTCGGCGATGGGAGCGCGATAGAAACACAATATCAGTGGCACCTACTGTGGGTACTGTGTAGGGATGAGCCGAACACCCCCGGGTTCGGTTCGCACCAGAACCCGCGAACGGACCGAAAGTTTGCACAAACGTTAGAACCCTATTAAATACAATGGATGCGAACGTTCGAAATCTAAAGTGCTAATTATAACGACTAATATGCATGTTATTATCCTAAAAAGGGTTTGGGAACCCGGGTTCTGCACCAGGGGACATGTATCAATACAAAAAGAAGTTTTAAAAACGGCCGTTTTTCGGGAGCAGTCATTTTATTGATGCATAAAGTGAAAAAAAAAATCTAATATTCCTTTAAATATCGTACCTGGATGAAAATCTTTGAGAAAAATGGCATAGCTACCCCATCACCCCCCCCCCTACCCCAGCCCATTACCAGCCCCTTTGGGTCTTGTATGGATATTAAGGGGAACCCCGCACACAAAATAAAAAAGGCCCTATATACTCTGAACAGCCGTATACAGGCGGTGCATACAAGACAGGGACTGTAGGTTTGTTCTTATGTAGAATCTGTTTGTAATTTTGAACAGGTACATTGTTTAAGTGTAGCTCCAGCCAAAAAATCTATTTTTAAGCTTTTTGGAAAACATAGGGAAGGGTTATCACCCCTGTAACATTTGTTTTGCTGTCTGTGCCCCTGTTCAGAACATTTCACCTCACTTTCCGTCCCAATGACAAATGTTTTTGAAAAGTGGGGTTTTTATTGAAACAAGGATTGGTGATAAAGCATCAGTAGAGAGGAGACACCTTTTTCCCATATTAACTCTTACAGGAGAGAATTTCCCTTCCTAGGGGTAGATTTCCTCTCACTTCCTGTTGTCTCCTTTTGTTTGCAAGTAGGAGTCGTTTGTAAGTTGGATGTTTGAAAGTAGGGGCCTGCCGTATATACTCTGCTGAAATTTGCCCCTTACATGTTGGTGTTGCCACAACACTGTAAGCCCTCACAGTTACTCTTGGTGGGCGCATGAATGGGCCCTGCTGTGAATTATTAGATCAAGAATTGTAATTGCATGCCCCTGTTGAACAGGGCCTGAAAAAATGGGCCTTTGGTGGTGGTGGTGGTGGTGTTGACACAACACTGTAAGGCCCACAGTTACTCTTGGTGGGCGCAGGAATGGGCCCTGCTGTGAATTATTAGATCAAGAATTGTAATTACATGCCCCTGTTGAACAGGGGCTGAAAAAATGGGCCTTTGGTGGTGGTGGTGGTGGTGTTGACACAACACTGTAAGGCCTCACAGTTACTCTTGGTGGGCGCAGGAATGGGCCCTGCTGTGAATTATTAGATCAAGAATTGTAATTACATGCCCCTGTTAAACAGGGGCAGAAAAATAGGGCCTTAGGCACTGGTGCCACAATACTGCAACCCCTCACAGATACTGTACTTGGAGCACAGCAATGAGCCCTGTTGCAAAGTATTGCATCAAAAATTGTAATTACACGCCACTGTTAAACAGGGGCTGAAAAATTGGGCCTTAGGCACTGGTGCTGGTGCCACGACACTGCAACCTCACCCAGATACTCTAGCTGGAGTGCGGGAATGAGCCCTGCTGCAAAGCATTGCATAAAAAAATGTAACTACATGCCCCTGTTAAACAGGGGCTGAAAAATTGGGCCTTAGCCACTGGTGGCGGCACCCAGAAACAAAAATGTTCTTCCAAGCTATCATCATCAATCGGATCATTGATGAGGAGGAGGATAGTCAGTCAACATAACAGGACAGTCACTCAGCATCAGCATCAGTCTTGAAGGGATGTGACATTTGAAAATAAATTAGTCTGTTATATCAGCTTCAGGTGTTTGGTAGCTGGTGGTGATCCAAGACTGGTTCATCTTTATGAAGGTCAGTCGATCAACCGAGTCGGTGGACAGGCGCACCCTGTGATCCGTGACAAATCTTCCAGCAGCACTGAATGTGCGTTCTGAAAGAACACTGGATGCAGGACAGGCCAGTAGCTCAATTGCATACTGTGCAAGCTCTAGCCAGTGATCCATCCTCAAGACCCAGTACGCCAGAGGATTTTCGGTGGGTAAGGTGTCCAAGTCTGACCTTGCCCCTAGGTATTCCTGGACCATGAATATCAGACGCTGGCGATGGTTGCTGGAACCGATCATACCTTGGGGCTGCGGACTAAAGAATTGTCTGAACGCATCGGTCAGACAGCCACCTTCCCCACCGCTCCTTCTTTGACTGACCGAAGCCTCAGCAACTCGTTGTCCAGGACCAGGAGTTTGTAACCTCCCAGTCTCTGGGAACGCGTTGCACAGACCTTTCTGCAAGGCCTCCCGGAGTTGTCTCATCCTCTGCTTTCTCTCCGACGGTAAGATAAGGTCCGCAACCTTACCCTTGTTCCGTGGATAAAGGAGAGTGGCCAGCCAGCAATGGTCCCTCTCCTTGATCCAAAGAATACAAGGATCCTTCCGCAGACTTTTCAGGATCAGGGAGGCCATGCAGCGTAGGTTAGCTGAGGCATTCGGTCTGGAGTCCTCTGGGTCACTAAGGACGACATGATCCGCAGCCACCTCCTCCCAGCCACGTACAAGTCCACGGGTTTCTTGGGACTGTAAATCATCCCTAAAAGACTGCTGCTGATGATGCTGAGTGCCAGGCTCCACCTCCATGCTGACACAATCCTCCTCCTCTTCCTGTGCGATGGGTGGGACAGAAGGAACACTGTCTGGGTAAAGGGGGGCTTGAGAGGCAAGAAAGTCCTCCTCTTCCTGCCTCTGTTCTGCCTCAAGTGCCCTGTCCATTATTCCACGCAGCGTATGTTCCAACAGGTGGACAAGAGGTACAGTGTCACTGATGCATGCACTGTCACTGCTCACCATCCTCATGGCCTCCTCAAATGGTGCCAGGACAGTGCATGCATCCCTGATCATGCCCCACTGGCGTGGTGAAAAAAACCTGAGCTCCCCTGATCCTGTCCTGGTGCCGTAGTCGCACAGGTACTCATTGATGGCCCTCTGCTGCGTGTGCAGCCGCTGCAGCATGGCCAACGTTGAGTTCCACCTGGTGGGCATGTCACATATAAGGCGGTTCTTGGGCAGGTTCAACTCCTTTTACAGCTCAGCCAGGCGAGCACTGGCATTATAAGATCTGCGGAAATACACACAGACTTTCCTGGCCTGCCTCAGGACATCCTGTAAGCCCGGGTACCTGCCCAAGAACCGCTGCACCACCAGGTTAAGGACGTGAGCCACACAGGGCACATGGGTCAGTTGTCCCTGTCGGAGGGCGGAGAGGAGGTTGGTGCCATTGTCGCAAACCACCATTCCTGGCTTAAGCTAGCATGGCGTCAACCACCTCTCGGCCTGCCCCTGCAGAGCAGACAGAACCTCTGCCCCAGTGTGGCTCCTGTCCCCTAAACACACCAGCGCAAGCACGGCATGGCATCTTTTTGCCTGCGTACTTGCGTAGCCCCTTGAACGCCTACGGAGCACCGCTGGTTCCTAGGACAAAGCACAGGAAGAGGCCATGGAGGAAGAAGAAGAGGAGGGGGTGGAGGAGAGAGGTGTGTCACAACCAGTAGTAGCATTTTGGAGGCGTGGCGGAGGAACAACCTCCAACACTACTGCACCTTGTCCTGCATCCTTCCCAGCTGCCAAAAGAGTGACCCAATGGGCCGTGAAAGAAAGGTAACGTCTCTGTCCATGCCTGCTGGACCATGAGTCAGCGGTAATATGCACCTTACCGCTGACCGCCCTGTCCAGCGAGGCCAAGACATTGCCTTCCACATGCCGGTAGAGAGCCGGAATCGCCTTCCGTGAGAAAAAGTGGCGTTTGGGAACCTGCCACTGAGGAACCGCACATTGCACAAACTCACGGAAGGGGGCCGAGTCTACCAACTGAAAAGGCAGCAGTTGAAGCGCTAGCAATTTAGCCAAGCTAGCATTCAACCGCTGGGCATGTGGGTGGCTGGGAGTGAACTTCTTTCGACAGTCCAGCAGCTGGGGCAGGGAAATTTGCCTGCTAGAATCGGACGTCGGTGTACTGCTAGCAGAGTGCCCGCAAGTACTTGGCTGTGACACACCTAATTCTACACCTTCATTCCTCTCAGTGCAGGTTTCAGAGAGGACTGAAGGTATAGTGGGGTTGGAGATCCCAGCTGATTCGGTGCAAGGAGAGGTCCGCTTTGTTCTTTGGTGTGGGTCTTTAAGGTAGGCTTGCCAATGAGCTGCATGGCAGGTCAACATATGTCTGGTCAAGCATGTGGTGCCCAAGCGGCTGATGTTTTGGCCACGTGATATACGCTTGAGACATATGTTGCAAACAGCAGCTGTGCGATCTGATGCACTCGACTCAAAAAAGGCCCACACCAAAGAACTTTTTGAATAACGGGCAGAGGCAGCGCCCTGCACAGGTGGAGCTCTGCGATGTGATTCAGTCGGTGTGCTGCCCTTACGCTGGCCCCCCGAGGGAATCCTGCCTCGTTGGAGATGTGCCTCCTCCTCATCCTCCTCCTCCTCCTCTCTCCTATTAGGCACCCACGTGGAGTCAGTGACCTCATCATCCCCTCCCTCCTCATCACTGGAGCCAATCTGGCAGTATGCTGCAGCTGCTGGAACATGACTGCCAGATTGGTGTCCTTCTTGAGCATCCCCTCTCTCTGCTCTCACGCTACTGCCTTCCTCTAGCTGGGTATCATCATCAGACCCTTCGAAACGCTGGGCATCCTCCTGGAGCATGTACCCAACACTGTGCTCAAACAGTTCGGGGGACTCCTCAGGAGGACATGGTGGGTCTAGGGAAGTAGTGACTGATGATGACATTGATACCAGGGAAGAGGACGCTTTGGCAGCTGCTTTGCCAGTACCCTGAGCCTGGGTGAGAGAGGATGAGGAGGATGAGGAGGGCTTGGTCATCCACTCTACCAAGTCTTCGGCATGATGCGGCTCAACACGTCCAGCTGCCGAAAATAAGGACAAGCGTGTCCCATGGCCACGTGCTGATGACGATGCACCGCGTCCACGACCAGCACTGTTGTCTCTAGACACAGAGCCTGCTTGCCCTCTTTTATTGGCTCCTGACTGTTTGCTTCTCCTTGTTTGCCTTCCAGACATTCTAATGGCCTGCAGGGAGATGGGAAAACCAGCAATACGGGCTAGCTTCAGGTGTATATTTAGCAGGAAGCACACTCCGCACGCTGTAAGTGCTGCAAATGCCTGTTAGTGTAACACACCAGGAAAAAACAGCAATACGGGCTAGCTTCAGGTGTATATTCAGCAGGAAGCACACTACGCCCGCTGTAAGTGCTGCAGATGACTGCCTGTGTTACACAACAGGAAAAAACAGCAATAAGGGCTAGCTTCAGGTGTTTATTTTGCAGGAAGCACACTCCGCCCGCTGTAAGTGCTGCAAATGCCTGTTAGTGTAACACAAAAGAAAAAAAGCTCCAGCAATAAGGGCTAGCTTCAGGTGTATAATGTGCAGGAGGCACTCTCCGCCCGCTGTAAGTGCTGCAAATGCCTGTTAGTGTAACACACCAGGAAAACACAGCACTACGGGCTAGCTTCAGGTGTATATTTAGCAGGAAGCACACTCCGCCTGCTGTAAGTGCTGCAAATGCCTGTTAGTGTAACACACCAGGAAAACACAGCAATACGGGCTAGCTTCAGGTGTATATTTAGCAGGAAGCACACTCCGCCCGCTGTAAGTGCTACATATGCCTGTTAGTGTAACACACCAGGAAAACACAGCAATACGGGCTAGCTTCAGGTGTATACTGTGCACGAGGCTTAGCAACAATGACACTGACACTGTCCCTGCCTATCCTTCTCTCTTCCTGCACACAAGGTTTATCAAAGAATATGACACTGACACTCTCCCTGCCTATCCTTCTCTCTCCCTGCACACAAGGTGTAGCAAATAATATGACACTGACACTGTCCCCTGCCTATTCTTCTCTCTCCCTGCACACAAGGTTTAGCAAAGAATATGACACTGACACTCTCCCTGCCTATCCTTCTCTCTCCCTACACACAAGAATAGCACAAAGAATAGCACAATGACACTGTCCCTGCCTATCCTTCTCTTTCCCTGGGCCGGAGCACACTACACAAGGCCTCCGCGCTGGCGGCCTTTTATAGTTTGGGGCGTGTGCTAAACCCCCTGAGCTATAATTGGCCACGGGCAACCTGCCTGTGGCCAATTATGGCTCTCCTAGCTGCTGGCGCTGTGATTGGCCAAGCATGCAGGGTCACAGTGCATGCTTGGCCAATCACAGCGCAGGGATTGCACTGCGATGGCGCAGTGTATTGTGGGCCATTCGCGTCACTCGAATTTGGCGCGAATGGCCCAAATAGTTCGATCTTCGTTGAACGATCGAACACCAAGCTCATCCCTAGTACTGTGTACACCGCCTGCACTTTCTTAGAAACTGTACTAAGGCTGCACTGTATTACTCTTTATAGAAGAGTAAAATAGGCTGTTGATTGAAAGATTATATAGTAGGAATTTTGAATTTCCAAATGTTCGAATTTCCAAATTTCCGAATGTTCGAATTTCAAATTTTCGAATATTCTGAAAAATTCTGAAATTCTAAAATTCGGATATTCAGAAAAATTTGGAAATTCGAATATTAGAAATTAACGAATTTGTCTAAATTTGTTAAAAAATTTATTTGGAACTAAATGAATTGCACATGTCCAACACTGAATATATAGTCTATGCTAAAAATATATACTAGACTGACTGTATGTGTGTATATATATATATATATATATATATATATATATATATATATCTTAAATACACTGCCACTAACTGAATAACCTGCCTGCTTAATCTAACTCAAGCTATCTCTCTTACTTAGTCTTAGGCCTCGTACACACGACCGATTTTCTCGGCAAGAACCAGCAAGAAACTTGCTGGCAGAGATGTCTTGCCGAGTAAATCGGTCATGTGTACGCGGCTATCGGGTTTCTCGTCGAGAAAACCGTCAAGTAACCTCGACGAGAAAATAGAGAACCTGCTCTCTATTTTCTCGTCGAGATTCTCGTCAGCCTGTTTCTCGACGAGAAAGGTGAGTGTGTGTACACTTACCTGTCCGCCGGGAAGCCCGCGCATGTTCGAAATGAATTCGACGCATGCGCGGTAGCTTCCTAGGCATACGTAGGGTATACCAAGATGGCGGCGACGGCATCGAATGTGACGAGCGCATGCTCGTCGTAGTCGATGACGTCACCGCGTACGCTCCATTTAAAGAACCGCGGGTTCTTTGAAACGAGCGTGTGTACACTCGGCCAGGACAATTTTCTTGTCCAGGAATCTCGTCGAAAAAAACGACATGTTTTTTTCGACGAGAATCTCGGCCGTGTGTACGAGGCCTTAGACTTAGTCCCCCTGAGCCATAATTGGCCAAAGGCACCCTGCCTTTGGCCAATTATGGCTCTCTTAGCAGAGCGCGCTGTGACAGGTCAGGTGCATGCTTTGGCCAATCCATCATACAGCAATGCACTGCGATCTCGCAGTGCATTATGGGGCGTTCTGCGGCGCTCAAATTTTCTGTGAACGCCCCATGATGTTCGCTGTGCAGCGAACACCCGATGTTCGAGTCGAACTTATGTTCGACCCGAACATCGAGCTCATCCCTAATTGTCATATACCTTTGCATGCAAAGATGTCATTTACTACTTTGCCTACATGAATTAATTAATGTTTAACCGTTATAGAAGAGTAAAATAGGCTGTTGATTGAAAGATTATATAGTAGAAATTTCCTTGTGCTTTTGCCCTATTTTAGAAGCGTTTTTGTATAGAAAATAGGATGCTGGGAATGTGTTCTGGACAGCATGTATTTCCCCCATTATTTGATGTGTGATCCCTTTAAATGGGGGCTACTTGTGTGCAGTGCTCAGGGTTTCCCACCCATGCAGGGTAAGGGGTTCTGGGGTAGTCCGGTTGGTGAAGAGAGGATTGATTTTCAGTACTCTTTGGATTGGTAAGTCTTCATTTTGGACCCAAAATTTGGAGGTTCAAAGAAACCATTGGGTGAGAAAAGAACCTCCAAATTATGATTACAGGGACTCTGGTCCTGAGGGGGTTAAGCCATCTGCCAGGGAGTCTTGAAAAGCAGCAGGAAAGAATCTCCTACTGTCTGTGATGTAGAATGGAATGGTTCCTAGGTATGTGCAAGTGTGAACTGTCTAGCAACTTAGACATTGTTTGATGAGTTCCTGAGGTCTTTTCAGCACCCTGAAACAGACAGGAGACCCTAAACCCTGGTATAAGACTGGTATTGGCAGTGACCCATTTGCTGCAGAAAGCTGCTTCTTTGCCTGACTTTTGAAGAAGCAGTAACCACTGTGTTACTTTATAAATGGCTAGTTGGTGATCTGGATTTTGTATTTACCCTATGTTACCAAAAGTATTAGGACACCTGCCTTTACACGCAAATTAACTTTAAGGCATCCCAGTCTAAAGCCCCATACACACGATCTGACTTTTTGACAGCAAACTTCAAAATGAGCAAGTTTTAAAAAAAAAATCCTACCGTGTGTACGCTCCATCGGACAAACTTTTTCAGTTTTCATCGGACAAAAGTTCGCTCTGCAAAAGGACAAACTTTTCGGCAACAAAAGTCCTACATTGCAAAGTCCGACCGTGTGTACAGAAATCCATCGGACTTTTGTCCGAAGTACAAACGCGCATGCTCAGAAGCAAGGACCAGCCGGAAGCGTTCTGTCTTGTAAAACTAGCGTTCGTAATGGAGATATCACATTCGTAATGTGGCAAGTTATGAAATCTAGAAATGCAGCGCACGTTCTCTTTTTCTTTATGATGGGATAATTATAAAAGCTGCTTTGCTGGTGATACTGACGGAGTAATAACAAACGTCTTTCCTATGGATTTGTGTTTTTGTTATATGAATAAAACATATTTCTATAATTTATTGGGGGTCAAGTTAACACAACCCCATCATCCCCTACTTTTTTTAGGCTCAAAGCACTAACTACTCTATTTGTGGCGCGGCTCTGTGGCTCACGCATGCGTTTGCAAATGCGTGCGGACAAACCCCTGTTTTTAACGCATACTGTTAGACAGGTTAATTGGTTGTCAGCTAGCTGGTCGGTAAGTATGCTTGGTTTTTTCCTGGGCATTCCCCAGGCCTTTGTTGTACTCTATTTGCGTCCCTTAATTTTAGAAATGTACCTGCCTACTCCCAAACTGTCATTAGAATTTAAACACATAATAAAATAATTTTGATCATATTCATTTTATTTAAATAATAATAAGCACAAGAATGGCATATCAAAATCAAGAGGAAGGCAACAATAGATCAACTGGTAGAATTGGCGAAGCCTCTGTACCCCAGGGCATACATCAATTATGTGAAGCTCAAAATTGGGAACCTGAGGAGTACCTACAATATAGGGAGCACAAGAAGGTTGTGGACTCCAAAAGCAGCAGCAGCAGATGCCATATATGTCCCCAGGCTGTGGTACTACAACGGGCTTTGATTTTGGTCATAGCAGACTGAACCACGCACATCGCTCTCCACACTTCTATTCACATCAGCTGAGGCCATTTTGGTTCTTGTGCGTTCACAACATAAAGAACATCCCAAAAATACTAGACATATTCTCTGTCATCCAAATGTAATTTTTGAATCCAAAACTGCAAATGATACTCCAAAAACTATAACCAAGAAAAGCAAAATAAAATAACGAAAAATAAGAAAAAAAATTGTAGGCCCTAAACTCCCCAGACCACTGGCCTTGTTGGGTAACCTGGGTCTGATTTGGCCACTGACCCCCATGCTGCTGAGGTGGGTTGGCTTGCTGAGGTGGGTAGGTTTGCTGGGGTGAGTAGGTTGGCTGGGGTGGGTAGATTTGCTGGGGTGGATAGGCTTGTTGTGGAGGAGGTGGAGGTGTGTGGTTCAAATCACACACATGTGATTTAGGGGTTAGCTCTCTTTCCTGGCCTAGCTGAGGAGCTGGATCATTATCCCCTCACATAGCTCCCTTTGATCCGCGTCAATCTCGCGGAGCATATTAGCTGTAAAACTGCCAAACCCTTCAGCACTATCGGGTGCTGTTGTGATGACTGATGTGGCCCTAGCAAGGAAGTCAGCTGTGGCCTCATCCAGGTGGTGCCTCTTCCTGGCCCTTTTGGTAGGAGGATTGGAGTTTGGAGAAAGAAAATGGACTTTGTAGGCACATATAAAAAAGTAAATTTTTTTAATATTTAACAAAGTAGTACAAAAAGATTACACTTTATGCATCCAATGGAATACACAATTAGAAAACATTTAAAAGAAAGAACCACGTGATTAACCACAGAACACAATCAATTGTATAATTCACTTGTTGCAGGAATATACAAGGTAAAGATGCCCACGCTGGAAAAAAGGGGGGAGTATCTCCTTGGTAAGTGTCCACGAAGCTCTTGAAATGTTAAAATAAACTCAACATGTTTTGCGATTCGAGAAATCGCTTCCTCATGTACACGGGAACTACTGGCATACTCCGGGTGCTATGAAGGGCGGAAGTACTATGAAGATGACATCAGATGGAAGATGTCTCTTGATGTGCCAGTGGTGGATATGGAATATCACTCCCCTCCCCTGGATTGGGAGGGAGTGAGCCAATCCCCATTGGCTTGGGCGGCTGCATATTCCCCACGCATCCAGGCATAATGGCCGGCGGCGGATGGAGCGCTGTAAATAAGCCAAGCTGCAGCATTTTGGAGCGGAGCGACTGAGCAATACAATTTGAGTGCATGATATAAACCATGCCGTAAAACACCACCATGCTGATGGCAATACAATAGCATATATAGTTAATATAGATAATGTGGTGAACAAAGTGAAAGCCTTGCCACCATTCTACTATAGTAAAGATACATTGTCATTAAACTTATGACATTGTTTTTTGATTATCGAACAGGTCTTAGAAAACCGCAACTAAACATTGGGCTTCCCATGTGTATAAAGCTGTAATACATTTGTAGCAGGCATGCACTTTCCCTGTGTATTTAAAATGGGCAGAGACACCAGTAATGTGCAGTTCCCTACAGCTCAGTGGGTGGTGCTGTCGCCTTGGGCTGGGGTTTAACCATTGCTGTGTGCCGTACCCCCTTTTGTCCTCCCTCGGCAGTGGTATGGTGGGGCGGGGAACCCGCCGTGCTTGCTGGGAGAGGGTATAAAGGGGGTGGCCATCTTTGTCACAGGGTCAAGTCCCGGGCACCTTCAGCCTGTGGGCAGTGGTTTGTGTCGGTCCTCTAGGCGGCCTAGGCCTGGAGGACGTTCGGAGATCGTGTTCCATCCCAGGCACCTTTAGCCTGGGGTGAGGTACTCGGATGGAGGTCTGGAGCTCAGTGCCCACCACTGAGTTCCGCGAGGGAAGGAGATCCTAGGGGACCCCGGGAGTGGGTACCCGAATCCAGATGCGTAATGGACCGATAGGGGGTACTTGCCTGAAGACCTGGTGCAGCATATCGCCAGTGACGGGTGAGCCTCCACCGGAGACCGCCTGGAAGGATATTCCCCCTCGAATGGAGACCGCAACCCACTTTCAGGAAGGAAAGTGGAGAGTTCATTGTGTCTGGGCCTACTCGTATCCACACCTCTCTGTCTGTTTTACTCATTGAGTGAGTCCAACTGTCTGTGCATTACTCTGTTATCGGAAGAATAAAGGAGTGTTGGACTTTATTGGTGTGGGGCTCATTTTCTGGCAGACATTGTTCAAGAAACCACCAGGAGGAGGCTCCAGATGCAGAACACGGACCCAAAGGTAAAAGAGGATAGTCTCTCACTGCACATACATCTGCAGGGGAACTTGGCATGGTGACCTCGCACTCTCTCCTCAGAGGTACCCCCTAGACAAGAGCAAGAACAATTGAGAGGAGAGAGAGGGGGCCGCTACACATTTATTATAGTCATGAATACTGATCAATTGGAGGGTATATACTGCTTGGTGATATCCTATTCTGGACGGGCGGGGGGGCTGGTATTGGTAAATTGATGGACAATTGATGAACAAGGCCCCAGGAACCAAATGGCTACCATACCGGCCCCTCATTAAAAGGGCCGTTATGATATAACCTCATTGATTCCTGGTGGCCTCGTTGCTTCAAGGCGCTCAATCCAGAGGGTCTCCCTCTGGAGAATGCGTTTATCCCAAAGACCTGTTCGATAATCAAAAAACAATGTCATAAGTTTAATGACAACGTATCTTTACTATAGTAGAATGGTGGCAAGGTGGCAATCGCAGTGCGATTCGTCAGCTCATACTTGCTGTTTTTTTGCTGTGGCATGTTGTTTGTGCTTTTGTTTTAAATAAAAGAACCTTTTTTGGAGTGCGGCTGTCCAAGCGTTTTCCTCAGATTTTTTCCATTACCAGGCCCTTCAGGTCTGGTATGGATATTAAGGGGAACCCTGCGTCATTTAAAAAAAAAAAATGACGTGGGGTTCCCCTCAAATATCCATACTAGACCCTTTATCCGAGCACGCAACCTGGCAGGCCGCAGGAAAAGAGGGGGGGACGAGAGAGCGCTCCCCCCTCTTGAGCCTTACCAGGCCACATGCCCTCAACATGGGGAGGATGATGGGGGCAAGGGCCTCATCCCCACAACCCTTGCCCAGTGGTTGTGGGGGTCTGCGGGCAGGGGGCTTATCGGAATCTGGAAGACCCCTTTAACAAAGGGGACCCCCAGATCCCGCCCCCCTATGTGAATTGGTAAGGGGTACATTGTACCCCTACCATTTCACGAAGAAAGTGTACATTTAAAAAAAAAAAACACACAGACACCTTGGAAAAGTCCTTTATTAAAAATAAAAAAATAAAAACACATTCCAGCGATGTAATCCAATGTCCCGCGGCGATCCGATGTCCAGCGCTGCAGTCTCCACTCGAAACGTCATTGGCTGAGCGGACCTACACTGCGGAGGAAGTTCCCCATTACGTAGGCGGGGTCTGAGGTACGAGGGGGCGGACGCCCTCGTGTCTCAGACCCCACCTACATCATTGGCTAAGCGAACCTGATGGGAAACTTCCTCTTCAGTGTAAAAGAATGAATAGACCCACTCCTTCTCATGTTCCCCATCAGGAGCGGACCTGATGGGGAACGTGAGAAGGGGCGGGTCTATTCATTTTTTTTACACTGAAGAAGAAGTTCCCCATCAGGTCCGCTCAGACAAGACGTAGGCGGGGGTCTGAGATACGAGGGCGCCCCGCCCCTTCGTACCTCAGACCCCGCCTACGTCATTGGCTGAGCGGACCTGATGGGGAACTTCCTCCACAGTGTAGGTCCGCTCAGCCAATGACGTTTCATGTGGAGTGGAGACTGCAGCGCTGGACATCGGATCGCCGTGGGACATTGGATTACATCGCTGGAATGTGTTATTTTTTTTTTTTTTTTTCAATAAAGGACTTTTCCAAGGTGTCTGTGTTTTTTTTAAATTTTTGTTACACTTTCTTTGTGAAATGGTAGGGGTACAATGTACCCCTTACCAATTCACATAGGGGGGGAGCCGGGATCTGGGGGCCCCCTTTGTTAAAGAGGTCTTTCAGATTCCGATAAGCCCCCTGCCCGCAGACCCCCACAACCACCAGGCAAGGGTTGTGGGGATGAGGCCCTTGTCCCCATCAACATGGGGACATCCTCCCCATGTTGAGGGCATGTGGCCTGGTACGGTTCAGGAGGGGGGGCGCTCTCTCATCCCCCCCTCTTTTCCTGCGGCCTGCCAGGTTGCATGCTCAGGTAAAGGGTCTGGTATGGATTTTTGGGGGAACTCCACGCCATTTTTTTTTATTTTGGGTGGAGTTCTCCTTAAAATCCATACCAAACCTGAAGGGTCTAGTATGGATATTTGGGGGGAACCCCACGTCATTTTTTTAATTTGATGCAGGGTTCCCCTTGATATCCACACCAGACCTGAAGGGCCTGGTAATTGAATTTGGGGGGACCCCCACGCATTTTTTTTTTTTTTTTTAATCAATGACTTTTCTCTGTATTGCCGGGAGCCGACAATTCATTATAGCCACGAGTGGTTTTAAATGGCTTTTTTTTCCTTCAGAAATTACATTTTGTGCAGGGACAGTTCTAAGCAAGGGAAACAAGCGCTGATTTACAGGCATACTATACACCCCCCCCCCCCCCCAGGTACGAAATTTAAAGGAATATTCCACTTTTTATTTTTCACTTTATGCATTATTAAAATCACTGCTCCCGAAAAAACTGATGTTTTTAAAACGTTTTTTTGCATTGATACATGTCCCCTGGGGCAGGACCCGGGTCCCCAAACCCTTTTTAGGACAATAACTTGCATATTAGCCTTTATAATTATCACTTTTGATTTTGAAGGTTCGAGTCCATTGTATTTAATAGGGTTCTAAAGTTCACGCGAACTTTAGGTCTGTTCGCAGGTTCTGGTGCGAACCGAACAGGGGGGTGTTCGGCTTATCCCTAATTATAAACACAGTCATGACAATAAAAATTTTAATCTCTGGTCAAAGGAATAAAATAATCCACACACACAGTTACAAACACAACATTGCAAATACAGTTGTACATATCAAGGACATCTGTATATGTTGAATTCTTGACACGTTTCGATCCCTAGTGCGGGATCTTCTTCAGAGGATTTTTGGTTTGCTGTAAAAGATTATGTAGTGAATTTCAATTCTTTACCTAGGTGTATACCCAATGGTTAGAAAGCAAAGTATGTAGTTACTAGGGATGAGCTTCGTGTTCGAGTCGAACATACGTTCGACTCGAACATCGGCTGTTCGATCGTTCGACGAAGATCGAACGATTTGGGCCGTTCGCGCCAAATTCGAGTGACGCGAACGGCCCACAATGCACTACGCCATCGCAGTGTCATCCAGGCGCTGTGATTGGCCAAGCATGCACTGTGACCCCGCATGCTTGGCCAATCACAGCGCCGGCAGCGAGGAGAGCAATGATTGGCCACAGGCAGGATGCCTGTGGCCAATTATTGCTGAGGGTGTTTAGTACACGCCCCACACTATAAAAGGCCGCCAGCACGGCGGCCTAGTGTAGTGTGTTCCGGAGCAGGGATAGAGCAGCATAGGCAGGGACAGTGACTTTTATTTCTTTCTTGCTTAACCTGGATTCCTTTAGTTTAGGGAAAGAGAAGGATAGGTAGGGAGAGTGTCAGTGTGTTTTGTGCTTGTGCTATAGTGTGCTTAAAAAAAACATTTTTTCTAGGGACAGAAAACTGTAGGTAGGGAGAGTGTCAGTTTCTTTCACTGTGCAAGTCCTTGTTTCTAGGGACCTGGAAGGACAGTGAGTGAATTCTCCTTGTGCTATATTGTGCTTAAAAAAAACATTTTTTCTAGGGACAGAAAACTGTAGGTAGGGAGAGTGTCAGTTTCTTTCACTGTGCAAGTCCTTGTTTCTAGGGACCTGGAAGGACAGTGAGTGAATTCTCCTTGTGCTATATTGTGCTTAAAAAAAACATTTTTTCTAGGGACAGAAAACTGTAGGTAGGGAGAGTGTCAGTTTCTTTCACTGTGCAAGTCCTTGTTTCCAGGGACCTGGAAGGACAGTGAGTGAATTCTCCTTGTGCTATATTGTGCTTAAAAAAAACATTTTTTCTAGGGACAGAAAACTGTAGGTAGGGAGAGTGTCAGTTTCTTTCACTGTGCAAGTCCTTGTTTCCAGGGACCTGGAAGGACAGTGAGTGAATGCTCCTTGTGCTATAGTGTGCTTAAAAAAAACATTTTTTCTAGGGACAGAAAACTCTAGGTAGGGAGAGTGTCAGTTTCTTTCACTGTGCAAGTCCTTGTTTCCAGGGACCTGGAAGGACAGTGAGTGAATTCTCCTTGTGCTATATTGTGCTTAAAAAAAACATTTTTTCTAGGGACAGAAAACTGTAGGTAGGGAGAGTGTCAGTTTCTTTCACTGTGCAAGTCCTTGTTTCTAGGGACTGGGAAGGACAGTGAGTGAATTCTCCTTGTGCTATAGTGTGCTTAAAAAAAAACATTTTTTCTAGGGACAGAAAACTGTAGGTAGGGAGAGTGTCAGTTTCTTTCACTGTGCAAGTCCTTGTTTCTAGGGACTGGGAAGGACAGTGAGTGAATTCTCCTTGTGCTATAGTGTGCTTAAAAAAAACATTTTTTCTAGGGACAGAAAACTGTAGGTAGGGAGAGTGTCAGTTTCTTTCACTGTGCAAGTCCTTGTTTCTAGAGACCTGGAAGGACAGTGAGTGAATTCTCCTTGTGCTATATTGTGCTTAAAAAAAACATTTTTTCTAGGGACAGAAAACTGTAGGTAGGGAGAGTGTCAGTTTCTTTCACTGTGCAAGTCCTTGTTTCCAGGGACCTGGAAGGACAGTGAGTGAATTCTCCTTGTGCTATATTGTGCTTAAAAAAAACATTTTTTCTAGGGACAGAAAACTGTAGGTAGGGAGAGTGTCAGTTTCTTTCACTGTGCAAGTCCTTGTTTCCAGGGACCTGGAAGGACAGTGAGTGAATGCTCCTTGTGCTATAGTGTGCTTAAAAAAAACATTTTTTCTAGGGACAGAAAACTGTAGGTAGGGAGAGTGTCAGTTTCTTTCACTGTGCAAGTCCTTGTTTCCAGGGACCTGGAAGGACAGTGAGTGAATTCTCCTTGTGCTATATTGTGCTTAAAAAAAACATTTTTTCTAGGGACAGAAAACTGTAGGTAGGGAGAGTGTCAGTTTCTTTCACTGTGCAAGTCCTTGTTTCTAGGGACCTGGAAGGACAGTGAGTGAATTCTCCTTGTGCTATATTGTGCTTAAAAAAAACATTTTTTCTAGGGACAGAAAACTCTAGGTAGGGAGAGTGTCAGTTTATTTCACTGTGCAAGTCCTTGTTTCCAGGGACCTGGAAGGACAGTGAGTGAATTCTCCTTGTGCTATAGTGTGCTTAAAAAAAACATTTTTTCTAGGGACAGAAAACTCTAGGTAGGGAGAGTGTCAGTTTCTTTCACTGTGCAAGTCCTTGTTTCCAGGGACCTGGAAGGACAGTGAGTGAATTCTCCTTGTGCTATAGTGTGCTTAAAAAAAACATTTTTTCTAGGGACAGAAAACTGTAGGTAGGGAGAGTGTCAGTTTCTTTCACTGTGCAAGTCCTTGTTTCCAGGGACCTGGAAGGACAGTGAGTGAATGCTCCTTGTGCTATAGTGTGCTTAAAAAAAACATTTTTTCTAGGGACAGAAAACTCTAGGTAGGGAGAGTGTCAGTTTCTTTCACTGTGCAAGTCCTTGTTTCCAGGGACCTGGAAGGGCAGTGAGTGAATTCTCCTTGTGCTATAGTGTGCTTAAAAAAAACATTTTTTCTAGGGACAGAAAACTGTAGGTAGGGAGAGTGTCAGTTTCTTTCACTGTGCAAGTCCTTGTTTCTAGGGACTGGGAAGGACAGTGAGTGAATTCTCCTTGTGCTATAGTGTGCTTAAAAAAAATATTTTTTCTAGGGACAGAAAACTGTAGGTAGGGAGAGTGTCAGTTTCTTTCACTGTGCAAGTCCTTGTTTCTAGGGACTGGGAAGGACAGTGAGTGAATTCTCCTTGTGCTATAGTGTGCTTAAAAAAAACATTTTTTCTAGGGACAGAAAACTGTAGGTAGGGAGAGTGTCAGTTTCTTTCACTGTGCAAGTCCTTGTTTCCAGGGACCTGGAAGGACAGTGAGTGAATTCTCCTTGTGCTATAGTGTGCTTAAAAAAAACATTTTTTCTAGGGACAGAAAACTGTAGGTAGGGAGAGTGTCAGTTTCTTTCACTGTGCAAGTCCTTGTTTCTAGGGACTGGGAAGGACAGTGAGTGAATTCTCCTTGTGCTATAGTGTGCTTAAAAAAAACATTTTTTCTAGGGACAGAAAATTGTAGGTAGGGAGAGTGTCAGTTTCTTTCACTGTGCAAGTCCTTGTTTCTAGGGACTGGGAAGGACAGTGAGTGAATTCTCCTTGTGCTATAGTGTGCTTAAAAAAAACATTTTTTCTAGGGACAGAAAACTGTAGGTAGGGAGAGTGTCAGTTTCTTTCACTGTGCAAGTCCTTGTTTCCAGGGACCTGGAAGGACAGTGAGTGAATTCTCCTTGTGCTATAGTGTGCTTAAAAAAAACATTTTTTCTAGGGACAGAAAACTGTAGGTAGGGAGAGTGTCAGTTTCTTTCACTGTGCAAGTCCTTGTTTCTAGGGACTGGGAAGGACAGTGAGTGAATTCTCCTTGTGCTATAGTGTGCTTAAAAAAAACATTTTTTCTAGGGACAGAAAACTGTAGGTAGGGAGAGTGTCAGTTTCTTTCACTGTGCAAGTCCTTGTTTCTAGGGACTGGGAAGGACAGTGAGTGAATTCTCCTTGTGCTATAGTGTGCTTAAAAAAAACATTTTTTCTAGGGACAGAAAACTCTAGGTAGGGAGAGTGTCAGTTTCTTTCACTGTGCAAGTCCTTGTTTCCAGGGACCTGGAAGGACAGTGAGTGAATTCTCCTTGTGCTATAGTGTGCTTAAAAAAAAAACATTTTTTCTAGGGACAGAAAACTGTAGGTAGGGAGAGTGTCAGTTTCTTTCACTGTGCAAGTCCTTGTTTCTAGGGACTGGGAAGGACAGTGAGTGAATTCTCCTTGTGCTATAGTGTGCTTAAAAAAAACATTTTTTCTAGGGACAGAAAACTGTAGGTAGGGAGAGTGTCAGTTTCTTTCACTGTGCAAGTCCTTGTTTCTAGGGACTGGGAAGGACAGTGAGTGAATTCTCCTTGTGCTATAGTGTGCTTAAAAAAAACATTTTTTCTAGGGACAGAAAACTGTAGGTAGGGAGAGTGTCAGTTTCTTTCACTGTGCAAGTCCTTGTTTCCAGGGACCTGGAAGGACAGTGAGTGAATTCTCCTTGTGCTATATTGTGCTTAAAAAAAACATTTTTTCTAGGGACAGAAAACTGTAGGTAGGGAGAGTGCCAGTTTCTTTCACTGTGCAAGTCCTTGTTTCTAGGGACTGGGAAGGACAGTGAGTGAATTCTCCTTGTGCTATAGTGTGCTTAAAAAAAACATTTTTTCTAGGGACAGAAAACTGTAGGTAGGGAGAGTGTCAGTTTCTTTCACTGTGCAAGTCCTTGTTTCTAGGGACTGGGAAGGACAGTGAGTGAATTCTCCTTGTGCTATAGTGTGCTTAAAAAAAACATTTTTTCTAGGGACAGAAAACTGTAGGTAGGGAGAGTGTCAGTTTCTTTCACTGTGCAAGTCCTTGTTTCTAGGGACCTGGAAGGACAGTGAGTGAATTCTCCTTGTGCTATATTGTGCTTAAAAAAAACATTTTTTCTAGGGATAGAAAACTGTAGGTAGGGAGAGTGTCAGTTTCTTTCACTGTGCAAGTCCTTGTTTCCAGGGACCTGGAAGGACAGTGAGTGAATTCTCCTTGTGCTATATTGTGCTTAAAAAAAACATTTTTTCTAGGGACAGAAAACTGTAGGTAGGGAGAGTGTCAGTTTCTTTCACTGTGCAAGTCCTTGTTTCTAGGGACCTGGAAGGACAGTGAGTGAATTCTCCTTGTGCTATATTGTGCTTAAAAAAAACATTTTTTCTAGGGACAGAAAACTGTAGGTAGGGAGAGTGTCAGTTTCTTTCACTGTGCAAGTCCTTGTTTCTAGGGACCTGGAAGGACAGTGAGTGAATTCTCCTTGTGCTATATTGTGCTTAAAAAAAACATTTTTTCTAGGGACAGAAAACTGTAGGTAGGGAGAGTGTCAGTTTCTTTCACTGTGCAAGTCCTTGTTTCTAGGGACCTGGAAGGACAGTGAGTGAATTCTCCTTGTGCTATATTGTGCTTAAAAAAAACATTTTTTCTAGGGACAGAAAACTGTAGGTAGGGAGAGTGTCAGTTTCTTTCACTGTGCAAGTCCTTGTTTCTAGGGACCTGGAAGGACAGTGAGTGAATTCTCCTTGTGCTATATTGTGCTTAAAAAAAACATTTTTTCTAGGGACAGAAAACTGTAGGTAGGGAGAGTGTCAGTTTCTTTCACTGTGCAAGTCCTTGTTTCAAGGGACAGAGAAGGACACCTGAAGGTAGCCCTTATTGCTTTTTTCCCATCTCCCTGCAGGCCATCTATTAGAATGTCTGGAAGGCAAACAAGGAGAGGCAGACAGTCAGGAGGCAATAAAAGAGGGCAAGCAGGCTCTGTGTCTGGGGGCAACAGTGCTGGTCGTGGACGCGGTGCATTGTCATCAGCACATGGCCATGGGACACGCTTGTCCTTCTTTTCCGCAGCTGGACATGTTGAGCCACATCATGCCGAAGACTTGGTAGAGTGGATGACCAAGCCCTCCTCCTCCTCCTCATCCTCTCTCACCCAGGCTCAGGGTACTGGCAAAGCAGCTGCCAAAGCGTCCTCTTCCCTGGTATCAATGTCAGACTCATCATCAGTCACTCCTTCCCTAGACCCACCATGTCCTCCTCCTGAGGAGTCCCCCGAACTGTTTGAGCACAGTGTTGGGTACATGCTCCAGGAGGATGCCCAGCGTTTCGAAGGGTCTGATGATGAAACCCAGCTACAGGAAGGCAGTAGGGTGAGAGCAGACAGAGGAGATGCTCAAGAAGGACACCAATCTGGCAGTCATGTTCCAGCAGCTGCAGCATACTGCCAGATTGGCTCCAGTGATGAGGAGGGAGGGGATGATGAGGTCACTGACTCCACGTGGGTGCCTAATAGGAGAGAGGAGGAGGAGGATGAGGAGGAGGCACATCTCCAACGAGACAGGATGCCCTTTGGTGGCCAGCGTAAGGGCAGTACACCGACGGAATCACACCGCAGAGCTCCGCCTGTGCAGGGCGCTGCCTCTGCCCGTCATTCAAAAAGTTCCTTGGTGTGGGCCTTTTTTGAGGCTAGTGCATCAGATCGCACAGCTGCTGTTTGCAACATATGTCTCAAGCGTATATCGCGTGGCCAAAACATCAGCCGCTTGGGTACCACATGCCTGACCAGACATATGTTGACCTGCCATGCAGCTCGTTGGCAAGCCTACCTCAAAGACCCACACCAAAGAACAAAGCGGACCTCTCCTTGCACCGCATCAGCTGGGATCTCCCACCCCACTATAACTTCAGTCCTCTCTGAAACATGCACTGAGAGGAATGAAGGTGTAGAATTAGGTGTGTCACAGCCAAGTACTTGCGGCCACTCTGCTAGCAGTACACCGACGTCCGATTCTAGCAGGCAAATTTCCCTGCCCCAGCTGCTGGACCGTCGAAAGAAGTTCACTCCCAGCCATCCACATGCCCAGCGGTTGAATGCTAGCTTGGCTAAATTGCTAGCGCTTCAACTGCTGCCTTTTCAGTTGGTAGACTCGGCCCCCTTCCGTGAGTTTGTGCAATGTGCGGTTCCTCAGTGGCAGGTTCCCAAACGCCACTTTTTCTCACGGAAGGCTATTCCGGCTCTCTACCGGCATGTGGAAGGCAATGTCTTGGCCTCGCTGGACAGGGCGGTCAGCGGTAAGGTGCATATTACCGCTGACTCATGGTCCAGCAGGCATGGACAGGGACGTTACCTTTCTTTCACGGCCCATTGGGTCACTCTTTTGGCAGCTGGGAAGGATGCAGGACAAGGTGCAGTAGTGTTGGAGGTTGTCCCACCGCCACGCCTCCAAAATGCTACTACTGGTTGTGACACACCTCTCTCCTCCACCCCCTCCTCTTCTTCTTCCTCCATGGCCTCTTCCTGTGGTTTGTCCTATGAACCAGCGGTGCTCCGTAGCCGTTCACGGGGCTACGCAAGTACGCAGGCAAAAAGATGCCATGCCGTGCTTGCGCTGGTGTGTTTGGGGGACAGAAGCCACACTGGGGCAGAGGTCCTGTCTGCTCTGCAGGGCCAGGCCGAGAGGTGGTTGACGCCACGCCAGCTTAAGCCAGGAATGGTGGTTTGCGACAATGGCACCAACCTCCTCTCCGCCCTCCGACAGGGACAACTGACCCATGTGCCCTGTGTGGCTCACGTCCTTAACCTGGTGGTGCAGCGGTTCTTGGGCAGGTACCCGGGCTTACAGGATGTCCTGAGGCAGGCCAGGAAAGTCTGTGTGCATTTCCGCAGATCTTATAATGCCAGTGCTCGCCTGGCTGAGCTGCAAAAGGAGTTGAACCTGCCCAAGAACCGCCTTATATGTGACATGCCCACCAGGTGGAACTCAACGTTGGCCATGCTGCAGCGGCTGCACACGCAGCAGAGGGCCATCAATGAGTACCTGTGCGACTACGGCACCAGGACAGGGTCAGGGGAGCTTGGTTTTTTTTCTCCACGCCAGTGGGGCATGATCAGGGATGCATGCACTGTCCTGGCACCATTTGAGGAGGCCACGAGGATGGTGAGCAGTGACAGTGCATGCATCAGTGACACTGTACCTCTTGTCCACCTGTTGGAGCACACGCTGCGTGGAATAATGGACAGGGCACTTGAGGCAGAACAGAGGCAGGAAGAGGAGGACTTCCTTGCCTCTCAAGGCCCCCTTTACCCAGACAGTGTTCCTTCTGTCCCACCCATCGCACAGGAAGAGGAAGAGGAGGAGGAGGAGGAGGAGGAGGAGGATTGTGTCAGCATGGAGGTGGAGGCTGGCACTCAGCATCATCAGCAGCAGTCTTTTAGGGATGATTTACAGTCCCAAGAAACCAGTGGACTTGTACGTGGCTGGGAGGAGGTGACTGCGGATCATGTCGTCCTTAGTGACCCAGAGGACTCCGGAGCGAATGCCTCAGCAAACCTACGCTGCATGGCCTCCCTGATCCTGCAAAGTCTGCGGAAGGATCCTCGTATTCTTCGGATCAAGGAGAGGGACCATTACTGGCTGGCCACTCTCCTTGATCCACGGTACAAGGGTAAGGTTGCGGACCTTATGTTACCGTCGCAGAGGGAGCAGAGGATGAGACAACTCCGGGAGGCCTTGCAGAAAGGTCTGTGCAACGCGTTCCCAGAGACTGGGAGGTTACAAACTCCTGGTCCAGGACAACGAGTTGCTGAGGCTTCGGCCAGTCAAAGAAGGAGCGGTGGGGAAGGTGGCCGTCTGACCGATGCGTTCAGACAATTCTTTAGTCCGCAGCCCCAAAGTATGATCGGTTCCAGCAACCATCGCCAGCGTCTGATAAACATGGTGCAGGAATATCTAGGGGCAAGGTCAGACTTGGACACCTTCCCCACCGAAAATCCTCTGGCTTACTGGGTCTTGAGGATGGATCACTGGCCAGAGCTTGCACAGTATGCAATTGAGCTACTGGCCTGTCCTGCATCCAGCGTTCTTTCGGAACGCACATTCAGTGCTGCTGGAGGATTTGTCACGGATCACAGGGTGCGCCTGTCCACCGACTCGGTTGATCGACTGACTTTCATCAAGATGAACCAGTCTTGGATCACCACCAGCTACCACACACCTGATGCTGATATAACAGACTAATTGATTTTAACATGTCACGTCCCTTCAAGACTGATGCTGATGCTGAGTGCCTGTGCTGTTATGTTGACTGGCTATCCTCCTCCTCCGAGTCCTCAATGATACGATTGATGATGATAGCTTGGAAGATCATTTTTGTTCATGGGTGCCGCCACCAGTGGCTAAGGCCCAATTTTTCAGCCCCTGTTTTACAGGGGCGTGTACTTACAATTTTTTTAGCAATAATTTGCCATAGGGCTCATTGCTGTGCTCCAAGTACAGTATCTGTGAGGGGTTGTAGTGTTGTGCCACCAGTGCCTAAGGCCCAATTTTTCAGCCCCTGTTTAACAAGGGCGTGTCATTACAATTTTTGAAGCAATACTTTGCAACAGGGCTCATTGCTGTGCTCCAAGTACAGTATCTGTGAGGGGTTGTAGTGTTGTGCCACCAGTGCCTAAGGCCCAATTTTTCAGCCCCTGTTCAACAGGGGCATGCAATTACAATTCTTGATGTAATAATTCACAGCAGGGCCCATTCCTGCACCCACCAAGAGTAAGTCTGAGGGCTTACAGTGTTGTGGCAACGCCACCACCACCACCACCACCACGAAAGGCCCAATTTTTCAGCCACTGTTCAAAAGGGGCATGTAATTACAATTCTTGATCTAATAATTCACAGCAGGGCCCATTCCTGCACCCACCAAGAGTAACTCTGAGGGCTTACAGTGTTGTGGCAACACCACCACCACCACCACCACCACGAAAAGCCCAATTTTTCAGCCCCTGTTCAACAGGGGCATGCAATTACAATTCTTGATCTAATAATTCACAGCAGGGCCCATTGCTGCACCCACCAAGAGTAACTGTCAGGGCTTACAGTGTTGTGGCACCAGCACCACCATCAAAGCCCCAATTTTTACTACCACTGTTCAACAATTATATGTCATTAAAATTCCTGATATAATAGTTGACAGCAGGGCGTTCCAGCACCAACCAAGAGTAACTGTGAGTGCTTACAGTGTTGTGCCAACACCAACAACTAAGGGGCCTATTTCTGCAGAGTATATACGGCAGGTCCCTACTTTCAAACATCCAACTTACAAACGACTCCTACTTGCAAACGAAAGAAGACAACAGGAAGTGAGAGGAAATCTACCCCTAGGAAGGAAAATTCTCTCCTGTAAGAATAAATATGGGAGAAAGGTGTCTCCTCTGTACTGATGCTTTATCAGCAATCCTTGTTTCAAGAAAAACACCACATTTCAAAAACAGTTGTCATTGGGACGGAAAGTGAGGTGAAATGTTCTGAACAGGGGCACAGACAGCAAAACAAATGTTACAGGGGTGATAACCCTTACCTATGTTTCCCAAAAAGTTTAAAAATAGATTTTTGGGCTGGAGCTACAGTTCAACAATGTACCTGTTCAAAATTACAAACACATTCTACATAAGAACAAACCTACAGTCCCTGTCTTGTATGCACCGCCTGTATACGGCTGTTCAGAGTATATAGGGCCTTTTTTATTTTATGTGCGGGGTTCCCCTTAATATCCATACAAGACCCAAAGGGGCTGGTAATGGGCTGGGGTAGGGGGGGGGGGGTCATGGGGTAGCTATGCCATTTTTCTTAAAGATTTTCATCCATATTACCGGGACCAGACATTACATTAAAGCCGCAAGAAGTTTTAAATGGCTTTTTTTTCCTTTAGAAGTGTCATTTTGTGCAGGGACAGTTCTAAACACGGGAAACACGTGGCACTTCACAGGCATACTTTAGACACCCCCCAGGTACGATATTTAAAGGAATATTTGACTTTTTTTTTCACTTTATGCATCATTAAAATGACTGCTCCCGAAAAACGACCGTTTTTAAAACTTCTTTTTGCATTGATACATGTCCCCTGGTGCAGAACCCGGGTTCCCAAACCCTTTTTAGGACAATAACATGCATAATAGTTGTTATAATTAGCACTTTAGAATTCGAACGTTCGCATCCATTGTATTTAATAGGGTTCTAATGTTCGTACGAACTTTCGGTCCGTTCGCGGGTTCTGGTGCGAACCGAACCCGGGGGTGTTCGGCTCATCACTAGTAGTTACCAATCAACTGGACTTCCCGGAGCGTGACGCCACCAAGCCATATTGTATAATAGTATATTCTAATAATTATACAATACATACAAGCCTAAGGGCACATTTTTGTAAACCCCTGGCCTATCCGTATACTACTTTTAAATTAATACAATTTCTATTGAAGCATATCTATGCATCCTATAATGATGCCCTTTGATGCTTCACTGCAGGTGCTGGCCATCCATCCGTGCACGCCCGCTGGGGTGCCCCTCTCCTCAGCATGACTCTTTGAAAGCCGCATATGGCTTGGTGGCACCGCGCTCCAGGAAGTCAAGTGGCCGGGAGGCTACTGGGATCTCTTTGAAACAATTTTAGTGGAACTCTGGTCATTAATAATGTCTTCAACACACAGTTCATTGGTAACTACATACTTTGCTTTCTAACCATTGGGTATATATCTAGGTAAAGAATTGAAATTCACTACATAATCTTTTACAGCAAACCAAAAATCCTCTGAAGAAGATCCCGCACTAGGAATCGAAACAAGTCAGGTTTTCAACATATACAGATGTCCTTCATATGTACAACTGTATTTGCAATGTTGTGTTTGTAACTGTGTGTGTGGATTATTTTATTCCTTTGACCAGAGATTCAAATTTTTATTGTCATGACTGTGTTTATAATGTATGTATGTATGTATGTATATATATATATATATATATATATATATATATATATATATATATATAAATCCTTTTAATATATATTTCTGTAATTGTTGGAATTTTCGCTGCTAAAAAACCCCACTGGGGAAACTTTCCATGCCATATTATATCGGGGTGCGCAGCACCTTTCACTCTCCATATATGTGTCTTTCTCATTTATTACCATCTTTACAAACAAGCACTACACTCTACAAGCCCAGACTCTAAAACTAAAGGGGTCTCCATACTTATTTCTAAATATGCCGATTTTTAACTAGCTGATACACTTATTGACCCCGGGGGTAGATATATCTTTCTTAAGGGTACATTTGCATCCAAACCAATCACTCTGGCCAATATTTACAGCCCAAACAAACGTCAAGTCACATTTTTTAGGAAAGCAGGTGACCTTCTTTCCATCTTTCAAGAAGGAATGCTAATCTTGAGTGGGGACTTCAATGTTCCATTGAACCCTACACTAGACACCTCCTCGGGTACTTCCACACTCTCTTACCAAGCACCCCACCAGATCAAACTACAGCTCCAAAACCTGACACTCCATGATACCTGGCGCACCCTATTCCCAAATGACAAAGACTACACCTTCTTCTCCCCCCCAAGCCAAAAATATTCTAGAATCTACGACTTTTTTCTTTCTCAGACAGACTTATCATTCCTCACACAGGCCACTATAGAACCAATGTTTTTATCCGATCACCACCCAATATCCGTAACACTCACTTTTCCTGAATTAAATGTGTAACGGCACCCCAAGTATGAAAGGGGTTAACACCGTTAGGATATTCCCTTTCCAACCACACGACAGCCACCAGACACTCCAACCAGCTGAATAAGACCCCATACGAATGGTTCTCCCCCCAGATACGAGACAACGCTCTGTATTCAAGTTCCAAAACAGGGAATGACTTTATTTTCAAAACACATGGTAACACATTTCTCTTCAAAACCCTCCCCTCCCATCCTTTGGGGAACAGGGCAGGTTAAACTGTCCAATGACAATGGTAATACAGGTCAGGTGTGTTCAAACTTCTCCTTTGATAAACAGTCTTAGGCAGGAGGGGTGATTTCCCCCCCCCTTCCTCACAGAAGACACTTCAACATCCCATAATATGCAGCCAGACGGTTGACCAGCTCCAATCCACATTGTCACAGTAGCAGACTTAATTCATAATAGACAATAGAATGCAAATAACCTTAACACCTCACCGCAATGATTACACCCCCCCTCACAGTACACATTCAATCTAGATACAATGTATGTGCAGCTTGAATATGGCCATCATAGGGCATATTGGGGTTTTCATTCACCCTGTGCTCCAAAGTGACCCCCTGTCACACATCTCCCCTTTCGGCAGGAGACTAACACAGGAGGAAACCCCAGACGGGTTGACTCCGAAGTTAGTCCATAGTTCCATTCCTCTAATGCCTGGACAACCCATCAGCATGGCCATTTTGCTTACCGGGTCAGTAGCTGATGGTGACGTTGTAAGGTTGCAGGGCGAATAATGGAATTCAGTTCTGGAACAGTCACTTGCTTTGCTCTCTCAATGGCTCCCAAAACTTGTTGCTGATGCTCTTGGGAGAGGTAAGGTAAAAACTGGGCGCAAATCCCATTTAACCTTTTGACAATTTCAGCCTGTTTGTGCATTTCAATGTTCAAGCCATGGGACATCTCATAATACATGACGTAGTGTCGTTGCATCTCCGATTTCTCCCTGGCTAACTTGTCACATTCCAATTCTAGACTGTGATATTGAGCCTGATCTAAGGTACATGTCGGGGAAGATAGTCTTACCCAGTTCTCAGCCGCAAGCAGGCCGGTTCCAGCAGCATGGGTCTGGGCACAGGTAGTCACGGGGTTGGCTTCAGCGGGGCCCATCGGGGCGTAAGCAGAAACGAGGGGGGCCAAATCATTCCCCAGTAGTACATCCGCTGGCAAATCCTTCATCACCCCCACATTCACGTGTCCCGAACCAACCCCCCAATCCAGGTGAACACGGGAAACGGGTAGCCGGAAGACGGTGCCTCCCGCTACTCTTACGGCTACAGTGTCTCCGGTGTGTTGGCTATCTGGGATGAGGTTCTTCTGTAGTAGGGTCAGGGTGGCACCAATATCACGTAGGCCATTGGCTACCTTTCCATTGACCCAGACAGTCTGCCTGTGTTGCTGCCGGTTGTCCCGGTTAGCTGCTTGTATTGGATCAGCCTCGTGCAGGACACCCCAATGTTCTTCCTCCTCAACGCAGTGGACCGCAGGCATGGATGTGCGGGGGCTCCCCCTTGCTGGCTGTCTCCATGACTGGGACTGTCTGGCTGGATTCAATGGACAGTCTGGCTTTTTGTGCCCTAGCTGTTTACACCCGAAACACCTGATGGGTTGTGAGTAGCCCTGGGAGTTGAACCTGGGCTGCTGAGGATAAGTGGCCGCTGGAGGTGGTGCTGTAGGGCGGTACGACTGTGGTTGGTAGGCGATAGCCGGAGGGGGTGCCGCTGATCGATAATCCACCTGAGCTGTTGTCTTGACCACAGGGTTATCCAGTTTGCGGGCATCTGTGTATTCGTCCGCCAGGCGAGCTGCTTCAGGCAAGGTGAAAGGTTTTCGGTCCCGGACCCACTCTCTGACTTCCAGGGACAGTTTGTCAAAGAAGTGCTCCAGTAGGAACACCTGCAGCACCTCTTCCCCGGATTCTGCTTGGCATCCAGCGACCCAGTGGGATGCAGTGCGGTGTAGGCGGCATGCCCACTCGGTATACGAGTCTCCAGTCTGCTTGCTCTCCTCTCGGAACCGCCTCCGATATGCCTCCGGTGTGACAGCATACCTGGCCAAAAGTGCTTCTTTTACCAGTCCATAGTTCATAATATCCTCGTCTGGGATGGCCCTGAAGGCTTCACTGGCCCGGCCGGACAGTTTCCCAGACAAAATGGTAACCCATTCCTCTGTGGGCACCCGGTGGAGGGCACATTGCCGTTCAAAATCGGCAAGGTACCCATCAATCTCCCCTTCAGTTTCAATGAAATTTTTAAAAGCAGCAAAATGTATCTTTCTCCTTTCAGTTGGTGCTGCTCTGACTTCTGCTGCTGCAGCACCTCTTTTCTGTAGCCAATTTGCATCCACAGCCGCTATAACTCGGTCTATGATCTCCGCTGTAGGGTTAGGACCATAATGTGCCAGTCTTATGTTAACAGCCCGATCAAAACTTGCCTCTTCGGGTGTCCTGTCTGTTACGCTGGGCCTTTCTGTTATGTTGGGTCTTTCAGCTCCATCCATTTCGACTCGTTCTGCGATTAATGTCCCTCTTTTTAAGGTTGTTAGCCGGTCTGCCCCGGTTCTCTAGTAAGTCCTTGAGGGAAGAGAGCTTTAGCCGTCCCTACTGTGCTTCCATTGTCCTGTGTCCCCTTGTAGCTGTCCTTATAGGCTGTGGAATCATCCCACTGCTTGCCAACAATTGTAACGGCACCCCAAGTATGAAAGGGGTTAACACCGTTAGGATATTCCCTTTCCAACCACACGACAGCCACCAGACACTCCAACCAGCTGAATAAGACCCCATACGAATGGTTCTCCCCCCAGATACGAGACAACGCTCTGTATTCAAGTTCCAAAACAGGGAATGACTTTATTTTCAAAACACATGGTAACACATTTCTCTTCAAAACCCTCCCCTCCCATCCTTTGGGGAACAGGGCAGGTTAAACTGTCCAATGACAATGGTAATACAGGTCAGGTGTGTTCAAACTTCTCCTTTGATAAACAGTCTTAGGCAGGAGGGGTGATTTCCCCCCCCTTCCTCACAGAAGACACTTCAACATCCCATAATATGCAGCCAGACGGTTGACCAGCTCCAATCCACATTGTCACAGTAGCAGACTTAATTCATAATAGACAATAGAATGCAAATAACCTTAACACCTCACCGCAATGATTACACCCCCCCTCACAGTACACATTCAATCTAGATACAATGTATGTGCAGCTTGAATATGGCCATCATAGGGCATATTGGGGTTTTCATTCACCCTGTGCTCCAAAGTGACCCCCGTCACAAAATGAAACAACCAAAACATGGCGTCTGAATCCCTCTCTACTAAAAGACCCAGAAACGGTCAACCAGATTAGATCCCACATTCAACTATACTTCCAGGAAAATTCAAATCCAGATATCACACCAGTTACACTATGGGAGGCACACAAATGCGTGTTGAGGGGGAAATTTATTTCCTTAGCAACAAACGCAAAAAAGAGACACCAAGAACAAATTAGGTCACTCATCAAAACATTCAACAGACTTGAAACATCCCACAAACAATCGACTTCGCAAGCTATGTTACAGGACTTATTACACAGTAGATCGGCACTACGAGATGAACTAGCTAAACGCACAAGGAGACGTTATGTCCTTCAACAAAAAGTGTTCTATGAGCACAGCAACAAGAGTGGCAGATTGTTGGAACACGCAATATAAGCAGCTAAGCTCACATCTAGGATTCACCAAATACGAGACAAGCAAGGCACACTCCTCTCAAAAACGAAGAGATAGCCAGACACTTTGAAAACTTCTACTCTAAACTGACACAAAACGGCGTATAGGGGACAAAAGCAACCCAACGTGCTTCCCAAATAAAAGAGTTTCTAGCCCAGTATTGCCCCAAACCTATCTCCTCCCATCAGGCTGAAGCCATGGAGAGCCCACTCTCCAAGGAAGAACTTCACCTAGCTATAAAACAAATGAAAGTGGGAAAGATCCCCGGCCCAGATGGTCTCCCACTAATATACTACAAATCCTTTCAAGATACTCTGACACCCGAGATACTTAAGATGTTTAACTCTCTATCGAATCCACACACCTCACCAGGCAGATTATTAAAAGCCCATGTAACAGTTATACCAAAGGAAGGGAAAGACACCTCACAAGCCTCCAACTATAGACCTATCTCTCTACTTAACGTAGATATCAAATTGTACGCTAAGATACTGGCTAACAGATTACTCCCCCTTATTCCTGGTCTCATAACATCCGATCAGGTGGGATTCATCCCAGGTAGGGAAGCCGGGGACAATACCATACGCATATTGAACATACAACTCTGGTTGCACTTATCGGGAACCAAAGGCTTTCTTCTATCTCTTGATGCTGAGAAGGCATTTGACAGGGTGGCACGGGACTATATGCAGGAAGTCCTGAGGGGAATAGGCCTCCTGCCCCGCATGTTTTCGTACATTAACGCCCTTTATACTAACCCCTCGGCAAGGGTAAAAAGACTAAGGGCCTCCTATCCAGCGCCTTCTCTATCAGCAACGGCACACATCAGGGATGCCCTCTATCCCCATTGATCTTTGTCCTGACATTAGAACCCCTGTTAAACAGACTGTGCAGCAACACAGACATCAAAGGTATCACCATAGCACGTAGAGAATTTAAAGTTGACGCTTTTGCGGATGACATCCTGCTCTCCTTGCAATCTCCCCGACTCTCCCTACCCAACTTATTGAAGGAATTAAAACAATTTGGAGAACCTCAAAATTAACTACTCAAATTCACATGCTTTAAATATTTCTTTACCCCCACATGAAGTAGCACATTGCCAGGATTCCATCCCATTTCAGTGGAAGAGAGTAGCCATTACCTACCTAGGCACCCAAATTATTAGGAAAACGGTAGACCTCTATAGCCACAATTATTTGGTTGCCCTTTCAAAAATCCAAATGGACTTGAAAGAATGGACCAATTTGAATGTATCCTGGTTTGGCTAAAATGGTCGTACCCCCTCGCCTGTTATACTTAATGCAGACAATCCCAATCCATCTCCCCTGCCTTCTTTGCAATGTACAAGAAAGCCTGCACAACCTCCTTATGAAAGAATAGCCCCCCACGCAATGAATATTCACGACTAACCCTTTCTAAAACCTTAGGTGTAATTGGCCTTCCAGACCTTCATAAATATTACCTTGCATGTCACCTGACTAGAATTGTGGATTGGAAGGTACACCATCTGGGGAAATCTTGGGTTACCTTAGAAAAACAATTCATACATACCCCTACACACATACTCCCCTGGCTTCCACCACATTTATGGCCCCAGCCACTTAAGACACATCCACTAATATACCCCTCGCTAATGGCCTTTAATAAAGCAATTTCTCTCCACAAACTTTCCTCATACCTGGGACCAATGACCCCCCTGAGAGGGAACCTGGACTTCCTTCCCAGAGACTCTACTGCATTCCTCCAAAAAGAATGGCCACATGAAGAAATCCGAGCACAGCACTTCTTCCAGGGAGGTATTATCCGACCTTATGAGGACTAAGTATCCGAGTCACGCACACATAAGTTTCCTTTTTGGTCATATAGACGACTGAGACACTTTCTCAGTTCCAACTACAACATGGACCAGACAACCTACTCCATTTGAAACCCTTTGCTTACGCCTCACACCACAAAGACATCTCATATCCTACATTTACACTCTTCTCCAGGACGATTCCCCCCCCAGCGACTATACCTACACCGAATTCATGGGAAAAAGACCTGAAATTGACTCTTACTGATGAAGACTGGGAAACCATCTATACGAACGCCCATAAGGGATCGATGAATGTAGCGATCCAAGAAAATGGATATAAAATTATAACCAAATGGTATAGGACTCCATCACGCTTGCACAAATTCTCTCCCTCAATCCCAAACATCTGTTGGAGATATAAGGAAGCGGAAGGCTCCATGATTCACATCTGGTGGGAGTGCAGCTCCGTCCAACCTTTTTGGGCTAAGGTTCACTCCATTATAAAACACATTACCACCTACGAATTAGATTACAATCCTGCACAATACCTCTTACATCACACAACCCTTCCTAAACATAATTATTACAAATCACTAGCCATGCATATGGGCAATGCGGCAAGACTCTGTATACCAGTGCACTGGCAATCGACAGACACCCCTACCATTAGAGAATGGTTGTTTAGAATAGCCAAGATAGAAGAAATGGAGGAACTGATTTACACTTCTCAGGAGCGCTTACAGAAATTTACACAAACCTGGGCATGCTGGACTCATTTCAAAACGTCAGACTGTTACAAATCCTATTTTAACTCAAAACTCCCAATTATGGCTTCTTCCTCTCCTACAACCTAAGCTGCATCAGGGGGATGCAAATGAGGTGTGCCCCCCCCCCATCCCAATTACTTTACTTTTCTTTTCTCTCTTCTTTCTTTCTTATTTTCTCCCCTTCTTTCCCATGCCTTCTTCCTTTCCCCCCAAACTCTCACCTTCTCACTAACTGCTTCTTTTTTTGTATAATCTGTATTTATTGAGAAAAACATGTACACACAAACAAAAGTGCAACTTATGGCATACATGGTCCACTTCGAGAATACAATCCTGTACGGTGCAAAACGTATAACTCAGGAATAAAATAACAAGGTACCATTTTCCAGACAATGTAATGATTCCATCGGGGGAAACCTCTCCCCCCCAACTTGTTTACTAGTCTGCTAACAATTACCGGGGTCATGGACCAAGCTAATCAAGGGGCCCTCACATCCCTGTGCCCCATGTGGGGAGAGGGGCCCAAAATAGCCTCCATCAAACCCTCCCTGGGCCAAAATCCGGCCCTTGGGCACAAAGAGGTGGGGGGACCCTGCACGTCTAGGAATCTCCTCTCCTAAAGGAGAAGAGACTCCAACTGCGTAATAAAAGCAGGCCCAAGCAAGGGGCCGACCCCTGCAGCCAGTAAACAACCTAAGCTAAACAAATAAGTGAGGATCCACATATTTGAGTAAGAAGAAAAAATAAAAATAAAAGCACAGACAAGACAGACAAACATAAACGAGAAACAGCAGGGTAAGACAGACAGAAAAAAGGAATAGGAGAAAGAAGTAGAGGGAAATAGGACTACCTCCATCAGGCATGCACCCCCAGCTTCGCACGACTCAACCAACCAAGGGAAGGCTGTTAGTGCTCAGCTCAATAGCCGGGCTCCCACATCGTCAGTCTCTGTCTCCGGGGCCTGCGGCACGTCAACCCTACGTCCCCGAAGAGAGGGCTCTGCAAGTTCCAACAGGGCAATATCTAGACTAGATGGAACAAACTCCCAACCTGAAGTATGCTGCAACCAGGCAGCCCAGATGGCTTGAAAGCGCTCACTCGTGCCACTATAATTCGCCACCCATTCTTCAGCTTCCTTCATTTCCCGTACCCTCTTGGACCAGTCCTCGAGCCCCGGTACATGAGCCTGCTTCCAATAAACAGGGAGCAAGCGCCTAGCAGCGTTCAGGAGATGTGGCAGTACACATCTCCTGTATTGACTGGTCGACATAGATGGCACATGGAGAAGGAAGTGTATTGGTAAAAGTGGGACATCTATATCCAGTATGGCCTAAATTTGTTGCTGAAGTGTTTCCCAGAAGGGCTGAATTTTCGGGCATTCCCACCATATGTGAAGCAAAGTGCCACGGAGGCCTCAGCCTCTCCAACAACGATCAGATACAGTGGGGTATATGTGTGAGAGCACAGCAGGCACCCTGTACCACCTTGTTAGTAACTTGTAATTCGTTTCTTGCGTTCTAGACTCTATGGAGCTAGAGTGGGTTAGGCGGTACAGGGGAGCCAACTGCGCCTCTGAGAACTCTGTCCCCAGATCGCGCTCCCATTCCCTGATGTAGGCCGGCTTAGTCTCCGTCACGGATGAGCCGAGTAGCTGATAGAGCTCGGATATCATGTGGGAGATGGGATTCTCCGTGACAAAGAGAAGCTCAAAGGGCGAGAGTTGAGATGGAGTACGAATAGGGGTAACCTGCATTGCAAAAAAGTGGCTAAGCTGTGCGTGTCGCCAAAAATCCATTGGAAAAGTTCCATGGCATGCCCTAAACAATTCCAACGGGGGGAGTTTTCCACCCTCCAAAAGCCTGCCACAGGGAGAATTAGGGTCATCCATCCAGTTCTTGAAAAAGGCCCTTTGCTCCCCCGGAAGGAACCAACAAAAGCCCCCAAGCGGGGCCAATGGGGACCCGGGAGGTGCTAAAGAGTATAAGGTGTTAATCCTGTCCCAAACCCCAAGGGCCTGTCTCGTTAGGGGAGATGTCAAATCAGACAGCCCCCTATGCTCCTTCGCGAGCCATGGGGCATAGGCCAAGTCTCTGCCAGCCATGCTCTTTTCCAGGGGAACCCAAAGTCTAGTATGGGTGTGGAACCTCCAGTTCAGAATCCTTTGAAGGACAATGGCCCTGTAATACCGTTGAATGTCTGGGATCCACAAACCCCCAGCCCTCTTAGATCGCTTCAGCACCCTCATGGCTATTCTAGGCTTCTTTGCACTCCACACAAAATCTATGAGCATGCTATTAATTGTAGTGAAGAAGGTGCTCGGCAGGGGAATTGGCAACATTTGCAAGTAGAAAAGGACTCTGGGGAGCACATTCATCTTAATAATGTTCACCCGCCCGAGCCAAGTAAAGGCCGTTTTAGTCCAATGGGATAGGTCGGTTTTAATGATCGTCAATAGGGAGGGATAATTGGCCTGATACAGGGTCTCATAATGGTCAGTCAGTTGGATACCCAGGTACCTTATAGAGGACCTAGCCCACGTGAAAGGGAACGCCGCTTTCAGGCTATCTTTGAGTGACAGGGGAAGCACTATCGGCAAAATCTCAGACTTCGAGTAATTAATTTTAAAATTGGACAAGGCTCCAAAATCATGGAGTTCTTTCATAAGGTTCGGCACCGAGATAAGGGGTTCGGTGAGATGGAACAGGACGTCATCCGCATAAGCCGATAGCTTATGCTCCATGCTCCCCACTGTCAATCCCTTGATGTCCTGGTTGGCCCTCACCCTGCGTAACAGGGGCTCCAGGGTAAGGGCAAACAGGAGGGGCGAGAGGGGGCAACCCTGTCTCGTACCATTTTTAATCGGAAACCTTGAGGAGAGAATGCCATTCACCTTGACTTGAGCACTTGGGGTAGCGTAGAAGGCCATGAAAGGGCCTAAACCCACAGACTCCAAGTACGGGGACTGTTTCGAATTAGAGTGCGCCCAATGAATAAAATGCATAGCTCACAGTGAATTGTCTCGGGCCTCGCGCCCTGTGACAAACCATGTTTGGTCTGGGTGTACTATATTTGGAACTAGATGTTTAAGGCGATTGCCCAATATTTTAGCAATGATTTTAACATCCAGGTTCAGTAGCGATATTGGTCTATAACTCTGTGCCAGAGAAGGGTCCTTGCCCTCTTTAGAAAGTACGGTTATGTGAGCCAACAAGGCCTCGGGAGGGATCGGGTCTCCCCTGGCAATCGAGTTAAAATATCTACACATGGGGCCAACTAAGATCGGGAGAAATGTGCTGTAGTACGCCTTTGAATATCCATCAGACCCCGGGCTCTTCCCATTCGGCAAGGATTTAACAATCGCCTCGATGTCGGAGGGCTGCACAAGGGACTCCAACTCCGCCTGCTGCTCCTCCGACAAGGAGGGGAGCCCAGAATTTACCAAATACTCCTTAATAGCACTATACTTAGAGGCCGCAGACTCCGGTGTAGCATCCGAATCCAAAGAGTAGAGTTTTGCATAGTAATCACGGAACAAAGAGGCAATCTTGGAGAATTGAAAAACAACTCCACCCGAAGTGGATTGAAGTTTGTGAATAAGAGTCAGGGCCCTGCATTTTCTGAGGGCCCTAGCGAGCATCCTACTGCATTTGTTACCATGCTCATAATACTTATGAGAAAGGTAACGGAGCTGTCTGCAGACCTTACGGTCCAAATATCGAGAGAAAAGTCCCCTAAGCTCCAGCAGTCTCTCCAAAGCCTCCGGGTCCCCACAACGCTTATGACGAAGCTCTGCCTGTTGGAGATTTGTCAAGATCCTCTGAAAATCTGCTTGTCACGCCCTCTTGCATCTAGCCCCTTGTGAAATCAGCTCCCCCCTCATGACAGCTTTGTGACCCTCCCAAACCATACCCTCACTTACACTCTCCGTAGTGTTTTCCTTAAAATAGTGCGACATGACCTCCAAGACCTCCGCCACCACTACAGTGTCATCCAAAAGATTCTCGTTCAGGCGCCATGACCATGGGCGCTGTGCGCCCTGAGACACCTCAAAGGTGATTGTGATCGCAGCATGATCAGATATAGTAATGTTCTCTATGGATGCCGCCTGCAGTAGCTCGAGGGCATGCTGATCTACAAATATGAGGTCTATACGGGTGTACACGTCATGAACTCTAGAATAATAGCTATAATCTCTCGCAGAGGGTTGGAGCACCCGCCAGCTGTCAAACAGGAAATGGGATTGGATAGTTTTCTTAAACCTTTTCAGGAACACATGTGAATGGGCTGAGCGACTATGAGAAGTATCGAATAAGGGATCCGGGCTAATATTAAAGTCCCCCCCTAAGATCAGACGGCCCTCCCGAAAATCATTGAGGCGGTCCAGTACGGCATCTACAAAAGTCAGCTGGTTGGCATTAGGGGCATATACGTTAGCAAAGGTGTAAAGAGTCCCAGCTATCTCCCCTTTCAAAAGGACAAACCTACCCATAGGATCAGAGAAATGTGCTTTAAGGCGGAAGGGGCAGGACTTGTGAGCGGCTATGGCCGTTCCCTTGGCCTTAGGAACCATGGAAGTGCTAAGGAACCATTGGTTGAATAAATAAGTAGGGAGTTTCGGAGTGGATTGGACTGTAAAGTGGGTCTCCTGCAGAAACACTATCTGTGCCCCCAAACGTTTCAACTCCAGCCATAACTTGCCCCTTTTGTGTGGAGAGCAAAGACCCCGAACATTATAAGACACAACCTTAACAGAAGCCATGGGGACTGAGGATGACCGTCAGAGCAAAGGAATAGCCATTGAACCCAGCAGGAGCAATTCTGAGGAAGGAGTACATGGGAAAACTTCAGACAAAAAGAAAGGAGGAAGTGGAGAGAAGAGAAGAATAGAGTAGGGCAGGCAGGGGAAACAACACAAAGACACACAATAAACAACAACATGAGAACAGAAAAATTAACATTGTTAAGCAGGTCAGGAGGCACAGCCCGCCTAAGCGAGCCATGTCTAGCCAACCCACCCGAAAAAAATACTTGAAGCGAGCCCGACCCGGGGTACCCTCCCACCACAAGGAAGGCCCCTGGCCGAAGCCCACCATCCCGTAAAGGGAAAACACCCACTGTGGGTAGGCCTACTGGGGGGACATAGACCAACATGGGGGAGATAAGAACCTCACTCCACCCACACCGCCTCTAAGAGGCAACAAAATACTATCCGGGGGCACTCTCGGTGCATGTCCCTAGCCAGGTCTCCTAGACAGGAAGAGGTGAGTCTGCAGATGACAGGGGGCTACAAAGCACAAAACAAAACCCACCCCCAACCCCCCCTGAAAATGGGAGTTCGGCAGCCCACGGTGCAGTCTATGGAGGCCAGGAACACCCAAAACAAAACAAAACAAAACAAAAAAAAAATGTCTTTTCTTTTTGTGTAATGAAAACAAAACTACCCCAGGGTCCATCAACCCCAGTTAAGGAAGAAGGTGCAGATGAGTCATCTGATACAGAAGAGCAAGGAGCAAGGACACCTCAGTCTCTGGTGGATGCAGGGCCGGAAGAGGTGCTGACATTGCAGCGTCTGTTATTCCTCCTGCGTCCCCTACCTGGCACGGTTTGCCAGGGCTGCGAGGGAGGGAGAGCCGTTGAAACTGGAACTCCTCTCCAATCAGGAAAGTCCACATCTCCAAGGTGCAGGGCCTTGAGGAAGTGTGGCAGATCATCCTTAGTGCGTAGCGTCACCTGGCGCCCCTCATGCATTACTTGAAGACTGAAGGGAAAGCCCCAGCGGTTGGAGAGGCCTGCATCCTGAAGAGCTGACAGCAGGGGTCGCAGAGCCCTGCGTTGCATAAGAGTGCACCGGGAGAGGTCTTGGTAGAAGAAAAGTTTAGCTCCATCAAAGTCAAAATAAGGCTTGTTCCTCATTTTCTGCATTATGCGATCCTTTAAAGTATATTTATGGAGTTTACAGATAATGTCCCGTGGGGATTCAGGGTCCTGGGAAGGTGGCTTCAGAGCTCTGTGAGCCTGAACAATCTCTATCGGAGTGGTGGTTGGAAGTCCCAGTATTTCACTGAACACCCCCTCCAAAGAAGGGATTATATCCCGTGGCGCAGTGGCTTCCGGCATACCCCGAATGCGTATGTTAGCTCGCCTGCTCCGATTCTCAAAATCATCCATTTGGGATATTAAGGCCTCCATCTTGTGGCTCTGTGCATTACAAGTTTCTTGTAGCAAGGCTATACTAGGGAGAGAGTCCTCAAAGCGCTGCTCTAAGGTCTCCAGCCTGCCTCCCAAGTGTGCAGTGTCAGTCTTAAGCTGGGCTATGTCATGGGTGAAGGCCTTCTCAATCCTGGCAGTGAAACGCTCCAGGTCCTCCCTAGTAGGGAGAGACCATATGTGCCTCTTTAGGTTTTCATCACCCAGCAAGTCCATAGGATCTGGGCCCAATCCCTGTGAGGAAGGGGAGCCTGGGGATGCAGGGGGAGCCGTATCACTCACCAGCTGAGCAGATGGAATAGCTGCATTCTCGTGCTGCTTGGGGCCTTTCTTCTCCGTCGCCATCTTGGAATCTGTTCTCCCGGTCCGCCGCGGCTCTGTGCAGAACTAATCCATCGTTCCCTGTGTCGCCCGGTCTGCCTTCGGAGGCTGGGAGGATGCCCTCTTTCGCTGGGACATGGTCAGGTAAGTTCCCCGCCGAGTATGCCCCGGGGAAAGCTGAAAAATGCTGCGGTGTGAGCGGAGCTGAGAACACACACGTCCTCACTCCACCATAGCTTGGCCACGCCCCCCTCACTAACTACTTCTTTCCTTCACCCCCCTCCTTCCCCATCCCCGAAAAACCACACAACGACGGAAAACTTTTATCTAATTAGACACCCTAACACCATCACCCTGTTATTCTCCTGCCATCCGGAAATTAAATGACTTTTCGCGCCTCTTTCGAACACCACAATTAGGCCTGTTGAAAGTGGCCTACTTGGTATTGCCTATAAATAAGATATAACTTAATACACTTGGGGTGACCGTCCCTTAAGAGATTAATATGTTAGTCGTTCTTTTAAAACCTATATGATGTAAAGATTTCTCGGACTGTATAAGTCCCCAACTATTCTATTTTTCGTAACTCTTGTTGTAATACCCTGTTCGATTTGATTACTGTTTATATTTGTCAGGGAAGCCTCTTGTCTTCTTAGTTCTTTCCTTGTTTACCCTGACAAATGTATTGCAATGTAACCTTGATTTTTCCTTAATAACATACATTCTTGTGAAAAAAAAAAAAAGTGAAGCCCTGTTCACACGATCGGTTTAACTGATGAAAACCGTCCGATGGATGGTTTTCATCAGACCAACCGATCGTGTATGGTACCCATCGGTCTTTTTTCCATCGGTTGGAAAAAATAGAACTTGTTTTAAAATTTTCCGATGGATAAAAAACCGATGGGAATTTCCGATCGTCTACGGGCAAGTCCATCGGTTCAAAAACCCACGCATGCTCAGACTGAATTAGGAGACGGGAGCGCTCGTTCTTGTAAAACTAGCGTTCTAATGGAGAGAGCACATTCGTCATTCTGCAAGTTATTGCTTCGTTCAATGCAGCGCATGTTTTTTTGCTTTCGAACGGTCTTTAAAATGTCATTTTGGCAGCAGAACTTTCTCATGAGTTCTGACAAATGTATGTCTTTCTTTTTTCTTGTGATTTGAGGAATAATTATTAAAATTCTCCAAGGCCGACCTCACAAATTCCCCCCTTTTTTTTTGGTCTTTAATTTTGTTGTGCATTTTTGGGTGTGTCAATTTCTCAGAACAGCATAATATTTTATTTTTCAAAAATCATGGAGGTTGGTGTCCCTTGTTATTAATTACACATTGTATTTATGCAATCTTATTGCTACTTCACAAAAAAAACACATCAGGCATGTAGGTTTGCTGAAATCAAATTTCCCTTTATTTCGGAAATAAACAAAACAAAAACCGAAGGGCAACTATTCCCAAATTAGCAGAGAGTATAAAGTCATTCGATCCCAAATGCAGACCTGACTATGATCAATAATAAAATCAACAACAGCATGAAATCAGGAGCAGCAGCCAAAGACATACATCATCCCAAGCTGTGGTACTCCATCAACCTTCAATTTCTGGATGAGCAGCTCGAGGCCAGGGAATCACCTCCTGCTCTTCCTTGTAGCCTTCCTTCCACGCCTCTCTGCAGCGCTCTCTCCACGGCCCCGTCCACGCACCCTTGCAGGCTGGGCCACTGTGGGTGGTGATGTGGCAGGAGGAGGAGGAGAAGGAGGAGAGGGATTGGGCTGATGTGAGATATGGGTGGCCTCAGTCAGCTGTCCCCTCGCCCCCATGTGTACGGCCATATAGATGAGATGCTCACAGAGGGCCCGTTGTCCCGCCTCCATTCTGAGCAGCTTATCTGCCAGATAGGTGCTAAACCCCTCCGTAGGGTTGAGGGGGCCCTCATAATGGCAGCAGCCTCCTGAATCATCTTTAGTGACTCCTCCTCCACTTGTGTCATCCGCCGTTGTTTTGGCGGTCTGACGTGGAGGGGAGCCACTTGGGAGACGGTGCTGCCACTAGGCCTGGGGACCTGCTGAGTACCACTGGGCCCTGCCTCCTCCTGCCTGTCACACTCCTGACCCTCTTCCTGCTGGCTTGCCTCATCCTGTTTATAAAATAAAATGAAAAATTCTATTATTTGAGGAATCGATCACACACAATTTTGAACTCAGTACTGTTTTTTTTTTGAGGGGGGGTGGGATCCTTTATGGCTAATCAAAACAGTTCAACTCAATATTACTTAGTGGACAATAATTAGCATCAAAAATACTATACCTGGCTGAAGATGCGAAGATCTGGCTCTTCGAGCTCAGGAGGCTCCTCCTCCGCCTCTGCAGGGGTGGAGGGAAGGGTGGAAGGAACGCTGGAGGGAAGGGTGGAAGGAAGGGTTGAGGGAAGGGTGGAAGGAAGGGTTGAGGGAAGGGTGGAAGGAAGGGTTGAGGGAAGGCTGGAAATAGATTCCCTGGCCTCGATCTGGTCATCCAGAAATTGGAGATGTCTGTAGTACCACAGCTTGGGCTTTACTACATCGTCGGCTGCTGCTCCTGATCTCTTGGACTGGCGCACTTCCTTGTATTTTTTTTTATAAGAATTGCGCAGGTTGTTGATTTTATTATTGATCATTGTGTAGTCTGCATCTGGGATCCATGGCTTCATATCCTCTGCTAATTTGGTAATAGTTGCCCGTCGTACATCACTTTTGTGATACGCAGGGTGTTTGAGCTCCCACAGGTTGCGCTGTTCCTTATACTTTTCAATAAAAATCAGCATCACCTCCGGCTCTCTTAGTTTATGCATCTATTTGGATCAGCAAGTACAAAAAAAAAAAAGAAAAGGATCAGAATTGTTTCTCCTCAACTTATCACAATATTGCCCTTTACAATCATGACCCATTAATATGCCACTGCAGGCCCGAGTTCCCTTCTCACCTTAGTTCACTTCGTTGGTTCACTTCCGGTCGTCCTTACTCCGCGCATCCCTAATAACTTCTTTCCCCTTTTTATACCCTGCGCATGCGTGTAACTCCGCCCTCGTCGCCCGCCCATGACATACTTTTTCAGCATTTCCCCGCCCCTTAATGATCGGCGCACAGTGTGAGACGGCGACATGTCGCAGACACAGGTGTCTTCTTTAGTAGAAATTACCGACGAGGAAAGCCCGGAGGCGGAAACGTCCCGATCCTGTAAAAAAAGATACAAGGCGACTAATATGTCTTTTTCAGAGATGGCGGAGATGGTGGACATTCTGCGGAGGAAAGATTACGACGGCAAGCATGGCCCATACGACACCCCTAATCTCCGGAAGTCACAAATTATGGAAAAAGTGGCGAAGAGTCTCTATAAAAAATATGGGGTCAGGAGATCCAAGGAACAACTCCGTAAAAGGTGGTCTGACCTCAAGATCAGGGAGCCGGAGCAGTATAAGAAGCTTTTAAAAAGCATAGAAAAAAGTAAGTTTATTTTACTGTGTTCTTTCACATTGTAATATGTATTCTTCCATGTTTTGCAACATGTGCTTGGCTTGACTGGGTTCACATTTTTAAATCTCATCTTTTATGTTAAGTGGAGAGTCCACTTATTTGCAAAATGTGTTGACCAAAAACTTGCTGCTCTTCCCCCAAACATGTTTGGCACATATGCACGTAAACTACATGTGGGCATGCCTCATTTTACTTCAACAATGTTTATCTACACATTGTTGGCTAGATGATGTGTTGTAAGGAAAACTAGAATGTGAATGAAAGGATAATCTGTATTCTGGGTAAAGGAGATGACACTCCAGCAGTTGTGTACTCTTTTTTGTTCTTCATCAAGATACTATACTTTGGGCCACATGACCAAATTTCTTAACGGTGTCACACACAGGTGGTCCAGTGGATACCTTGGTGGTTATCCAAGTGTATTTGTGAGTGTCCTCAAAAATAACATGTTGCTTTGTTGAGTTTGCAAGATCACATATGTTCATGTTGGAACTCAGGGTCTAATATCAATTGTACCCCACTTCAAAACATTGAGAATCCCTTTTCAGGCCTTAAAAAAGTCTGTGTGCTAAAGTATACATGATTTTTTAAATTCCCATAGGGGAGAGGAGACTGGGAGGACACCATGCTCAGGAGACGAGGAACCCAACACCACAGAAACTCCCCGCAGATCCCAAAGCAGACCAAGATCAGCAGGTTCAGGAAGCAGAGGTGGAGGAAGTGGAGGTGGAGGAAGGGAAGGTGGAGCTTATCAGCACAACAGGTCAGTGTCTGTCACCACAACTTCAAGGTAAATACAGATGTAGGCCTGCCTAGTTAAATTTTTTGTTTTTTTAGGGACTGAACGTGGGGGTGTGTCAGGAAGTCCAAATCCGCCATTCTCGAGTGCCAGCGCCAAAATAATCATTCAGGAAATCATGGAATGAAGTAGCGAAATAAACATTATGAGAAAGAGAATGATTGTGATTGAGCAAAAATATAAAAACATGATAGATATTTTGGGGAGAATAGTGTGAACCCCCCCTTTTTGTGTGTTTTGTTATGCATCTGAAATTATCTCTGGGATTTCCACCAGCCCAAATGTGAAGATGCACACACTGACTCAACATGTGCTATCTGCCGTCACAGGATATCTATGTCCCTGTTTTGGGGGTACAACCTCTTCCTCCCTCCTCAAGTAGGTGAGAGGAATTTTTTTCATCCCCAAAGCACGTCCATTGATCCCCCATGATGGCAGATAGCACATGTTTACCTTAGCCATGGGATCATGTTGAAGATACCCATTTGAGCCCCAAAAATAAAGTGTGGTTCTTCACATTTGGGATGGATCAGGGGTAACATCACCCCATCTCCTGTTTGTATTTTTCACTGTGTTATTTTCTTACTTTTTTGGTAAAAAAAAAAATGGCTTTCGACCCATGCATGTTTCTGCAAATAAAGCCGCACCACAAAAAAAAGGCTAGTATTTCGAAAACAATAAAAAAATGTGGTGCAATCAATAAAAACATTTGGGAAGTCTAAAAAAGGTGTGCCTTGTTCTTTCTATGCTCAAGAGCAGTTCTGAAGATGCAAAAACAGTGTTTTTCCCTCTGAGTTTTGAGGCTATTTACTAAGGACAAATACACTTGGCACTACTAGAACCTGGGAGACACAAAATACAAGAATGACAACACAAGTTTGTAGGAATTCCAATTTTTTGTTTTATTTTAAAAAGGTAAAATCCTCGGTCAGATGTGGTCTGGCATTGCGATGGCCCCCCTACCCGTGAAGTACTCTACGTATTTCTGGCGTACTTCATGGGCACTTTGGGGGGCCAAGCCAGTACGGGCAGTGCTGAGGCCGGTCAGATTAATTAGTTCTGATGGACCGGCCTCAGGCCCAAACAATGAGACATAATTTGTCGCAAATTTGCGTAGAAAATTGTGCAACAAGCAGCAGCAGTAGACGATGTGGTTCAGTTTATAATCCGCCAAATGTATCGCTGTCTGGAACAGGCGGAACCGGCTGGCCATTATCCCGAAAGCATTCTCCACAACTCTCCGGGCTCTGGCCAGCCGGTAATTAAAAACCCTCCTCTCCGGGGTGAGGGTGCATTGGGGAAACGGCCGCATCAGGTGTGGTCCTAGTCCAAAAGCCTCATCCGCAATGAAAACAAACGGGAGCCCTTCAACGTTCTCTGCATCTGGAGGCAGTGCAAGACCCCCAGCCTGCAGACGGTGAGCGAACTCCGTCTCCGCGAATGATCCGCCATCGGACATCCGGCCGCTCTTCCCCACGTCCACATATAGGAACTCGTACCGTGCCGACACCACCGCCATTAACACTATGCTATTAAAACCTTTATAGTTGAAATAGTATGACCCCGAACGGGGTGGCGGCACTATGTGGACGTGCTTCCCATCAATTGCCCCTCCGCAGTTGGGGAAATCCCACCGCTGGGCAAATTGGGAGGCCACAGTCAGCCATTCCTGTGGTGTGCTAGGGAACTGTGGAGTCAAACAAAAAGAAGACATTAGTACGGTTTATGTTTACAGTGCAAGCGGATTACAGACAAAAACATTTGTGACCAACATCATTCTAATATTATTATTTAAGGGAGTTTTTCCTACCAATAAACAAAGGCCCACTTAGCAGATGCCTCACCCCCGCTGAGTGGACATTCTAAAATAATCTAAGGGGGGGCTAAGGTGATTGTGGGGGATCCAAAAAAACGCTCTACCACTCTGCTGAGCTTGATTGAGAACTAATTTTTTTTTAACATCTTTAGGGGGGGAGGGTTGTCAAACTACAAGGGCTATGACCCCCCAAAAATGAAAAGGATAATAGAAGGCTAGCTGGGTTTGCGCCCACGATAGCATGCTGGAGAGGTTAGTGAAGGGAAATAGGCATGTAGGGCCCAAAAAGGGCTTTACAGGTAAAAAAAGGCATGGGGAAAATGGGGACATTACCAGGATATTACAAACAGGCATATTTGTGTTAGGAGGAAAAAAAAAGAGAAGATTCAAAAAGAATAAAAACAGATAATGTGGGGTTAAAAGAGCATAATTACCTTCATATAGTCCTTCTGCAGGACCTGAATGATGGCCGAACACGTCTCAGGGATAATGATCCCGAGAGCCTGGGGGGAGATGCCTGTCGTGAACTTGAGGTCCTGCAAGCTTCTCCCAGTCGCCAGGTATCTCAACGTGGCAATAAGCCTCTGCTCGGCAGTGATGGCCTGGCGCATCACAGTGTCCTGCCTCGTGATATAGGCGGACAGCAAATCCAACAGACGGTGAAATACGGGGTCCGTCATCCTGAGATAATTCCTGAAATCATCAGGGTTATTCTCATGGATTTCCCGCAGCAGAGGCATATGAGAGAATTGGTCCCGCTGGAGCAACCAATTCTTAGTCCATGAACTCCTCCTCACCCTGTTCACAGACTGAACTCGGGTTACAGTGTTAACTGCAACACCAAGCCCAAAGCCAGCACGAGCTCGAGAACGAGAACGCACTTCAAACATGGTTTTAAACCGGTCGGCTGGTCAGAACGCACTCAAACAGAATGCACCGTCGAACAGCAAGGCCTGAAAAGAACGATCTGAAAAACAGTAAACGAACGGCCAAGAAGGCACTGCAAGGCAGTAACGACCTGACTGCACGCACTGAATCACAAATACAAACCCACAAGCACAAACTGAACACCAGGAAACGATCTGCAAAGCACGGAGACTGAAAAGCGCGAATCGGCTCTCACCAAACTTTTACTAACACGCGGTAACACGAAATCAGCAAAAGCAGCCCAATGGGTGGCGCCATTAGATTTGTTCGGCCCTTTTATAGCGCGTCGTACGTTTTGAACGTGCCGTCGGTTTTTTGACAGATGGTGTGTGGCCAAGACTGATGAAAAACAGTTTCATCGGATTTCCGATGGTCAAATCCATCGGACGAAAATCCATAGGTTATCCGATCGTGTGTACAGGGCTTGAGTATTTCTCTTTCTGTTCATTAGAATCAGCAATCATTTCAGGACTTCTACATCCAGAGTTATTTTAGGCATCCCAACGGTTACTTTAATACTATCATTACTATTGTAAGTACCTATAAATTGATCCGTAATTAGGAACAATTGCAATATAGTTTTTATAAATAGCTAAAACAATTTCATTATTCTTATAATTTTTAGCTACCCGGTGCACCCCCATATTCCCTTCATACACGCTGTTTCCCTCGGCCTTTGACCAGTGGTGGGTAAGGGTGGTACACCACACTTATTCCCATAGGGGTGGGGGTTGCCCTAGCTGCGCTGTTTGTGGGGTTGGGGACGACTGAGTGAATACTTCTCAATAACACCAATTTTGGTGAGTATTATCTATACCAATGCCATTGACATTACCAAGTGTTTAGGCATGTATTACCGTATATTATTATTCAATTAAAATAGTTTTTTCCTTGCAATTTAGAAGCTCCTGAGGAAGCGATTTCTCGAATCGCTAAACATGTTGAGCTTATTTTAATGTTTCAAGAGCTTTGTGGACACTTACCAAGGAGATACTTTTTGTGTCATCAATCACAAACACTTTTCAGCTCATTACTTTTACAAATGAATGTGTCCAAAAAGCAAAGACTATCATTATGACTCCAGCATTTCTCATTCTTGTCCAAATATTTTTTGTTCACTACTGTCTATTTGATATATGCAACTCACTTTGTTTACGTTTAAAATTTTTAGTCATCATAACAACAAATTAACATCATTGTATATTTTACTTCCAATCTTTTCTACAATGCTATACCTGGGTCAAGCTGAGCTCCTCCTCCTCCTCTTCATCCTGTGTAGGATCAGGCTCAGTATCGGTGGCCTCTGCTGATGCGGAGGGTAGTGTGGAGATATGTTTGCGTGGTACAGTTTGATCCTTCAAAAATTGCAGGCTGGAGAAGTACCACAGCTTTGGGACATAAACGTCTTCTGCTGCTGCTCCCGATGGTTTTGATTTCTCGATATTCTTTATCTCCCTGTTATACATGCTCCTGAGGCCCCCAATTTTGGTCTTTATCATAGTGTAGTCTTCCCTGGGGTACACAGTCTGTGCCAATTCCACGAGTTGTTCAATTGCTGCCTGCATTTTATTTTTATTTGAATAGTCCTTATGTTTGACCTGCCACAGGTATGCGCCCTGTATTGCTCTATAAATTCAGTCAGGAATTTGTGGGAATTCAAGTTCGCCCTCATTTTTAGGTCAAGTATCAGATGGCTGCAAGAAAGAACACAAGACAAACCATAATGGGTTGCTTCTAGCTCATAAACTGCTTACAATATAGGCCTTTATCTAAGCAGTATATGCCATTAACCACCAGTGTCCCAATGTTGTCACGTACCTTTTTTTTGAGTCTCCCATCGGCTTGCGTTCGTCTCGCAACTATGGTTACATTCATACATATGGTACATCGACCGCTCGTTATGGATTTATATACCCCGCGCATGCATGGAACTCCGCTCTCCGAGCGTCATTATGCTGGGGCGTGACCACATTCTTTATTCTGCATGCAACATACACGGCGGAACATTCAGGAGGGAGAACATGATGGCGGAATCCACAAAAACGACCTGGCCCCGCGGTGGTGGAGATTATCGTAAACACAAGGCCACCCCCATGAGCAAGGGGGAGATGGTGGAGATGGTGTGCATATTTGACAAATATGTTATGACTGCAAGCTGGAGAACTATGATAGGCCCAACAGCCATAAAGGCTGGGTTCTTGAGAAGGTCCTTGCGGTATTGGAAGGAGAATATGGTGTCAACCGAACGAAAGATCAAATTCGCAAATGCTGGTCACGAGAGAGAGAGCAGTTGGACTCCATTCACTGCATCATTATTAAAAGAAGTAAGACCAATTAATGACTGTAGTCATTATGTTGATGTTTTAATTAGCTGTCTGTACATTAGATGGATACATGTAGGTTTTCCAAACTATCTTTTTTTGGGGTAAAGAAGAAGTTAATTAAATTTAATGCAGATATGAATTATAATTGTTCTTTCTGACTAGCCTTTTTTGGTGTACAAATTTATACTGCATGTAATTATTTCCACAGGAAACAGGCACAGAGAAAGACACCAGACAAACCACCAGAGGGGACAAAGGGAGGCTTCCCTTGGCCGGGCCCCAACAGGGGAGACAACAGGGCCAGCATCATCCCAAAATCGTAAGTCGCAACTTCAAAAACACTAATTTTGCCTCCGACAGGGGTGTTTTTAGGTGGGACAAAGGTCAAGGGCTCAGGGCGTAACTTAAAGGGTAATTAACACTTTATGTTTGCTGCGTGGCTCATCACTGCCCATTAATGATGCATTTCCAGGGTAGACATGGGTAGAGGAGAGGCCCTGGGGATCACAGTCACACAGAGTCACGCCTGCTAGAATGATCATCATATATCCGCTATCCAATAGGAGACGAGAGTGGTGGGTGTCAACTGCATGAGTTGTTCAATGTGGGCATATAGACATTTTTAACATTTAAAATTACATCATCTTCCCTTTACAATGCATTTTTTGGATTTGAATAATGCATAGTGCAGCATGTTGTAGTCCACTACTCTGGAGCAAACATTGTCACTAGTGCAAGGTTGGTCTACTAATTCAGCAAAAGGTATTCTAGGAACAGAGTTTACTTTTGGGGTGGCTTCATGAATGTTGTATTGTTTATTTTTAAAGGAACGTGAGTGTGGTCAGCTCACACGTTTGGAGGAGTTGGATCAGAGAGCTGGACCCAGCAAAGAGCCTCCAGTGGACAGCACATCTCCATACACAAGACATGCAGAGGGTGGAGGAGTGCATCAAATAGAAGTTGATACTTTGGAGCCTGCTGTTTGCCCCAGTAAGTATTTTTTACATCTGTCTTCAAATGTCTAGACATGTCTAGTGATTAGATTTCCAAAAAAAACACCCACACAGCACAGGAGCAAAGTATGTAGTGCATTGAACATTTGCATGTAGAAGGAAGAGGTGGAATGAGCTGGTAGTGTTGCTAGGTATCCGAGTTTTGGAGACACAGGCACCAGGGCCAAGATTACAGAGTAGTTGCAGTGTGTACTTTCCTAGTAGTGTAGGTGTCTGAAGGGCAAACAGGTTGCAACTTGCAACCAATAATTGACTGTCTAGGTTATTATTTTCCGAAATTGCCTTGAATAATAATGTGCCCATAATTCACTTTTTAGGGCCTCAGCCACTTGACCATCATTCCAATTATTTTTTTTTCTCTTCTTCCAAGGCCATGAACTACCAAGATTGGTCATACCAATGCTAATATGCTGCAGGCAATGACTGAGCTTGAAAATATAAAGGAGGCTGCCACTGGTGTTAAGAAACATATCCAGGATTATTACGACCTGTTAGCCAAATTTTTGAATTTTCTGACCTTACGTTTTTTTCAAATTGTTGCCTCCTGTCTTTGTTTCTTGTTTTGACTTTATTTTACTTTACTTTGAAGCACAGGCTCTGATCGATGTCATTTTGAAATCGCACTACTTCCTTTGAACTAGTGCGATTTCATAGTAGCAAGGAACACTGCCATATGCTGTGACTTGTCATGCGATTTGACCTCTAAAATTGCATGGCAATTTTTAAGTGTCTGAGGTCAGTGTTTCTCCACTCCCTTTCTCTAGGTGCTTGACCACATCCTTTTTTTCTTTATTGTAGGCAGTATAAACAAAATAATGTACATTTTGAAACATAAAAAATGACCACTGCACCTGTGGCAAAAGTTCCAAATAGAGAAAATAGGACCTGGTAATGCACCTGGAGAAGGAGAGTTGAGAAACTCTGCCCTAAATATAATGCTTTTTGTAATAATTTAGAAGGAAATTGCTTAAATGTGCATCCCCACAGGGTGACACTGTGGATGCACTAGTATAAATGTGCCAACGTCCCGATAATCATGGAGAAACATTAATTGAACTAAGAATGGACTTTAGACGGCACATAGGTAAGTATTGTAAAAAATCGAATGCCGCGTACACACGATCATTATTCACGGCGGTTTAAAAACCGCCGTGAATAATGACATTTTAAACGAGGGAACAGCTTGTTCCCCACACACGGTCATTTTTCTCGTCATTTTTTAAAATGACGAGAAAAACGATCGTCTATGGGCTCCGCGGCAGTGTTTCCCTATGGGAAACACTGCCGCGGAAGAAATGTCAGGAAAAACGACGAGAAAAATTAGAACATGTTCTAATTTTTCTCATCGTGATTAATGCCGTTTTTCCCGTCGGGAAAAACGGCAAAAAGCCCACAGACGATCGTTTTTCTCGTCCAAAGGAAAAAATGTCATTTTTCCCGACGGGAAAAATTATCGTGTGTACGCGGCATCAGGGTATTTTTTATTTGTAGAAAAAATTAATTAAATCTTAATAAAAATACATTAGTACATTTTGGAAAAATGACATTTATGATAATCATCAATATAGGATCCCGAATAAAGTACTAAACACACTTCCCAGAGATTACAGTAACATGTAAAACTCAAATAAAACAATGCATATCCAACAAACACCAAACCGGGTTGAACAGTGTACACAGGGAGTGGATAGCCTTATTCATAGATCCGGTAAGTTCAAAGATGTAAATCTTGCTTTGCTCAACTAGTTTCGCGTTCCGAGATGCTTCGTCGGGAGCATAATATTAACAGGGCCGTGTTGAGTAATAGCCACAAGCCTTGTAGTGCAACGTGGATTTTCCATGCGCAAATAACCACCACTGTGTTTAGTGGCTTTTGGTAATAATCTGTTTGTACCTACACACATTTTTGGCAGGGTATCATAAGGGATATTTAACATTTAGGCCTCTTCAAAATTTGTCTTGGAAAAGGATGAGCTCATCCCACCTGAGGAAGGCAAGATATTCTCAACTTGAGAATAATATTAATAATGTCTCATATGGCCTTTTAATGTAAAATATTTGAGTTTTAAAGTTACAGAGTTGGAGATGTGTATTGCTCTGCTTTCAAAGATGCATGTTTAGCCACAAAAAAGTTGCAAATAAGGAAAATATAAATGTTCATACACAAATAACGATGTTGGTTTGTTCTAAAACCATAAAACGCACATGTGAATGTGCTGGATAAACAATGTGTGGCTTCTTATTTCTTTTTTATAATTGTAATTTTTATTGGGTTTTAAAGAACAAACAAGATATTGTTACATTATGCACAATATACAGATATCAAACACAGAATGATATCAAAGAAAGAAAAAGAAAAAGAAAATTAAAAGTAGGAGGAATTCGTCAAGCAATGTCCATAAGTACAGAGCACAGGCGTGCTCGGTACACCAGATCAAAAATATATAAACAACAACTTATAGGTTTACAATAGGGATTAATAACCAAAATGAAACCTTAGGCGTCAAAGACAAGGGTACCTATGAAGTACGTATATGGTAGGCAGCAAGAAATGTGGAGCTAGTAGATATCAAGCTAGTACATGTCAAGGTGTAGCAGGTGGTGCGAGGGTCCCATAATCCGATCGATCCCAGGGTTCCCACACTTTATCAAATTGGGGAATTTTATCATGCACAGAGGCCGTTAGGTATTCCATCCTCCGAATCTCAGCCACCAGATGGAGAAACCTAGGCCATGGAGGAGGCATATTAGATAGCCAACATAATGGGATAAGCCTTTTGGCAGCTAGTAAAATGTAGGAGACAAGCCGATTTACCTTCTTGGGTATGCCCGGAAAGGGGAGACCCAATAAGTAATTTAAGGGATCGAGCGGTAGGGACACACCCACCACCCTCTGTATCAGCAGCCTCACATCATGCCAAAAGGGTTGGATCATAGAACAATGGCTTCTTATTTCTATGATTAATACCAGTTGTGAGATGGGGGTTGTTTAGCTCAAGTGGTAGATGCGTTTTCCCAGCGATTCAAGCCAGTTAGGAACTATATTTAAGGGCATGGTAGCCCATTTTTATAAAAAAAGGCAAAATAAAAGTCCAAACAAAGGTTTCCCACGCAGGGGTTCTTCTCCATCAAATACACATAACAGAAAATGCTAGCCCACCTGGCTCTCTGTAGCAGTACTTCTGCACTTTCCTGGTCACCCAGACCACTGGACTCCTCAAAGTAGACGGCTTCCCTTTAGCGTCCACAGCTCTGCCTCTTGCAGTCACCAACTTTCTGGCTGCCTCTTGCAGTCACCAACTTCTTGGCTGTCTCCTACAGTCTCTCTGACTCCTGAAGACCTCCTGTCTCTTGGTGTGGAGCCGTCTCCAACTGGGAGCCATGAGGTCTTCCCATACATTCATTATAAGGGCTGTGCTCACCTGAGCACACATCCTGCTGGTAATCAGCAAAGTCTGGACACAGGGTTGGAGATCCCATCCCTCCCAAGACACTGTGGAATCTCCAAACTACAAAGCCCCTTTCCAGAATACCAAAACCTGGAGAAAGCTGCGAAAGCAGTCTTCTCCAGTCCACATCTACGCTCTGTAGTCTTGCACCTTGTAAATGTGCAGACCCTGTGTCCAGCAAACTGTCCATTTTACCGTGACAGTAGCTGCTACTGTCACACAGTATATTTGTTAAGTTGGTGTAGTTACATTGACAGTGTACTCTAAAATGTGTGTAGCAGAGCCACAGTGCAACATAATACACTACATAGCTCAAGGCGAGATTTTAACATCAATATTGCACATCTGGTTGGTTTGCAATAGTTGAGAAAATTACAAAGATTATAAGGACATTTGCAAACATAATAAACACAGACAACAGTAGTTCCAAAAATAGTATATTTTATAAAGAAACAGATATTTACTGATTATCAACTAAATGTTGCTGCCAAGGCACTGCCCCTCTACCCACAAAGTAGTCCATATACTGTTCCCGGACAAGACGGGCATTCTGGGAGGAGACACCAGCACGACCACTGTGAAGAGCTGGCATCACTGCCTCTTCAACTGGGCGTAAACCTGAAGGCTCAGCTGTATGCCCTGAGCCAATGATGTAGCTGCTAGCATTCCTCCTTAAAAAATTGTGGAGGATGCAGCAGCACAACATTACATGGTTGAGCTTATATTCTGCCAAGTTTATGGCAGTTAAAAAAGTCTAAACTGACTAGATAATATGCCAAAAGCACCACCATTCTGGCACGAGAGAGACAATAATTAAAAATGCATTGCTCAGGGGTGAGGTTCCTCATAGGAAAGGGCTTCAGAAGATGATCCCCCAGAGCAAAGGCCACATCTGCCACAAAAACAAAATTGAGGCCCTCAACATTGTCCTGAGCAAATGTGCGGTGCCATTCTGTAGCCGAGGGGAGGAACTCGGTATGCATCATGACACCTCAATCCGAGTGGCACCCATTCATCCCCACATCCACGTACAGGAACTCGTAGTTGGCTGACACAACAGCAAGCAGAACTATGCTGCAAAAGCCTTTGTAGTTAAAGTAATATGATCCTGAGTCAGGTGGTGGGACAATACTCACATGCTTCCCATCAATGGCACCCCCACAGTTGGGAAAATTCCACAAATTGGGCATTCACATTCTGCCATTGCTGGGGGTTGGAAGGAATCTGTGGAGTCAAAAAAAAATGTATTACTACTTGAGCACATACAATTGCAAGCTATTTTGACACATACATTCTAGGGGCAACATAAAATTATAACATTAAAAGGAGTATTTTGAAAAAAAAGGGTAAGATCTACTTATATGCTTCCTCACTCCCTCTGGTGGCACATTCCAATAATTTTAGGGGGGGGTGAGGTTGAATGGGCCAAGACAAAGATTCAGCATGCAAAAAGAGGACATTCACAGAAAATTACAATAATGGGAATGATGGAAGAAAAAATACATAATATAATAAAACATTATAAAACATGAAGTACATAGAATGTGATATTACAGAAAAAAATTTACCCGAATATAGTCCTTTTGCAGGACTTGAATAATGGCACAACAAGTCTAAGGAATAATGAGTCCCAGAGCCTGGGGAGAGATACCAGTAGTAAATTTTATATCCTGGAGACTTCTCCCTGTCGCCAAGTAGCGCAAAGTGGCTATGAGCCTTTGCTCTGCTGGAATAGCAGTCCTCATACAGGTGTCCTGCTTCCTAATATAGGGGGACGGCAAGTACAAAAGATGCTGAAAGCAGGAGTCCCTCATCCGGAGATAGTTCCGAAAATCATTTGGATTATTCTCCTGGAGCTCCCTTAGCATTGGCATATGACAAAATTGGTCACGATTAAGCAAAAATTAAGCAACCAATTTTTGGTCCAAACAGTCCTCCTCCTACTCCTGGACCTGGACCGGGCTAGAGTTATAGCCAGAACTCCAAGCCCATAAATAGCACGCTCTCTCCTAGGATTGCGCAACATAGCTGGTTAACGAACGGCCTTTCAGAAACGAACAAAATTGCACGAAACTGAAAAACGCGAATCAACACAGACCAAACGTCTACTAACTCTCGATTAGCAGAAAGAGCCCAAAAGGTGACGCCGGAGAATTGAACTTCCTCTTTTGAAGTCTCGTCAGTACGTTGAAATGTCACTACGTTCTTGTTTGTTGCCGAAAAAGTCAGAGAAGTGTGTATGCTATGGGCGTTCACGGCCAACTCCCTTCCAACAAAAATCCACGGAAAAGTTAGTTTGAAGTCCGACCATGTGTACGAGGTTTCATAATTGAGTTGACCCACCCTTTGCAGCTATAACAGCTTCAACTCTTCTGGAACGACTGTTCACAAGTTTTAGGAGTGTGTCTATGGGAATGTTTGACCATTTTTCCAGAAGCACATTTGTTAGGCACTGATGTGGAAAAGAAGGCCTGGCTTGCAGTCTCCACTCTAATTTATCCCAAAGGTGTTCTATCGGGTTGAGGTCAGGACTCTGTGCAGACCAGTCAAGTTCCTCCACCCCAAACTCGCTCATACATGTCTTTATGGACCTTGGTTAGTGCACTGGTCCAAATCATTTGGTGGAGGGGGGATTATGGTGTGGGATTGTTTTCAGGGGTTGGGCTTTGCCCCCTAGTTCCAGTGAAGGTAACTCTTAAGGCATCAGCATACCAAGACATGTTGGACAATTTCATGCTCCCAACTTTGTGGGAATAGTTTGGGGACGGCCCCTTCCTGTTTCAACATGACTACACCTCGGTGCACAAACAAGATCCATAAAGACATGGATGAGCGAGTTTGGGGTGGAGGAACTTGACTGGCCTACACAGAATCCTGACCTCAACCCAATTGAACACCTTTGGGATGAATTAGTGTGGCGACTGTAAGCTAGGCCTTCTGGTCCCTATCAGTGCCTATTCTCAAAAATGTGCTTCTGGAAGAATCGTCAAACATTCCCATAGACTCAGGCCTCGTACACACGGCCGAGATTCTCGTCGAAAAAAACATGTCGTTTTTTTCGACGAGATTCTTGGACAAGAAAATTGTCCCGGCCGAGTGTACACACGCTCGATTCAAAGAACCCGCGGTTCTTTGAATGGAGCGTACGCAGTGACGTCATCGACTACGACGAGCATGCCCTTGTCACATTCGATGCCGTCGCCGCCATCTTGGTATACCCTACCTATGCCTAGGAAGCTACCGCGCATGCATCGAATTCATTTCGAACATGCGTGGGCTTCCGGGAGGACAGGTAAGTGTACACACACTCACTTTTCTCGTCGAGAAACATGCCGATGAGAATCTTGACGAGAAAATAGAGAGCAGGTTCTCTATTTTCTCGTTGAGATACTTGTCGATTTTCTTGACGAGAAACCATACACACGAACGAGTTTCTCGGCAAAAAATCTCTGCCAGCAAGTTTCTTGCTGGTTTTTGCCGAGAAACTCGTTCGTGTGTACGAGGCCACACTCCTAAACCTTGTGGACAGCCTTCCCAGATAAGTTGAAGCTGTTATAGCTGCAAAGGGTGGGCCAACTCAATATTGAACCCTATGGACTAAGACTGGGATGCCATTAAAATTCATGTGCGTGTAAAGGCAGGTGTAAAGGTATTGTATATCTATCTATCTATCTATCTATCTATCTATCTATCTATCTATCTATCTATCTATCTATCGATCTATCTATCTATATACACTGTATATTAAAGAAGAAGGATACAATCTCCAATATGCAAATTCCTTTTACTTCAAAATGTCATCACTTTAAAGTAAAATGAATTTTCATATTGGAGATTGTATCCTTCTCTGATATATTTATTGGTGGATTGATTGGGGGCCCACTGTTGATACATCTCTACTCTCTCTCTTTCTCTCATTATATATATATATAATAATTGATAATGCATACATTAGGTACAGACAATTATTGAAGTTTCCAAGATGTCAAGCTAATATTAAGGGAAATCCATAACATAGAAATGGAGTGGGAGCGACGTGAAAGTTGTGTGTAACATACAGTAAGTCTTATAAGATGGTACAATTATTTATTATAATAACCTGCATTCCACTCTAAATTATTTGGTCAATCCATCAGTGTTAACCCCACACCATTAGGAGACTAATTATCCAGCTTCTGATCTGTGGTTGTGCAGCGCAAATAAAACTGTTGGAATCCAACTGATCTGTGAATTTTCATCTCATTTTCTTCAATGGTAGAATGTTAATGCAGAGAGCTACCTGTAAATAACTGTTCTGGTCAGTAAAGTTTATAGCAGTAAAAGCATATTTGCATAATGAGAAAGAATAATACCCTCTAGGAATTAATAAAAATGCTGCAATGGTGACATTGTAATAGTAATAATAAATATTTCTCAAACTCACTAAAACAGATACAAATCTATCTATCTATCTATCTATCTATCTATCTATCTATCTATCTATCTATCTATCTATCTATCTATCTATCTATCTATCTATCTATCTATCTATCTATCTATCTATCTATCTATCTAATGTAATATTTGTACTACTGTATAACACTCCCAATATTCATTTAGAGTGATTGCTCTCTGAACCATGTTTCTATCTTCATCCCCATGCATGGTAATAGCCACTTCACTGTCCTTTAAAAGCAATATGAAAGCAGCATGGTAGCTTTTGACAAAACTGCTTCCCTTCATGCTGGGTGAAGCAGCACTTAGAAAAATCATTAAATAATGCATACTGCCAGATGACCACTGGTGATGGCGATTTAGCAACACATAGCATTGTAGTTACCTTATATAAGCATTTTAATGTCAAAAGTAATGTCTGGTCAAATTGTAGGTTCAACGTATATATAATGGAGTTGATACCTTAAGGGACATTGTTCTTACTAACCCTCCTTTCACATAATGGTATTTATCATGGTAGATTAGCTGTTGGGGTAAAGTGTAACTCCAAATGTAGAAACTGCAGAATATCTTTATTTTCAGAAGCAGTAATTGATATAATAAAAAACTGATAAAGCCCCGTACACACGATCGGATAACCTATGGATTTTCGTCCGATGGATTTGTCCATCGGATATCCAATGAAACTGTTTTCCATCAGTCTTGCCCACACACCATCAGTCAAAAAACCGACCGTTTCAAACGCTGTGACGTAAAACACTCCGATGAGCCGAGAAAAATTAAGTTTAATGCTTCTGAGCATGCGTCGACTTGATTCTGAGCATGCGTGGGTTTTTGATCCGATGGACTTGCCCATAGACGATCGGAGTTTTCGATCGGTTTTTTATCCATCGGAAAATTTTAAAACAAGTTCTATTTTTTACAACCGATGGAAAAAAGACCGATGGGTGCCATACACGATCGGTTGGTCTGATGAAAACCATCCATCGGACGGTTTTCATCAGTCAAACCGATCGTGTGTACGGGGCTTAAGAGGCTCTTTTTATGTGTACTAGTGAAAGAATGGATTACAGTTTCTTACTCATGGCAGTATAAAATCACATCAGATGTGTTCCAGTGGTACATAGTGTGGTGTCAGCTGTGCTATGCCTATCTGTACTTTGCTTTAGAGCACTTCTTATCCCCTTACGCAGCCTCGGCTTGAAGGGGTTATACCGGGGTGATGCCTGCATCTGCAAGCATCAAACCCAGTAATGTTTTTTAGAGCTGGCGGTCGGCTTTTTAGTGATAACAACCAATGCAGCTAAAAGCCACTCGGCTGTTATCCTAAAGGAGCGGGAGGAACGTAACCCCCTTCCGCCACCTTCTGCCGCTCCTCCCGGGCCTCCTATCCCACTGGGAGACCCGATCCACGATCGGCACTTCTGCCAGCTAGGCTGAGACTGGAATGAAGCCGGAAATGGCTTTGATCTAGTCTCTGATGTAAAATCCCAGAAGCAACGTCACTTCCCCTTTACTCTGCTGCCAATGACATTGATTTAAAAAAAAAAGACAATATTCAGAATCACAGTTTTTGGCGATCTGAATACTTTTAAGTGAAAAGGAGGGATTGGGGGTCTTTTAGACCCCCCAATCCCTCCATAAAGGGTGCCTGTCACCACCTATTACTGTCATAAGGGAAGGTTTACATTCCTTGTGACAGCAATAAAAGTGATCAGATTTTTTTTTTAACCACTTGCCGATGTCCTCACGTACATATACGTTGGCAGAATGGCACGGGCAGACAAAGCAACATACAGGTACATTACTTTGAAACTTCCGTCTAGCAGGCACGCACACGCCGAGCTCCGTGACCATGACCGCGGACCCGTGGACTCGATGTCCACCGGTGTCCCGCGATCGTGTCACAGAGCCGCAGAATGCATTTCCCTGTTCTGCCTAGTGACAGGACAGTGATCTACTGCTCGCTGTGATCGGGAGCAGTGATCACTGTCGTGTCACTCGTAGCCCAGCCCCCACACAGTTAGAATCACTCCCTAGGACACACTTAACCCCTTCCTCGCCCCCTAGTGGTTAACCGCTTCCCTGCCAGTGTCATTTACACAGTAATCAGTGCATTTTTATAGCACGGATCGCTGTATAAATGACAATGGTCCCAAAATAGCGTCAAAAGTGTCCGATGTGTCCACCGCAATATCGCAGTCACGATAAAAATCGCTGTTTGCCGCCATTACTAATAAAAAAATAATAGTAAAAATGCCATAAAACTACCCCCTATTTTGTAGACGCTATAACTTTTGCGCAAACCAATCAACATATGCTTATTGTGATTTTCTTTTACCAAAAATATGTAGAAGAATACATATCGGCCTAAACTGAGGAATTTTTATTTTTTTTTATATATTTTTGGGGGATATTTATTATAGCAAAAGTAAAAAAATATTGGATTTTTTTCAAAATTGTTGCTCTTTTTTTGTTTATAGCGCAAAAAAAAAATGCAGAGGTGATCAAATACCACCAAAAGAAAGCTCTATTTGTGGGGAAAAATGGACGCCAATTTTGTTTGGGTGCAACGTTGCACGACCGCTTAATTGTCAGTTAAAATGACGCAGTGCCGAATCGCAAAAAATGGCCCGGTCATTGGGCAGCCAATTCTTCCGGGGCTGAAGTGGTTAAAGGGACAATGTAAAAAAGAAATAAATACGATTTTTTTTTAAAGCGCCCCCATCCCTGCATGCTCACGCAGCAAAGAAAACACATGCGTAAGTCGCGCCTGCATATGTAAACGGTGTTCAAATCACACGCGTGAGGTATCGCCGCGAACGTCAGAGCGAAAGAAATCATTTTAGAAATCATTTTTTTTAATTATATTTTAAATGGAGATTTTTAGGTACCATAGTTTGTTGCCATTTCACAAGTGTGCGTAATTTCAAAGCATGACATGTTGAGTATTTATTTACTCAGCATAACATCCTCTTTAACATTACACAAACAAATTGGGCTAACTATACTGTTTATTTATTTTTTAATTCATGAAAGTGTATTTTTTCCCCAAAAATTGCGTTTGAAAAACCGCTGCACAAATACCTGTGACAGAAAATTTTGCAACTATCGACATTTTATTCTCTAGGGTCTCTGCTAAAAAATATATATATAGTTTGGGGGTTCTAAGTAATTTTCAAGCACAAAATATGGATTTTAACTTGTAAGCAACAAATGTCAGAAATAGGCTTAGGCATGAAAGCATTATACTGTCTCACAATGCATTAAAGGTGTCTTGCACTAACAAAAAAAAGAAAGTTTATTAATTCAAGGACCCCTCCAACATAACATGTGTGGCATTAGTAGCATAAGTTGAAAAAAATCTCAAGATAAACAGTTTGCAAATATACTTACCATTCCCTGGGTTCTCTATTGCAAAGATTATTTCATTACCTATCCAGCAAAATCTGAGGGACTGCTGAGTATCTCAAACGTCACAAAATAACACTCAAGCAGTGAAGGAGCATCTTCTCTTGTGATCTGGGACACTCAGTATTTTTCAAGATTTCTCCAGGTATCCCTCACCAAGGTGCTGTGGGTGAAAAACAGCTGTAAAGTACCGTGTTTATCGGTGTATAACATGCACCTTAATTTTTAGACAGAAGTTTCAGGAAATACATTTTAAAAAAAGAATTTTGAAGCAAAAATGCAGCCTTATCAGTGCTCATCTACAGCCTTTCCATTGCCCTTTATGGAGCCTGATCAGTGTCCATCTGCAGCCTCACCATTGCCCATCATTGCAGCCTGATCAGTGCCCATCTGCAGCCTCGCCATTGCTCATCATTGCAACCTGATCAGTGCCCATCTGCAGCCTCACCATTGCCCATCACTGCAGCCTAATCAGTGCCCATCATTGTAGCCTGATCAGTGCCCATCTGTAGCCTTGCCCATCATTGCAGCCTGATCAGTGCCCACCTGCAGCCTTGCCCATCATTGCAGCTTAATCAGTGCCCATATGCAGCCTTGCCCATCTGTGCACATCTTAAGCCGTGCCCACCATTGCAGCCTGATCAGTGCCCATCTGCAGCCTTGCTCATCACTGCAGCCTGATCAGTGCCCATCTGCAGCCTTGCTCATCACTGCAGCCTGATCAGTGTCCATCTGCAGCCTTGCCGTTGCCTGAATAGACAGAGCCAGATCTCCTGTGTACTCGGCTCGGCATCACGCCCAGTCCTGCCCCTTGGCCCGGATCCTATGATGAACATAACATCGGTCCAATGCCAAAATGTCAATGCTAGGAGCCATCTACGGGGCAGGAATGGGCGTGATGCCGAGCTGAGTACACAGGAGATCCGGCTGTCTATTTCGACGGCGCTCATTCCCTCCTTCCCCTCCGTGGCAGCCTATATCCGCATATAACACGCACACACGATTTTCCCCCTATTTTAAGGGGGGGGAAGCGTGTGTTATACGCCTAAAAGTACGGTAATTATATTTACAAATTTTATCTCTCTGATTTTTTTTTTATTAGCTTTTTTTTTGTTAAGATGAAAAGCGTCTGTAAATGAAACGCTGTATCGATGCAAAAAAGTTTTAAAAACTGACGTTTTTCAGGAGCAGTAATTTAATATAGCTTAAAGTGAAAAAATAAAAATTAAATATCCCTTTAAATATTGTGCTTGGGGGTCTCCTTAGTCTACCTGTAAAGTAGCGCATCTTTCCCATGTTTATACCAGCACCACAGCAAAATTTAATTTCTAAAGGAAAAAATGTCATTTAAAACTGCTCGCGGCTGTAATGTATTGTCGGATCCCGGCAATATAGATAAAAATCATTAAAAAAAACGGCGTGCCCCCCCCAGTCTATTACCAGGCCCTTCAGGTCTGGTATAAATATTAAGGAAAACCACACGCCAAAATGAAAAAGAAATGGCGTTAGTGATAACAACCAATGCGGATGTCACGTGACTTTAGAGGGGGTGGGGTCACCCATTTACGTCAGCTGTCATCGCAAAAAGGCTGCAGTAGGCTGTTTTTCTGTTGTTTTTTTTTTTCTCTGGACCGCCGGACACCGTGATTGAAGATGGATGGACATGGCGGGAAACTTTTTTTTTTTTTAACAAACATTTTTACTTTTTTGACACTTTTTTTGGTGAATGAGTAGAGGTACAATGTACCTGATACCCATTGAAATGGGGGGCGGGATCTTATTCCGATAAGCCCCCCGCTCGCAGACCCCCACAACCACTGGGCAAGAGTTGTGGGGAAGAGGCCCTGGTCTCCATCAACATGGGGACAAGGTGTTTTGGAGGGGACCCCAAAGCACCCTCCCTATGTTGAGGACATGTGGCCTGGTATGGTTCAGGAGGGGGGGCGCTCTTTCGTCCCCCTTCCCTTTTCCTGCAGGCTTCCAGGTTGCATGCTTGGATAAGGGTCTGGTATGGATTTTGGGGGGACCCCCATACAATTTTTTTAAAAAGGTTCCCCTTAAAATCCATACCAAATTTTTCTAGCAATAAAAATGAACTTGTAAACACCAATTCTCAAAACGAGGCTTCGTCCTTAAGTGGTTAAACATTACTGAGAAGAAGATTATATATTTTTGACTAGCATCGCAAATACTTCCCAAAAAAGATGCTGGAGAGAATGCTTTGTCCCTCGGGGATGAAGATGGGGTGATGGTAGCCCTGGGGAGCCACCATGCCACGATAAGGTTGTGCGAAATTAGTGGGTATTACCTATAAACGGTAAGTCAAAAAAGATCAACAATGAACTATGGCAGCAGGTGTCATTAACTGACCTAGGAGAACAAAACATGGTAAATAGGTCACTGGGAACTGGGATTGCTGATTTGCTGGAGCAATACGTTAGAGCCAGTGCGATTTATTACGACCTGAGGAGTTAAAGTGTTGCATTATTTGTGGAGGATCCTTTGTTGGGCTGCGCTGGTCTCTTAGGTTTGTCACGTGCGGAGGAGCTGAAGCATTAGAGGTATCCATGGGGATGTGGAGGTAGGATTGCAGGTAGTGTGAAGCTTCATCTGGGTGAGAAAATGAATTTGGATCTCCCGAGGGGTCTGTGAGGCGAAGTTAAGCTGGGTAAGCCAAAGTGAATTTCACCCCCTTTTGGTAGAGAGCTTGACAGATCAGCTGAAAGGCTTTTCTTCTGCGGGGACTTTCTGAGAGTAGTCCGTGAATATGAGTAGTTTATGGCTGTTGAGTTGGAGCGATTTTGATTTGCGGAAAACTTCAAGGTATTGACTCTGTCCATATAGTTCAGGTATCGGACTATTATAGGGTGTGGAGTGTGCGCCTATCATTTGATGGGGCTCCCAGGCGATAAACCGTTTCAACCGTGCACGGTGTGGTGATTCCCAGGGCGTTAGGAATGCGTCTAGTGCAGATATTATGGAGGGAGTCAGTATTGAAGCACTCAGGGAGCCCTATGATCCTCAAGTTATTCCTTCTAGAATGGTTTTCAAGGTCATCTAATTTTTCTAAAATGTATTGCCTAATATTTCTTGCTTGCTTCTCATAGGTGTGTGAGCTTTGTACTTCGTCTTCTAAGTCTGATAGACGGTGCTCCAGCTCAGAGAGGCATTTAGCCTGGTCCCCCAGCTCTTTCCTGAGCTGGGTGATTCCTGCTGCGATTGCCCTATCTACTGCTGCTGTGATCGTAGACGAGAGTAGGGCTGCAACAGCCTGCGCCAGTCCTGCATATTGCTCCTCTGCAGCCGCAGGGGGTGCAGGTCCCAGACCTGTTATGTCTGGCGTGCTGCAGGGAGGCTGTGTGACGGCCGCCATTTTGACCTCGTAAGCAGTTGGTGGGGGAGGGTCCGGCCGAGGACCTGTGTAAATGGCTGCGGGACCGTGAACCAGGAATCAGACCATGCCCGGAGGTCTCTGAAGAAGAACAGGGGTGGCCATGGAGTCGGATGGTGTGTGTGGTTGGTGAAATGCGTTTTTTATGTGAGTTACCCTGAGCCGCCGTTTCAAGCTCCCTCACATATGGCGCCGGAACCAGAAGTATACATTCTATTTAAATACAACTTGAAAGTAAGGAAAATGGTTCAGATAATAGCACAGATAAAACACAGATTATTCTCCAAATGGAACATAAACTTCCCCTTCTGCAAGTGTCAGCAGTCTAAACCGGTGAAGGTTAGTTTCACAGACATATGCAGACAGCATCATTTGTCCCTGGTCAGAACAATAGTAATTAGGAAAGTTTTTCTATCTACAGTGAAAAGGTGTGGTTATTCCAGTACATATCATTTCTGGCACATGTCAGAGAAGACTTCTGGATCTAGCGTAGAGAAAAAACAGTAATGTGATCACAGTGCAGAAATGATAGGTAGTGGTATACCATAATACCAACAAATTGTAATAGCTCTTATCAGGATGCAGAGATCAGAGTGTAAATGTCCAACAGAACAACTCCCAGTATGAAATCCCTCTACAATTGCAGTCAGACAGGAGATAGACAGAAAGAAATTGAGGGCCAGAACACAGCAGACAGGCAAGACACCAATCGTGGCCCGCAGTCCGGTTTTGAATGGCCCGCCTGGTTATCTAAACCGTATAGAGCTGTGTGAAAAGTAATTGGACTTTATAGGCACCAATGTATGAAAAAATATAACAATTTTTATTGCATGATAGTACAAACATTCAAATAGTACAGTAAATGTATTATTAAAATACATAAAGAAATATTCTAAAATAGAAAAACATAGACATTAACCATCGTAGGACACTCAATGATAATTATACTCATTCCGTGGGATAACATGAAAAGTCTGCCCATTTGGGATAGCGTAGTAGGGGAGTGTCCCAGAATTGGAATTCCATGAATTTCTTGAAAATTAAAAGTAGCTCGACATGTTTTGCGATTATCTAAGAATCGCTTCCTCAGGAGCTTCTAAATTTCAAATAGAGAATATAGTTTAAGAAAACATCATATACATATAATACAGTTATACCTCTCATAAGTGTCAAACATTGTATCAACACCCGACCCTTACCAAAGGTATCCTATTGGGGTTGCCTGATGCGGTCACTCCACCTCACCCCAGGTGTCTCAACCCAGACTATTGCCCAAGGGGCACCCCACTGGGCTGGAATGACAAAGGGGAGCAATGAGAAACAGGGAATGTGGGGATGCTCCAGGTAACTACAAAACACACCAACGTTAACTATTACAGTACTACAGGTGCCTTTAGGCTAGCCTGGTAAACTTGGCCAGCAACTTACTTGTGGTGGGGAGGTAAAACGGTTAATACGGGAGCTCACAGCACCGTAGGGCGGCCATACAGAGTTGGAATAGTGCAAGGAAGCCTTGTCAGTAAGACCTAAATAGGCTGGAAAAAGATTACAATTAATCCCCCAACGTGCATATTGTAGCCTAATATGCACATTATAGTTGCTTAAGGGGATTACAGAGATTACAGACACTATTGGACCAGAGCATATACTTTATAATGGATTATATCCTGAATATTGCAGTTCCCATTCAGTATAGTAGATTAGTTGGATTGATATCCACTGGTCAGCTAATAATCGCCTGTGAACCACAAGACATATGAGATGATAAATCAATTCTCTCCCAATGTAGACCTTTTTGAAAGAACAGAGGTGGGATAAACAAAGTAACAGCTGATAATTACCTTGCATAATATCTAGCGTGGGGTACAAGACTGCAGTGATCAGGGTATACTTCTCATGGTCAGGGCTGTGTCTCTGTTTGTATGAAACATGTGTTAGTAATCAGTAGGCTTGTGCAATTCGTTTCGTAACAAATCGAAATTCGTCCGAATTTAGCAACTTTCGGACATTCGGAAGCATTCGAATTTCCGAACAAAGCAATTACGAATAAAACCGAATCCGAAATAAATTATACCGCAAAATAGCGAATGCCCGAATGTCTTCGGCATAATTCGTTATGAAAAAAGTTACGAATGTACGAATCCATTCGAAGCACAATAACACTCACTCTGCTCTCTGCTTCTCCCTCACCATGCTGAACTCCCTCTCAAAATGGTGTACAGGGGCGGAGGCTATAGCCGCATGAAAAAACGAAAGTAAAATACGAGATTTCGAATCCATTCGAAGCACAATAACACTCTGCTCTCTGCTTCTCCTTAACCGTGCTGAACCCTCTCAAAATGGTGTACAGGGGCGGAGGCTATAGCCGCATGTAAAAAACGAAAGTAAAATACGAGATTTCGAATCGTTACAAATAACCGCAATGTATTTAGAAAAGTACAAACCCATTCGAAGCACATTAGGCATAATAGGCAGCGTCGTTGTGAGAGAGACATGGAAAATTACGAATCAACGAACCCCAAAAAAGTTACGAAAGTAGGAGTGTTGTCCAGAATCAAAGAAAAACAACGTACCCTACCGAAAGTACGAATTATAAATCAACTAAAAATTCAACGAAAAATGACGCTTGCGAAAATACGAATTAGTCCGAACACGAAAAATCCCGTCTAGCAAAATTACGAATGATTACGAATCAACAGGACCGAAAAGAAATGAACCGAAACTAAACAAATTTTTCCGTTGTGCACAAAAAATGAACCGAAACTAAACAAATTTTTCCGTTGTGCACAAGTCTAGTAATCAGCATCAACAAGATTGCTGATACCATGTACACGCTAAGGGGCTAGTTAGCTGCGCAAATATTACCTTGTACTGAAAAAAGGCTCCTCGTCTGAATGACTGCCGTACCCGCGCCGGAGATACCACAGGCGTTCGCTCTCCGCAGTGCATCTAAACACCGGGGAGAACGCCTTGCTTAAATGAGCATCCCGCCCACGTGACCGCCAGAGCGTCTGACGTCACGCGAGCCGGCCAAAGGGTCGCGCTCCACGTCCATGCCCATCTGCGCATGCGTCACGGGGAACTGCTGGCAAGCCACGTGCGCAGGTAAGGGCGGAAGTGCGACCTGGGACGCATGATGTTCGCGTCAAAGTGCCGTTCGGATACTGTCAAGCCTGTGGTAGGCGTAGACACGCATCCGACGGCTTGGGTGGCCACACATTCCCCTCACCGCTCCTCCCATGTCAACCCAGAGGGGAGAATGGTTAGTGAGAGACATCCGGGGATGGGCAACCGAACCAGGCTGTATGATGCATGTTACCACATGCTAATGATATGCCAAATGAATGGCCCAATGTAAATGACACCAAAATTTGGCGCTACTATAAGAATTAACAAACAATAATAAATACAATTTAAAATACAGTCACTTTGGAAAGGACAGAAAGAAATTGCAATACAATGACCCCAAACACAGTAAGCAAGATTTGCTGCATTGAGGTACTAAAACAGCGACCCTTAATCCTAAATGGCGGTACCAGTGGAACACTTCTGCAACAAGAGAACATGCCACATGTGCCCACTAGACCTATAACCTTCTGGGAAATAGCTGATCGGAGCATGCCATGCCATCAAACATTGCTATATTGCACTACCGCTAAACCTCAATCATATAGGTATTCTGTGGTGTGGCCCTTATAAAAAGGGCCGGTAGGATAGCACCTCATTAATACCTGGTGGTTTTGTTGCTTCGAGGCGTTCTATCCAAATGGTTTCTTTTTGGAGTATACGTTTATCCCAATTGCCGCCTCGGGTATCTTGTGGAATAATCTCTAATATCATAAATTTGACCATAGAGGTATCAAACCTGTGATATAATCCTAAGTGGTGACTTACTGGTGTGATCATTTTGGCAAACTGTGAATAATAGATTTGATCATATATGCGTTGTTTGAATTGCCAGATGGTCTTTCCTACATAAAAAGCCCCACATCTACAGATCATGAGGTACACTACCCCTTCTGTATTGCAAGTGGCATGAAAACGTGGACAGAAATTTTCGCCGTTAGGCAATTTGAATTTGGTTCCTGATAATACCCAGGGGCGGTATGTGCATTGTCCACAAGTGGAGAGGCCTCGACCTGTATTAATCGGGTCGCAGTTTGGTTTGTACTCACTGCTGGTTAGTCTACTGCCAATGGATGTGGCCCTTCGAAACACTATTTCTGGTGTGTTTCTGACATATTTGCCGACTGTTGTGTCTTCACTAAGTAAATGCCAATGTTGCTCTAGGCATGTACGCAGGGACTGATGCTGTGCCGAGTATTTGGTTATAAATTTGGTAGTATGTTGGTCGGTATTGCTCTTGGGTCTGGAATACAGTAAGGATGTTCGCTCTCTTCCATTGGCCTTATTGTAGGCCCTCAGGAGGAGGCTTTTACTATATCCTCGTTTTAGCAATCTATCGCGCAGTTCACCCGCCTGCTGCCTGAAATCTGCATCAGACGTGCAGTTTCTACGCAGGCGGATGTACTGTGCATAGGGTATGCTGTGCACTAGAGATAGGGGATGTCCACTGTCGGCATGCAGCAATGTATTTCCAGCTGTTTTTTTACGATACAGTTTAGTGGCTAGAGTGTTGCTGGAGTCCCTATAAATGAGCAAATCTAGAAATGAGATATATTGAGAGTGCCAATCGAAAGTGAATTTGAGATTGTAGTTATTATTGTTGAGTTCTCGTATGAACTCATTAAGGGCGGACAGAGTACCAGTCCAAATTACGATAATGTCGTCAATATATCTGAACCAGCACAAAGTCTGGTCCAGATATTGTCGATACTGTTCAGAGGAAAAAATCTCTCGTTCCCACCCCCCCAGGTACAGGTTGGCGTAGGCCGGTGCACAACATGTGCCCATTGCCACGCCCTGTACCTGTAGGTAGTGGGAACCGAGAAATGTGAAATGATTATGTTTCAAGATAAAAGATAGCAATTGGACAATGAAGGAATGGAAGTTCCATTGTCTATGATCCTGCTCTTTTAAGAAGGTTTCAACGGTTTTCAGACCTAGATCATGTGGTATGCTAGAATACAGCGCTTCCACATCAATGGTGACAAAGATTGCCTCCAAAGGAATGGTGAGGCCATCTAATTTTCTAAGGAGATCAGATGTGTCTCGCACATATGATGGTAGTCTGGTTACATGAGGCATAAGAAAGAAATCAATGAAACGACTAGCATTCTCCGTCATAGACCCTATACCGGAAATAATGGGTCTGCCTGGAGGCTTACTTGGATTTTTATGGATTTTGGGAATCGCATAAAAAATGGGCGCTCTAGGGAAGGCTATATTGAAATAGTCATATGTAGATTTGTCAATAAGTGCTGCTGTATAGGCCGTGTAGATCAATAATTTGAATTCTAATTTAAATTGTGCTACAATTTCGGGGGTGATTGGTCTGTACCATTCTGAATTGTTAAGAATGTCAAAAACCATGGTTTCATACTGATCACAAGTTTGCAAAACGATATTACCACCCTTATCGGATGCTTTTATCACAGTATCCTTCCTTGTTTGCAGACTTTTAAGTGCCTTTTGTTGTTCCACAGATAGATTTTCAGGTATGGACGTGGTTGGCATATTCTTGATTTCCCGAACCATGGCTATCAAGAAAGCTGCCACCCGTGGATTTGTGTTTAAGTCAGGGAATTGGTCAGATTTATTTTTAAAGGTAGGTTTTTTAGTTTCCAAAATAGCTGTCTGGCTGGCATCAGTTATTGTGTACTTATGGGTTGCGTACTATTAGGGTCTGAGCTTTCATCCAATAAGAGCATTAAATCCTTAAGCGCTCGGAAGTCTCTCATTGTGAATTTTTTAATTTGTTCAGAGAGTTCTTTTTCAGGCCGAAGTCTCTGCCTATCGGGGTCAAAGATATGATTGTAAGTAAGTTTCCTTGCAAACAAGTATAGGTCTTGTCGATAGTTGCGCTCGGACAGAAGCTGAGACCCAATTTTTGTTTTCTTAAACTATATTCTCTATTTGAAATTTAGAAGCTCCTGAGGAAGTGATTCTTAGATAATCGCGAAACATGTCAAGCTACTTTTAATTTTCAAGAAATTCATGGAATTCCAATTCTGGGACACTCCCCTACTACGCTATCCCGAATGGGCAGACTTTTCATGTTATCCCACGGAATGAGTATAATTATCATTGAGTGTCCTACGATGGTTAATGTCTATGTTTTTCTATTTTAGAATATTTCTTTATGTATTTTAATAATACATTTACTGTACTATTTGAATGTTTGTACTATTGTGCAATAAATTTTTTTATATTTTTTCATACATTGGTGCCTATAAAGTCCAATTACTTTTCACACAGCTCTATACATTCTATCAGGATGTGGCACTTGAGTTACCTAGGGGGATTGATTACTACCCCAGGGCAAATGTAATCAGATTCAGAATGGTTATCTAAACCAGCATTTCTCAACCAGTGTGCCGTGGGATCAGGGGAGAGAAGGGCTGTCAGATGAGCCCGATCTCCTGATCCCCTGCCGAACTGTAAATCGGCACTGTGAGAAGCTCCGTCAGCCTCAAAAGTGAAAGTAAAGTGCGGGGAAGTGTGCTGTGCTCTCTGCTTCCCCCTGCAGTGCAGTACCCGGCTAAATGAGGAAACTGGAAAGATACAGTACTGTGCTAGAAGCTAGATTAGATTTAAAAGGGCCTTATTCATGTGTCTGTGCATGTGTGTGTCTGTATGTGTGTGTGTGTGTGTGTGTGCATGTGTCTGTATGTGTGAGCGTGTGCATGTGTCTGTATGTCTGTGCATGTGCATGTGTCTGTATGTATGTCTGTATGTCTGTGTATGCATGTGTCTGTATGTGTGTGTGTGCATGTGTCTGTATGTGTGTGCGTGTGCATGTGTCTGTACATGTGCATGTGTATGCATGTGTCTGTATGTGTGTGTGTGCATTTGTCTGAATGTGTGTGTGCATGTGTGTATGTGTCTGCATGTGTGTGTATGTGTGTGTGTTACTTTTAATCCGGACCCCCCCCCCATTCCTGTACCATCAGAACTGCTTTAGTAGGGCTTGTTTGTGATTGCAGCCACCAGGACTGCTGCTCCTCTGAAAAGCAATCCATGCACAGATCGATTTTCAGAGGCATTCGACAGGCTTGAAGGAGTGCATGCTCTGCAAACGTGTTGCCTATTGGTCCCTTGAGCAACCCGGAAGTGCCGTCATCCACACTGCCCACCGCTCACCCGTAACTGACATCATCCCTCCGGCTGCCTGTGTGACTGAGGTACAGGAAGCGTCGGCTACCACTGGTGCAACCCGCTCCACTACACCAGCCTGCAGCCATCGGAGTGACTTTCCTCCCGGACGTTCCATGATCTGACACGCTCATTTTTATCCTGCCTTTGTGAGTATGTATGCTCTACTTGCTCATTAAACTATATGTAACATACTTCACATAGAGTGGCGCCTCTGTGCTTTCTCCCCCATTTGACAGGCGGTTGCCTCCTCACCACCTGTTTGAAGCCCGTAAATGCAGAATCACTATACCGCAACCGTGCAATGCACACAGTTGCGGGGTAGTTGCAGTGCAGCCCCATTCAGCCTGGGTATACCTCCAGCTGCAGCCACAGCATGTGTACACCCCCAGCTGCTGCCTCTGCAGCTCAAGGGGGAGAAGTTGGGGTGGTAAAAACAGCTAAACCATGTGGTTTTACTGCCCCTCCAACCTGACATGTGAACAAGCCCTTGGTTCACATCTGTGTGGCTGCGTGCTGCATGTAGGGCAGCCCATTTATTTCAATGGGCTTCCCTACCCACAAAAATGCAGGGAAAGAAGTCCCCAACTTTTTTTTTTTTAAATTGCACTGCACCAAAAGCACCCCACGTTTTCCAATGTGTGGGGTACCACTAAGAATTAACGGTACCCCTAAGGAGCAGACTATCGTCTGTGTGTCAGGAACGAGCGCGACAAAGGCAAGATAATTCTTGTTGGGCAGTGTATTAGTGCTCGAACGAACACACTTAGACTGAATTTTAATGGTTTAAAGAATGTCAGGCAAAATGGTCGGCCCTCATGCATGTTCACTTCATCAAATCTGGCCCTCTTTAAAAAAAAGTTTGGACACCCCTGATGTAAAGGATCAAAACTGAATATTTAAGACATAAGGGCTGATACATGTTGAGTTAGTTACTTTTAAAGAAAATCTTCAGGGTCCATTAAGATCCATGTTCTGAGTTGCCATGCATTAGCCACTTTCCTTCTGGGCACTTATACCCCCTTCCTGACCAGGCCATTTTTCAGATTTCAGCATTGTCTCACTGCGAATGACAGTTGCGCAACATTTTTATAATTTTTTTGAGATAGAGCTTTTTTTGTTGGTATTTAACCACTTAAAGTGGTTGTAAACCCTGTAAAAAAAAAACTGCAAGACAAAGGCATAATGAGCTAGTATGCATAGCATACTAGCTCATTATGAATTACTTACCTTAGATCGAAGCCTCCGCAGCGGTCCTCGTCCCCCCCTCCGGCGGCGACATCTCTCCCGGGGGTAACTTCCGGGTATCGCGGTAATGGCACACGCATATAGGTGCCAATGCTTCAGTTTGCCCCAGTGTGCATGTGCCGATGACATCCGCATATGCAGGGGACAGGGGCTATCTCCTAAACCGTGCAGGTTTAGGAGATATCCTGGGTAGCTACAGGTAAGCCTTAATATAGGCTTACCTGTAGTATAAAGTGGTTGTAAAGGGTTTACAACCACTTTAAGGACAGAGCCTCTTTCTGAGATTTGTTGTTTACAAGTTAAAAACTTTTTTTTTTTTTTGCTAGAAAATTACTTAGAACCCCCAAACATTATACATTTTTTTAACACCCTAGAGAATAAAATGGCGGTCGTTGCAATACTTTCTGTCACACCATATTTGCGCAGCGGTCTTACAATCGCATTTTTGGGGAAAAATACACTTTTTTTAATTAAAAAATAAGACAACAGTAAAGTTAGCCCAATTTTTTTAATAATGTGAAAGATAATGTTATGCTGAATAAATGGATACCCAACATTTCACGCTTCAAAATTGCTCCCGCTCGTGGAATGGCGATAAACTTTTACCCTTAAAAATCTCCATAGGTGAGGTTTAAAAAATTCTACAGGTTGCATGCTTTGAGTTACAGAGGAGGTCTAGAGCTAGAATTATTGCTCTCGCTCTACCGATCACGGAGATACCTCACATGTGTGGTTTGAACACTGTTTTCATATGTGGGCGCTGCTGCACGCGAGCTCGGCGGGACGGGGCACGTTTAATTTTTAATTTTTGTTTTCATCTTCTTTTTTATTTATTTTTTATTTGACCTTTTATTTTATTTTTTTTACACTGTTTTCAGCTTTAGGACATCCCGCTCAGTTCATTAGGTTGACTCTAAACAAAGCAAAATTTGGACACACATGCCTTTTTAACCATTTCAGCCCCAGAAGGTTTTACCCCCTTAACGATCAGGCCATTTATACGGCACTACGTTACTTTAGCTGACAATTGTGCGGTTGTACAACGCAGTACCTAAATAAAATGGATGTCCCTTTTCCCCACAAATAGACCTTTCTTTTGGTGGTATTTAATCACCTCTGTGGTTTTTATTTTTTGTGCTATTAACCACTTAAGGACCGCCTCACGCCGATATACGTCGGCAGAATGGCACGACTGGGCACATCAACGTACAGGTAAGTTGCCCTTTAAGAGCCCAGCCGTGGGTCGCACGTTCCGCCAGCGGCGTGCTCGTGACCCGGTCCTGAGCTCCATGACCGCGCCTGCGGGACCCGATTGCCGCCGGTGTCCCGCGATCGGGTCACAGAGCTGAAGAACGGGGAGAGGTGAGTGTAAACAAACCTTTCCCCATTCTTCTCCTCTGACGTGTAACGTGTAGCCACGCCCCCCTACAGTAAGAATCACTTTCTAGGGAACACTTAACCCCTACAGCGCCACCTAGAGGTTAAACCCTTCACTGCCAGTGTCATTTTCACAGTAACCAGTGCATTTTTATAGCACTGATCACTGTAAAAATTACAATGGCCCCAAAATGGTGTCAAAAGTGTCCGATGTGTCTGCCATAATGTTGCAATCATGATAAAAATCGCTGATCGCCGCCATAACTAGTAAAAAAAAAATATTATTAAAAATGCCATAAAACAGTCCCCTATATTGTAGAAGCTATAACTTTTGCGCAAACCAATCAATAAACGCCTATTGCAATGTTTTTTACCAAAAAATATGTAGAAGAATACGTATCGGACTAAACTGTGGAAAAAAATGTTTTTTTATATATTTTTTAAGTGGTTAACAAAAAAAATTTACATTTTTAAAAAGAACAATATTTTTTTATTTTCTGCTATAAAACATTCCCAATCAAAAAATGTAAAAAATCGAATTTCTTCATCATTTTATGTCAAAATGTATTCTGCTACATATTTTTGGTAAAAAAATCCCAGTAAGCGTATATTGATTGGTTTGCAGAAAAGTTATAGCGTCTACAAACTATAGAATACATTTATGGCATTTTTTTTTTACTAGTAATGGTGGCGATTAGTGATTTTTAGTGGGACTGCGACATTGCAGTAGACAGATAGGACACCTAACTGATATTTTTTACATTTTTTTGGGGAACCAGTGACATTAATACAGTGATCAATGCTAAAAATATGCACTGACATTGTACTAATGACACTGGCAGGGCAGGTTAACATCAGGGGCAATCAAGGGGATAACTGTGTTCCCTGGGTGTGTCTACCAACTGTGGGGGATGGGCTGCCTGGGATAACACAGAGATCCGTCTTCCTGCATACCAGAAAAACAAGATCTCAGTGTAATCCCCTGTCAAAATAGAGATCTGCCTTGTTTACTTTGGCAGATCCCCATTCTGTTTCTGCAGGGAACGATCTTGGGCGGACAGTGGACATCGAGTCCGCTGGACCCACTGATTGGCTTCCTCACTGACCAATCAGTGCACGCATTCCCACAGAAGCTAGTGCATGAACTGCCGTACCGGTACGGTGATTAACTGTGACAGGTGGTCAGCAAGTAGATATAGCACACTGCAGTGCATGTTAGGTGCCTTACTGTTTGTTATGGGTGCATAATTTTGTATGTTGGGATGATTTTAAAAATGAATAGCACTGCGACCCCTCCTATCACAATTTGGATTAGCAGCAAGCATGGGAAGTGTCATTATGGGGGATTTTAATTATCCAGACATAGACTGGGTGGAAGGAACCGTACATTCAACTAAAGCTCGCCAGTTCCTAAATGTCTTGCAGGACAATTTCATGGGTCAGATGGTAAATGCAACAACTGGAAACAAAGTGTTACTAGACCTACTGATTACCAACAATACAGACCTGATCACGTATGGGGAAATACGGGGAAATTTAGGAAACATCGATCACAGGTCAATTCTTTTCAGTATAAATCACACAAATAGGAAACATAAGGGGAATACAAATACACTGAATTTCAAAAGGGCCAACTTCCAGAAACTACACTCCTTGCTAGAAGATACTAAATGGGATAAAATATTAGGAGCAAAGAACACATAGGAAAAATGGGTATGCTTTAAGAGCATCTTAAATAAGGGTATTAGCCAGTGCATCCCAATGGGAAATACATTTAAAAGAGCTAACACAAGTCCTGGGTGGCTTAACTCCAATGTAAGAATGCATATAAAAGCAAAGGAGAAGGCCTTCAAAAAATACAAGGCTGAGGGATCATCATCAGCATCCCAACTTTACAAAGAATGCAACAAGAAATGTAAGGGTGCAATCAGGACGGCTAAGATTGAACACATAGCACATAGCGGAGGAGAGTAAAAAAAATCCCAAGAAATTCTTATAGTACATAAATAGTAAGAAAGGGAGGTCAGATCATATTGGTCCCATAAAGAATGATGAAGGGAATCTGGTTACTAAGGATGGAGAGATGGCAAAGGTATTGAATTTATTCTTCTCCTCAGTCTTCACGAGGGAATCGGAGGGCTTCAGCAACCAAAACTGCATGACACGTCACAGAAAGCACCCTCATGGCTAACAGAGGACAAAAATAGAAATAGATTTGAAAAACTTAAAATTAAATAGTGACTGGGACCAGATGTCTTGCACCCGAGGGTCCTTAAGAAACTCAGTCAAGTAATTGATAGACCATTGTTCTTAATTTTTACGAACTTTATACTGACTGGAATGGTACCAGCTGATTGGAAAAAAGCCAATGTAGCACCAATATTTAAAAAAGGGCCAAGATACATCCCTGGGAATTACAGACCAGTTAGCCTAACTTTAATTGTATGCAAGCTCTTGGAGGGGATGATAAGGGACTATATACAAGAGTTTAGTAATGACAACGGTATCATTAGCAGTAATCAGCATGGATTCATGAAGAATCATTCCTGCCAAAACAATCTATTAACCTTCTATGAGGAGGTGAGCTGTCATCTTAAGGAAGGCCTGTAGACGTGGTGAATCTGGATTTTGCAAAATCATTTGATACAGTTCCCCATAAACTTTTACTGTACAAAGTAAGGTCCATTGGCATGGACCATAGGGTGAGTACATGGATTGAAAACTGGCAACAGTGGCGAGTTCAGAGGGTAGTGATAAATGGGGAGTACTCAGAATGGTCTGGGGTGGAAAGTGGGGTCTCCCAGGGTTCTGTCCTGGGACCAATCCTGTTTAATTTATTCATAAACTACCTGGAGAATAGGATAAACAGCTCAATCTCTGTATGTGTGGACGATACTAAGCTAAGCAGGGCAATAACTTCTCCGCAGGATGTGGAAACCTTGCAAGTAGATCTGAACAAATTAATGGGGTAGGTAACTACTTGGCAAATGAGGTTTAATGTAGAAAAATTTTAAAATAATGCATTTGGGTAACAAAAATATGAATGCAATCTACTCACTGGGGGGAGAACCTCTGGGAAAATATAGAATGGAAAAGGACCTGGGGGTCCTAGTAGATGACAGGTTCCACAATGGCATGCAATGCCAAGCTGCTGCAAGCAAAGCAAACAGAATATTGGCGTGCAATAAAAAGGGGATTAACTCCAGAGATAAAATGATAATTCACCCACTCTACAAGACTCTGGTCCGGCCGCACCTGGAGTATGCCAGTTCTGGGCACCAGTCCTCAGGAAGGATGTGCTGGAACTGGAGAGAGTCCAGAGAAGGGCAACAAAACTAATAAAGGGACTGGAGGACATTAGTTTTGAGCAAAGGTTACGGGCACTGAACTTATTCTCTCTAGAGAAGAGACGCTTGAGAGGGGATATGATTTCAATGTACAAATACCGTACTGGTGACCCCACAATAGGGATAAAACTTTTCTGCGAAAGGGAATTTAATAAGACATGCGGCCATTCACTAAAATGAGAAGAAAAGCGGTTCAACCTTAAACTGCGTAGAGGGTTCTTTACTGTAAGAGCGGTAAGGATGTGGAATTCTCTTCCACAGGCAGTGGTTTCAGCTGGGTGCATCGATAATTTCAAAAAACGATTAGATAAGCACCTGAATGACCACAACATACAGAGATAGACAACGTAATACTGACATAAAATCACACACATAGGTTGGACTTGATGGTCTTTTTTCAACCTTGCCTACTATGTAACTATGTAACTATGGTATGTGCAATGATGTAAGGCCTACTAAAAAGTTATTTATTTATTTTTACCATATTGTATTACACCACATACAGTAGATCTGAATGGGCTCTCTATGCTAAGGCTGTTAAAGTGGTTAAACCCTTACAACACACTTTTTGCTACAGGTAAGCCTATAATAAGGCTTACTTGTAGCTACCCTGGATATCTCTTAAACCTGAACGGTTTAGGAGAATATCCCCTGTATTTGCATGTGCTGATGTAATCGGCACATGTGCACTGAAGCAATGGCACGTACGTGCCGTTGCTTTCAGTGAGTGTGCCATTACCGGCGGCTCCCATGCGCATGCGCAGGAGTGACTTCATCACGGCTCCGGCCAATCACAGCGCCGGAGCCACAATACCCGTAAGTAACTCCGGGATGACATGTCACTGGCCGGTGCTGTGTCGGGAACCGTAGCGGGGGCTTCGTTCCCAGGTGAGTATTACATAATGAGCTAGTATGCTATTCATACTAGCTCAATATGCCTTTGCCTTGCAGGTCTTTGTTTTTTGTTTTTTTACTGCCAGGGTTTACAACCACTTTTAGGCTACTTTCACACTGAGGCGCTGGATGCACTGGCGGTATAGCGGCGCTATTTTTAGCGCCGCTATACCGTTTTTTTGCTGCGATTTGCGGGCGCTAGCGGGGGTATTTTAAACCCCGCTAGCGGCTGAAAAAGGGTTATAGACGCCCGCAATAACGCCTCTTTGCGGCGTTTTGCGGGCGTATTGGAGGCGCTACCCCATTGATTTCAATGGGCAGGGGTGCTATAGGAGCGCTATTTTTAGCGCTCCTATTGCGCCTCAAAGATGCGGCTTGCAGGAGTTTTTTTACCCTCCTGCAAGCGCAACGCTCCAGTGTGAAAGCCCTCGGGCTTTCACATTGGATACTATTGAACGGCTTTTTTGGGGCGCCGTGCAGGCGCTATTTTTAGTGCAATAGCGCCTGCAAAGCGCCTCAGTGTGAAAGGGGCCTAAGTCACACTGAAGACAAGCAGGCTATTATACCTACATTTGCTGCATTTTCTTAGCGATTGCACACCATAGGTGCATGACATTGTCAGCATTGATGCTGTTACTTCATGTGAATTTCAATGCTAATACAACGCTTTTGGATTAGAAAAAAAAAATTACAACTGCTGAGAGCGTTTGGGTAATATACAGCTCCACCAGCCCCTTGATGAGCAGCACTGGAAAACCCACCACAACACAGCCCAAAATGTACTCTTTCCTAAACACACTGCTACACACAAGCTCACATGCACAAGGCATTACGCTAACCTTTGGTTGCTGACAGATTCTAAAATTGAAAATGTCACCTACTATAGGGGCAAAGTCAACAACCCTGAATTACTGAAGACAATTCAATTATTAGAAAGCTTGTGGTGAACAATGGCAATCGGCAAATACACTGTGACCATAATGATTGATAATTACAACACTGAGAGAGATGTGAGAAAAATGAATGACATTGTTTGACTAAAGTGATGATTATGATGAGGTGGAACACCCTGTGGTGGATACTGTGACTGTGATTTTAAGATGATAATGAGTGAGAGCAACCTTGAGGCCCCGTTCACACCTATGCAAATTGATGCGTCTTAAACCGCATCCAATTTGCATAACATTATAAAATACATTGATTTTAATGAGGCTGGTTCACATATGTGCGATGCATTCGCACTGCGCATTGCCCAAAAAACGTGTGCGATTTCTAGGCATTAGGGTGCGGCTCAGGTGCGAATTCAGGCCCATTATCTTCTATGGGCACGCATCTGATTCGCAGATGTGTTCAGTTCTCAACAGAATTTCTCTCCTTCTCCTCACTACACTTCCCCCCACCCCCTCTCCTCTCCAAGGTCACCAAATGCGCAGCTAAAATGCAGATGATCCACTGAACGGCTCTCTTATCTCTTTGTAGAGATAAGAGAGCTGGAATTCGCACCGCACAAGTGTGAACCCAGCCTCAGTGTACACAGTGTCTGTAAGCCACTGCAATGGATGGAGGTTCTGAGTGGCAGTTGAGAGATCTTGGGTGGACACAAAAGAGGTTGGGAGAGCATCCAAAGCACAAACCATAAGCGGCAATTAGGAAAGTTGCCAGCTTTTTTTTTATATGTTAACTATCTAAAATTGGATATATATGTCAAACAAATTTGAGCAATCCAGGACTAGCCCAGATTCGGACAAATTGGTTTACTCATCTCCTGCTCAAACTGATACAAAGTGATAGTGGCACAGACATGTCAGTGAAATGAAATCTCTACCAACAGGGCTAACAAATAGATAGCTGCATATACATATCTTTCAAGCTCTGGTAGCAGAGATAGGACACAACCCCCACTCCTCCCCTCTATCCCACAATATAAAGGTCAGTGTCTGAGTGATGACTCAGCATTCCCAGAAATCAGGCCCGGACTGGGACAAAAAATAGGCCCGGGCATTTTAGACTGAGCAGCCGGAGGGGGTCGCGGCGGCGGTCGCGGCGGCGGCGCTTTGCGGCGGCGGTTAATGATGGAATGTGGGGTTCCAGCACCTTGTACCTCTGGACCCCTTTACATTACACAGCACCCTGTACATCTGTACCCCTTTAAATTACACAGCACCCTGGACCCCTTTACATTACATAGCACTGCACCTCTGGACCCTTTTACATTACACAGCACCCTGCACCTCTGGGCCCCTTTACCATACACAGCACCCTACACCTCTAGACCCCTTTACATTACACAGCACCCTGGACCCCTTTACATTACATAGCACTGCACCTCTGGACCCTTTTACATTACACAGCACCCTGCACCTCTGGGCCCCTTTACATTACATAGCACCCTGCACCTCTGGACCCCTTTACATTACACAGCACCCTGCACCTCTGGACCCCTTTACATTACACAGCACCCTGCATCTCTGGCCCCCTTTACATTACACAGCACCCTGCACCTCTGGACCCTTTTACATTACACAGCACCCTGCACCTCTGGACCCCTTTACATTACATAGCACCGCAGCTCTGGACCTCTTTACATTACACAGCCCCCCACAGTTTGTTACACAGACACCCCCTAACAGTTCTGGACCCCCTGCATGTTACACAGACCTCTCTACAGTACAGACCCCCTCCCTACAGTGCAGACCCCCTCCCTACAGTACAGACCCCCTTCCTACACTACAGACCCCCCTACAGTACAGACCCCCCTCTAGAATACAGACCCCCCCTACATTACAGACCCCCTACAATACAGAACCCCCCTACATTTCAGACCCCCCCTACATTTCAGACCCCCTTCAATACAGAACCCCCCTACATTACAGACCCCCTACAATACAGAACCCCCCTACAATACAGACCCCCTACATTACAGCCCCCCCCTACATTACAGAACCCCCTACATTACAGACCACCCTACATTACAGACCCCCTTCCTACAGTACAGACCCCCCTACATTACAGACCCCTCTACAATACAGACCCCCCTACATTACAGACCCCCCTCTACAATACAGAACCCCCCTACAATACAGACCCCCCTATATTACAGACCCCCTACAATACAGACCCCCCTACATTTCAGACCCCCCTAAAATACAGAACCCCCTACATTTCAGACCCCCCCTACAATAAAGAACCCCCCTAAATTACAGACCCCCCTACAATACAGAACCCCCCCTACATTTCAGACCCCCCTACATTTCAGACCCCCCTACAATACAGAACCCCCTACATTTCAGACCCCTTCAATACAGAACCCCCCTACATTACAGACCCCCTACAATACAGACCCCCCTACATTACACACCCCCCTACATTACAGACCCCCCTACAATACAAACCCCCCTACAATACAGAACCCCCCTACATTACAGACCCCCCTAAAATACAGAACCCACCTACATTTCAGACCACCCTACAATACAGGAAGGACTTTTCCAAGGTGTTTGTTTGGTTTTTTTTACATTTTTTTACACTTTCTTTGTGAAATGGTAGGGGTACAATGTACCCCTTACCAATTCACATAGGGGGGGCGGGATCTGGGGGTCCCCTTTGTTAAAGGGGTCTTCCAGATTCCGATAAGCCCCCTGCCCGCAGACCCCCACAACCACTGGGCAAGGGTTGTGGGGATGAGGCCCTTGTCCCCATCAACATGGGGACATCCTCCCCATGTTGAGGGCATGTGGCCTAGTACGGTTCAGGAGGGGGGGGCGCTCTCTCGTCCCCCCCTCTTTTTCTGCAGCCTGCCAGGTTGCGTGCTCGGATAAGGGTCTGGTATGGATTTTTGGGGGGACTCCACGCCATTTTTTTTTCATTTGGGGTGGAGTTCCCCTTAAAATCAATGCCAGACCTGAAGGGCCTGGTATGGATATTTGGGGGAAACCGCACGCATTTTTTTAAAAATTTGCGGCGGGGTTCCCTTTAATATCTATACCAGACCTGAAGGGCCTGGTAATTGAATTTGGGGGGGACCCCCACGCTTTTTTTTTTTTTTATCAATGACTTTTCTATGTATTGCCGGGAGCCGACAATTCATTAATAGCCGCGAGTGAGTTTTAAATGACTTTTTTTCCTTCAGAAATGACATTTTGTGCAGGGACAGTTCTAAGCACGGGAAACAAGCGCGACTTTACATGCATATTATACACACCCCCCAGGTACGAAATTTAAAGGAATATTTCACTTTTATTGTTTCACTTTAAGCATTATTAAAATCACTGCTCCCCAAAAAACTGCAGTTTTTAAAACTTTTTTTTGCATTGATACATGTCCCCTGGGGCAGGACCCGGGTCCCCAAACACTTTTTATGACAATAACTTGCATATAAGCCTTTATAATTAGCACTTTAGATTTCTCCCATAGACTTTTAGAATTTGCCGCGAACACCCCAAATTGTTCGCTGTTCGGCGAACGGGTGAACAGGCAATGTTCGAGTCGAACATGAGTTTGACTCGAACTCGAAGCTCATCCCTACTGAGCTCATAGCCAGGGGAGGGCTGGCAGTCTTAGGCCTGGTAGGCAAGTCCAGTCAAGTGGCCCATTAAACCACCGAATCAGCTCACCATCCATCTACACCACATTCCCTGCACAGAGAGAGAGGGAGACTGCTCCATATTGCCCCAGAGAGATAGAGAGAGAGACCATTTGATACTGCCTGCACAGAGAGAGAGAGGCCACTTGGCACTGCCTGCACAGAGAGAGAGAGACCGCTTGACACTGCCTGCACAGAGAGAGAGAGAGACCATTTGACACTGCCTGCACACAGAGAGAGAGAGACCGCTTGACACTGCCTGTACAGAGAGAGAGAGGCCACTTGGCACTGCCTGTACAGAGAGAGAGAGACCGCTTGACACTGCCTGCACAGATAGAGAGATTGCTCCACATTTCCCTCAGTGCAAATCGGTCACTCTCTGTGGGGGCAGTGCGAAGGGGTCACTCTCTGTGGGAGAAGTGCAAAGGGGTCACTCTCTGTGGGGGAAGTGCGAAGGGGTCACTCTCTGTGGGGGAAGTGCGAAGGGGTCACTCTCTTTGGGGGAAGTGCGAAGGGGTCACTCTCTTTGAGGGAAGTGCGAAGGGGTCACTCTCTGTGGGGGCAGTGCGAAGGGGTCACTCTCTGTGGGGGCAGTGCGAAGGGGTCCCTCTCTATGGGGGCAGTGCAAAGGGGTCACTCTCTGTTGGGGCAGTACGAAGGGGTCACTCTCTGTGGGGGCAGTACGAAGGGGTCACTCTCTGTGTGGGGCAGTATGAAGGGGTCACTCTCTGTGGGGGCAATGTGAATGGGTCACTCTCTGTGGGGGCGAAAGTTTTCTAGCCATCAGAATACATTGATCACTGCTGGCAGCTATAGCTGCCAGCATTGATCGCCAAAAAAAAAAGAAAAGAAAGACACGCTGGCTGTACTGAAGTCAGTTGATAGATTGAATTCTGTACAACCACATTCTGCACATATATAGATCGAAATTCTGCTGGTTCAGCAGAAAATTTTATCTGTCTATTGTGGCTTAGATACCTTTCACACTGACGGCGTATTGCAGGCGCTATAGCGTTAAAAATATCGCCTGCAATCCGCCCTCAAACAGCTGCTCCATTGTCTCCAGTGTGAAAACCCAGGGGCTTTCACACTGGAGCGTTGCGCTAGCAGGACGATAAAAAAAGTCCTGCTAGACGCATCTTTGGAAGGAGCGGTGTGTTTACGCTCATCCACCGCTCTTGCCCATTGAAATCAATGGGACAGCGCGGCTATACCTCTGGCAATGTGCTGCTGCAGCAGCGCATTGCGGGCAGTTTTAACCCTTTCTCGGCCACTAGCGGGGCAAATCCGCCCATAGCGTCGGCGGTAAAAATAGCGGAGTTTTACCGCCGACGCTATGGGTGGCTCAGTGTGAAAGGGGTCTTAAGTTCACCAGTCTCTGGGTTTAATAATATCCTCATATATTCTGAAAGGGGTGCTCCACTTAGGTGTAGAAATTCACTTTGAACTCCACCTTATTTTCAGAACTCTTTAGGTATTAGATGTGCAAACAATAAAATACCTACTGAGAGTAATGGAAACAAGGTGGAGTTCAAAGTGAAACGTACCATTACTTGGAGGGATTGGCATTTAGGGGGTTAAAACAGGCAGTGTTGAAATTTGATATCACCTCCTCTGCCTGTCACTTTTCAGTGGAGAGGCAGTGCCTGCTGCAAGTGAATACAAGCCTTTTTCCACAGCCATAGTCCCTCAGGCCTCGTACACACGACCGATTTTCTCGGCAAGAACCAGCAAGAAACTTGCTGGCAGAGAGGTCTTGCCGAGTAAATCGGTCGTGTGTACGCTGCTATCGGGTTTCTCGTCGAGAAAACCGACAAGAAACCTCGACGAGAAAATAGAGAACCTGCTCTCTATTTTCTCGTCGAGATTCTCCTCGGCATGTTTCTCGACGAGAAAAGTGAGTGTGTGTACACTTACCTGTCCTCCCGGAAGCCCGCGCATGTTCGAAATGAATTCGACGCATGCGCGGTAGCTTCCTAGGCATACGTAGGGTAGACCAAGATGGCGGCGACGGCATCGAATGTGACGAGCGCATGCTCGACGTAGTCTATGACGTCACCGCGTACACTCCTTTCAAAGAACCGCGGGTTCTTTGAAACGAGCGTGTGTACACTCGGCCGGGACAAGTTTCTTGTCCAAGAATCTCGTCGAAAAAAACGACATTTTTTTTCAACGAGAATCTCGGCCGTGTGTACGAGGCCTCAGACTTCTTTTAGGTTGCAAATTTTTGCTGCATTTTCTGGAAGTGCACCAAAGATGCAGCATGCAGGACGTTTTGTGCACTTTCACAACATACAGTAAAAATGTGTAATCTCTATGCAGGGGCGGATCCAGGGGGTGGGGCAACAGGGCAAGTCCCCCCCCCGAGACCATCTGTCACACTCACTTGCTTGCTCTGTTTTTTTTTTTTCCGCCTGATCTCCCGGACTTTGGGGATCCGGTACCGGCCGGCCATAGGTCCCCTGGCACACATGTAGCCCAATGTTTCCTCTACAAGTGTGCAAAGTTTGGAGTCTGGGGAACCTACGGCTGGGGAGCACTGAATTTTTAAAGCCGGGCACCCCTTCCATAGACTCCAATGTTAAACAGTAATTTCTCCGGTAAATTTGCAGACTTGGTACTGGCCGGTCGTAGGTCCCCTTGACCCCAAACTTGGCACACATGTAGCCCCATGTCTCCTCTACAAGTGTGCAAAGTTTGGTGTCTGTAAAACCTACAGCCGGGGAGAAGCGATTTTTCAAACCCGGGCACTCCTTCCTAAGACTCCCATGTTAAACATTAGTCTAGTCATGGGCACAGCGAAGCATGGGCACAGTGAGGCATGGGCACAGTGAGGCACATTGAGGCATGCAGGTGGACACCCTAGGCTTATACTCGAGTCAATACGTTTTCCCAGTTTTTTGGGGTAAAATTGGGTGCCTCGGCTTATATTCGGGTCGGCTTATACTCGAGTATATACAGTACTTGTTCTGCGGCTGCCGCTGCCTCTCTGAGTCTCTCTCTCAGTTTCTCACATCAGCCGATCAGCAGCGCCGAGAGAGAGACTCGTCGAATGTAGTTACGCGGCGCACTGACATGATACCAGGAGCGGAGGAGGAGGTGGGTGGAGCCTCTTCCCTGAACTCGTTGCTAATGCCTGGGCCGCTTGGCATCTAGCAACGAGTGACGTCAGTGAGTCACGTCGGGCCGCCCTGCGGGCAGGTGCGATAGCGTGCGGCTCCACAGACGGGTAAGAAAGTGGGTGGCTCCGCTTGCGGCGCGGTTTGTGGGCGGCCGGCGCGGTTTGTGCGCAGACCGTGCTGCTCAGTGTGTTGGCAGTGCAGGTGAGAGTGAGAGAGCATGCTCAGTGTGGCAGCTGGCCAATCAGCTAGCCGGGAGTGGGGGAGCAGAGAGATGAGATCATCTCTCACCGCCCGTGCCTGCCCTGCACTCCTGTAGTAACTTCCGCCCTCACTGTGCAGGCAGCAGAGAGATTACATTATCTCTCTTCTGCCTGACTCTGGGAGTCTGGGACACAGCAAGAGACAACCAAAACTACACCTTAGCAGGCAAGTTAGTGACAATCCGCAAGGTGTGGCAGGCGACGTGGCAAGTGACAATCCGCAAATTGTGGCAGGTGACGTGGCAAATGACAATCTGCATCTGGTGGCAGGCAAGTGACAATCAGCAAGGTGTGGCAGGTGACGTGGCAAGTGACAATCCGCAAGGTGTGGCAAGTGACAATCCGCAAGGTGTGGCAGGTGATGTGGCAAGTGACAATCCACAAGGTGTGGCAAGTGACAATCCACAAGATGTGGCAGGTGCCCCTCCCGAGAAAAGACTCTGGATCCGCCCCTGTCTCTATGGGAATAGGGGCAACATGCAGGAAGACTGCCAGTACACCACCAGCACTGCAGACAAACCGCAGCATGCCAGTGTAAGTCCACATCATAACACCTAGGGCAAGCAAGGTACTGTCACAGGCTGCTAGGGAAAAAAAATCTTTAGCTGCAGAGAGAGCGAGAGAGGAGGAGCACTTACTTGGATGGTCACAGCCTCCAGGAGACTCACTGTATTTGAGCCGACTGCTCAGATTGAACTTTCCCGCCCAGTGCCCACACATCCTCACACATCCTCGGGCTGCCCAGGGAGTGGGCGGGGAAAGAGAGAGCAGGTCCAGCCATTCGTGTGGAGGAGGGAGGGGCTGGGTGGGGCTGTGCTGTGCTCTGTAGCACAGACTGTCAGCCCTGAGACATCGCTGGCTCACAGTACTGGATGGAGATGCCGCACTCAGCCAGCTCAAAAACTGCGCATGTGCGGTTCTGAGCTGGCGACACAGCGGCCTTTGTAGAGCATATGAGAGCAGCCCAGGGGGAAAATGCATCTCTGCCCCCCGCCCCAGCCCGCCCCTGCTCATAGCTTACCTTGGGTTGATTTGCAGAGGGTTCATTCAATCCTGATTGGAATTTGAAAACCCAAACTTAGCAGGGAATCCCTTTAACACCTTCCCACCCGGCCTATAGAAAAAGGACGGGCGGGCAGAAGCACTGTTGTTCTGGGAGAATGTCATATGATGTCCTCCCAGAACGTGCCTCTCGCACAGCCATGGGACCACGCAGTGGTATTATCTGTCACCGGCTGTGACTGATCACTGCCTTGGCCTGCTGCCAGTACTATAGGATCACTGTGACTAATCACAGCAGATCACATGACAATTGTAAGAAATGGATGGCTTCCTTTCATGCCATCCATTGTATACAATTGTGTTGCTAGCTGTGATTGTTCAAAGTGATCACATGGTATGGATATCCTTCTCTTGCATATGTTTTCTTTGTGAATTGTGTACAGTGCAAATTGATTTGGGGAATGGAAACATTTTAGCATGCTGTTGACTGAAAATGTTTACACAGCTTTAGAAATGTATTTTTAAATGTTTAGTGCAATGTTTTAAACATTATATACAAATTGCATAATGGGAATTTATAGTGATTTTACATTACAAGTTTTATTGAATTTTAAGATTGAAAATAAAAAATATATATAAACAGGGGAGCATGCATGCAGCTAACAATGTAGGACACTTTCTGATCACACTCTGCATCTCTGGGGCACTTACAGGATCTGTTAGAACCTACATTCATGCTCAAAATAAATTTATATTGCAAACAATTACGGCAGTAAAGTCCCCCTGTTGGCATTGTGGGAAGCAAATAAAGTGGTAATTAGGAGAGACTGTATTAAATTAGCTTTGAGTCTAAAATGCTAGAGGATGAATCGCCTTTGCTAATTAAAGGATAACTTCCAGAACTCTTTTAGGAGATCCCCTACCACATACAACAAATTAAAACATTAAAATGAGCCAAATGTGAACTTAAAGGGTAACTCCACTTTTGTGGGGAAAAACAAAATAGCAAATAAAAAAATTAAATAATATAGCATATACAATTGTGACTCAAGTCCTATTGTAAATTAATGTTATTAAAAATGACCTTTACTTTTCAATACACCCCTCCATCCTGTAATTTTCTGTAAAATGCAATGCAATATGGATACCTGGAGGTTTTCTGTACACAGACTGTGTACAGAATGCCCCCCAGAAACATAATTTCCTGCTTGTGTAATTGGCTCACTGATTTTCCCAGAAGTCTGCACTAAGATACAAGTCAAATATCAGGCATCCCCTGCAACAAAAATTATATTTTTGGTGAGATACTCTCAATAGGAAATCACGTCTAAAGGGATACAGACCCTGCAATTTTCCATGCAGGGACAGCAGCTAGTTTATAATTAAGAAACCACTCCCTTTAGATTACTTTACCACATGGACACAGACAAACACAGATGGATTTCTTCAGAAAAACAAAAGGTAGGAATCTGCAACAAAGTTTGTTAAAATTCTTGCAATGTACATAGGTCACCCAAAGGAGAATGTTTTTTTCGCAAAAAACGTGAAGTTACTCTTTAAGTTAGTTCTAGTAGATCAGGCTGTTAAACAAATCAGGTGAACTAAGATACATTTTACTTGAAAGAAAATAATCAAGATTAGTGATGAGCCGAACACCCCCGGGTTCGGTTTGCACCAGAACCCGCGAACGGACCGAAAGTTCGCATGAACTTTAGAACCCTATTAAATACAATGGATGCGAACGTTCGAAATCTAAAGTGCTAATTATAACAACTATTATGCATGTTATTGTCCTAAAAAGGGTTTGGGAACCCGGGTTCTGCACCAGGGGACATGTATCAATGCAAAAAGAAGTTTTAAAAACGGACGTTTTTCAGGAGCAGTCATTTTAATGATGCATAAAGTGAAAAAAAAAAGTCAAATATTCCTTTAAATATCGTACCTGGGGGGTGTCTAAAGTATGCCTGTGAAGTGCCACGTGTTTCCCGTGTTTAGAACTGTCCCTGCACAAAATTACATTTCTAAAGGAAAAAAAGCCATTTAAAACTGCTTGCGGCTTTAATGTAATGTCTGGTCCCGGTAATATGGATGAAAATCTTTAAGAAAAATGGCATAGCTACCCCATCACACCCCCCCCCCCCCCACCCCAGCCCATTACCAGCCCCTTTGGGTCTTGTATGGATATTAAGGGGAACCCCGCACACAAAATAAAAAAGGCCCTATATACTCTGAACAGCCGTATACAGGCGGTGCATACAAGACAGGGACTGTAGGTTTGTTCTTAGGTAGAATCTGTTTGTAATTTTGAACAGGTACATTGCTTAAGTGTAGCTCCAGCCAAAAAATCTATTTTTAAGCTTTTTGGAAAACATAGGGAAGGGTTATCACCCCTGTAACATTTGTTTTGCTGTTTGTGCAGTGTGCACCTGTTCAGAACAGTTCACCTCACTTTCCGTCCTAATGACAAATGTTTTTTGAAAATTTGGGGTTTTTATTGAAACAAGAATTGGTGATAAAGCATCAGTGGAGAGGAGACACTTTTTTTCCCATATTAACTCTTACAGGAGAGAATTTGCCTTCCTAGGGGTAGATTTCCTCTCACTTCCTGTTGTATCCTTCCGTTTGCAAGGAGGAGTCGTTTGTAAGTTGAATGTTTGAAAGTAGGGGCCTGCCGTATATACTCAGCTGAAATTTGCCCCTTACATGTTGGTCTTGCCACAACACTGTGAGCCCTCACAGTTACTCTTGGTGGACGCATGAATGGGCCCTGCTGTGAGTTATTAGATCAAGAATTGTAATTGCATGCCCCTGTTGAACAGGGGCTGAAAAATTGGGCCTTTGGTGGTGGTGGTGGTGGTGTTGACACAACACTGTAAGGCCTCACAGTTACTCTTGGTGGGCGCAGGAATGGGCCCTGCTGTGAATTATTAGATCAAGAATTGTAATTACATGCCCCTGTTAACCACTTCAATACAGGGCTTTTTGTACCTATTCAATACCGGGCCTATTTTGGCACTTCTCTCCTACATGTACAAATCATCATTCTTTTGCTAGAAAATTACTCAGAACCCCCAAACATTATATATGTTTTTTTAGCAGACACCCTAGGGAATAAAATGACGGTCATTGCAACATTTTTTCTTGCACAATGTTTGCGCAATAATTTTTCAAACGCCTTTTTAAAAAAAAAAAAGGTTTCATGAATTAAAAAATAACAAAACAGTAAAGTTAGCCCAATTTTTTGAGAAAATATGAAAGATAATGTTACGCCGAGTAAATAGATACCTAACATGTCACGCTTTAAAATTGCGCACACTCATGGAATGGCGCCAAACTTCGGTACTTAAAAATCTCCATAGGCGACGCTTTAATTTTTTTTACAGGTTACCAGGTTAGAATTACAGAGGAGGTCTAGTGCTAGAATTGTTGCACGCGCTGTAACGCACGCGGCGATACCTCACATGCGTGGTTTGAATGTCGTTTACATATATGGGCGACTTACGTGTGCATTCGCTTCTGATCGCGAGCTACCGGGGACAGGGGCGTTTTAAAAAAATTTTTTTTTTTTTTTTTTTTTTTCACTTATTTTATTTTTTTTTACAATGATTTTACTTTTTTTTTATCACTTTTATTCCTATTACAAGGAATGTAAACATCCCTTGTAATAGGAATGTGTGTGACAGGTTCTCTTTATTGAGAGATGCGGGGTCAATAAGACCCCACATCTCTCCTCCAGGCTGGAAAGCATGAGATCAGTGAAAATTTTTTCACTGATCTCATACTTACAGCCGCAATGGCGGCTTTGTTTACATTTGAGACCCGGGCGTGACGTCATCACATCGCGCCCGGGCCTCCGACGATCATAGAGATGACTGGTGACCATCTGGTCACCAGTCATCTCTATGCTCACCACGTGACCCCACCAACGACGCCAGAGGATTCGCTCCGGGTCCCCGATCGCACGGGGGAGCCCGGAGAAGCACCGGATAGCGGTGGGAGGGGGGGTGTCCCTTCCCGCCGCCTATAAGAACGATTAAGCGGCGGAACCGCCGCTATGATCATTCTAATTGTGCACAGAATCGCCGGCACTTCAAAAGGATATCTGAATGATGCCTCTAGCTGCAGGCATCATTAAGATATCCCCCTACAAAGCCGAGGAAGTCATATGATGTCCACCCAGGATGGGAGATCCCATCTGTGGACGTCATTTGACTATGGCTGGGTAGGGAAGTGGTTAAACAGGGGCTGAAAAATTGGGCCTTAGCCACTGGTGCTGGTGCCACGACACTGCAACCTCTCCCAGATACTCTAGTTGGAGTGCAGGAATGAGCCCTGCTGCAAAGCATTGCATAAAAAATTGTAATTACATGCCCCTGATAAACAGGGGCTGAAAAATTGGGCCTTAGCCACTGATGGCGGCACCCAGAAACAAAAATGTTCTTCCAAGCTATCATCATCAATCGGATCATTGAGGAGGAGGAGGATAGCCAGTCAACATAACAGGACAGTCTCTCAGCATCACCATCAGTCTTGAAGGGATGTGACATTTGAAAATAAATTATTCTGTTATATCAGCTTCAGGTGTTTGGTAGCTGGTGGTGATCCAAGACTGGTTCATCTTTATGAAGGTCAGTCGATCAACCGAGTCGGTGGACAGGCGCACCCTGTGATCCGTGACAAATCCTCCAGCAGCACTGAATGTGCGTTCTGAAAGAACGCTGGATGCAGGACAGGCCAGTAGCTTAATTGCATACTGTGCAAGCTCTGGCCAGTGATCCATCCTCAAGACCCAGTAAGCCAGAGGATTTTCGGTGGGGAAGGTGTCCAAGTCTGACCTTGCCCCTAGGTATTCCTGCACCATGTATATCAGACGCTGGCGATGGTTGCTGGAACCGATCATACCTTGGGGCTGCGGACTAAAGAATTGTCTGAACGCATCGGTCAGACGGCCACCTTCCCCACCGCTCCTTCTTTGACTGACCGAAGCCTCAGCAACTCGTTGTCCAGGACCAGGAGTTTGTAACCTCCCAGTCTCTGGGAACGCGTTGCACAGACCTTTCTGCAAGGCCTCCCGGAGTTGTCTCATCCTCTGCTCCCTCTGCGACGGTAAGATAAGGTCCGCAACCTTGCCCTTGTACCGTGGATCAAGGAGAGTTGCCAGCCAGTAATGGTCCCTCTCCTTGATCCGAAGAATACGAGGATCCTTCCGCAGACTTTGCAGGATCAGGGAGGCCATGCAGCGTCGGTTAGCTGAGGCATTCGGTCCGGAGTCCTCTGGGTCACTAAGGACGACATGATCCGCAGCCACCTCCTCCCAGCCATGTACAAGTCCACTGGTTTCTTGGGACTGTAAATCATCCCTAAAAGACTGCTGCTGATGATGCTGAGTGCCAGGCTCCACCTCCATGCTGACACAATCCTCCTCCTCCTCCTCTTCCTGTGCGATGGGTGGGACAGAAGGAACACTGTCTGGGTAAAGGGGGCCTTGAGAGGCAAGGAAGTCCTCCACTTCCTGCCTCTGTTCTGCCTCAAGTGCCCTGTCCATTATTCCACACAGCGTATGTTCCAACAGGTGGACAAGAGGTACAGTGTCACTGATGCATGCACTGTCACTGCTCACCATCCTCGTGGCCTCCTCAAATGGTGCCAGGACAGTGCATGCATCCCTGATCATGCCCCACTGGCGTGGTGAAAAAAACCCGAGCTCCCCTGACCCTGTCCTGGTGCCGTAGTCGCACAGGTACTCATTGATGGCCCTCTGCTGCGTGTGCAGCCGCTGCAGCATGGCCAACGTTGAGTTCCACCTGGTGGGCATGTCACATATAAGGCGGTTCTTGGGCAGGTTCAACTCCTTTTGCAGCTCAGCCAGGCGAGCACTGGCATTATAAGATCTGCGGAATTGCACACAGACTTTCCTGGCCTGCCTCAGGACATCCTGTAAGCCCGGGTACCTGCCCAAGAACCGCTGCACCACCAGGTTAAGGACGTGAGCCACACAGGGCACATGGGTCAGTTGTCCCTGTCGGAGGGCGAAGAGGAGGTTGGTACCATTGTCGCAAACCACCAGTCCTGGCTTAAGCTGGCGTGGCGTCAACCACCTCTCGGCCTGCCCCTGCAGAGCAGACAGAACCTCTGCCCCAGTGTGGCTCCTGTCCCCCAAACACACCAGCGCAAGCACGGCATGGCATCTTTTTGCCTGCGTACTTGCGTAGCCCCTTGAACGCCTACGGAGCACCGCTGGTTCCGAGGACAAAGCACAGGAAGAGGCCATGGAGGAAGAAGAAGAGGAGGGGGTGGAGGAGAGAGGTGTGTCACAACCAGTAGTAGCATTTTGGAGGCGTGGCGGCGGAACAACCTCCAACACTACTGCACCTTGTCCTGCATCCTTTCCAGCTGCCAAAAGAGTGACCCAATGGGCCATGAAAGAAAGGTAACGTCCCTGTCCATGCCTGCTGGACCATGAGTCAGCGGTAATATGCACCTTAATGCTGACCGCCCTGTCCAGCGAGGCCAAGACATTGCCTTCCACATGCCGGTAGAGAGCCGGAATCGCCTTCCGTGAGAAAAAGTGGCGTTTGGGAACCTGCCACTGAGGAACAGCACATTGCACAAACTCACGGAAGGGGGCCAAGTCTACCAACTGAAAAGGCAACAGTTGAAGCGCTAGCAATTTAGCCAAGCTAGCATTCAACCGCTGGGCATGTGGATGGCTGGGAGTGAACTTCTTTCGATGGTCCAGCAGCTGGGGCAGGGAAATTTGCCTGCTAGAATCGGACGTCGGTGTACTGCTAGCAGAGTGCCCGCAAGTACTTGGCTGTGACACACCTAATTCTACACCTTCATTCCTCTCAGTGCAGGTTTCAGAGAGGACTGAAGGTATAGTGGGGTTGGAGATCCCAGCTGATGCGGTGCAAGGAGAGGTCCGCTTTGTTATTTGGTGTGGGTCTTTAAGGTAGGCTTGCCAACGAGCTGCATGGCAGGTCAACATATGTCTGGTCAAGCATGTGGTGCCCAAGCGGGTGATGTTTTGGCCACGCGATATAGGCTTGAGACATATGTTGCAAACAGCAGCTGTGCAATCTGATGCACTCGACTCAAAAAAGGCCCACACCAAAGAACTTTTTGAATAACGGGCAGAGGCAGTGCCCTGCACAGGCGGAGCTCTGCGGTGTGATTCCGTCGGTGTGCTGCCCTTACGCTGGCCCCCCGAGGGCATCCTGCCTCGTTGGAGATGTGCCTCCTCCTCATCCTCCTCCTCCTCCTCCTCTCTCCTATTATGCACCCACCTGGAGTCAGTGACCTCATCATCCCCTCCCTCCTCATCACGGGAGCCAATCTGGCAGTATGCTGCAGCTGCTGGAACATGACTGCCAGATTGGTGTCCTTCTTGAGCATCCCCTCTCTCTGCTCTCACGCTACTGCCTTTCTCTAGCTGGGTATCATCATCAGACCCTTCGAAACGCTGGGCATCCTCCTGGAGCATGTACCCAACACTGTGCTCAAACAGTTCGGGGGACTCCTCAGGAGGACATGGTTGGTCTAGGGAAGGAGTGACCGATGATGACATTGATACCAGGAAAGAGGACACTTTGGCAGCTGCTTTGCCAGTACCCTGAGCCTGGGTGAGAGAGGATGAGGAGGATGAGGATGAGGAGGGCTTGGTCATCCACTCTACCAAGTCTTCGGCATGATGCGGCTCAACACGTCCAGCTGCCGAAAAGAAGGACAAGCGTGTCCCATGGCCACGTGCTGATGGCGATGCACCACGTCTACGACCAGCACTGTTGTCTCTAGACACAGAGCCTGCTTGCCCTCTTTTATTGGCTCCTGACTGTCTGCCTCTCCTTGTTTGCCTTCCAGACATTCTAATGGCCTGCAGGGAGATGGGAAAACCAGCAATAAGGCCTAGCTTCAGGAGTATATTTTGCAGGAATCACACTACGCCCGCTGTAAGTGCTACAAATGCCTGTTGGTGTAACACACCAGGAAAACACAGCAATACAGGCTAACTTCAGGTGTATAATGTGCAGGAGGCACACTCCACCCGCTGTAAGTGCTGCAAATGCCTGTTGGTGTAACACACCAGGAAAACACAGCAATACGGGCTAACTTCAGGTGTAATATGATCAGGAGGCACACTCCGCCCGCTGTAAGTGCTGCAAATGCCTGTTGGTGTAACACACCAGGAAAACACAGCAATACAGGCTAACTTCAGGTGTATAATGTGCAGGAGGCACACTCCGCCCGCTATAAGTGCTGCAAATGCCTGTTGGTGTAACACACCAGGAAAACACAGCAATACGGGCTAACTTCAGGTGTATAATGTGCAGGAGGCTTAGCAACAATGACACTGACACTGTCCCCTGCCTATAATTCTCTCTCCCTGTACACAAGGTTTAGCAAAGAATATGACACTGACACTGTTCCCTGCCTATCCTTCTCTCTCCCTGCACACAAGGTTTATCAAAGAATATGACACTGACACTCTCCCTGCCTATCCTTCTCTCTCCCTGCACACAAGAATAGCACAAAGAAAATCACACTGTCCCTGCCTATCCTTCTCTTTCCCTGCGCCGGAACACACTACACAAGGCCGCCGCGCTGGCGGCCTTTTATAGTGTGGGGCGTGTGCTAAACCCCCTCAGCTATAATTGGCCACAGGCAACCTGCCTGTGGCCAATTATGGCTCTCCTAGCTGCCGGCGCTGTGATTGGCCAAGCATGCGGGGTCACAGTGCATGCTTGGCCAATCACAGCGCCGGGATTGCACTGCGATGGCGCAGTGTATTGTGGGCCGTTCACGTCACTCGAATTTGGCGCAAACGGCCCAAATCGTTCGATGTTCGCCGAACGGTCGAACAGCCGATGTTCGAGTCGAACTTATGTTCGACTCGAACACCGAGCTCATCCCTAATCAAGATACCCTTTTAGCAGTTTTTCTCCTACTCAAAAGCCACTACATTTCCATCTCTCTAGCAGCACACTTGCTAGTAACCCAGCAAACATAGTCTCAGAATTCACTAATCATCTCTCTTTTCTTTATTCTTCTGCTAAACCTTTTTACCTACACTAATAGACAATCTGCTCTCCAAAATCAAACTCTGACAAACACAAGATCCCTTTAAGGATGCCATGAAACAACCTGTTGACTTACCTGAAGCGTTAAAAGCTATTAAGTATTTAAAACACAATAGGAGCCTTGGCTCAGATGGGTTCACCCCTAAATGCTATAAGAAATATGCAGACCTCATAGCCCCTATGTTGGTAGAGGTCTTTAACCACTTCAATACCGGGCACTTTCACCCCCTTCCTGCCCAAGTCATTTTTCAGCTTTCAGCGCTGTCACACTTTGAATGACAATTGTGCGGTCAGGCAACACTGTACGCAAATGAAATTTTTATAATTTTTTCCCCACAAATAGAGCTTTCTTTTGGTTGTATTTGATCACCTCTGCGGTTTTAATCTTTTGCGTTTCAAACAAAAGAAGAGGGACAAGTTTGAAAAAACACAATATTTTTTACTATTTGCTATAATAAATATCCATTTTTTTTTATCCAATTTTTTTCTCAGTTTAGGTCGATATGTATTCTACTACATATTTTTGGTAAAAAAAATTGCAATAAGCGTATATTTATTGGTTTGCGCAAAAGTTATAGCAGCTACAAAATAGGGGATAGATTTATAGCATTTTTATTATTTATTTTTTTACTAGTAATGGCGGTGATCAGCGATTTTTATCGTGACTGCGATATTGCGGCGGACACATCGGACACTTTTGACACATTTTTGGGACCATTCACATTTATACAGCGATCGCTGCTATAAAAATGCATTGATTGCTGTATAAATATGACTGTCAGGGAAGGGGTTAACACTAGGGGGCAATCAATGGGTTAAATGTGTTCCCTTGGAGTAATTCTTACTGTGGGGGGAGGGGACTGACTGGGGGAGGTGACCGATGGGTGTCCCTATGTACAAGGGACACACCATCGGTCTCCTCTCCCTGACAGGACGTGGATCTCTGTGTTTACACACAGAGATCCATGGTCCTGCTCAGTTACTGGGCTTGGGAAGGCGATCACTTCATATGACGTCCGCCCAGAACAAGAGAGTCTGCTTCTTGGACAACTGGTTAATAGATCTTTTAATAAATAGGATCATATCTTTGGCCTCAAATCCTTATTGGCAACACTTTGAATGATTCCAAAACAAAATACTGACAGGTCTAATTGGTCTAATTGGACAAACTTTCCTCATGTTCATTGCTTAATGTAGATGTTAAGTCATTAGCAAAAAGCTTAGCCACTAGGCTAAATATTGATATTGGCTGTCTAAGTCATAAAGACCTAGTGGGATTCATGCCTCTTTGCCAAGCAGGAGATATCATACACAGAATTGCTCTCCTGACCAGAGCCACACAACAGCAAAACATTTCATTTATGCTGCTGTTACTTGATATTAAAAAACATTATTTTATATCCCACAGAAATGAGGATTTGGACTGCAGTTTGGGTAGCTGCTCTTTATTCCTTCCCCATGACCCATGTTAAATATGCTGACTTCAAATTTGCAACTTTTCACAACTTTAGAGGTACAAAGTAAAAATGGCCCTACCAAAACTTACCAGAAAACACCAAGATATTACTGGTCATGCTTATGCATGCACACAATGGAAACATTTGTTTAGTTTCAGATTTGTTTGTTAAGGTAATCATTTAATTTAATCATATCCATTATGTTAGAATAATTCATTTTCGGAACCTGTTTCATATATTTGGATTAATTTTGTATATTTGTTGTTCAGAATCAATTAGTATTTCAGAAGTTATTTTGTAAGATTGGCTATATTCCTTTTAACATGTTAACTAATCAACCTCACTAACCATTTTGTTGAATATCCCCGCTGTCACTTTCTTGTACTGAACTGACATTACATTTACATTCTTCAGTCTAGTGCAGTAAATATACTATAAAACAACAGTTGAAGATATTTTCTAGGTCTGCCTGTTGTAAAGTCTATTTGCAAAACTCAAAAGCTCATGCTAAAATTTACACACAGAAGCGAGACAAAGCAGTAGGTCATCCCTTATTGGATTGATCAACCTGAAGGTTAAAATGATAAAACAAGGGGGGCAGGGCGGCGCCAGCGGAGACAGACATGCCCTGCTGAAGCTCCGTGACTCTTAGGACTCCACAGCCGAATAAAGCGCCCATTCAGCTCAGTTCCCGGTGGAACCAGGTGTGGGAACAGCTGGTGAGACAAAAAAGTATATTTATGTTTAGAAGGGGTGCCCACTTGAACAGGAAAACATTGAATTTCAAAGTCAGTCAGCCCAGAGCAGCATTGAAAATGGCACCTCCCCCTTCTCCTCACACAAGCACCTCACGAGCTGCTAAACAAAGACAGCAGAAACAGCAGAAGCAGCAGTACCAGGCTGCTCTTGTGGAGAATGACACAGATAATGATAATGACTATGAATATACTGACCCACTACAGGTCACCAACACAGATACCATTAACCCAAACATATTAAAGCAGTTTGAAAAGATGCTTCAGAAGGCACTTAAGAAAACTTCAGACCACATCACAAGCAGTTTGTCAAAGGAAATTAGGGAATTAGGTCAGCGCACTTTTGACCTAGAAGATAGAGTAGATGACATGGAAATTGATGTACAGTCCCACCTGCATGAACTAGAGAATTTAAAAGCAGAAAATCTCATCCTAAACTCACGTTTAGAAGACTTTGAGAATAGTGCCCGTTGTTCAAACTTGCGCATTCGTGGAATTCCTAAGGCAACTATTGATTTCCAGTCCATAGTAACTGCCCTATTTCAGGAGCTGCAGCCATCAATCACTATTGACTGCCTGGAGAGACAGAATTCAGAGGGCTCTGATCCCTCTCAAAGCTACAGGACCACGGCGAGACATTATAGTGACACTTCACTATTTCCGTACAAAAGAACAGCTTCTTGCCGCAGCCCATATAAAATACTCTCTTATATTCCAAGGCAATCCATATCAAATTTTTACTGACTTGTCTCCAACTACGGTTGCTAAAAGACGGGCACTGAAACCCCTCCTTCAGATCCTACAGCAAAACCAAATATTATATCAATGGGGTTTTCCATTTTCCATATGGTTTACACATCTAAGTTCAAAATATAGATGTAAATCAGCTGACGAATTGCAAAAGGTACTACAGGACCTTCACCTATTGGACAGATCATTCTCCTTGTCAGATACTTTACACAAGCAAACTGCATCCTACAAAGCAAATGAAACTTCTAACTCCAAAAGCAATGGAAATCATCACAGTCCTACTAAACGCTTTCGCTTCAACTCGCCTGACAGGAATCCTGCAGACACTATGGACTGAGAAACAGCTTTTTCATGTTTTATTTTGGAACTTCTCTCCACGGGAGCTCTGAGATTGCTCAATTTTTCTTTTTTTTTCTCCCCCCTTTTTTGTGAAGGCCTATCGGCCATTATCAGCACTATTACTTATAGTTCATCCCTATTTAAGCAAGTTCGCTGTTACATTATTTTTTTTTCTCTTGAATCTACCCTACACCACATATATAATTTTTTTTTTATATATAGACGGGTGCTAAAAGTTTTTTCTTCATTTTTCTTTTTTTCAATAAATGATTAAGTGGCTGTTGTGGTTCTGAGAGCTAGTTACTGCTCTCCCCACTACTCTGCCCTGGGTTTCTCCTCCTATCTGTTTTTGGAGGGGCTTCCTTGGATAGATTTTTGGACTCTGGGTTTGTACTTTCTAGTCCAGTACGCCGTATTTTTAATTGTTCTCTGCATACTTGATTTATCATTAAATGCTTATATGATTCTTCTTCCTATATTTTATTTTTCCATCTTTTCTATCTTTTCTTCTAGAACACAGTTCCTCCCCGGGGTAAGTATATTTAAATATTTTGCATATATATTGTATGTTTATATTGATTTCCTGATATGTGAATGGCCCCCTTAAATGTCTTATCTTTGAATGTGCAAGGCCTCAACATACCTCAAAAGCGCACAAAAGCATTTTGCTCACTAGCTTCAACAAAGGCACATGTAATTTGTCTCCAAGAGACCCACTTTACTAAAAATTCCACTCTTTAATATTTTGGCTCTTTGTACCCTCAGGTTTTTACAGCTTCGGCTGACACAAAGCAGCGTGGTGTACTGATAGCTTTTCATCGCACAACTCCCTTCTCACTTCAGACAGAGATCAAAGATCCTGAAGGGCGGTATCTCATACTTACTGGGCATATAACTGACTCTCCAGTTACTGTGGTGTCATATTACGCCCCAAATAAAACCCCTTAATCCTTCCTCTCTCACTTGTCACAGGTAGTTGAAACTTATAAAACTGGCACGCTACTAATTTGTGGAGATTCAAATCAAGTTCTTTATCCATTTTTAGACAAATCCCCTATTCCTAGCACACCTATCTCCTGTAAAAACACATTTCAACAATTACTCCAGCAACATCACTTATTAGATACCTGGCGAGAAGCAAACCCAGCTAAGCGACAATTTACTTTCTACTCACATCCTCACAATTCACTCTCCCGAATAGACCACATACTTATAAATGTACCTATGGCCCCTGAACTTCTCTTTTCCTCCATTACACCCTTCACATGGACTGATCATAGTGCAGTGTTAACCTCATTCACCTCTGCAATGAAAGCCCTATAACCACTGATAAAATTAACATGGCAATAAAATCTTTTAAGCTAAATAAACGTCCAGACCCAGACAGCTTTTCAGCCATGTATTATAAGAAATTTGCACATATATTAACCCCACTATTGACCGAAGCCTTCAATTCTATACTCTCTGGGCATTCCTTCCGACCTGAAACACTGACAGCTATTATTTCCATGATCCCTAAACCAAATTCAGATGAATCAGCTCCCTCCAATTACAGACCCATCTCTCTATTTAATTTGGACATAAAGCTTTTAGCAAAAGTTTTGTCAACACGTTTAAATAATATAATAGGATCTTTAATCCACAAGGATCAAGTAGGCTTTATCCCAATACGCCAATCTGGAGATGCGGTACGTAGAGTGGCCTTACCCATATTGCCCAAAAAAGACGGATACCTCTTTGCCTGTTATCCCTAGATATCAAAAAGGCTTTTGATACTGTATCATGGCCCTACCTCCAATTTGTTCTACAACACTGGTGATTTGGCCCCTACTTCCTTAGTTGGATCTCGTCACTGTATAACCACCCCAAAGCCTATGTGAAATATGCAGGTTATAAATCCAACCTATTTAACATCCTTCGAGGAACCCGTCAAGGTTGTCCTCTTTCCCCAATTCTATTTGCCCTTCTCATTGAACCCTTAGCTCAATCTATCCGTTCTGATCCATCTATTAAAGGCCTTGAGATAGCTGGACATCAGCATAAAATTAGCTTATTTGCTGACGACATTTTACTTTTTATGTCCTCTCCCCATATCTCTGCTCCTAACTTAATACAGAAGTTAGACCAATTTGCCCGTATTTCAGGTTTGCACGTCAATCTGCAAAAATCCTCAGCACTCAATATCTCCTTATCGTCCTGAGAAGTACAACAAGCACAGGTATCCCTTCCCTTTTCCTGGTCCACTGCGCGTCTACCTTACCTGGGAATCAACCTCACGTCTTATATTACAGGACTCTTCTCAGCCAATTACCCACCTATATTACGCCATATCACCTCTTTGTTAACACATTGGTCTTCTCTTCCTATATCGTGGATAGGTAAAATTAATATTATTAAAATGTCTATACTTCCCAAAATTCTGTACTTTTTTCGAGTTTTACCCATCTCTCTACCGGCATACTTCTTAAAAATACTACACAGTAGAATAACAAAATATGTTTGGGGTACATCTAAACCCCGTTTACCTAAGCATACTCTTTACCTCCCTAAATGTAAAGGTGGTCTGGGATTTCCTAATTTATCTACCTACTACACGTGGCCCAACTAGCACAATTAACCAAATACCATGCATCCTTGGAAATTCCTCTTTGGGTAACTCTAGAATCAATAGATTGCGATCCTTATTCTATCTCCAATCTTTTATGGCTGAGACCTTCTGATCATAAAATAATCACTAACCCAGTTACCAAAAACTCATTAACGATTTGGAACAGATTTAAAATAACACATGAGTTACAATCTCCTCACACTCCACTTTTATCATTTTATTAAAAATCCCCTTTTTTATCCTGCCTGGAAATTCCCCAAATATTTTAAAGCCTGGACTAACTCTAAATTAATCCATCTTCATGACCTGACGTTCCAAACTACATTTATACTGTTCCCAGATTTATGTAAAAAACATGGTCTTCCAAACTCTGAGCTTTTTAGATATCTGCAGATTAAAAACTTTTTTACACCCTGTATCCAAAGCAGAACCAAACTTAATAAATTATCACACTTTGAAACCAAATGTAAAAATGATCTCTAACCTCTATGCTCAACTTATCACTAAACCTGTTTCTGACCCTCCTTCTTATGTAGCTAAATGGGAGGCAGATCTCAATCTTACTCTTGAAATATCTGATTGGGCTACAATCTGGAATAATACAAAATCTTCCTCACAAAACATAACAGCTTTGGAAACTAATTACAAAGTACTCACCCGCTGGTATTTGGTCCCTTCCAGAGTTGCAAAATTTGCCCCCAATTACTCCTCATTATGTTTTCGTGGCTGTGGTTATCTTGGCTCCTATCTACACACTTGGTGGGATTGTCCGGTAGTTCAAAAGTTCTGGAGTGATATATTTCTTATACTCTCAGCCTTGTTTGCAATATCCATCCCTCCAGTACCTTCAATAGCACTCTTAAATCTCAAACCGGCAACACTCACCTATAAACAATTTAAACTTTTATTGCAGATCACAACAGCCGCGAAACAGACCATAGCTAAAGCCTGGAGAACTGACAATTTGGTATTAAATGAAACCAAGCATAGAATTAACCAAGCTATGGTCCATGCCAAAATGGAAGCCATAATTCAAGATAAAATAAATTCCTTTAAAGATATTTGGCAACCATGGATAACTCAGTTTTTGCCACCAAACTTTGATGACACCTTGTTGATGCCTTGATGTTTTACACTCTCTCGCAGTAACTATCTATAAGCAAATGGCTATTGATGCATTTATCCCCGGGGATTCTTCCTGTCACTTTCTCTTCTCCTTCTCTTCTTCCTGCTCTTCCCCTTCTCTTTTTCTCAACTTTTTTATATGTTTTTTTTTTTTGTGTTTTTATATTATTCTTTTTTTTTTTTCATATAAATAGGTTCAACATGTATACCTACATATGTTCCTCTCAATTTTTTTAGGCACAGATACTTGATGTATAAGAGTTATATAGTAGCGATCATTCTGTCTCATACCTTTTGAGGCTTTAATACATGTCTTTATCCTCCTTAGGTGTTTACCTTTAAGGCTTCAATTGTAATTCTAATTCTACACTTTATTTAGACTAAGTGAAGTAACTCACTCTGATTATTGAGTGAAGCAATTGTCTCTTGATCCATGATATATATATGATTTCATATGCTAATTTTGAACCTATTGTAGTGATTACTGTGATTGTTGCTTTATTTATGTATTTTTGTTATTATTTCTCTGTAATTTGATAAAATTCAATAAACAAATTTGAATAGAAAATGAGAAAACAAAGCATGAAAGCAGGCAACTTGTGCTGTGCATCCTTTTTGCTTTATGCTGTATTGCATGTGTATTTGTAAAACAAATATTGTTTATAGATAGTAATAAATCAGATACAGATCAACATTTTAAAGTGTTTACCATTAAAATGTGTGTGAATGTTCAGATTTAAAAAAATAAAATAAACATGTAATACCCGCTGTGCAATGGTTTTGCACAGAGCAGTGCCGATCCCCCTCTGGTGCTTCTGGCTCCTCCTCCCCTGCTGAGTGTCCCCCTAGCAAAATACTTGGTCTGGCGGCACATGTGCATTCTCGCTTTTGAGCAGCTTCTGTGTGTCTGTGAAACAAAGAGCATGGCTTGGCCCCATCCCTCACTCCCTCCTAAAAAACTTCAGCCTTTTGAACCAAGGTAAGGTACTATGCTTAATATGTGCATTGTTTGATTAGAGATTTCTTTAATTATATCCAATTAACTATTTTTAATAGGGACTATTAAATTGGGACTAATTTGGGTATTTGGAATTTTAAGGGCTTTGTATTTTAAACACTTAGGCATGCAGTTGGGTTTCTGTGACTCTCTCGGTATATGCTAAGTTTTGCGGTGCTGCAGATGGATTAAGCAGGGATGTTCAAGACTTAGCTTCTGAAATGAATAGAAAAAGAAGACAGGTACTTTCATCTTGTTCTCTGGCGATACGCAGAATACATAATAATATGAGTAAATCACAATGTAACTGTCTAGTTCTTTTCTGGGGTAATACAGAAAGTCCTAGGAATGTAGATCATTGTATATTAAGACACTTGCAAAATCATCCATATGGATTTGCATTTCTTGAACGTTGATGGTTAAAGACAAATTATGATGCAATTCAAGTCAGGTACTGTATATGTGGCTAGGTTTGGTGAAATGTACAATGCATTATAAAACTTGGAGGTAAGAAAAGTGTCAGCAAAATGAAGACAATCATTTCTGGTGTTTAACAATTTAGCTGCTTTGCAGCAAAGAAATACAGGGTATTTTAACATTAACAAAGAATTTCCATAGGATACTAAGCCCTCCAGCATATGTGATCCATATTAATATGGGATAAGGTATCGACTCCAAGTTCACTTGGCAGGTGATTTAAAGCTAAAATTTTGAGAAAATATATTTTTGGGAAATAGTACCAGAGATACAATTTACCTGTAATGAAGTCTATTAATTTAAGGACCAGCCACTGTATATATACGTCGGCAGAATGGCTCGTACAGGCACAATCATGTACCTGTACGTCCTCTTTAACTGCCCGACGTCGGGGCCCCTGCCTTCCCCGTGAGTCGAACCGCGGGTCCCGCGGACTCGATTGCCGTGGGGATCCCCGCGATCGTCTCACGGAGGCATGGAGCGGGGAGATGTTAGTGTAAACACAACATCTCCCCGCTCCCCTACTGACAATGTCACCGATCTCCGCTCTATGTAATCAGAGCGGAGATCTGTCAGGTGTCACTTGTAGCCACGCCCCCACACAGTAGTAATCACTCCCCTAGGCACACTTAACCCCTTCAGCGCCCCTAGTGGTTAACCCCTTCACTGCCAGTGTCATTTTTACAGTAACCAGTGCATTTTTATTGCACTGATCGCTGTAAAAATGACACTGGTCCCAAAAATATGTCAAAAGTGTCCGATGTGTCCGCCATAATGTCGCAGTCATGAAAAAAATCGCTGATCATTACTAGTAAAAAAAATTTGGGGGAAAAATGCCATAAAACTACCCCCTATTTTGTAAACGCTATAACTTTTGCGCAAACCAATCAATAAACACCAATTGCGTTTTTTTTTTTACCAAAAATATGTAGAATAATACGTATCGGCCTAAATTGAGGAAATTTTTTATATATATATATATTTGGGGGATATTTATTATAGCAAAAAGTAAAAAATATTGCATTTTTTTCAAATTGTCGCTCTATTTTTCTTTATAGCGTAAAAAATAAAAACCGCAGAGGTGATCAAATACCACCAAAAGAAAGCTCTATTTGTGGGAAAAAAGGACGTAAATTTGGTTTGGGAGCCACGTCGCACGACCGCGCAATTGTCAGTTAAAGCGACGCAGTGCCGAATCGCAAAAAGGGGCCTGGTCTTTATGCTGCGTATTGGTCCGGGGCTTAAGTGGTTAAACATCTTCTGATGTGTCCTGTAGAAAATTTTCCTTAACTGATTGTGGTCCTCAGCAGTGATTTCTGGCACTGCATGGGTTAACTGCTTGGCTGCGTATGTGAAGATCCCACCCAGATGCCCGACTATGTCCTATTCTGCACCCCCATCATTCACAGAATTCCTTGAATTATTTTCACAGAATGCAAAACACTCTGTGAGTGAAGGGGGTCATTCATCTGATGTCAGATACACTTTATTACAAGTAAGTTTTATCTCTGGTGCTTTTTTCACCAAAAAATAGGATTTTTGTACTCACCGTAAAATCCTTTTCTCTGAAGTCCATGGACTTCATAGGGTTTATATGCCGTCTATCAGGAGAGGACTAGGCAGACATGTTAACAGTTAAAAACATGTAACAACAGCAAAGCTGAACAGTACCGCCCAGGGGGCAGTCCCTCTGGTCATAACCCCCCACCCTGCATCTGGCAGCTCAGTTCGTCAAAAAACAATACAAACATAAAAAGGAGGGGTGGGTGCTGTGTCCGTCCATGGACTTCAGAGAAAAGGATTTTACGGTGAGTACAAAAATCCTATTTTCTCTTTCGTCCATGGATGGACACAGCTCCTTTATTCTTGACAGTAGGGACGTCCCCAAGCAGTGTCAAAAAAAGAGGGGTGGGAACAGCAATCAAAACAAACTTCACCCCAAAACAACCAGAGCTCCTCAATGGAGGAGTTGCAACCTTAAACAGCCGCCTGCAAAACTTTGCGTCCGAAGCAAGCATCCGCAGATGCATGCACGTCAACCTTGTAAAACTTAGTGAAAGTGTGAACGGATGACCAGGTCACCGCCTTACACACCTGGGAGACAGACGCTTGATGTCGGAAGGCCCAGGAGGCACCTATTGCCCTGGTCAAATGTGCCGTGACAGGAAAGGGAGGCGCCCACCCTTTTAGGGCATAAGCCTGAATCACGATCTGTCTGATCCACCGAGAAATGGTGGCCGACGAGACTGCCAGGCCTTTCTTTGGACCAGTCACCAACACAAACAGTGAGTCTGACCTCTGAAACGGATCCGTAGCAGACAGATACACCCGCAGAGTTCGGACCACGTCCAAGGAATGCAAAGCAACCTCTTTGGGATGCGACGGCCGAGGACACAAGGATGGAAGCACAATGTCCTTGTTTAGATGAAAAGCCGAGACAACCTTTGGAAGAAACGAAGGCTGCAGGGGCGTAGCACCGCTTTATCCTTGTGGAGGATCAAGTAGGGAGACTTGCAAGACAAGGCCGCCAACTCAGAAACCCTCCTGACTGATGTAATAGCCACCAGAAAGGCAACTTTCTGAGAGAGTGTCAAAAGGGGAATCTCTCTGATGCTCTCAAACAGAGGTTTCTGAAGTACCGAGAGCACCAGATTCAAATCCCACGGAGGCAGTGGTGGTCGAACTGGAGGGGCCACATGTCGAACCCCTTGCACAAACGTACTCACCAGTGAATGAGCCGCCAAGGGTCATTGAAAGAAGGCAGCCAAGGCTGATATCTGCCCCTTAATGGTACTTAAGGCAAGTTTTTGATCCACTCCACCCTGTAAAAACAGCAGGATCCTGGAAACTGAATAAGTCCGTGGACGCCACTCCATCTCCCCACACATAGAGATGTAGGCTTTCCACGTACAGTGATAGATCTTCCGAGAATATGACTTCCGTGCCCTCAGCATGGTGGAAATTACTGAATCCGATAGGCCTCGGTGCCTTAGTATCTGACTTTCAACAGCCATGCCGTTAAAGCCAGCGACTGTAAAGCAGGATGAAGTATAGGACCTTGCGACAGAAGGTCCTCTCGCATCGGCAATCGCCAAGGAACATCCCTCACCAGGTGTACTAGGTCGGCGTACCAAGGACTCAGAGGCCAATCTGGGGCAATTAGAATGACCGGAATCCCCTCGGTCTCTAACTCCATAAATTAGCCGATACTGTCCCCACGGAGCCACTAACGCGTCTATCGCGTCCGCCCAGGGATCTGGGCCAAACCTCAATACCTTCCGATTGAGTCGAGAACATAGGAGGTCCATGTCTGGTCATTTCAAGCAAAGGATTCGAAACACATCTGGGTGTAGCGACCATTCATCTTGGTCCAGCATCTGACGACTTAGGTAGTCCGCTTGTCAGTTTTCTACACCCGGAATGTATACGGCCAATAGAGCCGGCACGCTCCACTCTGCCCACCTCAGGATGTGAGCGGCCTCCAATGCTGCAGCCGAGCTTCTTGTTCCTCCTTGATGGTTGACATACGCCACCGTCATGACGTTTTCCGACTGGATCCTGACTGGATGTCCCTGCAGCCTCTGTGACCATGTAGAGAGGCACTGCCTGATCGCCCGAAGTTCCAGCACATTGATCGGCAGGCGGGATTATTCCTGCGTCCAGCGACCCTGTGTTGACTGTACGCCCCAAACTCCCCCCAACGGTTTAGGCTGGCGTCTGTCGTGATCACCGTCCAGTGAAAGGGAAGGAACGACTTCCCGGACTGAAGGGCTGGAGATCTCAGCCACCATACAAGGGAAGCCCTGACTAGCTGGTTCACCCGGATTTGACAATCCAGGGACAACGGAGATTTGTCCCATTTGGACAGGATCTCCTTTTGCAAGACTCGAGTGTGGAATTGAGCATGCGGTACCGCCTCGAAGGTGGCTACCATGAGACCCAGGACTCGCATACAAAAGTGCAGCGATGACCACCTGCGGGATGCCAACAGCTTCACCGCAGTATGAAGAGTCTGCAACTTTTCCAAAGGGAGAAAAACCCTTGCCTCTGAGGAGTCCAGAATCAAGCCCAGGTATTCCAGGCACTGAGTCGGCACCAACACCAACTTCTGGAGGTTCAGTACCCACCAAAATTCTTAAAGGGTCTGACTGGCAATCGCCACATCCTCTTCTAATTCTGAGTCCCAGGTAGCCCAGTGATCGTCCCTGACTGCAAAGCACAGAAATTTCTGATGCCTGACATATATGGGGACATGCAAGTATGCGTCCTTGATGTCCAAGGACGCCAGAAAATCCCCCGGATGGAGTGCAGCGACCACAGAGCGAACTGATTCCATCCTGAACCTTCGTACTTTTAAAAAGGAGTTGAGGGCCTTGAGGTCCAGGATTGGACGGACCCCGTCCTTTTTTGGGACTACTAACAGATTGGAGTAGAAACCCTGAAACCTTTCCGGCAGCGGCACAGGCACTATTACCCCGCACATCAGCAGGTCCTGCACTGCCCCAAACAGGGCGTTCTGACAAGCCGGAAGAAGATGAAGGTTTGAGGGAAAAAATCTGTTTAGTGGACAAGAAAGAAACTATCTTGTACCCTGATGAGACCACTTCGCAAACCCACTGGTTGGAAAGCAGGGAGGCCCACCGAGCTGCAAACTCACAAAGGCGACCCCCCACCCAAGAGTCGGGCGGGTGCAAACCTTCATGCTGTCGCAGAATTGTTCGCAGGCTTGTTTGGCTTGCGAAACTAGTGACGCTTTTGTCCCTCAGCTGGCCCCTTGTCGGCCTGGGAACGCTTACCTGCGGGCCCGGGCTGACGAAAAAAACACTTCCCGAGCGGAAAAGGAGGGCCCTGGCCTACGGAGCGGCTCCTTACCCTTTCTGGATTGTGGGAGCAGCGTGCTCTTATCCCCAGTGACATTCTTAATAATAAATAAATAATCCAAATAGCCTCTCTCCCTGGAAGGGCAAATCCGCCAGAGCTTTCTTGGAAGTCTGGTCCGCGGACCAGCAATTTAGCCAAATCAGGCGACCGAGCACCACAGCAGATACTGAGGCTCTGGAAAGCAAGGGAGCTGTATCTAAGGCCGCATCACAGACATACTTAAGGCCATGCACCAACTGGTCGGCCAGTTCCATGCAGACCGGGGATGCCTGTTGCTCTACCAACTTGTGGTGCAACAATTTTGCCCATTCGGTAAGTGTCTGTGACACCAGGGCCTAGGCCAACACTGGCCGCAATGCTGACCCCACCACCGTGAACATGGACTGGGCCACCGCAAGCGGGGAAAGCCGGGGCTTACCCCTATGATCTGATGGGTGACCCCACCCCCCTTGTACGTCAGACCCCTTGTACGTCATTGGCTGAGCGGACCTGATGGGGAACGTGATTTGATTCCTCTGCAGTGTAATAAATGAATAGACCCCGCCCCTTCTCACGTTCCCCATCAGGTTCGATCAGCCTTACACCCAGTGAGGGTGACCCCGCCCCCCTACGTCATTGGCTGAGCGGACCTGATGGGGAATGTGAGAAGGGGCAGAGTCTATTCATTTATTACACTGCAGAGGAATATAAATCACGTTCCCCATCAGGTCCGCTCAGCCAATGACGTAGGCGGGGTCTGACGTACAAGGGGGGTGGGGTCACCCATCAGACCATAGGGGTAAGCCCCGGCTTTCCCCGCTTGCGGGGAATAGACAATGACATAGGCAGGATCCCGCCTACGTCATTGGCTATTTCCCGGCAAGCGGGGAAAGCTGAGGCTTACCCTATGATGTGACGGATGACCCCACCCCCTCGTACGTCATGGGGGTTTCGACTGGAGGAGACTGCAGCGCTGGACATCAGGACACAGCGGGACACTGGATTACATCGCTGGAATGGGTTTTTTATTTTTTATTTTTTTATTTTTAATAAAGGACTTTCCCAACTGTGTCTGTGTGTTTTTTTTTTTTTTTTTTTACACTTTCTTTGTGAAATGGTAGGGGTACAATGTACCCCTTACCAATTCACATAGGGGGGCGGGATCTGGGGGTCCCCTTTGTTAAAGGGGTCTTCCAGATTCCGATAAGCCCCCGCCCGCAGACCCCCACAACCACTGGGCAAGGGTTGTGGGGATGAGGCCCTTGTCCCCATCAACATGGGGACATGGTGCTTTGAGGGGTCACAGACCCCCAAAGCATCCTCCCCATGTTGAGGGCATGTGGCCTGGTACGGTTCAGGAGGGGGGGCGCTCTCTCATCCCCCCTCTTTTCCTGCGGCCTTCCAGGTTGCGTGCTCGGATAAAGGGTCTGGTATGGATTTTTGGGGGACACTCCACGCCATTTTTTTTTATTTGGCGTGGAGTTCCTCTTAAAATCCATACCAGACCTGAAGGGTCTGGTATGGATATTTGGGGGGAACCCCACGTAATTTTTTTTAAAAATTTGATGCAGGGTTCCCCTAATATCCAGACCAGACCTGAAGGGCCTGGTAATTGAATTTGGGGGGACCCCCACGCATTTTTTAATTTTTTTTATCAATGACTTTTCTCTGTATTGCTGGGAGCCGACAATTCATTATAGCCGCGAGTGCTTTTAAATGCCTTTTTTTCCTTCAGAAATGACACTTTGTGCATGGACAGTTCTAAGCACGGGAAACAAGCACTGCTTTACAGGCATAGTATACACCCCCCAGGTATGAAATTCAAAGGAATATTTCACTTTTATTGTTTCACTTTAAGCATTATTAAAATCACTGCTCCCGAAAAAACTGCCTTTTTAAAACTTTTTTTTGCATTTATACATGTCCCCTGGGGCAGGACCCGGGTCCCCAAACACTTTTTATGACAATAACTTGCATATAAGCCTTTAAAATTAGTACTTTAGATTTCTCCCATAGACTTTTACAGGGTGTTCCGTGGCTTTTCGAATTTGCCACGAACACCCCAAATTGTTTGCTGTTCAAGGCAATGTTCGAGTCGAACATGAGTTCGACTCGAACTCGAAGCTCATCCCTATTAGAGAGCATAATAGTAGCAGCGGCTGGTGTTCCTTATTCACTCTTGCCCTGCACATCATATACAGTACAGTAGTATAGCACTGTAGGTTTGACACAGAAAATCTACACAGAAGCTGGAAATTGGTAAATATAACCCTGTACACACGGCCGAGAATCCCGTCAGGAAAAAAATTACGCTTTTCCTGATGAGATTCCTGGCAAGCTTTTCTTGCCAAGCCGTGCATACAGACAGCCATTCAAAAGAACCGCTGTTCTTTTGAATGGCAAGAACGCGGTGACGTCATCGACTATGATGCGCTCGTCACATTCAATGCCGTCGCCGCCACCTTGCTTTACCTTACACAACCCTTGTAAGCTACCGCGCATGCGTCAAAGTCTCATCGAGCATGCGCGGGCTTACCGGAGGACAGGTAAGCTTGTAGCCTCATACACACACACAGTTTTCTCGTCGGGAAACAGGTCGACGAGAATCCCGACAAGAAAATAGAGAGCAGGTTCTCTTTTTTTCTCGTCGAGATTCCCGGCAGTTTTCTCGACGAGAAAACATACACACGAACGGTTTTCTCTGCAAAAAGCTCTGCCAGCAGTTTTCTTGCTGAGAAAACCGGCCGTGTGTACGAGGCTTGACTCTAGAAAAGAGCCAAACATACATGGGTTTGACACAGTCTCAGCAAACATGACTGAAGTTCAGATCCTGAATCTGAACCTCATTAAGGCCAATGAGAGTTGAATCTTTAATCTTAGAAATATGCAATGGCAATTCTCTGGGCAAATAGGCAAGAGATTGCCAAACAAAGGATATAGGGAGCTGTTCAGTAGTGTAGGGGTGTCACGTACCTGATGGTGAGCCTGGAATGCAGGGAGCGGCCTCTTTTGCACCTCTTACTCCGGAACCCCTGATGGTTGGAACAGGGAGCCAAGGAGTGCAGAGTCGCACAAGTGCCTGTCAGGAACACTGGTGCAGGGATGGAGCTGGACTTCAGGAGACTCCATGCGGGTGTCAGCGACAGCAGGAAAGCTGGAACAGCAGGCAGGCTGGGCACACAGGAACTGGAGGAATGAGACAGCAGGCAGCGGGGGAGGTGTCCTATAGTACAGGACACAGACAAGTCCAAACAGGCCGGGTCATACACTGGCTGGCAGATCAGGTTCAATTCCGAAGGCAGAAGCAGAGTCGTGGTTCAGGCCGGGTCAGCAACGGGCAGGCAACAGGTAGTTCAAGGAGCAGGCAGAAGCAAGGTCAGAGGGCAGGCAGAGGGCAGGAAGCGTCAGGAACAAGCCGGGTCACAGGAACAGATCGGTTTAGAGTATGTATCAGGTTGCAGATGGGTCTCGGGGACGTTGTAGACCGGACAGCAAGGAGCCCAGGCATCAGCCCCTTTAAATAGCCCCTGATTGGCGCCAAGAAGTGTCACTGCACGCTCCCGCTCGCTCCCGTGCACATCCGCGTGCCGTTGCCGCGCATGCGCGCAAGCGCGAACGCCGAAGCACCGCTAAGGCGCAGGCGCGCATCAGCGAGCGCCGAAGTACCATTACCGTGCACGCGCGGAGGCCGAAGCGTCGCCATCTTGCAAGCTGGATTGCCCTTCATGACAAGGGGGTATTCTCTAATGGAAAAATATATATATGGTTCAGAGAGGAGAGGATCTTTTCAGGTGGCTTAAAGGACAACATTAATAATACAACAATTTTTAAAATTACATGCTTATGGGATGCCTTAAAGTTGTACATAGTTTCAAAGAACATTGAAATTCTCAGGGACAGCACCAGTGACACCATTTTGTGGCATCACATACGTTACATGTGTAGTAACTTAGTTTACTTCTATATTGTTCACTGGTTTACATACTGTACATCAGCTACAACCTGATATGGTTAATTCTAAAAGAAAAAAACTTTATTAGGTAGTTTTTTCAAAGACAATGGGGGGGATTTACTAAAACTGGAGCATTGTTTGGTGTAGCATTGATAGACTGTAATTGAGTTCTAGAGGCTGACACCTCCCACTTCATACAGATTGCCAAGAAGTGTCCCTGTGCTCCCTTTGTGACTTTCCCCTTGTAACATTGGTTCAAGAAGGGTTGCCAGCCACTAATGATGCTTATCCTTGATGCCAAAAATCATTGGGTCCTTTGGCAGGCTTTGAAGAATAAGGTAGCCCATGCCCCAGAAGTTTTCAGGGGCATGAGCAGCAAGATCTTCAAGGTTACTAAGGATTACAGTATCTGGAACTGCCTCCTCCCAGCCATGTACTACTCCCAAGGTTTCTGGGGACTGAAAACAATCTCTTAAGGTTTGGGGTATGTCTTCCCTGCTTCAATGCCTCCAAAACTGCCAGAATCCTCCTCTTCCTCCCTCTCCTCTTGTGTGTTCTGTGGCGTGTCAAGAATTGTGTCTGCATAAAGCGGGCCTTGAGAGAAAAGGAAGTCTTCCTCTTCCTCCCGCTGCTCTGCCTCGACTGCACTGTCAATAATGCCACCCAGAGTATGCTTCATCAAGAACACAAGAGGGATTGTGTCACTGATGCATGCATTGTCATGGCTCACCATCCTTGTGGTATCCTTAAATGGTGACAGTACAGTGCATGCATCCTTTATCAGCAGGCATTGGGGTGGGGGAAAAAAGCTGAGCTGCCCTGCCTGTCCTTGTGCCATACTCACACAGGTAATTGTTGATGGCCCTCTGCTGCATGTGCAGCTACAGAAGCATTATACAAATATGTAGCGCTGCATTTTTGTATATTGTTTGTTGTTGCCTTTTTCCACAGGTATTGTAGCTGCTTATATGTGTTAGCGGCGCGAATATTGTTTGTATTTTGTCAGCTACAGAAGCATTGCCAAAATTGAGTTCCACCTGGTGGGCATGTCACAAATCAGGCGGTTTACAGGCAGGTGGAATTCCCGCTGAATTTCAGCCAATGGAACACTGGCTGTGTATGACCACCTGAAATGGCTACAGACTCTTCTGGCCTGCCGTAGAAGATCTTGCAAACCTGGGTACCTGTTTAAAAAGCACTGCACCACCAAATTAAGAACTTGTTCCAGGCATGGTACATGTGTCAACTTTGCCTGTTGAAGGGCGAACAGAAGGTTAGTGCCATTATCGCACACCACCATTCCAGGCTCAAGCATCTGTGGTGTGAACCACCTCTGGGCCTGCCCCTGCAGAGCTGACAGAATCTCTTCTTCAGTGTGGCTCCTATCCCCTAGACAGACAGTATGAACTGTAGAAACTTTATGGTACAATAAAAAATAAACACTCACATTGAGGTTAAAAATGATCAGCATGAGGAAAATCCTACAGCGGTGTGTCTCCTTGCTCGCTGGTTTAACAGGCTGTGTCACTCAGGAACCCATAGAAAGCCGTCTGCCGGCTCTGTACACTCCTGTGGCTCAGATGGTAATACAGAGGAGAGGCCTGAGGCACTCGTGGACCGCAGCGGCATCTGATGTCAACGGAAGTGTTTGCAACGCCGTTTCTGAGCCTGCGCACTGTCAGTGGAAAGGACAGGCGTGCTCCTTTTGTCAAGCTAGATATGCAGGAATTCAACATGCTATATATAGAGTCCACCATCTTGCGGTGATAGGGAGAAATGGCAGGTGATGATAAAACACAGGTGGAGAATAATATGATCATACAGGTGGGGGGCCATCTAGTGGGCATATTGTAAATAACAATAAAAACAACAATGATAACCAATGTAATGTACTACATATTGAGAATGGGAATGACCACGGGACAAAAAGAGAGGCATGGAACAATAAAAGGTGGCTAAAATAAAAATAAAAACAATGATAAAATATGTGTAATAAATCTTAAAATATTGGGAAAAAAGCATTTAGACTTGATGTAAGTATTGGACATTCAGCCCATCATGGGGGATCATGAGGGGATTCTGATGTGCTGGTAATTTAAGAAATAGAGACGAGGGGGCCAAATGGTGGACAGGTTCCATGTATAGGCAATAGCAACATAATAATCTAAAGTCATGTGTATGGGTAAATGAGAAAATGTAGGGATCAGTATATATATTTAAAAAAAAACTGATAGGGACACTGGGCATAAGATTAGTAAATAATAAACTGTCTGTGGTGTACACATATATTGGTGAGAGTATGTGTGATGGACTGAAAATAGTTAAAGATCTAGATTGCTAAAGAGAGAAATGATGTATGGCATAAATAAGATGCCCTAAATGGTGAGAGGGTCCACAAATCCATGGTGCCAGCCGCAAGCCTGGGTTGGCAGCATGGAGACAGGTCTCATAAAAACCACGAGGTGGGGGGGGTTGGGGGGTTAAGGGAAGGGAAAGTGAAAGGGGAAGGAAAATTACAATTAACGTAAAAAAGTGTCTCCCGGACAATATACTTACGGGTACCGAACCAAAAACACCCACCACCCTAGTGGCGAAGATCGCCCAACTCCCTGAAAAACATATATATTGATATACAATATCAAGGTGATCTGGAAGAAAAATGGAGGATAATGGTTTAAATGGGGAGGAAAAAGAACCTGAGGTAGTATAATAGTGAATATGTATTATAGGATAGTAGAGACCTCTAGTTCCTCGTTTAACCCTCCAGGTGAGAGGGTATCTAAAGAATAGATCCAGAAAGTCTCCCTCTCACAGAGTTGGTGAAACCTCTCTGCTTCAGGGGGAATTTTTGGTATCTGTTCAACAACCCCGCATTCTAGGCCCTGGGTAGATTTTTGGTGGCACTGTGCAAAGTGGCGAGGGATACTGTGTTGCTCTATTCCCTCTTCCACAAAGCGACGGTGCTCACCAAATCGCTGTCTGAGGGGACGTCTAGTACGTCCTATTTAAAGCAATTTACATGAGCAAGTAATGCAGTACACCACAAAATAGGAGGAACAGTTGTAAAATTCTGCGATTTTCTGTGTTTTGCCTTTTGATAAAAAATCCTTTTTCTGTGGGTGACAAAGGCACATGTTTTACATAGTGCTTTTTTGCACTGATACATGCCGATGAGGTGCACGAGGCATAGTTGTGTAAGATGAAAGGTTTGTTTGGGCTGTAATTTGCTGGGGGCAACTTTATTTTGGAGGTTGGGAGCTCTGCGATATGTGACACAAGGTTTGGCGGGAAGAATGGCTTTAAGGTGTGGATCCTCTGTTAGGATATTCCAGTATTTTGCAAGGATATGCTCCATGTTCTGATATTTTTGATGGAATTTAGTTATGAACCATATTGAATTATCAAAGGTTTCTTTGTCTTTACATTCAGGTTTTCCATTACGATAAAACATGTGTGTTTTCTGTATAAGGCGTAATGGGATAACCCTTATCAAGTAATTTTTTGGTCAAAAGAGTGCTCTGTTCCATATAATCGGTAGTATTAGTACAGTTTTGACGCATAATGACCATATTATTCTCCACCCGTGTTTCATCATCACCTGCCATTTCCCCCTATCACCACAAGATGGTGGACTCTATGTATATATATCTATATATATATATATATATATATATATATATATATATATATATATATATATATATCTTGTGACATTGGGGATGTCTAGCTCAGTGGTAGATGCGTTTTCATTGAGTTCACAGCCAACAGGAACTTCAGTTTAAGGGCGTGGTAGCCCACTTTTATTGAAAGTAACAAAAATTCATACATGCTTTGGTTGCCCACACAGGGGTTCTTCTCCCAAAAATTACAACAAAGGAAAATTGCCAATCCACCTGGCTATTAAGGCTCACTCAGCCTTGGGCGCAGTTCCTTGCTGCACAGGTTCACTCCTGTCCTCTAGGAAGGGGCTCTTCTGACACTCCAGGCTTTCACACTCCTCCAAGACTCACGGTCCCCTCTGGTCCCCAAGACTCTCTCTTCCAGTTGTCTCAGCTATGGTCTCCCCGACTCTCTCAGCTGGCCCAACTCTCTCAGTCCACTGACCTGGAACCTCTCCCACATGGAGTGCCATATCAAGGTTATTGCCTGGGTTCTTAACCAGTAGCACACCTCCCTCCTGTCTGCAGCAACTGCTCCAACACCAACTCCTTTCACACCTTCTCTGATCTATGCTCAGCTCTGCCTTATAATGGGTGTGTGCACCTGGACACACACACAACCTGCAGAACTTCTGGAAAGCCCGGACACAAGACTGAAGACTCCATCCCTCCCAATGCTCTTTGAAGTCTTCAAGTTTCCAGCCCCAATCCAGACTTACAAAATCCAGAGAAAACTTAAAGCATAGATTTCTCTGCTCACAAATCTTTTTCTGGACCTTCTCAAACTGCCTCTTTGAGAGTCCTGTGTCCATTTTATACTCATTTTCACGGAGACAGGGGCTCTCACAATATATATATACATATATATATATATATATATATATATATATATATATATATATATATATATAACATGTTGAATTCCTGCATATCCAGCTTGACTAAGGAGTGCGCCTGTCCATTACATTGCGCAGGCTCAGAAATGGCGTTGCAAACACTTCCGGTGACATCAGACGCCACTGCGGTCCACAAGTGCCTCAAATCTCTCCTCTGTATTACCATCTGAGCCACAGAGTGTACAGAGCCGGCGGACGGCTTTCTATGGGTACCTGAGTGACACAGCCTGTTGAACCAGTGAGCAAGGAGACGCACCGCTTCAGGATTTTCCTCATGCTGGTAGTTTTTAACGTCTTTTTTATTTGTAGCATAAATTTTCTACAATTTCAGTTTGTGTGCCTTTCAGGTGCTCTTGTCAATGGGCAACGAGTGGTGGGAGGTTAAATGCCTTTGCAAACAAGTGTAACCCAAATAGCTGGTGTTTTTGCCACGCTTGATCTGCTTGCGGCAGAGATTCCAACTTGCAACAGTGCGATTGGCTGCACATGTGGGAAATGGGCCAGAAGATAACAGCTCCACAATCTGATGGAATAGGGTTACTGCTCTCTATTCTTCAATGATGGCTGCCTCTGGAGTACATCCTGCCTCGTTGGGGTTGTTTCTCCCCCTCACTTTCCTCCTCTGCTCTATTCAGCACCCAAGTCATGTCAGTGACCTCATCATCCCCTCCATCGTCATCATCACTGGAGCCAACTTGGCTATATGCTGTGGCTTGGGGAATGTGACTTCCAATTTGTTGTTTATTAGTGTTCTCCCCTTTCTGTAGGCTCATGTTACTTCCTTCCTCAGAACCAACATCAAAATCAAGTAATGTCTGTACATCCTCAAGAAGCAAGTGACTGATACTGTGTTTAAATAATTCAGCTTACTCCTCCATGCATGATGCTGGGGCTATGGCAAGAGTAGCTGTGGACAAAGAGGCAGAATAAGCCACTCTGGCAGCTGTGGTGGGTTGCGCACTAGTGGGCAGCACCGCCGAACTGCCGGCAAAGCGATGTGGTATCCCCATACTCAGGAGAAGCAGCAGAATGTATTTTGGGGTGCAATTCTGCATATAACCATGGCATGTGTGAGCAATATATCATTTAGTGACAACTTTTTGTAAATTTTTTATTTTTTTTTATTTTTGTCATTATTCAATCACTTGGGACAAAAAAAAAATATTCAATGGGCTCAACATGCCTCTCAGCAAATAGCTTGGGGTGTCTACTTTCCAAAATGGGGTCATTTGGGGGGGTTTTGAACTGTCCTGGCATTTTATGCACAACATTAGGAAGCTTATGTCACATATCATCCACTCTTCTAACCACTTGAAGACAAAGCCCTTTCTGACACTTTTTGTTTACAATAAAACATTTTTTTTTTGCAAGAAAATTATGTTGAACCCCCAAACATTAGATATATTTTTAAAGCAAAGGCCCTACAGATTAAAATAGTGGGTGTTGCATTTTTTTTTTCCACACAGTATTTGCGCAGCGATTTTTCAAACGCATTTTTTGGGGGAAAAACACACTTTTTATTTTTAATGCACTAAAAAACACTATATTGCCCAAATGTTTGATGAAATAAAAAATATGATCTTAGGCCGAGTACATGGATACCAAACACGACATGCTTTAAAATTGCGCACAAACGCGCAGCGGCGAGAAACTACATTCATTTTTAAAAGCATTTAAAAGCCTTTACAGGTTACCACGTTGGATTTACAGAGGAGGTCTACTGCTAAAATTACTGCCCTTGATCTGACCTTCGCGGTGATACCTGACATGCATGATGCAATTGCTATTTACATATGACGCTAGACCGACGCTTGCGTTCGCCTTTGCGCAAGAGCAGGGGGGGACAGCGGTGCTTTTTTTTTTTTTTTTTATTATTTATTTTGCTTTTTTATTTTATTTTTAAATTGTTCCTTCCATATTTTTTTTTTAGCATTTGTATTGTTATCTCAGGGAATGTAAATATCCCCTATGATAGCAATAAGTAGTGACAGGTACTCTTTTTTTGAAAAAAAATGGGGGGTTAGACCCTAGATCTTTCCTCTGCCCTCAAAGCATCTGACCACACCAAGATCGGTGTGATAAAATGCTTTCCCAATTTCCCAATGGCACTGTTTATATCAGGGGGGGCATTCCCTCCCACTGCTTGTAAAAGCAGTCCAGAGGCTAATTAGCCACTAGGATTGCTTTTACATGAAAGCCGGCCGCTGGCTGAAAAGAATGATACCCGCAGGCATCAATCTGGTATAACCATTCAAAGTCCAGCAACATACCAGTTGGCTGAACGAAAAAAAGAGATTGATCGGTGGGTATGCCCACCATTAGAATACCTCCCTTCATCCACCCACTTCTAATGATGGGCATATATGCCGAAGCATGGGGGCATCCTCCCGCAAAAAAGTTATGCCGCGTACACACGGTCGGACTTTTCCACGGGCAAGCCTTCGTCGGAATTTCGACCGTATGTATGCGGCATAAAAGGTTATGCCGCGTACACATGGTCAAACTTTTCCACGGGCAAGCCTCCGTCGGAATTTCGACCGTATATACGCGGCATTAGGAGCAAAATCGCTCCTCCGCCCCTGCTGCCCCCATGCTTCGGCATATATGCTCTTTTTTTTTAACTGTGGTGGTGAAATCACCTCCTACAGCACTGGAGTCACGGCTTTATGTATCGTGGGAGCAAACGCTGTTGCTGTCAAGATAAATAATTCCACGCTGCAGTTGAATGGCGCACCTGAAAACAAAAAATTACATACCTGAAAAGCAAGCATGATAAAACATTGCAGAATGGAATACAGTAAAAAAGAGCAGAACAATAGAGAGAAAATAGAGAGAGAGAGAGAGAGAGAGAGAACAATAAAACTACAACTATTTTTTGTTTTTTTATTTTATATTTTTTTGTGTTTTTGTTTTTTACGTTTTTTTTTTTCTTCTTTACACTTTTTTTTTAAACTTTAACAACTGTAATGGTTTGGGTCTCTCAAAATGTAATGGCATCTTGGGAGACCCTGTGTAAGTGTGTCCTAGTCTGTGAAATGCTGTACCCTACGCTAAAACTTCACTTTTGAGTGGTAGCGTTCAAAACATTCACCAAGGCAAAGACCAGGTTTGTCAGGACAGAGTGGACAATAATAACGGGTGTCACGCCTAAATCCGCGCTTGCTACAGACACGACATATTTTTTGGGGGGTTCATTGGGTAGGGGTACTCGGGAGGAGATGCGTATAATGCCTCTCATGCAGCCGGCTTTCTGCATTTGGTAGGGGATGGTGAGGTGCAGAACCGCCTGGATACAGGAGTTCTGTGACTATCTCATTCTGGAATTTTAGAAGAGATAAAGTCCCGCCTGAAGCTCTGTATAGCACATGAGCGTTCAGCAAAGCCAATTTAAATAAGGATAGAGACACTTTTTTGTACCAGCGTCTCGCCTTACGGTCAATTAGATACGGCGCCATCAACTGGTCATTGAGGTCCACCCCTCCCATATTTTTGTTATATTCGTGGACACAGAGGGGTTTCTCCACAACACCAGTCGCCGTACGAATTTGGACTGTCGTGTCTGCATGAAGGGAGGTAAGAAGGAAAACATTCTTATTGTCCCTCCACTTCATAGCGAGCAAGTTATTACACTTTACGCAGGCTCTCTCCCCCAGCCTAAGACAGGCATCTACAAGCCGCTGGGGAAAGCCCCGGCGATTAGGTCGCACGGTGCCACATGCTCCAATCTGATGATCAAACAAGTGACTAAACAGTGGCACGCTCGTGTAATAATTGTCCACATACAAGTGGTACCCCTTTCCGAATAAGGGTGAAACCAAGTTCCACACTATCTTGCCAGCGCTCCCTACGTAATCCGGGCAGTTGACCGGCTCAACCTGACTATCTTTTCCCTCATAAACCATAAAGCTCCATACATAGCCTGTTGCCCTGTCACAGCACTTATAGAGCTTGACCCCGTATCTGGCACGCTTGCTGGGAAGGTACTGCTTGAAAGCCAAGCGGCCAGAAAATTTAATCAGGGACTCATCAACGCAGACAGCTTGATCGGGAATAAACAAGGCTGCAAAACGTTTGTTGAAGTGGTTTATGAGGGGCCGAATTTTATAGAGCCGGTCGTATTCAGGGTCCCCACGTGGACGACAAAGTTCATTGTCGTTGAAGTGCATGAACCGCAAAATCTGCTCGTATCGTTTCCTGGGCATGGAGGCAGAGAACACGGGCATGTGGTCAATTGGGTGCGTGGACCAATAAGCACGCAATGACGGGAATTTATGTGTGCCCATGTTGAGGGAAAGGCCCAGAAAGGTCTTAAATTCGGAAACCGTAATTGGTTTCCAATCTTTGGCAATGGAAGGCAACTGGGGATTAGCGGCGATGAATTGACCAGCATATAAATCACTCTGGTCCACAATAGATCTATAGAGATCTTCCGTGAAAAACAGCGAATAATAATCAATTGGCATAAAATCAGCTGTTTCCACCTGAATACCGGGTTGGGCAGTGAATGGGGGAAGTACGGTTTTGCAGAAGTGGTGGGGACCCAATCAGGATAGGCGAATTCTGCAGGAAGGGCACTATGGGCACGACGGGCCTGCCTTTGTCTTCTTATTGGTGGCAGCGGGACACTACTTGTGCTTGCCACGTCGCCAGCTTGAACTGCACTTATGGGACTCGCCACGTCACCACGTGATACTGCAGTGCTGGATGTACGCCCAGGCTGTACTAGGCCGCTGGTGCTTGCCAATTCACCAGAAGGAATAGCGGCGCTAGTACTCCTCTGCTCCATGATACGAGAGCCCTGCGGTTCTTGCTCCTCAACAACCTCAGAAGATCGGGATCGGGTACGCCTGACCTTAGCAGGGACCTCAACTTCGTCGTCAGAGCTATCTGACGTGGGGCCGCTGACGTCACTGTCTTCTACGGGAAGATATTCTGAGCCTGAATCTGACAGATACGTGACCTCCTCTTCACTATCTGTCATGCTCAGAATCTCGTAGGCCTCTTTACTAGTGTACCTTCGACTTGCCATTTTGGGCTCTAAATTTAGGGGTACACTAATAAGATTCACAGGAAAAAAAGCACCCGACTGTCGTCAGCAAATATATCAAACGCTACAAAAAAAACTGTTAGCGGTCGCAGGGATCAGGACTGTCTCTGCGAACGCTGCAGTTATGTGTTTTGTGTTTGGTAAGTGACAGTGATCGATCGATACTGCTCTTGGGTGGGCTGGGCGGAGGGGCTAAACGCAGGTGCTAGCAGGTATCTGGGCTGATCCCGCTAACACTGCGTTTTTGTGAACCCTAAACCGCTGGGGACGCTAGTATAGATCTGATCAGATACTATACCACTAAGGGAGGTGTATGCTTTGCGCGTGGGTGTTAGCGTTACTGGCACTAACCTAACGCTGCCTGGGGCGACGCAGACTCTCTCTGGCGCTAAAACCTAATTGATCTCACCCGCCGGGCGATCAGGGGGTTAAACCTTTATTGGGTTATATACGGCGGGTGCCCTGATGCTATAAAAAGCAAACTAACCAACCAGCGTCACCCATAACCTTTATATGGTGATCACTGGTGAAAGGGTTAACTAGGGGCAATCAGGGGGTTAAAACCTTTATTAGGTTGAATATGGGGGTAACCGACGCTATATAAAAACCTGACGGGTTACCTAAATAACTAAATAACTAACTGGGTAACCAGTGTCACCAGTGACACTTATACGGTGATCACTGGTGAAAGGGTTAACTCTAGGGGCAATCAGGGGGTTAAAATAATATATGGGGGTATCTGACGCTAATAAAAACCTGCGGTGAACCTAAAAATAATTAACTGGCTATCTAGGGCACCACCGGCACTAAATACAGCGATCGAAAATACGATCGATTAGTGACGCTGGCGTTAGGGGGTGAAAGGGTTACCTGGGGGGCGATCAAGGGGTTAAACCTTTATTAGGGGGGGTTAGGGGGCTACCCTGGACCTAAAGGGGCCTAATCCTAACTGCCCTGCAACTTTTTATTATCACAGATGACACTAAATGCAGTGATCAGTAAAATAAATGATCACTGCAATCAGTGACACTGTGATTGGGGGCTGGGGCGTGACCTGGGGGGTGATTTGGGGGTGACTGGGGGGTGAAATGTGTGCCTATGTGTACCTATGTGTCAGTGGACTGTTGGTGCACTAACCTGCTTCTTCTCTCCTCGGCGCCGGAATCGAAAAGACCGCTGCGAGGGAGATGACATCACTTCCTCCTGCCTGTGTTTACATCACATGGCAGAGGAAGCATTTTCATTGGCCGGGAGCGATCGCGAGGGGGTGGCCGAAATCGAATGGTCACCCACTCATCTCCGAACGCTCCCCCACGATTAACGGCCGCTCACTGTATGGACCCCCCAACTATACAAAGGCGATCACGTATGCTCTACGTGATTGTGCCTGTCGGTGCCATTCTGCCGACGTATATATACAGTGAGCGGTCGTTAAGTGGTTAAGCTATTGCATTGTTGGTTCACTTACCTTTTCCTTAGATTTCCCTTCTAAATATTTTTTTCTTTGTTTTCTTTGTCTGAATTTCTCACTTCCTGTTCCTCCTCAGTAAGCTGTTCAGTAAGCTGTTCTGGCTGACTCAACACCACTCGGATGATGGTGTGAAGTTTAGTGAGGAGAAACAGGAAGTGAGAAATTCAGACAAAGAAAAAAAAAACATTTAGAAGGTAAATCAAAGGAAAAGGTAAGTGAACCAACAATGCACTAGCTTAAAGGAACCTATTTAGAAAATAAAAAACGAACCTTTACAACCCCTTTAAATAACTTAAATACCCTGCACTCTATCTGTAATCATGCAGTAAGTACATTTATTGTCTGTTAAATAAAAAATAAATAGGAGAGCAGAGGCGATTCACATACTATATCAGCCATCTTTCCTGAAGGGGTTTAACCAGAACGGCAAAAGACCTAGGGCACTACAAGGAAATTATGAATGTGGTGCTTATAGTGGATAGTGGGTGTGGCTTAATTATGGTATTTATAGCGGGGGCTTAAGGGGGTATGGTTAATTATTTTAAATATTTTTTATTAGTTTTAAAGTACAACAAAAGGCACAATTACTAGTCAGAGCATCAAATGGATAGTATTTTGTCTAAGGGCATACTCAACCGATAAAATATAACACTTTCCTTAGATTAAAATAAGAAGATTAATAACCAGTAAGACAGTTTCCACACCAATTAGTCCACGGTTTCCACGCCTTCTCAAATAAAGTTTGGGAGGCTACTCAAATGGATAACAACTTTTCATAAGTGTGGTTAATCTGAACTAAGGCTATGGCTTCTGACAGTTTTAGCGACTGGCTCCAACCGTCATTGCTGCTAATAGAACATGCGCTATGACTGTACAGTATACTGTGGGGAACTTATATATCCCTAGGTTCAAAATCTCCAGAGCTGGATCTGGAGGGGGTATGGTTTAAATAAAGTCTACATACTGTACACATGATCTATACATATCACAGACCTTCAGCACCAACAAAATATGTTTTAATTAATGTGCCACATGCAATGGTCTCACAGACATAACCCTGATCTCAGTATCTGAAACCTGTACAGAAAAAAAAATGTGACCACAGAGCATGCCACAGCAGCAACTGGGTGTGGTTAAATTTTACTGCATATTGGGCATGGCTTAAAGCAACATAGTTAATTTAATCTAAGTTTACTTAAAGTGGTTGTAAAGGCAAAAGTTTTTTTATCTTAATGCATTCTATGCATTAAGAAAAAAACTTCTGTGTGCAGCAGCCCCCCTCAGCCCCCCCCTAATACTTACCTGAGGTCCATCTAGATCCAACAATGTTGCATGAGAGACTCGGCTGTCTGGGACTCCCCTCCTCATTGACTGAGACAGCAGCGCTGTGTGCCATTGGCGTCTGTTGCTGTCAATCAACATGAATAAGCCAAAAAGGAGAGAAAGGGTCGTGATTCAGTGTCTGAATGGACACAGGGAGCTGCAGGTTGGCACGGGTGCCCCCATAGCAAGCTGCTTGCTGTGGGGGCACTTAATAGGAGGGAGGGGCCAGGAGCACCGAAGAGGGACACAGAAAGAGGAGGATCTGGGCTGCTCTGTGCAAAACCTCTACACAGAGCAGGTAAAGTATAGACATTTTTGTTATTTTTAACCCAAAGAACTTTAGTGTAACGGGAGGGCCCGTGGAACCCAGAATCCCTTAGAAAGTATGAGATACCCTTGCTTCAGCTCCCCATGCACCTCTTATGTCTAAATCACCCTATGTCTATTAGGGGCATAGGGTGACTGAGAATTTATATCTTGGACTACTTAAAAAGGGACAGTAATATTCATTAACAATATCTCTCAAGAAATATGAAGATGTTATTTGGGCATTCCAGGAAGTTCAATGTAACAGACCGACCGTCTATTGCTTAACGATGCTAACGTCATCACCCCCAGACACCTGTCTCTTGTCTGTTGTAATGTTAATGAATCCAGACTAACTTCTAAGGATCCTTTCATGGGGGCTTGGTCTAATTGACCCTGTATTGTATGAAAGAATTCCTGTGATAATGTGTATTGAAGTTCAGGAGACAGCCAGGCTGCTAAAATAAATTAGGTAATTAGCATGTTAATTAGGTCTGGTCACAGGTGTATTTCCAGAGTAATATAATGCACCTCCTCTTTTGGTGTATAAAACTTGTAGTTTTTTCAATAAAGTTTGTCAGTCCTGCTTGAACCTCAAGACAGAGCTTAGTCTCGTTATTGAGGGAGAATTATTCTAATGGGTCTTGTTCACCTGACTGGAGTGTCGGTAGCTGCCTTGGTGTTCGGAAATGGAATGTCCTAAACAGTTTTAACCCCTCTCATACTTGGGGTGCCGTTAAATTTAGTATCACTTTAAGGTACACACTACACACATATGCTGTAGTCCTTGTATCTAAAAGTATTTATAAACTATTGTATCACAAGTGAGAGTTTCACAGACACACGCAAGGATCATCTTTAAATAATAAAAAAGAATATGGACATAGAGCTAACACTCCATGACTACCCTAAAGTGGTTGTACAGTCAGAAGGTTTTTTATCTTAATGCATTCTATGCATTAAGATAAAAAGCCTTCTGTGTGCATCAGCCACCCTCAGCCCCCCCTAATATTTATCTGAGCCCATCTTGATCCAGCGATGTTGTAGGAGTGTCCCAGCTGCCCGGGACACTCCCTCCTTGTTGGCTGAGACACACAGCAGGCGCCATTGGCTCCCGCTGCTGTCAATCAAAGTCAGTGAGCCAATGAGGAGAGAGAGAGGGTGGGGTCAGACCAGGGCTCTGTGTCTAAATGGACACACAGAGTTCGACTCAACTCAGGTGCCCCCAGAGCAAGCTGCTAGCTCTAGGGGCACTCAACAGAGGGGAGGAAATGAGGAAAGAAATTGTTTGGACAGCCGCACTCCAAAGACGTAGCCTTTATTGGTAAAAACAGGAACAAGCACTACAAGCCACAGCAACCATGACGCTGACGCGTTTCACACTACACTTAAGCCTCGTACACACGGCCGAGAATCTCGTCGTTAAAAACATGTAGTTTTTTACGACGAGATCCTTGGACAAGAAACTTGTCCCGGCCGAGTGTACACACGCTCATTTCAAAGAACCCGCGGTTCTTTGAATGGAGCGTACGCGGTGACGTCATTGAATACGACAAGCATGCGCTCGTCACATTCGATGCCGTCGCCGCCATCTTGGTTCACCCTACCTATGCCTTAGGAAGCTACCGCGCATGCGTCAAAGTCATTTCGAGCATGCACGGGCTTCCCGGCGAACAGGTAAGTGTACACACACTCAATTTTCTCGTCGAGAAACAGGCTGACGAGAATCTCGACGAGAAAATAGAGAGCAGGTTCTCTATTTTCTTGTCGAGATTCTTCTCGCTTTTCTTGACGAGAAACCATACACATGAACAAATTTCTCGGCAAGAAATCTCTGTCAGTAAGTTTCTTGCTGGTTCTTGCCGAGAAACTCGGTCGTGTGTACGAGGCTTGAGTGTTTAATAGGCTTGTGCAATTCGTTTCATAATGAATCGTAGTTCGTCCGAATTTAGCAACTTTCGGACATTCAGAAGCATTCGAATTTCCGAACAAAGCAATTACGAATAAAACTGAATCCGAAATAAATTATATCGCAAATAGCGAATGCCCGAATGTCTTCGGCATAATTCGTTATGAAAAAAGTTACGAATATACGAATCCATTCGAAGCACAATAACACTCTGCTCTGCTCTCTGCTTCTCCCCCACCGTGCTGAACTCCCTCTCAAAATGGTGTACAGGGGCGGAGGCTATAGCCGCATGTAAAAAACGAAAGTAAAATACGAGATTTTGAATCATTACAAATAACCGCTATGTATTTAGAAAAGTACAAATCCATTCGAAGCACAATAGGCATAATAGGCAGTGTCGTTGTGAGAGAGACACGGAAAATTACGAATCAACAAACCCAAAAAAAGTTACGAAAGTAGGAGTTGTGTCCAGAATCAACGAAAAACAATGTACTCTACCAAAAGTACGAATTATAAATCAACGAAAAATAAGGCTTACATTAATATGAATCATTCCTATTCAACGAAAAATGACGAAAAACGATTACGAATCAACAGGACCGAAAAGAAACAAACCGAAACTAAACAAATGTTTCCGTTGTGCACAAGTCTAGTGTTTAATCATAGAGGGGAGGAGCCAGGAGCGCTGAAGAGGGACCCGAGAAGAGGAGGATCTGGGCTGCTCCATGCAAAACAACTGCACAGAGCAGGTAAATAAGCATGTTTGTTATTTAAAAAAAATACAAGACTTTAGTATCACTTTAAGGAAGACCATTAACGACATAGTAGGAAACCATTAACTGTTGAGATTGGAAACTCTTTGGTTAGGATTACAGTATTACAGTAATGTACAGTGGTAAACATTTTGTTTTGTACAACAGTATGTATAGATTTCAGTGGTCAGTGGTAGATCTCAAAGTGTCCCTTTTATTTCTGGTTAGCAGGAGAAAAATATGTCTGTCGTTAATGGTCAGCAGGAGAGAAAAATGTATTAATGATTGTGGTAAAAATGCCCATTTTTGGTGGCCAGTTGGAGAAAAAATACCCAGTACTGGTAGTCACCTGGTGTCAGGAAAGGCTTCATCCGCTGGTGGCCCTATGGATCGCAGTACTAGTGTCCACCAGCGGGTGTCCTCTCGCAGCCAGTATCTTTGACAGAGGATCTCACCTGCTGGTGGTAATGCCTGATCCATGGGCCGTAGTACCAGCGTCCACCAGCGGGAGTATTCCCGCAGTGTGGGGCAGGCAGCACTTCCTTCGCTCAGCTGTCACATGAGGACAATTATAGCAGTCCTATAAATACTCGCATTGGTATCTTTCTCCTGGAGCCCTTACCTTGCTGCTTGTATCTGGACCTTGAGCCTGTACCTCTCCTCTCCTGACCTGATCTGATCCCCATCCTGAGCCTATCCATCCGTCCTCTTCCTGTCTTGTTTGTTCCCTGTCCCCATCTGCTGACTCCCCGTGTATGACCTTGGCCTGGCTACGTTTATGCTTCTGGAACACCCCTTTGTCAATCTCCTGATCTGCTGTGTATGACCCTGGCCTGGCTTACATCCAAGATTCTGGTACTACCCTTTGCTGTATATATATTATTTGTTGTTTGTGGGTTGTTGGTTAGTGGCACTGTTTGTATTTATTTATATCACCTTCTCAATAAACCACATTATATTTTACTCTACATACGTTTTGGTTCTCTCTGTGCAGTCCACACAGTCTGGTCAACTAATTCTCTGATAGTATACCAAGGCCATCCCTGATCAGATGTGGCTGCACAGAGAAACCATTTTTTGGTTTAGTGTGTTTTGCTAAACATGAATGCCAATGAGGTTGTTTTTTATGCTCTGCTGGTGTCTGAGAATAGTGAATACTGCCGCCAGGCATTGAAAGAGCGGACCAGCGATCAGCTGCTAGGGAACATTGGTTTTATTCACTCCCTGGTTGATCAGGGGTTAATGCCATTTGGGGAAGTTCAGCCTTTGATTCAAATATGTACTGAGCTAGCCCTGTCCTGTGTTCCAAAGGGCTGTGATGATTACACTCCCCCTTTCAGTTTTGATCAGGTGGAGTCCCTAGTATGGCTGTTGGAGGATGACTCTGCATCCTTTTTTGAGCACTATTCGGCCTGTTCCAAATAGTTGCTAGAAGATTGTATTTGTGCAGTGCAGTCTCTGATTAGGCAGGGTGTGTGTGAACCAACTTTTTTCAGCCTGTGCTTCAGGCTTGGTCTGATCTCCTGTATCTAGCCAAACCACAACAACCCAGCCCTGCCATTAGTCACCTGCCTTACCAAGAATCTATCTCCCCGTCACCCCTGACAACCTCAGCTACAGCCCAGTATACTCTGCTTCCCACCAAGTACTATTACCCAGTCTCCACTTGCTGCACTTATCCTGCCTTCAATCCACCTGCCTCTTCCCTTCCTCCTGTAACAAGTCCACAAAAATCTCCTCCAGCCTCTGCCCCCATATCTCCACCACTTTCCAGCCCTTCTTTTTGCCCAATTACTTCCTTTTCTTACATTCCTTTAGTTATTTGTAAATCCAAGCCAAAGAAGAAGCGAAAGTTTTGTATAACCAAAACGATCCTGTCATTAACCCAACCTGCCTCCACACCCACCAATCTGTTCCAGCCTGAAGTGCCAGAGTTCCAGCCTGAAGTGCCAGTGTTCCAGCCTGAAGTGCCAGTGTTCCAGCCTGAGGTGCCAGTGTTCCAGCCTGAGGTGCCAGTGTTCCAGCCTGAGGTGCCAGTGTTCCAGCCTGAGGTGCGAGTGTTCAAGCCTGAGGTGCCAGTGTTCCAGCCTGAAGTGCCAGTGTTCCATCCTGAAGTGCCAGTGTTCCATCCTGAAGTGCCAGTGTTCCATCCTGAAGTGCCAGTGTTCCAGCCTGAAGTGCCAGTGTTCCAGCCTGAAGTGCCTATGCTAGTCTGCCGGCCTGAGGTTCCTGTGCCAGTCTGCCAGCCTGAGGTTCCTGTGACAGTCTGCCAGCCTGAGGTTCCTGTGCCAGCCTGAAGTTCCTGTACCAGCCTGCCAGTCTGAAGTTCCTGTACCAGCCTGCCAGTCTGAAGTTCCTGTACCAGCCTGCCAGTCTGAAGTTCCTGTACCAGCCTGCCAGCCTGAAGTTCCTGTGCCAGCCTGCCAGCCTGAAGTTCCTGTACCAGCCTGCCAGCCTGAAGTTCCTGTACCAGCCTGCCAGCCTGAAGTTCCTGTTCCAGCCTGCCAGCCTGAAGTTCTTGTACCAGCCTGCCAGCCTGAAGTTCCTGTGCCAGCCTGCCAGCCTGAAGTTCCTGTGCCAGTTTCCCGGCCTGAGGTTGTGGTGCCCATTTCCCGGCCTGAGGTTGTGGTGCCAATTTCCCGGCCTGAGGTTGTGGTGCCCGTTTCCGGGCCTGAGGTTGTGGTGCCCGTTTCCGGGCCTGAGGTTGTGGTGCCCGTTTCCCGGCCTGAGGTTGTGGTGCCCGTTTCCCAACCCGAGGTTGTGGTGCTCGTTTCTCGGCCTGAGGTTGTGGTGCTCGTTTTCCCGGCTTGAGGTTGTGGTGCCTGTTTCCCGGCTTAAGGTTGTGGTGCCCATTTCCCGGTCTGCGGAGCCCCTGTCTGCTGCCCAGCCTGACGTGCCCCTGTCTGCTGCCCAGCCTAACGTGCCCCTGTCTGCTGCCCAGCCTAACGTGCCCCTGTCTGCTGCCCAGCCTCACGTGCCCCTGTCTGCTACCCAGCCTGATGTGCCCCTGCAAAAAATCTGAGGAAAACGCTTGGACAGCCGCACTCCAAAAAAGGTTATTTTATTTAAAACAAAAGCACAAATAACATGCCACAGCAAAAAAACAGCAAGTATGAGCTGACGTTTCGCACTGCGATTCAGTGCTTAATCATAGCTAACATACACATCTAATGCACATCTTATATATACTCACATGAACTCATGATAAGAACAAAGCAATTAATACTTCAATTGACTGATGGATAGGCTAACAGCTGTGTCCCATTAGTACAATTAAGACATATCATGTGATCAGAAACACACACATCTACATTTTATATACCAACTCATAAAGACCATTAATAATATATACACAAGTAAATGGATATATTTTTCTACATGAACATGTAACATACACATAAACCCTCTGCCAGTGTGGCATAATTACTATAGTGCAGGAAAAGACCTCACCTAATGCATATAAAGTGTATCATCACATGTGCAATGTGTATTAATAATATGTGTATGCATGTGTGAGAAAATTCAATCATACTGACCCTATACGTTCAAAAATATAAATATGGGGTGAATAACCCATATGGACAATAAGTGAATCTAAAAACGTAAGATAGGGATGAAAGAAGGAGGAATGAAAAAAAAAAAAAGAAGGGGGGGGTTGGGGGGGAGTAACCAGAGAACTAATTATGTGATAGCAGTAGTGAGGACTGTATGTGTGTATATCAATGGATCGATATAAACTAGCTCTTGCTTGGACGTTCTGGTGTAAACTCTCCAAGTTGGCATCTTTTTTTATCCACATATTTACAAAATAAATGTCCTTATAAAAAAAAAAAAAATCTTTTTCCCTTTTCTTTTTTTTTTTCTTTTTTTTCTCCATCTTTATTTTTTATTTTCTTTCTTTTTATTTATAACTAGTGTCCAGTGTGTGAAATGTGAAAGGAAGAGGGGGGTGATAATTAGTGTATATTGTTACAGGATGCCATAAAAACATTGTGAATTAATGTGTATTATGAAAAAATCTTTATATTACTTCAACTGGTGGTAGTTTTATTATTTCTAAAGTGAAGTGAAATAAATTGAAGTGAAATGAATTGAAATTAATTGAAAAATCATGTGAAATGAGAGAAAAAAAAAAGCAAAGGGGAAAAAGAGAAGAGAACCCGACATGTGGCAGTGAAAAGTCGCATGCAGACCTGGTGGTATATTACTAGATGATATAAATGCAATGAATGGCCTGCCTACGATTTGTGGGAATGGATTATCAATCCCTAAACCATATATTTTAAAGTCCACCTTGAGTGTTCCTAGAACAACAATTTAGGCTTATGGGTTTAAAGTCATGTACAACTAGTGTCCAGTGTGTGAAATGTGAAAGGAAGAGGGGGTGATAATTAGTGTATATTGTTACAGGAAGCCACAAAAACACCCCCTACACACTACGAGGGAACAGGAAATAATCAACGTGATCAACATCTCTGACAGAAATATGACTAATGAAGAACTCACTCTATTGTCTAAAGGACTTAACTTTTGTCCCACCAATCATTTTGATCTATTTGGGACACTTTTAGACGTGAACAAATTCTCACGCAGCATCACTTTAAAAAAGTATTATTCTAAATGTCCTGGTAACACGGCCGACATTGATTTGAATGAAGCATATATGGGTGAGTTATCGTCTTCTCCCATTTTATTTAAAGAAGTATGTGTTTTACAGGATTTGATCGAATTAGCTTGTGAATCAGATCCACACCCCATGGATCCTATTGACTCACTTAACACTGTTCTCTTTAAATTAAGATCAGATTTTTATCCATTGGGATCCAGGGGGAAAGACCTTGATTTATTTCAAAAAATTATAGAGAAAGATCTCACTCAGTTAGCTCAGAAGAGTCACAAGAAATCCACTGAACAGCATAATTTAACATTCAAAGAGAGACAAGCCCTAAAAAATCTTCAAGCAGATAGAAGTATAGCGATTAAAAATGCTGACAAAGGGGGTTCGGTGGTTGTTGTAAACTCTGCCACATACAAAGATGAGGCAGTACGCCAATTATCCGATTCAAATACTTATCAAATGCTTAGATCAGATCCCACCATCCCCTTTAAAAAAGTACTATACTCTCTTCTGGATAGAGCTGTATCAGCAGGCATATTCTCTGAAAAAGAAAGAGACATGTTCATTCCTGAACATCCCATCATGCCGATATTCCACCACCTGCCCAAGGTACACAAGGGGTTAAACCCCCTCACGGGTAGACCCATTGTGGCAGGGATAGGCTCCATAAATGAACGCCTTGGGGAGTGGCTGGACAGTCAGCTACAACCCTTGGTGGTGGATTTACCGGGGTACTTGAGAGACACCGAGCAACTTTTGTCAAAAGTAAACAAATTTGAATGGAATACAAATTATAAATGGATCAGTTGCGACATGGTCAGTCTCTATTCAAGTATCCCCCATGGTCCAGGCATACGAGCGGTTGCCACTTTTCTACATGAGTCAGGAAAATTTTCCTTAGTACTCCAGGAGTTCATTTTGGGGGCTCTAGAGTATTTGTTAACCCACAACTTCTTCATGTTCGACGGGGTCTATTATCTCCAGAGATGCGGGGAGTCTATGGAGGCGAAATTTTCGCCCTCACTAGCCAACCTCTTCATGGGTTGGTGGGAGAGGTCCCGCATCTTTGGACATGATAGCCCCCGCCGACTGGACACCATGTTTTACTGGTCATTATATAGACGACCTGTTGTTTGTCACGTCTGATGACCAGGTAGATCTTCAAAATTGGCTCATGTGCCTTAATGACAACTCCCTGAATTTGAAATTCACAGGTAAAATCCATACGAACACCATGGACTTTTTAGATGTGACACTGACAGGGGTAGGGAACATTATCACTACAAGTCTACACAGGAAATCTACAGCAGGTAATACCCTACTAAGAGCAGATTCAGCCCACCCCAATCACACTATAAGAGGGATACCTTATGGGCAATTTCTTAGGCTTAAACGCCTTTGTAGTGAACCAAACATTTTCAAGGAGGAAGCCCAAAAAATGTCCCTCAGATTCAAACATAGGGGATACTGTACCAAGACTGTAGACAAAGCTCTCTCAGCTGTCAATGAAATACAAAGGGACAGCCTATTAATAGAAACATGTACCACCAAGAATACACGGGAATCCTATAACAACATACCAGTCTTCTCCACTCCTTACAGCAGTGAATTAAATAAAATCAGGAACACTGTCATTAAATATCTTCCCATACTGCTTAATGATCCAATCTACAATGAAATATTGTCTAAAGGCATAAAAACAGTATCCGGACGAGCACCCACTTTGGGCAGCTCTCTTTCACCTAGCCTGTATTCAAGCAATATTTCAAGTATAAATTGGCTTACGTTTAAGGGTACTTTCAGATGCGGTATAAAAAGTTGTGATTACTGTGGTTTCTTAAAAAAAGGGGATAAGGTCAAATCCTGTACTAATGGAAAAACATTCAATATTGCACAGTTCATAAACTGCAATACAAAATATGTAGTATATGTTATCACATGCAAACTCTGCAATATACAATATGTTGGGCGCACAATACGCAGACTTAGAGACCGTCTACGAGACCACTTGTATGATATTGAGATAAATAAGAAAACCAATGTGGCCCAACATTGGAACACTGTACACCTGAAAGACACTTCACATCTTCGCATACAAGGTATAGAAAGTATGAAGGTTCCTATTAGGGGAGGAGACAAGTTTAGGATGTTATGCAAAAGGGAAGTTTTTTGGATTTTTACTTTACACACAAGGATACCGTTAGGGTTGAACTTTGAGTGGGATGTATCCCACTTCTATGAATAACCATCCCACTAAGAACTGTTAACACATATATACATGTGCATGTATCCCTAATGGCCTTGCATACTTCCCAAAACTTGTTTCTGCAATGGTTAATACACTGTCCCTTACGATTTTACTTTCTCATTTTCTCCCATTCCCTCAAATACCAATTAACATGCTCCTTTTTTAGGAAATGTTATGTAACAATAAACATACGGAATCTTTGAAATTTCGTTAAATCCACACAGGGATACATAATTTCCCCAACTGGATATAGTATAACTGGTTTTGATGGAATGGGGCTGTATACAGGTGTATGTGCATGCATGAGTAAATAGGTCACCACGGCCTCTTTTAATACACCAAGTAATATAGATGAGTTATTAACTATGTTTTATTTCCATCGATCTATGGTCTGCATCTATCTGCTCTTTTATAAATTTCCATATGTAATTTTCTATTATACACGTGCTTTCTATATATTCGTTCTGATGCAATTTTAGCATATTATGTGGACATAGACACAGCGATGTGTATTGTGTCATGGCAGATTGCTGCCTTCCAAACACATCACACTTTAGACCCCATATTTTCTCAGTGATATACCATTGGCCGTTTATCGGCCACACATTGGTCCTGTAGTAAGAGTTCTGCAAAATCTAAGGCCTCGTACACACGACCGAGTTTCTCGGCAAGAACCAGCAAGAAACTTGCTGGCAGAGATGTCTTGCCGAGAAACTCGTTCGTGTGTATGGTTTCTCGTCAAGAAAACCGACAAGTAATCTCGACGAGAAAATAAAGAACATGCTCTCTATTTTCTCGTCGAGATTCTCGTCGGCATGTTTCTCGACGAGAAAAGTGAGTGTGTGTACACTTACCTGTCCTCCCGGAAGCCCGCGCATGTTCGAAATGAATTTGACGCATGCGCGGTAGCTTCCTAGGCATAGGTAGGGTATACCAAGATGGCGGCGACGGCATCGAATGTGACGAGCGCATGCTCATCGTAGTCGATGACGTCACCGCGTACGCTCCATTCAAAGAACCGCGGGTTCTTTGAATCGAGCGTGTGTACACTCGGCCGGGACAAGTTTCTTGTCCAAGAATCTCGTCGAAAAAAACAACATGTTTTTTTCGACAAGAATCTCGGCCGTGTGTACGAGGCTTCAGTGTCATTTCTCTTTCAGTCTTTTCCACAAGTTAACTAACCAACCACAAATGAATGGGAACTATCGTAGTCCATGTGTCCCTGCTCTTTAATAGATACATCTGGATAGACTATTGCACTTTGAAAAGACACACACACACACCACAACACATTTATTCACACATAGTGGAATCAGAACAGACAGACATGGCAATGCACATGCACACTAGGAATTAGGTCCGATATGGACATTGAACTGACCTGTTAATTATCAGGTTTACCCATTGTGCATTTGCAACATTGCCATGTCCACTTTGCGCTAGATATGGCTCACCGGTTCGAACATAAGGTTCTTGTAGATCTGTGAGCCTACATTATATTTCTCAAGCATACAAAGTGGACATTGCTATTACTCTGGGATTGGAAGCTTTTCTCCCTAAAAAATTGGCCGCGGGCCTGTTTTTCATTTTGTTTTATATTTTCAGGTCCGCAGCTGTGTACACACATGCCTGAAATCACCTCCGACAGGATCGTTCAATCGACCTGTCGATTAACATGTTCACTACAAGCATAGGTGCTATAACATATATCCGTCTTGAATTAGGCATATCGATCTTGTATCAGGCATGATTTACATGCTAGTTTGGACTCAGATTTAAACATAACAAAATATTATCCTGTACATGACTTTAAACCCATAAGCCTAAATTGTTGTTCTAGGAACACTCAAGGTGGACTTTAAAATATATGGTTTAGGGATTGATAATCCATTCCCACAAATCGTAGGCAGGCCATTCATTGCATTTATATCATCTAGTAATATACCACCAGGTCTGCATGCGACTTTTCACTGCCACATGTCGGGTTCTCTTCTCTTTTTCCCCTTTGCTTTTTTTTTTCTCTCATTTCACATGATTTTTCAATTAATTTCAATTCATTTCACTTCAATTTATTTCACTTCACTTTAGAAATAATAAAACTACCACCAGTTGAAGTAATATAAAGATTTTTTCATAATACACATTAATTCACAATGTTTTTATGGCATCCTGTAACAATATACACTAATTATCACCCCCCTCTTCCTTTCACATTTCACACACTGGACACTAGTTATAAATAAAAAGAAAGAAAATAAAAAATAAAGATGGAGAAAAAAAAGAAAAAAAAAAAGGAAAAGGGAAAAAGATTATTATTTTTTTTTATAAGGACATTTATTTTGTAAATATGTGGATAAAAAAAGATGCCAACTTGGAGAGTTTACACCAGAACGTCCAAGCAAGAGCTAGTTTATATCGATCCATTGATATACACACATACAGTCCTCACTACTGCTATCACATAATTAGTTCTCTGGATCCTCCCCCCCTCCTTTTTTTTTTTTCATTCCTCCTTCTTTCATCCCTATCTTACATTTTTAGATTCACTTATTGTCCATATGGGTCATTCACCCCATATTTATATTTTTGAACGTATAGGGTCAGTATGATTGAATTTTCTCACACATGCATACACATATTATTAATACACATTGCACATGTGATGATACACTTTATATGCATTAGGTGAGGTCTTTTCCTGCACTATAGTAATTACAGTTACATGTTTGTGTAGAAAAATATATCCATTTACTTGTGTATATATTATTAATGGTCTTTATGAGTTGGTATATAAAATGTAGATGTGTGTGTTTCTGATCACATGATATGTCTTAATTGTACTAATGGGACACAGCTGTTAGCCTATCCATCAGTCAATTGAAGTCTTAAAGTGGTTGTAAACCCACTTTTTAAACAAAGCCCTACAGGTAAGCCTAGATTAAGGCTTACCTGTAGGTGCAAGAAATATCTCCTTAACCTACACGGTTAAGGAGATATTTGTATGTAAATGCGGCGACGCTGACGTCACCCCATTCACAAATTCGGCTAGGTCGCAACATTCGACGACGTAGCCGAATTCGACAGTTCACGCGCGCATGCGCGGAGTCATGTCTTCTCCGCTCCGGCCAATCACAGCGCCGGAGCGGCGCTGTGATTGGCTGCAGCGGCGATACCCGGAAGTAACATTCCGGCTATCGCCGCAGCGATGGATGCGGCTAGAGGAGGGACACGGACGACTTCGGGGGCCCCGATCGAAGGTAAGTGGTACATAATGAGCTAGTATGCTAGTCATACTAGCTCATTATAGCTTTGTCTTGCAGGTTAGTCAAAAAAAAAAAGGGTTTACAACCACTTTAATTGCTTTGTTCTTATCATGAGTTCATGTGAGTATATATAAAGCCCCGTACACATGGTCGGACTTTTGCCCAACAAACTTCGTTTTAAGCAAGTTGGACCAACAATCCGACCGTGTGTACGCTCCATCGGACAAACTTTTTTCATTTGGTTTTGGATTTCATCGGACAAAAGTTGGGTCTGCAAACGGACAAACATTTGCCCAACAAAAGTTCGATGGAGCAAAGTCCGAACGTGTGTATAGAAAACCATCAGACTTTTGTCCTAGGTATGAACGCGCATGCTCCGAAGCAATGAACAGCCGGGAGTCTTCAGTCTTGTAAAACTAGCGTTCGTTATGGAGATTACACATTCGTGACGCGGCAATTATGATATTTTTTAATACAGAGCACATTTGTAATATTGTTTACAATGCCGTAATAAATCTGAAAGCATTTTATCTGTATATACCAATGTCATTATTTGCAAACAACGTCTTTCCTGTTATATTTTAGTTATTATTTTAAAGATAATTTTTTTTTTCTTTTTTGTTGGATATTTAAGCACAACCACATTATCCCATATGTATTTGATGCTGTAATCCAAGCTACTATATTTTTGTCCCTTATTAATATTCTCCTTAAATTAACTGCCTACTCACAAACATAAATTATTCTGAGAAAAGACAAAAGTAATATTTGTGCACTAATTTTATTTTTTTAACAAAACAAAAATAAAAAAATAATAATGACAGAATAATATAATTTCTAGAAACAGGAAGGCAGCAATCGATGATTTGGTGGAATTTGCGAAGACTGTGTACCCCAGGGCATACAAATATCCAATGAATGTTGTCATTGGTCACCAGAGGAGTACATAAAACAGGGAGGTCAAAGAAGGTCAAGAACTCAAAAAGATCGTGAGGAGCAGCAGAAGACATATCTGTCCCCAGGCTGTGGTACTCCAGCAAGGGTCTGGTATTTGTGGCATACCAGACGTCATCACATACATATACATTGCTTTCCACACTACCATCCACATCAGCTGCGGCCATTTTGTTAATATTGTGCATTAAATATACACAACACAAAACAAGCCTTTTTTTCAGGCTGACCCCCTAAAATATGTAATTAAAAAAAATGTATTTACAGAAATGCTACTTAACTCGTTAGTAGCCCCTAAACTCCCCAGACCATTGGCCTTGTTGTGGATCCTGTGGCTGATGTTGCCACTGACCCCCATGTTGCTGGGTTGGGTGGCCTTGCTGGGGTGGCTGGCCTTGCTGGGGTGCGTGGCCTTGCTGGGGTGGGTAGTTTGGATGGGGTGGATAGTTTGGATGGGGTGGGTAGTTTTGAATTTGAGGAGCTGTGTGCTCCAAATCACACAGATGTGTTGTTGGTGTTATCTCCCCTTTTCTTGCTTTGCTGAGGAGCTGGATAATGAGCCCCTCACATCGCTCTCTTTGTTCCACATCCACCTCCCTCAGCTTGTTGGCTGTAAAGCACCCAAATCCTTCCGCACTATCGGGTGCCGTGGTGATGACTGCCGTAGCCCGCTGCAGAAAGTCAGCAGTGGCCTCGTCAAGGTGGTGCCTCTGGACTCCGTGATTATGCTGCTGGGCCCGGCCTCGTCTTGCGTTAAAGTTTCCTGGGTCTGAAAATTAAACATAATTTTAAAATTATTTATTTATTATTAGGACACATTTTCCCAACACATTTTAGCATCCTTTGTTAGTTAAAAATAGAATGTCATCCAAAAACAAAGCTTAGCATTGTCACTGCAGCATTATTTTTTGGGGAAAATTACTTTGAGATCATTTTTTTGGATTTGTTTTTCATTTCCAAAGATTTACATTCCTAATAGTTTCACTAAATCCTAACAACACATTGCCCTCACTTTCTCAAATAATATATTTTTTGGAAAATGCTATACCTGGGGCAAGCTGAGATCCTCCTCCTCCTCCTCTTGTGTCGGATCCGCCTCTGTATCAGTGGCCTCAGCTGATGTGGAGGGTAGTGTGGAGGGTAGTGTGGAGGGTAGGGTCGAAATATGTCTTTGTGGCACAGTCTGGTCCTTCAAAAATCCCAGGCTTGCGAAGTACCACAGCTTGGGGACATAAATGTCTTCTGCTGCTGCTCCCGATCTCTTCGAGTCCTCAATCTTCTTGACCTCCCTATTGAACATACTCCTGAGGCCTCCAATTTTGGTCTTCACCAATGTTTCGTCTGCCCTGGGGTACAGAGTCTTCGCCAAATCCACCAAATCATCGATTGCTGCCTGCCTTTTGTTCTTATTTGAATAGTCTTTGTTTTTCACTTGCCATAGACATGCGTGATGGTGATATTTCTCTATGAAATCAGCCATAAATTCAGGGCTATTAAGAATTGTCCCCTTCATTCTAGCTTAAATTTGAGAAGATGGCTGCAAGAAATAACACAAGAACAATATTTTTGTTTAGCTTAAAGCTCAGAACCTGATAAGAATATAGGCCATTATGCATGTCCCCCATCCTAAATTGATCTTCCCCTTAACCAGCTTCAGGCATGTGCCCCCTGGAGCCTAGGTGAAGTGGGGGGGGGGTGGGCCTTTACGCGGTTATTTTCAAAGCGTGGTCTGCTGACGCATCTAATTTTCAAGATTGTGTTTCCTTTGGATGCTGATGATCAAGTAAAAAAAAAAGTGTGTGATTGCATCCTGTGCCCCTGGGACCTCCAGCCATGTCTGCCATCATGGGGGTTCAGGCAGTACACCTGTAAGTGGGCCGGAGGTCCCTAGGGCCCCGGATGTTCCCCGCATTTTTTTTTGCGTTATTTAGTGTTTGTAAGCACCCAAAGACCCTTGACCTCCACAATTATCGTTGGCAGCACCCCCCCTTCTCAATTCGTGTCCCCCCCTCGCTTTTATTTTTGTGGCATCAGCAAACCCCCCCGGTTCTCTTCTGCTCCAGGGGGCACATGCCTGAAGGCGTGTAAGGGGCCACTACACTCCTGATGGTGTCCCTGCCTCCATGACCCTTACGGGTGTACTGCCTGTACCCCCCTGTTGTCAGCCCTGCCATTATTTCTAAACAATTTTCCCATTAGGCCCCATGCACATGAGATGCGGCTCAATGCACATTCAATAGGCCTTATTACAATTTTTCAAACAGCCCTAGCACTCATTCAATGTTATGCTATGTATCCATTGCACACACTGTCACTAAATTGTCACATACCTTTCTTTCGACAATGCGATCGCCTGATTTTCGTTTCCCAAAGGCTACGTTCCAGCGTCCGGTCTGGCGAACGTTCGTTAGGTCTTTTATACCCTGCGCATGGTTCAAACTCCTCCCTTGTGACGTCATGACGCTGGGGCGTGCCCCCAGACTTTTTCCAGCATGCGACATAATGGAAGGAACCTTCGTGAGGGAAAACAAGATGGATGCCGCACCGAACAAGAACAGGCCCCGCGGTGGTGAATATATTAAACACAAGGCCACCCCCATGAGCAAGGGGGAGATGGTGGAGATGGTGAGGATCTTTTCAAAATATGACTACGATTGCAAGCAGGAGAACTATGACAGGCCCAACAGCCATAAAGACTATATTTTGGAGAAGGTCCTCACGGTATTGCATCGTGATTATGGGGTAAAACGAACGAAAGATCAAATTGGGAAAAGATGGTCTGATTTAAAACTCAGAGAAAAAGAACAGTTGGACTCCATTCACCGCATCATCACCAAAAGAAGTAAGCAAAATTCATGACTGTAGTAATTATATTGATGTTTTTTTTGTTTTTTTTTATTTGAATTTTTTTATGAAATCATTGATGTGCTAACTACTTTTTATTTTTCTGGGAATGCATATATGTTTGACTAAACATATTATTTCTGACTCCAAATTTGTGATGCTAGAATTAAGATACTGTATCTACTTAAATTCACAGGAAAAAGGCACAGAGAAAGCCAGCAGACAAGCCACCAGAGGGGAGAAAGGGAGGCTTCCCTTGGCAAGGCCCCAACAGGGGAGACAACAGTGCCCGCATCATCAACAAATCGTAAGTAAAAACTATACTTTTGTAGTTTTAACTTGGACAGGGGATATTCTTGGTTGTCACAAGGACATGGTCTCATATAGTTAGCTTTAATAAGGTCTATTTAATATTTAAGGTCTGCTGTGCTTATCATCACTGCACATTAAATGACGCCTTTCAAGACTATAGATGGGTAGAGGAGAGGGCCTGGGGATCACAGTCACACAGGTGTTTATTTACTAAAGGAAAATCCACTTTGCACTTGAAAGTGCACTTAAAGTGCACATGGAAGTACAGATGCTGTAGATCTGAGGGGGACATGCAAGGAAAATAAAGTACAGCATTTTAGCTTGCACATGATTGGATGATAAAATCAGCAGAGCTTCACCTAATTTCAGAGCTTCCCCTCAGATTTACAGCGATCTACAGCGACTGCAGTTCCATGTGCACTTTCAAGTGCAAAGTGGATTTTCCTTTAGTAAATCAAGCACACAGAGTCACGCCTGATCGACTGTTCATCATAGATCCCATCTCCCATAGGACACAAGAGTGTTGTTTGTCAAATGTAATTTTTGCAACATCTGGCCATATTGTGTATTTGGGCATCATTTGAAAGTACATCATCTAACCTTTACAATGCACATTTGTTAGTTAATATTTGTAAATTGCGCATGATCGTCCACTCGTCTGTAGAAAACATTGTCACTAGTGCAAGGTTGGTCTCATTATTCTCCTCCAGGGATACAACTCATATTTTGTGCATTTGGGGTGATTTGATTTTGTTATATTTGTTTATAATTATTAGAGGAACGTGAGTGTGTTGAGGCCATAAATTTGGAGGAGTGGGATCATGGAGCTGGACCCAGCAAAGAGCCTCCAGTGGACATCACATCCCCAGACACAAGTCATGCAGAGGGTGGAGTAGTGCATCCACTTGAAGATGATTTAATTGAGCCTGTTGTTTGCCCCAGTAAGTATTTTGGAGTTATTTTCTTTTCTTCCAATAGACAATGATATACTTTGCCATACAATTGCACAGAAAGTGCACTTTCAAGTGCAGTCACAGTAGATCGGAGGGGGACATGCAAGGACCCCCAAAATTCATAAATAGTTCTTGCACATAATTTGATTGGAAAATCAGCAGAACTTCCTCTGATTTCATAACTTACCCTCAGAACTTCAGCGATCTACAGTGACTGGACTTCCAAGTGCGTTTTCACTAGCACTTGGAGTGCAGAGTGGATTTCCCTTTAGGGCATAAACAACATTGTGATGAAATGTGTAGACAGTGTTATTTCGAACATTTAACTTGATGTGTTTTGTGGGCTGCTAAGTGGCACAAAAAGTTAAATATTTAGGCCACTGTGCCCATTAAACACAGCCACTGTGGCCAAAGGGCAACAGTTTGTCCAATCAAAATGGTACATTTTAGGAAAAACATCAAGCCAGTTTACACCCAGCCATGCATTTACCAGCCTTGCCTCATCAATGTCCGTACTCAGTACTAGATGTCTTCTGTCGCAAGCAATGTTGCTTGAGACAATGATGTTACTGGTCAGTGGCGTCACTAGGGTTGTTGTCACACGTTGCCTCCCAAAATGGTGTCATCCCACAACAACTGAAGTCCCCCTCAGTACAGACCCCCCTCAACTAACTACAGACCCCCCTCACGCAGTATAGATCCACCTCCCTCAGTAAATACTTACTCACCTCAGTGCAGACCCCCAGCAGTACAGACACCCCATCATTTACTGACACCCCTCAATTACAGACCCACCCCCTTGGTGCATACACAGCCATAGTGCAGCCCCCCCTTACATTACAGAGCAGCAGAATGACCATACACACAGCGGTGTGACCCTCGAGCATGGCTTCCACCTCCTCATTCTCTGTGTATGTAAATAGAGAGGAGGAGGGGCAGCGTGTTCATTTAGCTACACAGAGGGACACAAGCCGCAGAACAGGTCAGCGTGTGGCCGGTGTTAGCGTTGTGCCACTATCCATGGGTGTCAGCCGGGTGCGCCCCGCACCCCCTGCACCTTGGTTGCAACGCCGCTGTCACCGGTAACAATATACAATGATCATGATTGGCTGAGATGCATGTCATTGTTTTTAGTTTAAAAAGATCACTGTGTGATACCTTCTCGAAATTTAAGGTGTCAATTACTGTGTGAGGTATTTTCAACAGTAGAGCCTATCTATCAGAGGCACTTGCTCTGATATAGACACTTCAAAAACACAAGCACTGCTATTCAAAATTAAGATGTCCTGTACTCAACAGGAGACCATCCATCAGAAGATTGTTTGGAAGGGGCAACAAGACACAGATTCATGCAATGCATGAATCTGTGTATTGTCTTTCAGTGGCGTTACAAGACAGAGTGGGGGCGTTCAGATGTCGCCATATATTGCTGATACACAACTGGGATAGACATGTCTAGTGATTGTATAATTTACTTAAAAAATGAAATCCAGACACAGAGGCAAACTAGGTAGTGCATTGAAGAATTTAATGTAGAAGTAGACAGAAGGTGCAATGAGATGGCAATGTTCATAGATAAACAATTGTCGGAGACACAGGCACCAGGGACAAGATTCTAGAGTAGCTACAGTGTGTACATTCCTAGTAGTGTAGGTGTCTGAAGAACAAGAAGGTTTGGTAATCCGAATTTGATTGGAGGGAAGTATTTGCCACAATTTGCAGGGTTATTAATGTTGACATAATTCACTTTTGTAGGGCCACAGCCACTTGTCCTTGATTCCCATTTGTATGTTCTCTATTTTTCAAAGGCCACGAACTACCAAAATGCACAATTGGACGGATCACTGCTGATATTCTGCAGGCAATGACTGAACTTGAAAAAATAAAGGAGGCTACCACTGGTGTTCAGAGGCGTATGCAGGATTATGTCGACCTGTTGGCGAAATTTTAAGATAGTTTATTTTTGGTTAATTTTTGGACTCTACTTTTAAGCACATAATATGATTATTGCTAAGTTTATTACGAAAAATAGTTCCATGTAATTGCTTTGATTTTAGAGTAGGAAACAACAATGTCATATGATGTGTCTTTTAATGTGAATTGTCATGTGGAATCGCATGACAATTCACTTCAAGGGGTTGTAAATTAAAGATTTCAGTATCTTTCCCAAAAAAAATGGACCTTACTGCAGCCCTCCTTCAATGACCTCATCCTTAACATTTTTCATTCGAAATGACAAGATTTTTTCCTATAATAAGCATCATTTACTGTTCTTCTGACTGGAATCAACACTGGAATGTGTGCCTTGCTCTCTGGTGTGGAGTGTCGTGCTCGCCCCCTCCCTTGGACTACAGGAGAGTCAGGACGCTCTCTACGTAGCAGATTTAAAAAGGACCTGTGTTTTAGTGGTCGTACTGAATCTCCTGTGGTCCAAGGGAGGGGTAGGGCCAACACTAAACACCAGGGAGAAAGACTTGCACTACTGTGTGGATTTACACACAGAGGAACACCAACTGAGGATTACTATGAAGAAATTAGGACATAGTTAAAAATGAGCAAAAGGATGAGGTAAGTGAAGGAGGACTGCACTAAGATAAAGCAAAATATTTAATTAGTTCTAAATGTGAACTTTAAAATAAAAAAAAACACACCCAAAAAATTGTGTTCACGTTTGTAGGTCAGTGTTTCTCCACCCGCCTTCTCTAGGTGCTTGACCACCTCCTTTAAGATTTAAGTATAGTCACTATACACAACATCTTGGGGTATTGTCCAAAAAACCCCCAAAAAATATATTACTATTTAGTTACAAATCGCCAACAAAGTTTGACAAAATGCACCTTGAGAAGGAGAGGTGGCAAACACTGTTCACAAAGTAAAATTGACAGTAAGGTTTGGCATACTAGGGAATTTTCAAAGCTAATAAATAAAATACGGTTTGACACCATGAGTATTGAAAATGTTAGTAAAAAAAAAGTTTGTTTAGCGTTACAAAAATTAATATATGTGGCAAGTGCACTTGTATTTTCAAAAATGTTTTTAGATTTTGTAAAAAACAGCACTGTGTACACATGTGCAAGCTGGTATTAACACCAAAAATGACAGCTCACATTATGTCAGCTAGCACATGTGGACACAGTGGGCTTTGTTTACTAAGGTCAGAAGTGCCCTTAAATTTTTTTCTCTCTTTCTCATTTGTTGCATAAAGCTAGGAGCTCTTTACACATGAGCAAGGCAATCTATTCTCACGTTGAGAATCCAATGGGAAAAGTCTCGTATGGCATTTTTGTTGAAAATGTGAACATTTGTTAGGTAGTGATTTTGGGATGTGTATTGCTGTGCTTTCTAAAATACATGTTTACCCACCTCAAAGTTGAGCAAAAAACCCCAAACAAAACATGTTTTGTTGTTAAAGCATAACTGAAATATTTTGGGGTTGTGAAAGTAAATATTTCGAATCGTTCCTGTGTGTGGGTTCTTATTTATATGATTAAGAAGAAAAGTATATTTGTTAAGTTGGTGTAGTTACATTGACAGTGTACTTGAAAATGGGTGTAGCTGAGCCACAGCACAACATTAAATACACTACATATGTCAAGGCAAGTTTTTCAGGTAATACTTTACAATTCTTGTTTGTAAAATAAACTTAATAACGTAACAATTACATGAGAAGAATATTTAAAAAAAATATACACAAACAAAATTTTTACAGGTATATTGGTGTTTAATAATGAAAAAAAAAGGGAAAATTATACATTATCTGCAAGATTATCTTGCCAGGGCACTGCCCCACTACCAACAAAATAGGCCTTATATTCCTCCCTGACGATACGGCCAGTTTGGGAGGCATGCCCAACTCCACCACTTTGAAGAGCTGGCATCACAGGCTCTTCAGCTGCCAGACCACCTGAGGTGGGATCTTGAGCCACTGTACCAATATAGTTTGTGCCATGTCTACGCAAATAATTATGTAGAATGCAGCAACACAAGACTACATGGTTAATTTTATATTCCGCCATATTGATAGCGGTTAAAAAGAGCCGGAATCTGTTGGAAAGAATTCCGAACGCATTCTCTACAACCCTTCTGGCACGGGATAGCCGGTAGTTGTAGATGCGCTGCTCGGGGGTCAAGTTCCTAATCGGAAAGGGCTTCAATAAATGAGGCCCGAGAGCAAATGCATCATCTGCAAGGAACACAAAATGCCCTCAATATTATCTTGGGGAGGGGACAAATTCAAAGTTCCATTCTGCAGCCATGTATTGAATTCGGTGTGGAGCATCACACCACCATCAGAATGCCTCCCATTGATGCCCACATCCAAATAAAGAAACTCATAATTGGCCGAAACAAGGGCTAACAAAACTATACTAGAAAAGCCCTTATAATTAAAAAAAAAAGACCCAGAGTTGGGTGGGGGATGATGCGCACATGTTTCTCATCAATGGCACCCCCACAGTTGGGAAAGTTCCAGAAGTTCTGGAATTGGGCCGCCACGTCCTGCCACTGCCGGGAAGTTGAAGGAAACTGAGAATACAAAGAAAATAAAAAGTATAAAAAATTGAGCCTTGAAATCTAAAATAGTTATCACACCTATATTCTTGTGCCTAAATAAAAACAAACAAAAAACAATAAAACTGTTAAACAAATAAAAAAATTCTGCTTATTATATGCTTCCTCACTCCCTCTGGTGGCACATTTATGTAATTTGGGGGGGGGATTTGGGGGACAGGTAAGAACCCTCTCCACTTACATAAAAGAAAAATGAGTAACAAATGAAGGTACTTTTTACAAGCCACTCTGTTTCTGAAATATTGACAGCACAATGTGGCACAAAAAGATGGCATTAGATATAATTGGAGAAAAACAAACAAAAAAAAAATATATAATTAAAAATGGTGATGAGTAACATTTAAAAGTATACTACATGCTAGTGAATACATGCTTTTAAAAATTACAGAATAAACATTTCAATACATTCAGAAATTAAGATAGAGAATGGATTATTAAAAATTCATAAAAATAGGAGTTGGTTCAGTTGATTATGCATTTGGGGGAGGGGGAGGGAGGGTTCTAAACTAGTTTCTGTGTGCAAAAATATATTAAAGAGATAAAGAAATGAGAAAAAGAATGTGACACCATTTAGGGGGTGTTTTGAGTAATCCACTAACAAAATTGTCCTAATTTAAATATGAACAAACTGTGGATGTGCCAAGGGAAGCATGCTGGGGAGGTAAGTACTGACATATATGCATGAAGGACAGGGAAAAAAATAATTAGCTACATAAAAGGACATTGGGGTAAAATTAATTAATTAATTACTGGAAAACATGAAAAAAAAACTTACAGAATCAAATAATAAATTGCAACAAGTATATAGAATTGTAGATAATATCACATTTTACATACCCGAATGTACTCCTTCTGCAAAACTTGGATTATAGCACAGCAGGTCTCTGGGATAATATGGCCAAGAGCCTGGGGAGAGATACCTGTGGTGAATTTAAGGTCTTGGAGGCTTCTCCCTGTGGCCAAGTAGCGCAGCGTTGCTATGAGCCTTTGCTCTTCAGGAATAGCACTCCTCATGCATGTGTCCTGCTTCCTAATGTGGGGGGAGAGCAAGGACAATAGGTGTTGGAAACATGAGTCGGACATCCTGAGATAGTTTCTAAAATCATTGGGATTATTCTCCCTCAGCTCTCTCAGCAACGTCATATGTGAAAATTGGTCACGTTGCTGCAACCAATTTTTACACCAGGTAGTCCTCCTCCTACCCCTTGACCTTGACTGCGCATGGGAAATGGCCACAACCCCCAGGCTATACACCGCACGCTCTCGCTCAGCGTTCCTCAACATCTGCAAGAAAGAACGGTGGATTAAAGACACAAACGTAAAGGAACAGACCGAATCTGCTGACGCCAAACCGTCACTACCTCGCGCTTAGCACAACGAGTCCAGAGCGTGACGGACGTAAATTGAAGGATCCTCTTTTGAAGGCTCGTCAGAACGTTGAAACGTCACTACGTTCAGGTTTGTTGGCTACAAAGTCCGAGCGTGTGTATGCTATGGGTGTGCCCGTCCAACTCCGTTCGGACAAAAATCCACGGAAAAGTCAGATGGAAGTGTGTACGAGGCTTAAGAGGTGCATTAGATGTGTATGTTAGCTATGAGTAATCACTGAATCGCAGTGCGAAACGTCAGCTCATACTTGCTATTTTTTGCTGTGGCATGTTATTTGTGCTTTTGTTTTAAATAAAAGAACCTTTTTTGGAGTGCGGCTGTCCAAGCGTTTTCCTCAGATTTTTTGCATTGTCATATGCATTGCCTGCACCCACGGCTCTGGATCTTGTGAATGAGTCACCAGTCACATCTGAGCGGTAACTCTCTCCTTCTGATGTGCCCCTGTCTGCTGCCCAGCCTGACGTGCCCCTGTCTGCTGCCCAGCCTGACGTGTTCCTGTCTGCTGCCCAGCCTGACGTGTTCCTGTCTGCTGCCCAGCCTGACTTGTTCCTGTCTGCTGCCCAGCCTGACTTGTTCCTGTCTGCTGCCCAGCCTGAGGTGTTCCTGTATGTTGCCCAGCTCAATGACCCAGAGCCTGCTGCCCAGCTTGTCTGCCCGGATGTGCCTGCTGTCTGCCCAGATGTGCCCGCTATCTGCCCGGATGTGCCCGCTTTCCGCCTTTATGTGCCCCTGGTCCAGTCTAAAGTGCCTGATGACCAGTCTGAAGTACCCTCATCCTTGGTGCTACCCAATGCCATAGACTATGGACAATTAAGACTGGTTGGAGCATCCGGAGGCCACTCCTTTAGGGGGGGTACTGTCAGGAAAGGCTTCACCCGCTGGTGGCGCTGTTGGTCCTATGGATCGCAGTACTAGTGTCCACCAGTAGATGTCCTCTCGCAGCCAGTATCTTTGACAGAGGATTTCACCTGCTGGTGGTAATATCTGATCCATGGGCCGTAGTACTGGCATCCACCAGCGGGGGTATTCCACAGTGTGGGGCAGGCAGCACTTCCTTCACTCATCTGTCACATGAGGACAATTATAGCAGTCCTATAAATTCCCCTGCGAGCCCTTACATGCTCGCCTTGGTATCTTTCTCCTGGTGCCCTTACCTTTCTGCTTATATCCGGACCTTGAGCCTTTACCTCTCCTCTCCTGACCTGACCTGATCTGATCCCCATCCTGAGCCTATCCGTCCGTCCTTTCCCTGTCTTGTTTGTTCCCTGTCCCCATCTGCTGACTCTCCGTGTATGACCTTGGCCTGGCTACGTTTATGCTTCTGGAACACCCCTTTGTCAATCTCCTGATCTGCTGTGTATGACCCTGTCCTGGCTTACATCCAAGATTCTGGTACTACCCTTTGCTGTATATATATTATTTGTTGTTTGTGGGTTGTTGGTTAGTGGCACTGTTTGTATTTATTTATATCACCTTCTCAATAAACCTCATTATATTTTACTCTACATACGTTTTGTTTCTCTCTGTGCAGTCCACACAGTCTGGTCAACTAATTCTCTGATACCTGGAGGAAGAATGGGCCAGCATTGGTGGTCACTGCGAGAAAAAATAAATTCTGGTGTTGGTTGTTAAACAAAGGAAAAGATACCCAGAGTTGGTGGTCACTGTGTGCCCCCATATATTAGTGGTCAATAGGGATGAGCCAAATAGCTCTGGGTTTGTTCAAGCAATGTTAGGCAAACTTTAAAGAACTTCAGATGCCAAACCCAAACCCTAGTGTTAAATTAAAAATGTCCATTTTCTGGACTAATAGGCAAGGGAATATCAAAACATTTAAAGAAATCCTTTTGGCCAGGAGTGGTGATTACGGTATTTTAAAGCAGTGACATTTAAAGAGAAAAATGGTTACAAATGGCTGGCAAATGACATTTCCATTCTGGCGTCTATGTATACAAAAATTATAATAAACAGAGCCCTCCAAAGGTCTCCCAAAATGGGCTATGACAGCGGTGGTTGCAAGGGATGCAGTGAGTGCTAGCATTAGGGAAGAGCCGAACACCCCCCGATTCGGTTTGCAGCAGAACATGCGAACAGGCAAAGAATTTGTTCAAACACGCGAACACCATTAAATTCTATGGGACACAAACATGAAAAATCATAAGTGCTAATTTTAAAGGCTAATATGCAAGTAATTGTCATAAAAAGTGTTTGAGGGCCTGGGTCCTGCCCCAGGGGACATGTATCAATGCAAAAAAAAGTTAATACAGATACAAGTCATTGAAAAAAAAACAGCATGGGTTCCCCCCTTAGTCCATTACCAGGCCCTTTGGGTCTGGTATGAATATTAAGGGAACCCTGAACCAAAATAAAAAAAAAAAGCGTGGGGTTCCCCCCAAATTCCAAATTAGGCTCTTCAGGTCTGGTAAGGATATTAAGGGGATATTAAGGGGAACCCTGTGCCATTTTTTTTTAAATGGCGTGGGGTTCCCCCCAAAAATCCATACCACACCCTTTAGGTCTGGTATGGATTTTAAGGGGAATCCCGCACCAAAATAAAAAAAAAATGGTATTGGGTTCCCCCAAAATTCCATAGCAGACCCTTATTCGAGCATGTAACCTGGCAGGCCGCAGGAAAAGAGGGGGGACAAGAGAGCGCCCCCCCCTCCTGAACCATACCAGGCCACATGCCCTCAACATGGGGAGGATGTCCCCATGTTGATGGGGACAAGGGCCTCATCCCCACAACCCTTTCCCGGTGGTTGTGGGGGTCGGCGGGCGGGGGGCTTATCGGAATCTGGAAGCACCCTTTAACAAAGGGGACCCCCAGATCCTGCCCCCCCTATGTGAATTGGTAACGGGGTAAAAAACAGCATGGGTTCCCCCCTTAGTCCATTACCAGGCCCTTTGGGGCATTAGGAAGACCACATCTGGAATATGCAGTTCAGTTTTGGGCACCGGTTCTCAAAAAGGATGGGGGGGGGACTGGAGAAAGTGCAGAGAAGGGCAATCAAACTGATAAGAGGCATGGAGGAGCTCAGCTATGAGGAAAGATTAGAGGAACTGAATTTATTCACTCTTGAGAAGAGGAGAATAAGGGGGGATATGATTAACATGTACAAATATATAAGGGGTCCATATAGTGAACTTGGTGTTGAGTTATTCACTTTACGGTCAACACAAAAGACAAGGGGGCACTTTTTACGTCTAACGGAAAAAAGATTTAATCTCCAAATACGGAAAGGTTTCTTCACAGTAAGAGCTGTGAAAATGTGGAACAGACTCCCTCCAGAGGTGGTTCTGGCCAGCTCAGTAGATTGCTTTAAGAAAGGCCTGGATACTATCCTAAATGTACATAATATAACTGAGTACTAACATTTATAGGTAACGTTAATTCAGGGTAAATCAGATTGCCTCTCGGGGGATCAGGAAGGATTTTTTTCCGCTGCTGTAGCAAATTGGATCATGCTCTGCTGGGGTTTTTTGCCTTCCTCTGGGTCAACTGTGGGTATAGAATTGGGTATATGGGATTGTACGATATTTTTTATTTTATTATTTATTTATTTATTTTATTTTTTATGGTTGAACTGGATAGACTTTGTCTTTTTTCAACCTGACTAACTATGTAACTATGTAACCCATGCTGTTTTTTTTCAAAGACTTTTATCTGTATTGCCGGGACTCAACAATTCATTATAGCCACGATCAGTTTTAAATGACTTTTTTCCTTTAGAAATGTCATCTTGTGCAGGGACTTATCTAAGCATGGGAAACATGCGCTACTTTACAGGCATACTATAGACACCCCCCAGGTACAAAATTTAAAGGAATATTTCACTTTTATTGTTTCACTTTAAGCATTATTAAAATCACTGCTCCCGAAAAAACGTAAGTTTTTAAAACTTTTTTTTGCATTGATACATGTCCCCTGGGGCAGGACCCAGGTCCCCAAACACTTTTTATGACAATAACTTGCATATTAACCTTTAAAATTAGAACTTTTGATTTCTCCCATAGACTTTTAAAGGGTGTCCCGCGGCTTTTCGAATTTGCTGCGAACACCCCAAATTGTTCGCTGTATGGCGAATGTGCGAACAGGCAATGTTCGAGTCCAACTCATGTTCGACTCGAACAGATAGCCCATCCCTAGTCAGCATCTGCTGCTTCCTCGTAAACCATTGACAGCAGGAAAATGTCATATATAGAGGTGGTAGAAATACTACTACTACAAACACCCAAACAGCCAAAGTTCAGTTAGAACCCATTTTTGGACAAAAGCATTGGCTCATCCCTAGTGTTCAGTATGCCAGATTACATTGGTGGTCAATGTGCCTCATTACATTGGTGACCAGTGTGCCCCCTTTAAATTGAAAGAAAAGTGTAGTCCCCCTTTTTTTGCTGATCAGTGTGCCAATTTACATTGATGGTGTGCATCCTTTACATTGGAGATTAGTGTGTCCCATTGCATTGTGGTCAGTGTAGTGCCCCCTTACATTAGTGCTCAGTGCTCCCTAATTACATTGCTAGACAGTGTGCTCCCATTACATTGGTTGTCAATGTGACTTCATTACATTGGTGGTGAACGTGCCCCCTTTACATTGGTGGTAAATGTGCCTCCTTTACATTTGTGTGCCCCATTACATTGGTCACCACTGTAATGCCCCCACCCTACATTCGTGGTAAGTGTACCTCCAATACATTGGTTGTCAGTGTGCCCACTTAAATTTAAGGACGTCTTAGCATTGGTGTGGGAATTTAATTTCCATCTTTGCTATATTATCTTTATATCAGTGGCAAGCATCCCTCTTATGTTGGTGATCAGCATGCTCTCCTCACATTGGTTGTCAGTGTCAGTCATTGCATTGGTGTTTAATATCCCACACCCCCTACATTGGTGGTCAGGGTCCCCTCAATACATTGGAGGTTAGTGTGCACAAATTACATTGGCTGCCAGTGTGGTCCCATTAAATTGGGGGTTAGTGCACTTCTTCTGTTGGTGGTCAGTGGGAGCAGTATTACACTCACCTGATCTTGTCGCGTACCTGATCAGAGACTGAAATAACAATTTTGGCCTCTCTTGTATCATCAGCCCAGGTCCTGCTGAGAATGGAACAGAGGGTACCTAGGGACAATAGGAACGGCAGGTGTTGATATGAGCACTTGCAGCAGGCGATGCAGTTCCAGACAGACTGGCAGAACATCAGGTCAGAAACAGGAACTGTGCACAGAGATACAGCAGATGTTAAAGGGGCACTCCACCTGGGCTGCAGGGTCTGGATATGAAGCTTGTCAGAGCCCCCACAGCACAGCAGGGTTAAAGCTCTAATTCTGGATCTCTTATATTAAGGTTAACTCTAAACTAATGAAGGCATTTAAAGTGTCACTTACTAATAATTTTAAGTACCATAATTTTTTTGCCATTTCACAAGTGCACACAGTTTAAAGGCTTGTAATATTTGATATCTATTTACTCAACACTACCTCTTTTATTTTGTACAAAAATTGAGGATAAAATTGTGTTTGTGTTCAGTAACATTTATTTTAGTGCATTTTTTTCGAGGAAAATTTAGATTTAAAAAAAAGTTGCACAAAAATTGCACAAACATAAAAAAAGTTGAAGTGCCATAAAATGTTCTGGGGGGGGGGGGGGGTACATTTTTGGCCAAAAAATACTGATTTTAACACGTGTGAAAAAATGAAAAAAATTGTTTCAGGTAAAATGAAAAAATATATATTTCAATTGTGTAGGTCATGTTTGTTTATTACATATACTAACTAAAAATGAGGAATTTTATTTTGGTCGCTTCGAGTTTGCATTCTCTACACTGATTTTCCGAGAATTAGTGTAGCAATGATTTCACGGTCACCGTGGGCATCCATGACATCATCTTTCAATCACCCAACCTTTAAATAATACCATAACCTCACCTTACAAACTACACTGGCTTGTTTCCAAATTCATTTGCAACCAAAAAAAGATTAATGTATTCACAAGAAAGAAAAAGAGGGCCTAAAGTCATTGGATCAGTTTACAACACTTAATAAAATTTAAAGCATAGCAGACAGGGAATTTGACCTGTAATTTATCCTTTAAAACCTCTGAAGCATGAAGAAAACAGATAAAGATTGCAATGTTCACCTACAGAATATGTAATCATTCATCCCACTCCAGTGGATGAAAGTTGCTATTTACTTCTCTGACTACTTATTCATTTTGCATAAATGATTAAATGAACACATGCAGAACCTGGTCATTTTAACTGCATCAAGGGGGGCTGGTAGTTTCTGGACTCTTCAGTCACTGTTGTTGGTATTGAACATCACTTAGGTTGGGCAGCACTCCAAAATAAGGTTTAAAGCAGAAACAGTGTTTTAATTCTACCTACAAAAAAATACAAAGACCCTAGTATGGATAGACTCTATATTGTCAGCAGATTTTTCAAAGTGTTATGCCGCGTACACACAATCGGAATTCCAGACAACAAATGTTCGATGTGAGCTTTTGGTCGGATATTCTGACCGTGTGGCATTTGCTGTCGGAATTTCCGACAACAAATGTTTGAGAGCTGGTTCTCAATTTTTCCGACAACAAAAGTTCTTGTCGGAAATTCCGATCGTGTGTATCCAATTCCGACGCACACAAATCCTACGAATGCTCAGGAATCAATTTGACGCATGCTCGAAATCATTGAACTTAATTTTTCTCGGCTCGTTGTAGTGTTGTACGTCACCGTGTTCTTGGTGATCGGAATTTCGGACAACATTTGTGTGACCGTGTGTATGCAAGACAAGTTTGAGCGAACATCCGTCGGAAAAAAATCCACGGTTTTGTTGTCGGAATGTCCAATCGTGTGTACACGGCATTAGTCTATCCACAAGGACTATAACTTTTTGGTGTCTTACATCTTTTGTGAACTCCAGATCTCACAGCATCAAGGGTCTGCCATATCAGTAATTACAATCTCTGGTTCTTGGTAGGCTATGGCATACTTGCCTACTTTTTCCTTACAAATCTTGTGGTTTATTTTCCAGTCTTCCTGGGTATTGGTCTCATGCAACACCTTGTACACTATATCAACTCTCTCCTTATATTTGGTTATGAAATACTCACTTACCCTTTTCTTGCAAATTTTGTGGATTTTGTTTCCAGTCTTCCTTGGTACTGGTTTTCACATTTATTATTGTTTTTTTATTAACACCATCTATATATGATGGTCACGCATTTATTAATTTTACAGATATATTGTTGGAATACCACCATGCATCACCATCCAGTACCACATAGAGATTCCCACTTGTTTTGGGGACAATCTTTGTGTGTCCGACCCTCCCTAGTCTCTAAACTACCACAGCTCCCAGGACAGACAATTTAACGGCCGTCGGCTGGCAGTGTCACATATAGCTTTAACTCTAGCCTTGTAAGTATGCAGGGATGGATACTTACCTTTCGTTTCCTTCTCATTCCCTCCCCTTTCTATGATATCTAGGTATCTAGGTCCAATATTAGATTATACTATTGTCTATATCTTCTACAGATATGTCATGCATCCGCTCCCGAGGAAGTGGAATCAATCCACAAAACGCTTCGAGCACCTAGGATGCAGCCATGTCCATTTACATGGAAATTTGTCATTTTGAATACATTATGCAACTTATGCTATTTTAATTTACCCTATGACATGGGGAATACATATCTTACTTATTGGATATGTAATGTGCTACTAGGTCATTCCTGTATCTATATGAACTGCAACAGAATTATGGCGTGTGTGTATATATATATATATGACAATAATTTTATCTGGCTCTGTACTGTCTGAAAGGTGCTATGATATTGTTTATGTCAATAAATATGTAAAATCATTTTTACTCATTTGTCAGTCACTGACTCATTTAAAGTCCCACCAATCTCTCCATTTATTAATAGAAACAGGGATGGAGGTGCATTCAATATTGTGCTTCATTTAAAGTCACATTTTCCCTTCTCCCTCCCCTTTTTTTACAGAAGAAGAAGAAGGTGAGAAGGTCCCGTGATGTCATACAAGCAGACCAAATAACTGTGGAAGAAATATATGTATAAAGACTGTGCAGTGGGGCTTTATAAGAACACGAGGTATTTAGAGCTTGCAGATGGGCTTTAAAACATATAGAACAGAAGCATTGGAGATGGGGCTGAACACCCAAAACCCCAGGGTGAGCGGGAATAGGGTCAGGAACTTTGGCTAGGAGGTGTCTTTTGTTGGAGCTCAAAACAATATAAGAATCCAATTTTTTAATTATGGTCACATAACTGCCCCCATCCCTAGTGCTATGAAAAAAAAAGTTGCATGTGTGACCTGCCACAGGCTGAAACACACACTTAAGAGTGACTATATGGGACTGAAAAGCAGTGGAGCCAGCCTCAAGATAGAAATTGATAAGCCAGAAATGTCTAAAGCTGGTCGTAGAAGCTACAATTTTCTTTACTGCAGCCACAGGTTGCAGGAAAGAAAATCACTTGACAATGTTGATGGGGGAATGCCTCCCACGGAGCAATTGTATTCTTCTGGTGGAGGGCACAGGGGGCTTTCCCTGCCGTTATTATTGCTAGCAGCTATAACCACTGGCAATAATCGCATGAAAAATTCAACATGCTAATTGTACTCAAGTTGATAAATTGATCAACTTGGGTATAAAGAGCCTGCCCATACATGGTTCAAATCTCGACCAGCCCCTGCTCAACCGGCAGAGATTTGAAACGTGTCTATGGCTAGCTTTAGGCAAAATGAAAACAATTGACAAGCTGTAGACAGAAAGCAAGGAGGAAACATGGTAAGCCCTGTAGTATGCTGCTATATATCCCATTTCCCATTGATGGTTTAACCCTTTCACTACCTCTGATGTATGTCATACATTCCTTTTCAGTGTCCATGTACATCCTTTAGCACACTCACAAGCATGTTCGGTGATCACTGTATCCATTGGGCAAATCACAGAGCAGGGTCCTAGCCCTGTGAAGTTGTCACTGAACTACATGATAGCAGTGACCAATAGAGTTGGGCAAACAGTTCAGCCTGAGCATCACTTCAGGCCAAACATTGGCTGTTCGCCCATTTGGGGAACACCCAAATTTGTAGGGTGTTTGGCAGGTTTTTGCCCCGCTGAGTGGCCTGCAATGCACTGTACAAGTGCAATGCCCATCTGGTTGTCAAGGAATGGGGCCGGGAAGTCGGCTGTGGCATCCTTTACAACCGATGATTCATCAGCTGTCAATGGGCTTCCTGAGTTGAGTAAAATAAAACAAATTGCTGGTAAAAAAAAAACGGTGTGGGGTCCCCTTCCCTAATCCATACAAGGCCCTTTGAGTAAGGAAATGTTATAAACCCTGTCAGATTTTATCTTTCCATCTGTGTCCCATTGAAGAGATTTCATCAAGAGGGAGGAGAGACTTTGAAGAGAAGAAACTCTCTCCAAAGTGAATGACTCTCTGGTTGTCACCAGAGTCACCAGAAATAGAGCCCTCTTTGGAAGATTTCTCATCTTTTACAATTTTGAGGACAACCTAAAATTTGGGACTTTCTTTTGTTTGATAATGGTAAACAGGACAAATAGAGAGGGTGAATCATCTTAATGGGAAACAGACAGCAATAAAAACCTAAAAGTTGTTCTAATACCACTCGATCAAAAAAGGAAAAAGTTTTGCCTTTAGTTATACTTTAAGGATTGGTAAACTGCAGTTGTTGAGGGCTTGGGAGATTAACCTTTAAATGGTTATTTTCTTATTGTACCCTGTTACCTAAAAAAAATTGATAGAGTTAAATATAATTTATAACAATAATGTTCAGTCTCCTAATTTGTTTTGTAAAACATTTTCTCAAACCTTTTTCCAGGAGCTAGACACATAAACTAATTGTAAAGGATTATTCACTGTAATTTCAGAACACACACTTTTTCCTGCCCAAGATAGCAGTACACTCCAATCATTTTTCTCAATCTTTGTCATATCATTTATCAGCCATCATCTTTACAAAGTATTCTCTGTGGATAAAGTGCCAGCTGGAAGGTTGAGTAATTTCTTCTGCCATATTGTGTGGTTTATTCTCAGTTCTTGAAAGATTGAGATTACAGTTCAAGTGTAAATACCTTCTGGGAACTTCCAATATCCCAATCTACTATGTATAAAGGAAAATCAAATTATGATACAATTCCTAATAGTGTAAGCTTATTGTAGATTTATTGCGCCATTCTCACTACTATACAAAAAACAAACAAAAAAAAACAAAAACGTTGAAAATAGAATATGATAGTTTAAATAAGCTTTGAGAAAATATTGTGCTCTTGCAAGCATTGTTTTTAACATTCACTATTTCATACAATTATAAGAGTCTATCAAATGAATGAATTAAAATGTGGGAATTGAAACTCACTAATGACTCTGTTATTCGTTACTGAAAACTGGAACTTGAAACATGGATCCTTCTGACTAATGACCTTGTGAGTCATTCCTGATTCCCATGTTCACCTAATGAACATACCTTCTGTGAAGAGGTGTGTTGGAAGAGCTTACTATTTTCATAATGAGACCTGCTAACTGCAACCCCCATACACCATGGGGATCTGTATACAAGCTCACACAAAGTCTTCACAAATTGTTAAGACTACTTTAACACTTTATAAAAAAAAATACTGAATAAGACAGTATGTTTCATCATTTATGTGTTTTACAGTTTTGATACTGTGTCCTTATAATAGATGAGTAAAAATTTGCCTTGCTGGACATTCATGAGCATTACGCCTAAAACCTGCTCTGCCAAGGTGAAGGTTGGCATGTTAATTTGAAAAATCTGAAAAACAGCCAATGAAAACTGTTGAATGGATACCTTTGAGTTAAGCCCTGTACACACGATTGGATTTCCTATGGTTTTTTAACCGATGGATTTTTCCATCGGAAAACCGATGAAGCTGACTTTCATCAGTCTTGCCTACACACCATCAGTCAAAAAACCGACCGTTCCAAACGCCGTGACGTAAAACACTCCGATGAGCCGAGAAAAATTAAGTTCAATGCTTCTGAGCATGCGTCGACTTGATTCTGAGCATGCGTGGGTTTTTTATCCGATGGAGTTCCCCACAGACGATAGTAATTTGCTATCGGTTTTTTAACCATCGGATAAATTTAAAACATGTTCTATTTTTAAACACCGATGGAAAAAAGACCGATGAGGCCCATACACGATCGGGTTGTCCGATGAAAAAAGTCCATCGGATTGTTTTCATCGGTTAAATCTATCGTGTGTACAGGGCTTTAGAAGAATATAATGTGATTGGTTTATTTATTTTTTTGTTGGAAAATAAATAGAAGAAAAATAAATGTAGATACAGTAAAACCTTTTTTAGCAGCACTGTTGGCAATTTGTCAAATCTTCTGCCTGCCAATTATATTCCTGCATTTGACATGCATGTTAAATGCATGTGAAATGCAGATCAGCAAAATGGCTTGGACTTCAATTGAGCAGGACACATGACAGTTTAAAGGCTGCATTTGACATGGGTGTCACTATCCCCAGGCACCCAGGGCATGTACTCTGCACTACCGCTGCATTTGACACCTGGTGAGTGGAATTTAGGGAGGGAGTGGATAGAACTCTATATTGGGGAGGTTTAGAATTTAACAGCAGGGAATTTAAGGGGGAGAGCTCTACACTAGGGGGGATTTTGGGGGAGCTGTATTGGACAAAGGAAATATCTGTACTTGAGGGTAGGGAAACTTTGTACTGTAGGGTCAGGGGGGTAAGAAATCTGTACTTGAAGGATTTGGGCGGGTTACTGGGGGAAGGGGGAAAATATTGGTTATACTCTGTGCATCAGCCTATGTGCTACATTCTTCTGACCCCTGCACTCTGCTATAAACACTTATGACCCCTGCACTTTATGTTGCACACCCCTGAATTCTGTGCTACACACCTATGAGCTCTGTGCTCCATGCATTAGGCACTGTTGGCTCCTGTATTCTATGTCTGGGGACACTGGCACTTTGAACATTATGCACTGCTGACTCCTGTGCACTTCAGAGTCCTTCCTTTTTTTTTATTCTGTTTATTGAATTTGTATTAGACATAGCAAACCAAGTGGCAACATACCACCATGGAAATGGTCACGCAGGGCCGTAAACATCTAAAAATCAAAGACCAAGTAAATACCTCCCCTCCCACTCACCCATCCCCAAAACTCATCTCCCTTCCAACATTGAAGCCCCTAAGGGCTGATATAATGAGGTAATACAACCTCATTCCAACACCAGTGTTTAATAGCTGAATGAATCCTCAGGGCATCCTAATCTAAAAGTACCATGGATAGTGAATGCAACCATACAAACAGTTCTAAAACAATATAAGTAGTGGATTCAAATGACAAATATTTATTAATATGCCACTCCCTCCCAAGTGCCTGATCTATCTTGTATAAAGTGTAAGCTTTACCAGAGATTTCTCGCTCCACATCTGGGGGTTCATCCTGTGGTGGAAGAAGAATCCATTAAAGCCTGCAAAACCTTTTGAAATTTATTTTTGCAACCTCTGGAAGTATACTTTGTAGAAAGAAATCATAGAATTGACCAGAACTTTCCAGAAGGACACATTTGGGGGGACAGACTTCTTCCAATGGAGAAGAATAACCTTCCATGCGTAGAATAGTATGACATTGAGTAGAGTTCTAGGGGCATTATACGGGATACCAGCATCCATTAAACCCATGAGGCACACTGAGATGAACTGAGGAATAGGTATAGTAAGTATTTCTGTTATGCATTCAAGTACCTTTGACCAAAAGTCTTGGATTGCCTGGCAACACCAAAAAATGTGGTCAAAATTGTCCGGGACATACGTACATCTCTAGCATGTGGTGCAGCATGAGGAGTAAATCCCCGCCAATTGGGCTAGGGTGTAGTAGATTCTGTGTAAAAATTTTAAATGCATCAGTCTATCCCTAGCCGACACAAGATGTTTAAATGGCTTCTTATAAATTATTGACAACGTCTTGGATAAAGAATCACCCTGGAGTAGGTTTTCCAAAACCGATGGCTATCTCTATCCCCAGGGTCTGAAATTGTGACTATAATGCATGTCGCAATTGGAGATAACGGAAAAAATATTGATTTGGAAGATTCAATTTTGATTTCAATTGATCAATGGAGAGTAAAGTAAGCAATATCTCCAACCTTTTTGATTCCTTTTGCAGCCCACACACCTGGATCCTGGAATTCACAAAAGTGTGTGAGACAAGGGTTTATTCACAGTGGGGTGGCAGGTGATATGCCCTTAAATTCAGGCTGCATGAAATGTTGTGAAGTTGCCCATGCTCCGATAGTGACCTTCATAGATCTTTTCAGGGGAAGGACAGACTTTTTCCCCCTAAATAAAGCTAATCGCAGACTCTTGTATGAACCCAGAACTGCTGCCTCCAACACCGTAGCTGAATCACTTTCATCATCCAAAAGCCAGCGGCGTGCAAATACCATTTTGTATGCAAGGTAGTACTTGTACCAATCAGTACCAAAGCCCCCTGACCCCAGGGTTCCTGTAGCACCTTTAAGCCTATACACGGGGGTGAGGGGGGCAAAAGAAAAAAGCTCACTAGGCCATCCATCCTTTAAAAATTGGATTTCGGGACCTGTAGGTGCGCATGATGTACAAAACAGAGGATAAGTGGTAGAACCTTCATTTTAGTAAGATTTATTTTCCCAATTAGGAATAACGGTAGATTTTTCCAGGCCTGGATTTTCTGTTTTAGCAGTGATCTGGACACCAAGATAAGTTAACTGTAATACCCATCTCAGGGGGGGGGCCCTGAATCCAAAGGCAAAATAAAGGATTTAGTCCAGTTCACCTTCAAACCTGAATATGATGCAAAGGCATTCAGAATAGCAAGCGTCACTTGCAGGGAGGGCTTTGGGTCACTAAGAAAAAGTATGAGATCATCAGCGTATAGTGCTAAGCATTCTTTGATAGTTCCCACCTGAATCACCTTCACCTCCAAGGTGGATCGAATCACTATGGCTAGGGGTTTCATCATAGTTGCAAAGAGAAAAGGCGACAGGGGAAATCCTTGCCTTGTCCCTCTACCAATGGGGAAAAAGGGGGATACCGAGAATCCGAGTCTGATCACCACTTTAGGGGAGCTGTATAAAAGTGCCACCCACTTGCAAAAGTTCTGACCAAATCCCATTTTTTAAGAACCCTATGCATGCACTGACAGTTCACTGAGTCAAAGGCTTTTTTCTACGTCAGTTGAGACTAATACTCTTGTGGACTGGCAAGCATGAGGTAGCTGAAAGTGTGTAAAAACCCTGTGTAAATTTGTGTCCATAGATGTACCAGGCATACTGTGAATACAGTCTGGTCTATATCCACAAGAGTCAAGATAATCTTAGCTAATCTAGTGACAAAAATCTTGGTGAGAATTTTGAGATCTGCATTTATCAACGCAATTGGTCTATAGGGAACAATCCATAGGGTCCTTCCCAGGTTTTGGTATCAGAACCATATAGGCCTCCAACATTGAGGGAGGTAGGGTTTGATGCTCCAGACAATGTTTAACGAAAGCACATAATATGTGTGCTAACAACTCTAAATAGGTCCAATATATCTCAATTGGGAATGCATCCGGGCCTGATGCCTTATGCGGGGGGAAAGCGCCAATGGCAGCTTCAATTTCAAGTGGTGTAACTTTGGCCTCTAGGATGGCACTTTCTGAGTCAGTGAGCATGGACAACTTCAAGCCATTCAGCAGAGTCTCTTGGGAATTGACCTCATAAGTTGGAATGGGAGAGTAGAGTGCAGTGTAGTACCTAACAAATTCCTCCATATTATCCCATGGGTTGGTGAGCATCTCTCCCCCAGCTGTTTTTTTAGCCAGGATAGCTGAGTTGATCCTGTGCTCTGCCACCAATATGGCAAGGAGTTTGCCATTTTTTCCCCTGGGTGAGAAGAGACTCAGCCCTACGCTTGTATACTACATGTGCCAGGTCAGAGAAATATATGGAGAAAAGGTGTCTGGGCTCCAAAAGTGAGGATAGGTCACTTCGGAGGGGGAATTGGCATGTTCATCCGCACCCCTCTTTTCCCCATATTTTAAATGTTTCACTAAGTTGGTTTGATACACACGAGCTGCTTTAATGGCAGAGACACATTCACCCCTGAGCACAGACTTGCATGTGTCCCAAACTGTTGGTGGCTGGGCAGAATCCACATTAGCAGGCGAATAGTTAGAAATAGGGAATTGCAATTGGGTGGAGATCTCCTTAACCTGCAACCAGCCAGGGGACAATCTCCAAGTGCCCCTACCAGTCCCTACAGGGAGCTCCAGATCTACCGACAATAGCTTGTGATCTGAGACACCCCCAGTCAGATAAGAGACCTCCCCAACCAGTGATAGAAAGTCAGAATTACCAAATGCCATATCAATGCAAGCAGAGGATTGGTGAGTTCTAGAAAGATGCAAGTAACTTCTACCAGAGGGGTGTTTCCAACGCCAAACCTCTAGAAGGCCTGCTGATAATGCCCAAGATAAAATCTCACTAGGGCTGGGCCTATTGGGGTTGGATGTATCCATACCAACATCTAAGATAGCATTGTAATCACCCATACATATCAGTGGTAGGTGGGCAAAACTAGCTATTTTCTGCAATAGTGCATACAGTACCTGGGAGTGAAATGGAGGAGGTACATAGATATTAAATATAACCATTTTATGATCTAGAATATCAAGTACCACTGCCAGATATCAACCCCCTGGATTAGAGATCACCTGATGGATATTGCCGGGAACAGCTTTGCTAATAAGGATAGAGACTCCCCTGGCAAATGAGGAATAGGTGGCGTGCAGTGCATGCTGGACCCAAGGCCTACAGAGGGATAAAATCCTGCCATTATCCAGGTGGGTCTCCTGAAGGAGTACAATATGTGGCTTTAGTGGTTTAAGACATTGAAAAATTGTAGCTTGCTTAAACTTATCATTAGGTCCTCTAACATTCAATGAAACAATGTTGACTCTACTAGTCATACATGTGTAGCGCCCTCCCCACTTTAGGGGGCGCTATGTTCAAATTTAGGGGTTAGTCTGAGCCGATAGTTGGGCTCAGACTGTTATTTTCCTAAAAAACTTGCTTCTGCTCTGGTGTGATATTGCCTGGCTGCAGTGTTCCCTGTTGCCTGAAGGTGGCATTGTCATCTCCGGCTCAGGTAGAACCACAGGGAGTATCGCAACATCATTGGGTGTCCTCTCTCGGCAGCTGTGCAGTGGGTGTGGTCAACCCGCTGTGCATGCTGGGAGAGGATACTTAAGGGGCAGACGCCATTATTCTGGGAGCAGTTTTCGCCTTCCGGTCCTCCAGGCCAGGGGCGTACGTGTGTATACCAGCCCCAGGCACCTTTAGCCTGAGGCCTACACCCAAAGAGGAGTCCCAGGGTACCCAAGTGAGGGGTGACCCACTCTGAAGTAGAGGAAACCAGGGGAGGATCGTTCCCAAGGGGATTAGTGAAGAAGTCACTGTCTCGGGAGAGGCCTGGTTGCCTGTCAGAGGGAAAGAATTCCTATCCGCCAAAAGCCTGGTAATGTGCCCATTGGCACCTAAGGACTAACTATTACTAGGCCGGGAAGTTCAGGACTTAAGGATTCTGAGGTAGAGGATCTCCTGATTGTATCCCAGGAAAATCACAAGTAGTTGTTTCGTGCTCCACATCAGCTGCTAGGACCGCTCTTAAAGGGACTATCCGGGTGAGCAAAACCCACTCAGGCTTGAGTGGCGACGTGTGTTGCTTAAGTGTTGCGTGCCTGAACCCCCCCCCTTCTTGTTGTTTCTACTCTCTCTTCCAAGTTTTGCCTCTAGACAAGAATAAAACCTTGCTGCTTAGGTTTTACACCTGTGTGGACATTGGCTTTATTACAAAAGGGACTTCCGCCTAGACAATGGAGACCAGGGATCCACTCTGAGGAGGTAACTCACCGCAAGGCTCAAACAAATCTAACACTGCTCGCCTCTCCATACTTGGAGTTGAACAACGGGCAAGTAGCAGGTGTGCCTTACTGCTAAAAATGGATGTAGCGGAAGGGTCTGTGTGCTACACATGTCAGGGTGGTAAGTAGTAACCAGGATATATATAGAATAGGTAAGGTACCATGTTGCAAAAAGAGAGGACCCCCCAGATTTACCATAGAAGTAATGGAAGCAACATCTATGAAAGGGAGACAAAAAATGAAAACAAAATCCATCCCTGCTATTATAATAGAGAACAAAACAAAAAACAGTGCTCAGCTTATACCCTTAACTTAACCAACAAAACTGTGCAAGTCCAACTGTAGCTTCAGGTGGTAGCTGCTCTTTTGTTGACAAAAGGAATCCTCCCATGAGACTCCACATCTCTAATCAGGGAAAGCAAATCAAGGAGCTGATCCCCATCCCAAAGGAGGCGAACAAGAGTCTCTGTATAGTATTGAAGGCAAACATCAAAAGGTACAGTAGTCAAGGGACCCAGAGGTAATAATCACAACAGTGGCAACAGTACTAGGAAAAAGAAGAAGCGTCCATCTTGGCCCAGGATCATATTAGACCTCCAATAATGGAATAGAAAATAGGGACAGATCCGCGCAGGTATTATAATCCATTATGGGATAGCATCTAGCCAGTCACTAGCCTCTTGCGGTGCATCAAATAACTTAACAGCGCCATTATGTTGCACTCTGAGCTTACAAGGATACAGCATACTGTACTGGAGGCCATGAAAGAGCGATGCACCCACTGGGTTTCTGCTGAAAAATCAGGAAACATCAGGAGACATCATTTTCATAGCGCAGCTCCGGGTGTTTTCTGGCCTCTGCCAGAATCATATCTCTATCACGGTAATTTAAGAAGAGAACTAGGAAGGGCCGAGGAGGGGAACCAGGGGGGCAAGTACCCATAGGGACTCAGCAGGCTCGTTCCACAACGTACGTCGGGGGGAGATCAGTCAAAGCCAGGATCTGCTTAAAAAACTGATCCACAAAAAAAGTTGGCTTGGCTCCCTCTGTCCCCTCAGGTAGCCCCACCACTGGCACAATATTCCTCCTCTGTCTGTCCTCCGTGTCATCTGCCCTATGCTGCAATGCTCTCACCAGATCTTGAAGCTCTGATAGCTGGGCTTTGTGAGTAGTGGAGGAGTCTTCAACATGAGAGATCAAGCCCTCTGCAGTGGTCAGACGGCTCCTTATTTTGTCCAGGTCATGACGAATGAGGGTGCATTCAGACACTTGGTGGTCGATCCTTACCATCAGCGCCGCCTTGCAGTCATCAATGGCATCCAGGATCGGTTTGGTGAAAACCCCTGTGTCAGCCTCAGAGGTACAGTAAATGGGATCCCAGGAAGATCAGAAGGGCCTGCGCTCTGCATCGCCATCTGAGTAGCCATTCTCGTGGCTTGTGCAGGGGAACAAACAGACACTGCGCGCTTCGCCAAAATGGCGGCACTGAACTTCTGGATGCGGGCCGAGTGTTGAGGCTATGGGTTGGGCTGTGGCTTACTCCAGGGCTTGGATACCATAAAAAGAAGATGGCCAGTGTCAGAGAATGTGCCTGAGAACAGCTGGAGACAGGTAACTGGATGTACAGCGCCCTACATACAGGATAATTAAGAAGATACTCACAGAGCTCTGTGGAAGCACGACTTGCTATGTTCACATCCGGCCACGCTCCCCCCCATTATTCATTCTTAATACAGGCTCAAGATTACACAATCTTAATCTCTGTACTTTGCGCATTATATGCAATGTGGTTTATTTCATATTTCAAACCATTGCACTGCTTATGCAATTCTAACCACAAAGTCTGAAAACTTTCACCCACTTCCAGTCCAGGCCATTTTTACTCATGCAACACTGTCCCCATTCAAATAAAGGTCCACAAATCCTATTGAAGATCCAGAGTGTTTGACAGAAATAAAACTGCAGGTGAAATGATAGTCCTCCATCGACACCACAGCACACCGGGCCTCTTACCCTCAGAAGCTGACCACTAAATTATAGGTGGTCTAATAGCGCTCCAACACTCATCAGGCTTGCTCCTGTTTATCAAACATTGCACCAAGCTAAAATCCTGTTGTCACCTGGCCTTAGGGTTGCCGCCTTTTCTTTAAGCCAAACCCGAACACTTTACTGGCGCACTGCATTTTTTTTAGTATACACAATAGACAATAGGATTGTAAAAGACCTTGGAGCGGGAGTGGACAGGGGGTAGTGAGATGTACACCAACAGACTTTGAGGGATGGGAAGGATGGGATGGCCTGTTTGCTTTCATGTCAGTCAGCCACATTTTTTTTAAATCAAAATTCTTGATGTTATTTCACTATTGTGAGTTCCGTTTTAAGTGCTTATATGGATTTTTATCTGTGAGATCTGCTCGCACTCTCTGTGATGCTTAGTGTGGCAGTTGCCCCATGGATAGATGACCATAATACACTGGCTCAGCTTCATCTTATCTTCCTTATATACCATTTTCACATGGGTAGCAAATAACCGGTAAGCCCCAAACTATTTGAAGCTACCAGTGTACTACTACCGGTATGTCCTTTTGTTTCTTTTTCTAGACACTGCAGTTCCTAAAACTCGCCAATCCACCCCCCTTTTTTTTTTCAGGAGTATCATTCCTATACCCATTTTTCCTCACTTTTACTCCCCTTTTTCTTTCCTTTCCCCCCTTTTTTTTCTAATATGGCTGAACTGTATAGTGAATCTTGGGATGTATTCATAAACAAGTTACAGTCTGACTATGGCCAAAATGAATCCATAGAATCTGAACTAAGTTTTTTGTTTTTGAATTTAACTAAATGGCTGGAGAAGAAATCTTCAATGCACTGGCACATCAAAACATTTGATGAGTACATCAGGGATGATCTTAACCCGTTGGGACTCCGGGTCCAGATTTTCCCTTCTTTCGAAAATTTGGACCCATTGTTCAAAACTGCATGGGAAACCAACTTAAAAACATGTTCATCAAATATGTTGAAACTTTTAACAGACGAATACCAAAAACGTCTGATTGACATCAATCTAAATATTGATAAGATATACTCTAGAATCAAACTTCTCCAGGCCCACTCCTCATATAAGGATTTAAATGAAAAATTGAGAGTTCACATTGAACTATTCAATAAATCCATTTTAGCTAAAAAAGAATTCAAATACCTACGAGACAAACAAGCCTTTGAGGAGGGGCGGGCCTATAAGTGGTCCCAAAACAATAGTTTTAGATTCCCACGCAAAAATGAACCCCAACAACTACCTCGATCGGACATGTCCGATTCTTCTTCGGTGTCTTCGAGCATGTCACGCACATTTTCCAAACCCAAACGCTCGAGACAACCAAAAAGAGGTTGAGATTCTGATAATCCCCCTAGTGCTCATCCACACAAACGTCCACCTAAACAACAATCACGTACCACTCCCTCCGCTGCCCCAGGTATCCTGGCTGCAGCAACTGTGGATGCCGTAAATACAGGCACAGGAACAACCACAGGAGTAACAAATAACACTTTTGTTACCCCCAAAATTCCCCCCATGTTTTCTAGAAACCAGGGAAACTCACAGATCCCCCTCACTCCCACCCCACCCTAATCACTGACCCCCAAACTTCACCCTTTAATATTATCAATTTATCTTCACATCCCCTCACCTTGGTTGAGATTTCCGTGCTATCAAAGGGGCTTACTTTTTGTCCCAACAAAGCCATTGACAAATTTGAGGTTACTAAAGACCTACACTTATATACTCGTAAACTACTGCTCCAGAGCATGTTTGAAAAAAATGATCCTGATGCCCAAGAATTTCACACTTTCAGTGAAAGACAAGCATTAAAAAATCTAAAATCTTTATTAAAGGAAAACGAACCCACAGACTTGATAGATACTGTGGATTTGGAATCCCTATTGTCGAATCCTAATTTCCTCCAACTCAGACAAAACTACTACCACCAAGTCATCCCTTAAAAAAACCTCATCATTGTATCCAGCCCCAAGTTCTAATCATGGCGTTTCTAATTTATTGAAAAATATTTGCCGTGAGATTCAAGCCCTGGAAACGTTATCCCTAGATCACACAAATCTTACTCGGAATGAAAAAATTGCTTTAAAAAATGTATCTGACAATCACAACATAACCATTAAATCCTCGGATAAAGGAGGTAACATAGTACTAATGGATAATGACCACTATAATCAAATGTGCTCCAATATCCTAAGCAATTTAGACTGGTATCATCCAGTAAGTACAGACATTGTCAAAGCCTATAATTGTAAATTTTACGATCTTGTGGATACTGCATTCCAGGACAAAATTATCTCTAAGCAAACTCTAGACTTCATACGTACCCCCTTTCCCAAAACTCCCACATTTTACTCCCTTCCTAAAATTCACAAAAACGCACAAAATCCTCCTGGTCGTCCCATAATATCGGGGAATGGTGCAATCACAGAAAATCTTTCTCGTTTGATAGACGAACATCTAAAACCGTTTGTCTCCAGCCTTCCTTCTTATGTATGCGACACTCTTCATCTACTACGCATCATTGAAGGGGTTCAGGTACCTCAAGAATCAATCCTGGTTAGTATTGACGTAGAAGCTCTATACAGCTCTATACCGCACTCTTTAGGCATAGCTTCCGTCAATCAAATACTCTCTTAAACCAGTCACCATGAACATTTGTTTAACAAATTCATTATCTCGGCGCTTGACTTCATACTCAGACATAATGTTTTCATGTTTGAAGGTGGGGCTTTCCTCCAGGTACATGGCGTAGCCAGGGGCACCTGTTGTGCCCCTGGCTACGCCAACTTGTACCTGGGGGAATCTTTTCCGACGAGGACCTCTCCATGTACCTGTGCCACGTTGTCATGTGGCACAGGTACATCGATGACATACTTGTCGTATGGAATGGCCCCCAACAATTGCTTGACGAATGTTTGCAGGCTCTAAACAATAATCGATTCAATTTAAATTCACCATGACTTCCGATCCATGTAATATTACATTCCTGGATGTGGAAATCTTTAAAGATAATGAGAACATGTTATCTTCCAACCTTTTTCGTAAACCCACAGCAGGTAATACCATACTGCATTCGTCAAGCTCCCACCCCAAACCACTAATTGAATCCATCCCCTATGGACAATATCTGAGGATCAAGCGCAACTGCTCTGACCCTATGGACTACAAAAGGGAAGCAAACAAACTGAGAAAATGCCTTTTAGAACGAGGCTACAGCCATAAATGCCTTAAAAAAGCATTTAAACGCACCCAAACTAAAAGCCGGCATGAACTTCTGGTACCCAAACAAGTAAAAACTAATGACATTGGTAGTTGTATTATTACTACGTACTCTAACGATTACATAAATATCACTAATATCTGTAAGAAGTTCTGGCACCTTCTAACCTCAGACCCCGTAGTAGGACCCCTTGTGCCACCTAAACCAGCTATAACATATAGACAAACTACTTCTATTGGAGATATACTCGTCCAAAGTGAATTTAAAGGCCCCAACAGAGGAGACCCCTGCAAAAATAAAGGGACATTTTCATGTGGTGCATGTGCCTATTGCAAACACATGAACATTGACAAAGATATCTATTTACCCAATGGCATCAAATTTTTCCAGAAGCACTTTGTTAACTGCCAAACTACGGGAGTGGTTTACTTGATAAACTGCAGTTGCAACTGCTTCTATGTTGGAAAAACCACTCAATAATTATGGCAGAGACTTTATCGACACTTGAAGGCCATGAAGGACAGTGACCCAGATACTACTCTGGGCAGACATGTCCTTCAAACTCATGCCAGCATATGCCCAAAAATTCAAGTACTAGTCCTGGATCGAATACATCACAGCTCTCGAGGAGGGGACTTTGACAAGCTCCTCCTTCAACGAGAGCTGAGGTGGATTTCGAATTTAAATGCCACCACCCCTCCAGGACTAAATCAAGCTTTTAATTTTAAACCTTTTTTGCCTGGTTTTACTTCTGGAACCTTTGACCGAGAAATGCTACATTAATACAGTAATCAACAGATTATCCTTTTTTTTCAACACATTAATCAACATATCATCATCTTTCCCCTTTTTTTGTCTCATTATCTTCCATTTTTATTGCCCTTCTCCTTACTCCTGCCTATTCTGCATAATCTCTAACAATTTACTCTATGCTGAATGTCATACAATACTGTAAACTTTATAGGTATGTACAATATAATAACAAATGTGCACTATTTGAATGACATTTTTATTGTACACAATTGTAATATATATATATTTTTTGATTCTTTGATCCAACTAACAATCACTCTGTTTACATTTCTAGATATCATTTTATATGGGACTTGTCACATATGTAATGGATGAGCCGCCTGTGAAAAATTCAGATCTAATCCTATTAAAAACCAAATATTGAAACTTGGGAATATATTTCCATATGTTTTTCAATCCTTTAATGTTTTTTTTTTTGGTAGATGACCTCCCAGTTTGCTGCATGGCTAGCCGAGATTCCCCGGCACACCGGAGCCCCCCAGATCAATTCAGGTTTTGCTCTCTGGGGCAGCACCCCTCCTATAGGGTGCATGTAACGGTTGTTTAATTCAGGCACCATTCTTCCTGTCCATAGCCAGCCGGCCCATCCATCCTTGGCCACCTCTGCCATTCACCTATGCCCCTCCTTCTCCACCTATCGGTGGCCTCTGTCTGGCATGTACGTGATCGGATGTTCGCTCCGATACGCATGCGCGCCGAGTCTTCTTGGCTCGAATACTTCCGCCATCCAATGTCCCGGCGGTCACGTCGACGTGCAACGTCACCGCCCACCTCACGCGCAGTGACGCCGGATGCCGAGTAAACCGAGGGATGGACATCACCTCAGCAGGACAGCTCACCTCCGTGACTGGATCTGATTGAGTGGTTTCATACCACCCACCTTCATTGGTCCACTTCTCCTCCCCCTCCACTTTGGCGCCAATATGACTCTATCTCATTGGTTGATTGACCAACAGCTGATCTTTTTAAACATCAGCTGCAATCATCAAGGATCTCGCTGCACAGATGAGATCTATACTATTGGCGCCTGGACACCTTTCAAGGTAAGGGGAATTTTTGTCTCAAACTGTCACTGCTAAACTATATCAATATCCTTTTTTAATATAACCTTGATACCATATTGAGAACGGCACAACTAACCGTTTCTCAAGAAGTAAGAGGAATACTAATTCTTCCTATACTTTGTTATTAATTTGTTTTTGCAGAGCAATCGCTGTCCTAATTTTCCCATCTCTGCGGCTCTTGACATGCTGTGTGAACTTACTGGGATAGAGATATCACAACAGATCGAATCTGTCTTAACAGAAAATGCTTTCAGTCTCAATACACATATATAATAATTTTGATAAATTATTGGCTTATTTGCTTTCAAGCAGATCCCTCTTATTCCAAAAAAAGGGGCCAGGCTTTCAATCTATTTTCAAGCCCTTATAAGCCTCCTTTTTCTTTTTGATACTGAACATTTTTTACTACTACTCTTTGGATTGGATCTTTATAAGTTCCAGGGAGCTCCGCCAATATGACGTCTCATTCTACATCCACATGCTGCTAGAACTCTCTGTGAGATGTAAGTAAGAAATATATAAATGAATAATAATAGTTTCCTTTACTGTCTATTATTATTATTTTTCTATTCTAGAGAGATATATAAAATTGGATGTTCAGCATATGTTGTATATTATGCAGTGTGTCTTAACCACTTAAGCCCCGGACCATTTGGTAGCTAAAGGACCAGAGGTGAATTCAGAATTTCGCACTGCGCTGCTTTAACTGTAAATTGTGCGGACATGCAATGTTGTACCCAAAATAAATTTGCGTCCTTTTCTTCCCACAAATAGAGCTTTCTTTTAATGGTATTTGATTCCCTCTGCGATTTTTATTTTTTGCGATATAAACGGAAAAAGACCGAAAATTTTGAAAAAAAATGATATTTTCTACTTTTTGTTATAAGAAAAATCGAATAAACTAAATTTTAGTCATACATTTAGGCCAAAATGTATTCAGCCACATGTCTTTAGTAAAAAAAATGTCAATAAGTGTATATTTATTGGTTTGCGCAAAAGTTATAGCGTTTACAAACTAGGGTACATTTTCTGGAATTTACACAGCTTTAAATTTATGACTGCCTATCTCATTTCTTGAGGTGCTAAAATGGCAGGGCAGTACAAAACCCCCCCAAATGACCCCATTTTGGAAAGTAGACACCCCAAGGAAATTGCTGAGAGGCATGTTGAGCCCATTGAATATTTTTTTTTGGCCCAAGTGATTGAATAATGACAAAAAAAAATATACAAAAAGTTGTCACTAAATTATATATTGCTCACACATGCCATGGTTATATGTGGAATTGCACCCCAAAATACATTCTGCTGCTTCTCCTGAGTACGGGGATACCACATGTGTGGGACTTTTTAGGAGCCTAGCCACGTACGGGACCCCGGAAACCAAGCACCGCCTTCAGGATTTCTAAGGGCGCAAATTTTTGATTTCACTCCTCACTACCTATCACAGTTTTGAAGGCCATAAAATGCCAAAATAGCACAAAACCCCCCCAAATGACCCCATTTTAGAAAGTAGACACCCCAAGGAAATTGCTGAGAGGCCTGTTGAGCCCATTGAATTTTTTTTTGTCCCAAGTGATTGAATAATGACAAAAAAAAAATTACAAAAAGTTGTCACTAAATGATATATTGCTCACACATGCCATGGTTATATGTGGAATTGCACCCCAAAATACATTTTGCTGCTTCTCCTGAGTACGGGGATACCACATGTGTGGGACTTTTTAGGAGCCTAGCCGCGTACGGGACCCCGAAAACCAATCACCGCCTTCAGGATTTCTAGGCACAAATTTTTGATTTGACTCCTCACTACCTATCACAGTTTCGAAGGCCATAAAATGCCAAAATAGCACAAAACCCCCCCAAATGACCCCATTTTGGAAAGTAGACACCCCAAGCTGTTTGCTGAGAGGCATGGTGAGTATTTTACAGCTCTCATTTGTTTTTGAAAATGAAGAAAGAAACATTTTTTTTTTTCTTTTTTTTTTTTCAATTTTCAAAACTTTGTGACAAAAAGCGAGATCTGCAAAATACTCACAATACCTCTCAGAAAATAGCTTGGGGTGTCTACTTTCCAAAATGGGGTCATTTGGGGGGGTTTTGTGCCATCTGGGCATTCCATGGCCTCCGAAACTGTGATAGGCAGTGAGAAGTGAAATCAAAAATTTACACCCTTAGAAAGCCTGAAGGCGGTGATTGGTTTTTGGGGTCCCGTACGCGGCTAGGCTCCCAAAAAGTCTCACACATGTGGTATCCCCGTACTCAGGAGAAGCAACAGAATGTATTTTGGGGTGTAATTCCACATATGCCCATGGCATGTTTGAGCAATATATCATTTAGTGACAACTTTGTGCAAAAAAAAAAAAAATGTCTTTTTTCCGCAACTTGTGTCAACATATAAAATATTCCATGGACTCGACATTCCTCTCAGTATATAGCTTGGGGTGTCTACTTTCTAAAATGGGGTCATTTGGGGGGGTTTGAACTGTTCTGGCATTTTATACACAACATTAGGAAGCTTACATCCACTCTTCTAACCACTTGAAGACAAAGCCCTTTTTGACACTTTTTGTTTACATGAAAACATATTTTTTTTTGCAAGAAAATTATGTTGAACCCCCAAACATTATATATATTTTTAAAGCAAAGGCCCTACAGAATAAAATGGTGGGTGTTGCATTTTTTTTTCTACACAGTATTTGCGCAGCGATTTTTCGAACGCATTTTTTGGGGAAAAAATTCACTTTTTTTAATTTTAATGCACGAAAACACACTATATTGCCCAAATGTTTGATGAAATAAAAAAGATGATCTTAGGCCGAGTACATAGACACCAAACACTACATGCTTTAAAATTTTGCACAAACGCGCATTGGTGACAAACCACATACATTTTTAAAAGCCTTTAAAAGCCTTTACAGGTTACCCCGTTAGATTTACAGAGGGAGTCTACTGCTAAAATTACTGCCCTCGATCTGACCTTTGCGGTGATACCTCACATGCATGGTGCAATTGCTGTTTACATATGACGCCAGACCGACACTTGCGTTCGCCATTGGGCAAGAGCAGGGCAGGACAGGGGTGCTTTTTTTTTTTTTTTATTATTAATTTTGCTTTTTTATTTTCTTTTTAAATTGTTCCTTCCATATTTATTTATTTTAATCATTTTTATTGTTATCTCAGGGAATGTAAATATCCCCTATGATAGCAATAGGTAGTGATAGGTACTCTTTTTTAAAAAAAAACTGGGGTCTAGACCCTAGATCTTTCCTCTGCCCTCAAAGCATCTGACCACACCAAGATCGGTGTGATAAAATGCTTTCCCAATTTCCCAATGGCGCTTTTTATATCCGGGGGGGGACATTCCCTCCCACTGCTTGTAAAAGCAGTCCAGAGGCTAATTAGCCACTAGGATTGCTTTTACATGAAAGCCGGCCGCTAGCTGAAAAGAATGATACCAAGATGATACCTAAACCCACAGGCATCAATCTGGTATAACCATTCAAAGTCCAGCAACATACCAGTACGTTGCTGGTCCTTGTTGGACATGTATTGTAATCTTTTTTTTTTCATGCAGCCAGGTGGCTGAACGAAAAAAGAGATTGATCGGTGGGTATGCCCACCATTAGAATACCGCCCTTCATCCACCCACTTCTAATGATGGGCATACATGCACCATTTATATATGCCGAAGCATGGGGGCATCCTCCCGCAAAAAAGTTATGCCGCACACACATAGTCGGACTTTTCCACGGGCAAGCCTCCGTCAGAATTTCGACCGTATGTACGCGGCATTAGGAGTAAAATCGCTCCTCCGCCCCAATGCTTCGGCATATTTGCTTTTTTTTTTAACTGTGGTGGTGAAATCACCTCCTACAGCACTGGAGTCGCAGGGATCAGGCCTGTCTCTGCGAACGCTGCAGTTATGTGTGTTGTGTTTTGTAAGTGACAGTGATCGATCGATACTGCACTTGGGTGGCCTGGGCTGGACGGAGGGGCAAAATGCAGGTGCTAGCAGGTATCTGGGCTGATCCCGCTAACACTGCGTTTTTGGGAACCCTAAACTGCTGGGGACGCTAGTATAGATCTGATCAGATCAGATATTGATCTGTTCAGATACTATACCACTAAGGGAGGTGTATGCTTCACGCGTGGGTGTTAGCGTTACTGGCACTAACCTGACGCTGCCTGGGGTGTGATGCAGACCCTCTCTGACGCTAAAACCTAATTGATATCACCCGCTGGGCGATCAGGGGGTTAAACCTTTATTGGGTTATATACGGCGGGTGCCCTGACACTATAAAAAGCAAACTAGCTAACCAGCGCCACCCGTAACACTTATATGATGATCACTGGTGAAAGGGTTAACTAGGGGCAATTAGGGGGTTAAAACCTTTATTAGATAATATATGGGGGTACCTGACGCTATAAAAACCTGCGGCGAACCTAAAAAAAAAATACTGGCTACTGATCTGCATCACCGACGCTAAGACAGCGATCAGAAAAATTATTGCTTAGCGACAGTGGTGATAGGGGGTGAAAGGGTTACCTGGGGGGTGATCAAGGGGGATAAACCTTTATTAGATAATTTATGGGGGTACCTGACGCTATAAAAACCTGCGGCGAGCCTAAAAAAAAATACTGGCTACTGATCTGCATCACCGACGCTAAGACAGCGATCAGAAAAATTATTGCTTAGAGACAGTGGTGATAGGGGGTGAAAGGGTTACCTGGGGGGTGATCAAGGGGGATAAACCTTTATTAGATAATTTATGGGGGTACCTGACGCTATAAAAACCTGCGGCGAGCCTGAAAAAAAATACTGGCTACTGATCTGCATCACCGACGCTAAGACAGCGATCAGAAAAATTATTGCTTAGCGACAGTGGTGATAGGGGGTGAAAGGGTTACCTGGGGGGCGATCAAGGGGGGTCAACCTTTATTAGATAATTTATGGGGGTACCTGACGCTATAAAAACCTGCGGCGAACCTAAAAAAAAAATACTGGCTACCGATCTGCATCACCGACGCCAAGACATCGATCAGAAAAATGATCGCTTAGCGACAGTGGTGATAGGGGGTGAAAGGGTTACCTGGGGGGGGGCGATCAAGGGGATTAAACCTTTATTAGATAATTTATGGGGGTACCTGACGTTATAAAAACCTGCGGCGAACCTAAAAAAAAAATACTGGCTACCGATCTGCATCACCAACGCTAAGACATCGATCAGAAAAATGATCGCTTAGCGACAGTGGTGATAGGGGGTGAAAGGGTTACCTGGGGGGTGATCAAGGGGGTTAAACCTTTATTAGATAATTTATGGGGGTACCTGACGCTATAAAAACCTGCGGCGAACCTAAAAAAAAATACTGGCTACCGATCTGCATCACCGACGCTAAGACAGCGATCAGAAAAATGATCGCTTAGCAACGGCGGTGCTAGGGGGTGAAAGGGTTATCTGGGGGGTGATCAAGGGGTTAAAACTTTATTAGGGGGGGTTAGGGGGCTACACTGGACCTAAAACTAAATGTAGTGACACTTTTACAGTCACAAATATCACTGATTGCAGTGATCAGTAAATAAATGGTCACTGCAATCAGTGACACTGTGACTGGGGGCTGGGGGGTGATCTGGGGGGGCCTGGGGGGCGATTTATGTGCCTATGTGTGCTGGTGTTAGTGTAGTGTTTGTGCACTAACCTTGATGTCTTCTCTTGTACGGCGCTCGGTATTTGTGAGCGCCGCACAAGAGATGACATCACTTCCTCCTGCTTCCTCTGCCTGTGTGTACATTCCACAGACAGAGGGGGCATTTCCATTCGCTGGGAGCGATCGCGGGGGGGTGGCCGGAATCGAACGGCTGTCCCCTCATGTCGGATCACTCCCCAACGAATTCCGACCGCTCACTGTACAGAAGGGGGGTCCGATTGGACCCCCTAACTGTACAAAGGCAATCACGTACACTCTACGTGATTGTGCCTGTCGGTGCCATTGTGCCGACGTATATATACAGTGAGCGGTCGTTAAGTGGTTAATGCAATACAAAAGAGAAACATAGTAAAATATACACAATCATTGAATTTATTTCTATAAACTGTTTTTTTTTATCCTTTTGAATCACAGACTAAATCTAACATACAGTTTTGCCTATATACTTACCCTGAAGAAGGAATATATACATACCGGCACTGAACTGCCATTTGTATCCGAAACATGTCGGCGTTCATTCGCCTCCCTCTGTACTGACACCCATTGTCTAATATCATGGATGTGAATGTAATGTATATCGGCACTAATGTTAGCTCATAAACTATGTTTTTATGATATACAAACTACCTTTTATTATATTTTTCTTTATTGTTAACATTTTGTGATTCAACTACATGTAATAAAACCTTTTCTATTTTTTATACAACTCAATGGTCAATCCATATTATTGCATCCGTTCAAAATATCCCAGGGGCATCCCTATTTCTATTTTCTCAATAATTATCTGGGATGTGACTGGATGCCTTGAGCTGACCATAATACACTGGCTCAGCTTCATCTTATCTTCCTTATATACCATGGATAGATGCTGAAGCGCTGTATTACATTCTGATCTGGGGGGTCAAAATTATGGGGGAGCTGCTGTCTTTAGGTGTGAAGCATGGAAGAAGAATTGATTAACTTTAATATTTTTTCACATGAATGGACTTAAATTTTGCACAGTTGGTGTTTATATAAATTAATTGAATGTTCATTTATGAAATATTGGTTTTATAAGTTATTGTAGGGTATATATATATATATATATATATATATATATATATATATATATACACAGTATATACTGGTAGTATTATATTTTTTTAGGTATATTTATATAGGGAAATTATTAGTAATTAATTGTATGAATTATCAGATGTTCACATCAGTGGAGGATAACAAATTATGTACTCAGATTATATAAATATGTTTAGTTAATCACATGTATAAACAAACACACTTAAATGCATACAGATACTGAGATAGATACATATGTTCAATTACATACAGTACATGCACACGCACATATATACACACACTCAGATACATGCATACACACTCAGATATAGGCCCCTTTCACACTATTGCGACTTCAAAATCACACAATTTTACCGCAATGTCGGAGCCGCAATTTTGCCACGATTTCAGGGAATGCCTGTGTAACTGCCATCAAAGTCGGACCAAAGTAGTGCAGGGACTACTTTGAAGTCGGAACGACTTGAAGTCATACTAATATGAATGGTTGTCATTGGAAATCATGGGGAACAACTTGTCATGCTCTTTTGCAGTCCCAAATAGTGGGACAAGTTGTACAAGTGTGAAAGGGGCCTTATACAGATACATGCATACACATTCAGATATATACAATCAGATACATGCATACACACTCAGATATATACAGATACATACATACACACACACACTGAGATATATACAGATACATACACACTCAGATATATACAATCAGATATATACAGATACATAATGAAAAAGAAAAAAACTGTGCTAGTGAAATAAAAATTAAAGCTGCAACCAACAGTGTTATACTACACCAAACAGATAATAAAAGGAAAAAAAAGTTGCGCTATTGAAAATATCACCAGTACAGCAACTGGTGACAGTGTAAAAATGAGCCAAAAGGCTCACACAGTAAATATGTGACACAAAATAATGAAAGTGAGTGATGCGAACGTGTGATACAAAATCACATAGACCAAAAACCACAGAAGTTGTCGCATATAGTCCAAACAGTAAAGTTCATATGCACAAAGGATGCTCCTCCACCGTGCTGGTTGTGATCCAATGTATTACACCACGAGCAAGTGTAAGATAGGACAGCCTCCACCAATAAATTTACTGCCTCTTACCGAAAATGATGGATCCCTTGTCACAGGGGATCAAAGAAACCTGTGGCTATTCCCCAGCCAAGGGTATGGGGCAGGCAGCGTCTCATTGACCAGGAGATCCGCTCAGAGCCTTGTGTTCAAACTCTCCGGCGAGAGCCAATCCACGGCCTCCCAGCCCTTTCGGCTTCCTCTGTCCAATCAACGCCCCGCTGCGCCCGTCAACACAAGCCGCCGTCCTATCAACCCGGTCCAAAACATCAAGGAGGCTGTCCTATCTTACACTTGCTCGTGGTGTAATACATTGGCCCGCCCACCTTGATGTTTTGGACCGGGTTGATAGGACGGCGGCTTGTGTTGACGGGCGCAGCGGGGCGTTGATTGGACAGAGGAAGCCGAAAGGGCCGGGAGGCCGTGGATTGGCTCTCGCCGGAGAGTTTGAACACAAGGCTCTGAGCGGATCTCCTGGTCAATGAGACGCTGCCTGCCCCATACCCTTGGCTGGGGAATAGCCACAGGCTTTCTTTGATCCCCTGTGACAAGGGATCCATAATTTTCGGTAAGAGGCAGTAAATTCATTGGTGGAGGCTGTCCTATCTTACACTTGCTCGTGGTGTAATACATTGGATCACAACCAGCACGGTGGAGGAGCATCCTTTGTGCATATGAACTTTACTGTTTGGACTATATGCGACAACTTCTGTGGTTTTTGGTCTATGTGATTTTGTATCACACGTTCGCATCACTCACTTTCATTATTTTGTGTCACATATTTACTGTGTGAGCCTTTTGGCTCATTTTTACACTGTCACCAGTTGCTGTACTGGTGATATTTTCAATAGCGCAACTTTTTTTCCTTTTATATACAGATACATGCATACACGCTCAGATATAAATACATTAGACACAACCACAACATACTGTGAGATGAATACATACATATGTAGTCTAGTAATGGGAAGCCAGCTTCTCTCCTCCCCTCTCTGTCCTGCTATCCCCTCACAGTCCATGCAGCTCCTTCCTCTGCCCGCCCACACACTCACAGCTCCTCTGCAATACATTGGTCTGTCAGAGTGAACAGTCCTGAGAGGGCTCCAGCAATCTGAACTACAAGGAAAGCATCGGAAAAGATTGCCCAGGAGGTTCTGTATCCCTCCACAGAGAGAATCAAGTCCCTTGTAATTAGAGCTGTTTCCACCCAGACAGTTACATATATGTGAAGATAGGTGAACATCTGATACATGTTATGGAAGCAGAATTCTAATTAAGCTTTTATGGGGTTGCTATGGGGGTGTTGGAAGAGTTTTTTGGGGTGTCCGGGTGTCAGGCAGGGAAAAACCCAGGCAGAGGATGTAAAAGCTGGACTGTCTGGGTGAATATTAAAGTTCAGAGGCATTCCAATGTTACTTGCAATTATTATTTTATAATTGTGTATAGACGGTCAAAATGACATTTTTAAAAAGTTAGTCAAATAATGAGAATAATATTCCATAACAGCCAATTATATTCCAGTTTACTGAATTTGCTAGATAGTTAAAAACAATTTCAGATTGTTTTTGTTAGTTACTGCATTTTTTACATTACTCTTTACCTTTCTTTGTTCAGAGGCATTTCATGAAGTTTTTACACCATCGCATTGCTAATCCTTCTCCCCTGGGAGGTTCCTGGGAATTTGGGCGCCACAACTGCTCCTCTCTGTGAGCTGTATACCACGTAGCAGGCCAGCCAGGTAGGGACTCCCTGTTTTTTTTTACAATCTTAGCAATACCCTTGGTATTTGATATTCTTTGGGTAGTACTGTTTTTTTTATCTGGATGAAGCATGTCCTATTGTGTTAATTTTAAATTACTGGCAAAGCAGATTAAAAGCAGCCTTTTTAACAAACACTGCATTTTCCAATTGACACATGCAGCTGGTCTGGAAGGAAAATGAATTTGTTTGACAAGAATGCCCACTATCCCTTAAAGAGATACTGATGCTTACATTCCCAGCTTTTTCCAACCGCTCCTTCCATTGTCACTAACTCCCTCAGGTTCAACTGTTGTCAGATGTTAAGGGAACAGAGACATCTCCCATTTTTTCAAGTAACAATGCTTGGGTCAGGCGATTGGCTGCTAGACCCCAGTACTATCCTATGGAAGAATGTTACTTGCGCCTCCATACCCAGAAGCACCAAGTATTGTTGCTGGCTGCCACACAGGAAGAAGCAATTGGGCAATGCTGACATTGTGAGCACTAGTGTGTCCAGGGGGTCTTTTGCAAAGACAATGCCAGTTTGCCTTAAATGGGCAAGGTGACAGTGTCTCTTTAAATCTGGACATGAATAGTGCAGTATATACTAGTTATTTTTAAAAGAACTGTATTTTAGAACAAGTCAAAATTGAAATGTCATAAACCTAGTGCTGTTTGAATTTGCTTTAAAAGCATTGTTAATTTTTTCACAGTACAATCAATTAAGATTTGAAATGTCTCATGCCTTTTCATATCTTTTCCTTATACAAAAACACTTGTTATGGTCAGAATGACTTTTACAGTTTTTTCTCATGTGATAGCTCCACAACGAAACATAGAACATTTAACGAATGATGCTAAGTACTGCTTAAGTATGTCTGAGGCATCTTTTAATCAGTTCTCAAGTGTCAAGATTCCTGCATTTCAAAAGAAAGAAACTCATGAGAATGCTAATTAGTGCTGAGCAAAGATGAATTGCAACATAAAGATTTTTTGCTACTAGGAGACCTTTGGATAGTTTTAAGTTTTATATATCCCTATTACCACATATAGTTAAAAGTACATTTTAAAATTGCAATGAGTAGTTTGCAATGTAAATTATTTAGACAGTAAAACACAAAATAAAAAGTAAGTGTATATATAAAGGCAAAAATAAATAAAAAATTGGGAGCCCAGTGGTTACAACTAAATTATAAATACCTGTGGGGCCCTCATTTAGAATAGGAAAGGATCTAAGTGTAAAATTATTCAGCTTTCACATCCTCCCTGAATAACTCCATGGCCATGGGTAAGGATGAGGTTCAAGATGAACACAAGTTTAACCCAAATTCAGTCCTTTTGCAGTTTGGCAAATGGTCGAACATACTAGCCATATTTGTGTGGCTAAACCCCCTCAGCTTATGGTTGTAAACAGTCTAAAGTCTGTCATTTTGTGGTGGTAGCACTACCGCTTCAATCATCACAAATCCCTGGCCGACTAGTGTATGCATATTTTTTTCAACATTTAGGACCTATTTAGTTCTACGCACGTGCATGGAGGTACATTTTTGCTAGCATTAGGCAGGTGCATTGTCATGCTTCAACATGCATTTCCTTTGTGCACTGATATGTGTTTTTGACATGCTTTGATGTGTGCTGTTGAACCTTTTCAATGTGTTTTTTAATTTAGGATTTGGTGTGGAAAGAGTTAACAATCATTGACCAAGACTTGTTAACACCTGTTGACAATGCATGAAAATGCATCAAGATGCATGTGACATACGTTTGTTGCATTGTCGTTGACTTCCATTAGCCTCCCAAAGCAATTAAATGCAGGAAAAATGGATTTCATATTTGTTTTTTAATTCACCGCAATGCAGTGCTGACATAAGAACAGACACTGATTTTTTTATTATGGGAAATTTGGACACATGTTTTAGCGAGCAGCAAACCATTTGATAAAATGCAATAGTGTAAATGGTCCCTAAAGAAAGTCACTACTGATCTGTTAATTTTATTTTTTTATGATACAGCAACTAATTTGCAGCCTGGTATCAAATACTGTGCCCATGCACACATGCAAACAACACATACATTCACAATTAGATTAGGATTGCATTGTGGAGGCTGAACATTTTTTTGTGATTCAAGGTTGGGATATGTTGCAGAGCAATAGCCACAAACCTTTCTAGCCCCCAATATGCCGATGGGCTGGTTTTGCGGAAGAAAACTGAAAGAAAACTGAAAATTACCTATAGCCTAGAATGCAATTTCAAGGGTGACAGGCTTCTGCTTCTCTTTATATATATATATATATATATATATATATATATATATATATATATATTTATTTATTTTTTGCATGCAAGGTTGCAAATAATATTTCACTATGGAAAATAATATTTTTCAAAACGTGAGTTTATAGAGAAGATACATTAAACTGTGCAATCACATAATTCTGAGCTCAAAGCATGCACAGCACTTGTGGTACAAACTCACTAAGGAAGTATACTGACATACTTCTCAGTCATGTATGTCTTCATATTCCATAGACTGTCTAATTTATAAGGAAGAAGGTCTAAGATAATGTGACTCAACTTATTGCTTAGCTCATAAGATTTGTTTTTGTTTTTAATGACTGAATATCCAGATTTATTCATGCAAAGCAGACATTTGTGAACTTTTTACAGTTAACCCTAAACATTTTTGAGACATTTATATTCCAATAGGCTCAGTGTACCACATGCTGTCTTGAAATTATCAAAATGGTTTATATCATCAGTCACAACACCTATAAGAAAAGTTGCTGGAAAACGTTTGTCATTTTTAGATACTAGATGCTTCTCACCCCCACCCCCCAGTAGGCTTGTGCAATTCGTTTTGTAACGAATTGAAATTCGTCCGAATTTAGCAACTTTCGGACATTCGGAAGCATTCGAATTTCCGAACAAAGCAATTACGAATAAGACCGAATCCGAAATAAATTATACCGCAAATAGCGAATGCCCGAATGTCTTCGGCATAATTCGTTATGAAAAAGTTACGAATTTACGAATCCATACGAAGCACAATAACACTCACTCTGCTCTGCTCTCTGCTTCTCCCACACCGTGCTGAACTCCCTCTCAAAATGGTGTACAGGGGCGGAGGTTATAGCCGCATGTAAAAAACGAAAGTAAAATACGAGATTTCGAATCCATTCGAAGCACAATAACACTCTGCTCTGCTCTCTGCTTCTCCCTCACCGTGCTGAACCCTCTCAAAATGGTGTACAGGGGCAGAGGCTATAGCCGCATGTAAAAAACGAAAGTAAAATACGAGATTTTGAATCGTTACAAATAACCGCAATGTATTTAGAAAAGTACAAATCCATTCGAAGCACATTAGGCATAATAGGCAGCGTCGTTGTGAGAGAGACACGGAAAATTACGAATCAACGAACCCAAAAAAAGTTACGAAAGTAGGAGTTGTGTCCAGAATCAACGAAAAACAACGTACTCTACCGAAAGTACGAACCCAAAAAAAGTTACGAAAGTAGGAGTTGTGTCCAGAATCAACGAAAAACAACGTACTCTACCGAAAGTACGAATTATAAAGCAACAAAAAATTCAACGAAAAATGTCGCTTGCAAAAATACGAATGAGTCCGAACACGAAAAATCCCGTCTAGCAAAATTACGAATGATTACGAATCAACAGGACCGGAAAGAAACGAACCGAAACGGAACGAATTTTTCCGTTGTGCACAAGTCTACCCCCCAGTACCCCCCAGTACATCAACACTGCACTACTGTGCCTCTCACTTTTTCTGTTTTAATAACTGCCAGTGGCAGCTGTCAATAAGTTTAATCATTTGTTGTTGTGCCTCAGTGTTGCCGACTTGTCTTTCATATACAAGATCATTTTGGTTTACACCACTTTTTGGAAATTACTGATTTTAACATAGTTTCCATTAAGTACGACTAAGTCATCTAGCTGGCTTATGAACAGTTATGTTTTAGTATACAAATCTTTTTGTAAACATCTTTCCAGTTTTGTAAAACCCATCCATATAATACATATTGTGTATGCCCGTTTTTCTACAGCGAGGGCCACCAGTTTAGTGTGGCCTTATTGTTTGAAATATCTATCCATAGCATACAGCATTATATTGCTTTTGATATATCTTTCATTTAAAAACAAATATGACATACTGCCACTGACCTGCTATTCCAAATGATGTTAGCCCTGCCATATACCACTGTGTTTGAAAATGAACACGTTTTTCTCTTGACTGCTGAGGTGCACTGGGCCTAGGTACAAATGAAATGTAACATAATGGGATCGCAAACCCCCACCACCCTTGCCCTCTCTCCCCATTGAATAAAACACTTACAACCATTAGGTTGGAAAGGGAAAGGCCACAGCTTTATTAAATTCCAGCACATAAGATGTGAACACATTTAACCAGTGCCAGTCACAGTCGTACTGTGAGCATGCAATTCCAAAGGGGGGGGTTGTCCTTACCATAAGTGCTGGACAGACAGCCTACTTCCAATTTTTCATCAAGGGCATAGCCCATTACAGCAACTTTAAATGCTGGCAAGGTTGAGAAACTGCCGCAAGCTGTGACATACCATAAAGGAGAAAAAAGGGGCGGGAGGGTGGGCAGCTCTTCCATCCGCTTCTTCAAAAGACCCTGAATTCCCTGGGGGCAAACGTTTTCTGAGCTCAGGCCCAGCCCATCCTCCATGTTTCCACCAATCCTTGATGACCTTGTCCGGCACCTGGTCATGCCCCAATCAGTCAAGGCTCTCTTTCCCTATGGGGCTCAAAGGCCTTCATTTGTGTTTCAAATTGATATGTCTACAACTGTTCATGTGTAATATGTGCTTGTTTAATAATAAATAATCTTAATGAAACACACTTTACCCAACAAAGGTCTTTTTCACTTATATATTTAGTTTTATTTTATTATTAACTGGTGCAGAATGAGCAGTGTTGGCTAATGCAAGCTTAATGCCCCGTACATACGTTCGGAGTATTCTCTGGCCAAAAGCGGAATTCCATCAGAGAAAAATAGAACATGTTCTATATTTAAACTCTGATGGAATTCATCTGAATTTCTCCGATGGGGCACACACACTGACTTTTTCCATCGGAAATTCCTATCGTGTGTACAAGGCATAACATTGGAAGGAGGCAGAAGTAAAAAAAAACACCTATAATATGAGAAATACCGGGGCTGCCTTTTGTTGTCTTTTTTTCTTTTACCGTGATTTTATAAAAACAAAAAATTAAGAAATTAACAATACAAGCAAAAAAATAGAACATTTTTAGTTTTCTGTCAATAGTTATATAGATACATGAAAACGAAACTTGGTCCATTTAATGCAAACAATGACAAAAAAAGATTATAATATACCGGTAATTGAACAAATACTGTGTATTAATAAATCCACAACAAATTGGTGACATTGCTCATTACACAGCACATCCGAACACCCCAATGGGAACAAACTGTGTCCGGGTGGGAACATGGCCAATCATCACTCCCAGGTATGGTTCTCTCTTTTTATCAAAAAATACACTTGAAGTTTTAAATTTTTGAAGGTTGTTTCACGCTAAGACAAGGTTTAGGTGGATGTAAGGTTAAAATTAAGCAAATTAGTACTGTGTGTGTATAAACAGATGACATGGTTTAATTAATCAGCAAGAAGGGTATTCTAGAGGAAGAGGTTTTGAGTAGTGAATCCAACATGCCCATGTATTAGTGAATTTTGTAGAATTGTCTTTTGCTATGTGTATCAGTTCTTCCATTTCTGCTGTTCGACATACATAGCAGGTCCAATTCACTAGTGCTGGTGGGGTAGATGAGCCCCATTTCAGCAGAATACATCTTCTAGCTGCATTTACAAGATGCAGGGCCAGGGATTTGTGATACGTGGAGTGTGGGAGAGGGGACTGGTGTAAAAGGTATTGCGCGGGTGTAAAATCTGGTTTTATGTATTTCTTTCCAAAAGGGTTGAGCTTTTAAAAAAGACCACCAGACGTTTATTAGGGACCCACAGGTGTAACTTACCAGTTTTCCAGTAATTTGTAACCAGATTCTTGAGTTGTGACTTTTATTGTGTGCATGATTATGTCCCATTCCTCTTCTGTAATGGAGAAGTCAAGATATTTTTCCCATCTTTCACAGGGTCCACTGGACTTCACCTACTGATTTGCATAAAGTAGGACATACATGTAAGACATTATATGACGCTGTGGGGAGGATCTATTACAGAAAGCTTTGAATGGTGTGTGTTCCCTATACCAGTCTGGGGATGTGTTTTGGCATTTAAAGAAGTTTCTTAATTGAACGTAGGTCCAGAAGGGAAAGTTGAAATCAATCATTTTCCATTGGAGCGCTTCATATTGGATTAGAGAGCCCCTCTGGAAAAAGTGTTCAGCTGGGATCTGTTTATATGGCCACCTTTCACTATGAAATTTGGGGGGGATACCCTGGTTTGAATTCAGGATTGTGTCTGATAGGGGACAATGGACCTGGGAAAGAAGTCAGCGTTACGTTTTTGTTGATGGTATGTAAGCATTGAAGGGACGGACCTATAGTTAGATGGTCTTTGTGAGGCTTAAGTGTGTGTGCGGCTGGTAGCCAGGCAAACAGTTGTAGGGTGATTTGGGCTCCTGCATTTTCTATTTGAATCTAGGCTTTGGTTTTTGCATGTAGGTTCCAATCACAAGTCGTGTAAGGTGGCAAGCTATATAGTATTTATATACATCTGGTAGACCATTGCCTACTTTTAGTTTAGGTAGGGTAATCGGTTTGTATCTGAACCTTGGTCGTTGGTGGCCTCAGATAAAAAGTGTAGAAGCCCTTCTATAGGATGTGAAAAAAATCTTTGGGGAGACAAATAGTTATTGTTTGAAGAATATATAAGAAACGGGGCAGAATATTCATTTTTATTATTGCGGCCTGGCCCAACAAAGAAAAAGCCTCTGTGCCAATTTTGGAGGTCTTGTTGGATATTTTTTAGAATGGGCAGATAGTTTAGTTGGTATAAGTCAGATAGGCGACTGGGTAGTTGTATACCTAAGTATGTAATAGATTGTGTCTTCCATGTGAAGGGATATTTAGCTTTACATTCGACCACTTCAGTTGAAAAGGAAATATTTAGGGAATATGACTTAGAAAAGTTAATTTGTAGATTGGATAGGGATTTGTATTGTTCAAATTTGTTTATCAAAGCAGGAATCGTAGTTTGCAGATTAGATAGAAAAAGTAGTATGTCATCCGCAAATGCTGTTATCTTATGTGTGTGGCCTGTGACATCAATGCCTGTAATGTTTTCATTAGCTCTGATGTGACGTAGAAAATATTCTAGGGAAAGTACGTATAGCAGGGGTGAGAGAGGACATCCCTATCTGATTCCATTTGAGATGGGAAAAGCATTTGATAGGTGGCCATTGACCCGGAATTTGGCAGATGGAGGCCTATTTCATGTAGTCCCAGGCCAACATATCAAATGTTTCTTCGTATATAGGGATAAGAAGAAGCCTTTTTGATTGGTTTTGGTCATCCAATAATGTAGGTTTAGAGCCTTCAGGATGTTATCCCTGGCCTCCCTGCCCATTATAAAACACACTTGATTTTTATTGATCGATGAGGTCATATGTATCTATAGACAATTGGCTAGGATTTTAGAAAAGATCTTAAGATCTACATTTAATAATGAGATAGTTCTATAGTTAGATATTAGTATACGATCTTTATTTTCTTTAGGAATTACGGATTTGTGTGCTTCTAGTAGACCATGTAAACCATTGGGCTTGGAGGTCAGAGAGTTGAACGCTCCTAAAAATGGGGTCGCTAGGATTTCTATAAAAGTTTTATATTAAACTGCGGATAGTGGGGCGTGGCCTGGGTGAGACCCGAGATGGCAGCCTAAACGGAGCTCTCCTGCGGACCGAGGACTAAACTGCATCTTCCCGGGATCTGACACCGCCAAATCAGCCATGAGTAAGCCCAACAGAAGAGCCTCCACCCACCGCAAGGGGAAGGAGACAGACACGCAACTCAGCCATAACATTCCGGACATCTTCCGGACATGGAACTCAGGCAAGTCCGCGGCTTCACAGGCCTCAGCCCCACACTCACCAAGCAGCGGCTCTGACATGCAGGCAGATGGAAGGGACACAGACACCGTGAGATCTTTTCTTCCTGCAAGCCTCCCTGAATTGCAAGCTGTGGCCATGGACATTAAGAGCTCTCTGGCAGCTGCAATATCAGACCTTAAATCGGATGTGCATGCAATAGCTCACCGCATGGACACTGTGGAGCAGGCCTCATAGCTACACACAGCGGCCATTAAACAAGTGCAATGCACTTATGATACACAGCTGCCACATCTATTAGAGCTGCATCGCCACGTGGAGGATCTTGATAACCGCGGACGCAGGCACAATATACGGGTAAAAGGAGTCCCGGAGGTGATTGAACCGACAGCCATACCACAGACTATTTGTGAAATCTTCAATGACCTCTTAGGCCACCCAGCAGACTCCCCCATTGAAATGGAGAGAGCCCACCGTGCACTGAGATCCCCACCTAGAGACTCTGAACCCCCAAGGGATGTCATATGCTGTGTGGTGAACTTCCCTATTAAAGAAGAAATTCTCAGAAAAGCGAGGGATAGAGGGCGCATTGTGTATAATGGCGCTGACATAAAACTTTTTCAAGACTTATCCCAAATCACATTGCAAAACAGACGTGCATTGCGCCCGCTATTGGAAGCTCTCTGTTCCCGCAATATCCAGTATAGATCGAAGTTCCCATTTGGCCTGTCAGCCACCGCCAGATCTGCAATCTTTTTGCAACCAACTTGATCTGCCTCAAATTGAACTACCAGACTGGTATGCTTTCTATTTTACAAGTGAACCCTGGTGTCAAGTCTCAACTGTTCCATCACCAAAAGCCCAAAGACACCGCTTGAGACGCCGCAGATTCGACCCTATATCACCCGAACCTCGCGCCATGCATAGAGACCTGAACCACCGGAGCCCTGGAATCACAGGAACCCCGCGTAGAGATCGACCTGAAACTTAAACCGACAAAGTGACACGCAGGTACCTTTCTTTGGGTGCTATTATTGCTAACTGAAATGTACCCCTTCTGTTGTACCTGTTGTACATAATTAACATTTTATACACAAACCTGTTTTCTTCTGCACCTTTACAAGACTTTTTGCAATGACTACTGAATCTACCAGACACTTATTCTGCTTGCTGAATAAACCCAGCAGGGCGAAATGTAAGAACTGTCCGGTATGCACAGTAATTCATCATTTGGATATTCTTTTCAACACTCTATGCATCGAGATGAAAGGTGCAACCAGAGACGGCTTTCCTGTCACAAACCCAGAAGTAAAAGACTTTATACGCTCTGGATGTCTAACATTGTTCACTTAATCCAATTACTCTAACAACCTACTTGTTCCTTTCATCTTAGGATTCAGATCTCAAGGACTCACTCCCAGTAAGCTGGTTATAACCTTAAAACAAATTATTCATTAGACTATATCTCTACTGGAGATATTATGTCTGTTTATAACAGGGAGGGGCGGGGGTGTGGCACTACCTCTATCCGGGGAGCTTTATAATATAAGGCAATAAGAAAATTCTTTATGACGCAATTTTACTTATGCAAACCTAGGATATCTGGTAGTGACCCGTATATAGGGTGAACATTTTTATTTTGATGCTTAACTAAATCTTTACATTTTCAGCACCCTATTAGAGGACCTCCATGCATTAGTGTCTGGGAGTCCACAAGGCCTTGACATCTCCGGACAGGGTTTTGGGCCACACCTCTTTCCTCCAGCCACACTAGATATACATGCCTACTCTAATTAAGGTACTCCTTTAGCTATGTCCTAGTGTCAAAATTTCTGTTTATTTCTTTGAAAGTCAGCCTGGGTAGTAATTATAATTATGTTGGACGACTAACATCTTTTTTCTTTTGGCACATACGGTACAATCGACCCCCTTCAGGGGTAAATGTAAGAGTAAAAGGTTTATAGGTTTTTGTTTCTATTTCAGGAATGTTTCAATACTTTAAACACAAGTTGAGGGTTATTCATTATATTTTTGAGATGAGGTTCTTATAACCCAATGTCTTTAATGTTTGCATAGTCTAATATAGATTATCAGTTTATTACTTTATTATCCTGAATTTCAGGCTTCCGGGACTTACCCTTAGATTATAGGCACTTGTATGTCCTTGGTCCTGCGGGATTATGATGGTCTCGCCCACGCTATCGACCCCCGAGCTACAGTATTTATACTGTATCAGCTAACCCACCATCTCTATTCCCCCCCATTTTCACAGGTGTTATAGAATTACTATTTTCACCTGTGGTAAATACTTTTTCACACTTTTATCTTGCTTGTTTTCTGCAGCCCCCTTTCTTCCACGCCCCCTTTTTTTTTGTTCTTCTTTTCTCTCTTTTTTTTTTTTGTCTTCCCTCTCTTCTTCCCCCTATCTCCATTCCCTCCTGACTGGGGTGCCCGACACGTCTCTGCTCCCCCTCGACCAATCCCTTGCAGATGCTTAGAAGCTCTCTTGCTTGCTGCATTGATAGATCCTATTAGCCAGACGCCTTAGTGAACCATGCAGAAGACCCCTAAAAAACATGCACCCCTGTCACTGAAATGCGTGTGAAAGGGTTAAGCATCCCAGAAAAAAGGTTGCAGGTCTTTTCCGCACTCTCCAAGCATAAAGCTCAGTTCCTCTTCCTCCAAGAGACCCATATTAGATCAGATTCTGTTCCCAAACTTACCAATCGTTTGTACCAGACAGCAATCCATTCAACTAACGCCTCTGCAAAAACAAAGGGAGTATCCATTTTAATTTCTAAACATGCCCATTTCAGTATGAAAGATTCTCTCATAGATCCAGAGGGTAGATTCCTATTTATCAAGGGCCAATTTGCCTCCAAACCAGTAACACTGGCTAACATTTATTGTTCTAATGAACATCAGGTTGCATTCATAAGAAAAATCTGTAATTTACTGTCTACCTTTAAAGAGGGAGTTTTCATTCTGGGAGGGGACTTTAATGTACCATGTAACCCTGACATAGACACATCTTCAGGTACTTCCACATTGACGTATAGGGCCCTACGTCAGATCAAATTGCAACTCCAGGATCTAACTTTGCATGATACATGGCGCACATTATTCCCAACAACAAAAGACTACACATTCTATTCTAACCCTTTTCAGAAATACTCTAGGATAGATTATTTCTTTCTTTCTCAGAGAGATCTGACCTATCTCACACAGGCAACGATAGAACCAATGTTTTTATCAGACCATCATCCGATTTCGTGCACTTTGACTTTCCTTGAAACAGTAGGCAGAACTAAAACCTGGAGACTGAATCTTTCCTTACTGAAAGACACTGACAATATTGCTAGACTCAAATTGCAAATTCAGCAATACTTTGCGGAAAATGACACACCTGGTATCTCCCCAACCTCTCTTTGGGAAGCTCACAAGTGTGTGATCAGGGGAGAACTACTGGCCATAGCAGCAGAGGCCAAGCGAAAGCACCAGGAAACAGTCCAGACACTGATAGATACAATTCATAGATTAGAAACTCTTCACAAACAGTCACGTTCTCAAAAAACCTTACAGGACTTACTACACACTTGCTCTATCTTGCTAGATGAATTGGGGAAACATACAAAGTGCCAATATGTGCTCCGGCACAAAGTTTTCTACAAGCACGGTAATAAAAGTGGTAGACTCCTGGCAAGAGCATCCTTTACAATTCACCACATACGCGATCGACAGGGTCAGTGGCGTCTCCAGCTTTCATATTTAGGGCGGGCACATGGGGGGACAGGGACACAAGTAGGGAGGCCAACTATAAAATGCAATTATATATATATATATATATATATATATATATAGCGCCCTCCTCACTCCCCTCTTTCTCTCCAGCTTGTCTGTCTCTTGTCTAGGGGTATCTTTCAGAGGGGAAGGGAGTGGGGACACCACGTCTGGCCTTCACCACAGGTGTCAGTGTGATATAAGCAAAGTCCTTTTACCTTCGGGTCAGTGTTGTGCACCTGGAGCCTCCACCGAGAGTTACCTTGAACAATGTCTGTCAGGAAATGAGCCCCACACCATTAAAGTTCAACACTCCTTTATTCTTCTCGAATGAACACAATCAGTTGAACTCCCTTGGTAGAAACAGAACAGAAAAGGAGGGGTGGATGCAAGTAGGCCCAGACACAATGTGTTCTCCACTTTCCTCCCTGAAAGTGGGTTGCGGTCTCCGAGCGAGGGGGAATTTCCTTCCAAGCAGTCTCCGATGAGAGACTCACCCGTCATTGGCAATATGCTGCACCAGGTCTTCGAGTGAGGAGCTCCCCCCGGTCCATTACGCCTTCTGGATTCGGGTACCCACTCCCGGGGTTCCCTAGGATCTCCTTCCCTCGCGGAACTCAGTGTTGGGCACTGAGCTCCAGACCTCCATCCGAGTACCTCACCCCAGGCTAAAGGTGCCTGGGATGGAACACGACCTCCGGCTGTCCTCTAGGTCTAGGCCCGCCTAGAGAACCGACACGAACCACCGTCCACAGGCTGAGGGTGCCTGGGACTCGACCCCGTGACAAAGATGGCCGGCCCCTTTATACCCTCTCCCAGCAAGCACGGTGGGTTCCCCGCCCCACCATACCACTGCCGAGGGAGGACATAAAGGAAGCGCGACACACAGCAATGATTCAACCCCAGCCCAGAGCGACAGCGCCACCTGCTGGGCTGCAGGGAATTACACATCACTAATGTCTCTGCCAAGTTCAAATTTACACCCGGGAAAGTACATACCCGCTACATATATATATATATATATATATATATATATATATATATATATATATCCTGGGGCCCTTTACTACGATCCCACAATGGGCCCTTTCACATGTTCTGCAGTGAGCTCCCTTTCTACTATACTGGGGCCCCCCAGAGTGGCAGAAAACAAGAGATATATGTCACCAGCACACCAAGAAAATATAAGGGTCCAAAGCAGTGGGAGAACTATCAGGGTTGCAAAGGTTGTTCTGCCACTGTGCGGTTCCCCAGCTGTCCTGTCCTTGTTATTGACAGCACTGGTCTGGCATCTGTCTCCTTGGCAGCGGCAGCAGTCTATTAGGACCTAGTGCTTGTGACATTATGGGTGCATGCAGGGGAAGGCTGGCACTATTGGTTATAGAGAGCTGAGCCCCCAGCTTGTCACCTAGCAGCAGTAATGCTGCATAACCTTCTCTGTTGACATGCTGATCGGGATGTGATCCAGGTGATGCTCCCAGTCAGATCTAATAAACACAGTATTTATTAGCATCAAGAGTACAACCACATATATATAATTAGCCGTATGTTCAGCAGCCACGTGGGCTCTATGCCTGTAAGGTGTGGGCTTTGATCAATAAAATCACTGATATTTAAACTAGGATTTGACTAGGAGCATCACCTGGATTGCATCACGATCAGCATGTCAGAGAAGGCTCCACTGCTGCTAAGCAACCTGCAGGGAGCTCAACTGTCTACAACCAATAGAGATGGGCTCGGGTGTGTTTGAAATCCCACATGCCCGATCCCAGCAGGAAGCCGACACTCCACAGTGCTAATCACAGTCAGTGAGACATTTCATGATCTGTGCAGCTGCGGACCGGGAAATGTCTTAATGCCTGTGATTAGCGCTGTGCAGTGTGGGCTTCCTGGCAGGTTCTGGCATGTAGAATTTTGAACATGCCCAGCCCATCTCTAACCTCCTGTACATCAGCCCCATAAAGTAACCAGCACTGGGTTCCAATGTGCTGCCGCCGCTGCCATGGAGACAGATACCAGCGCTGTGAATAGCCGGGACAGGACAGCAACTCTGGTTGTTCCAGCACTGGTCCACACTGGGAACATTCCCCCATCCACCTATAATGTGTAGATGTGGGAATTGGATCATTTCTTTTTTTTTTTTCATTCAACCTAATAGTTGAATGAAAAAAGTGATCAATGTATGGGCTGCCTAAGAGCTAAGACCAGCCATAGACAGTTTAAATCTCAGCTGGTTCAGCAGGAACTGGCTGAGATTTGAACCATTAATGAGCAGATTCTCTTATGATTATCACTAGTGGTTGCTATAGCCACTAATGATAATCACTGTTTGTCGGGAGAATACAATTGCTGGGCAGGAGAGATATTCCCCTGTCACCACTGTCTGTGTTGATGGGGGGATTATGCAAACTTCCTTCCTCCAATCTGGGGATGCAGGAAATAAATTTGCACCGTCTATTACCTGCCTAACTGAAAGTGAAAGTAAATTGTGAATGTCTTGAAAGAACAGGAGAGGGGGAGGGAGACAGATGGGGGAGAGAAGGGATGGAGATAATGCAGTTCAGTGATTACAGTGTACTGCAGTCTGCAGTGCGCACACCCACAGGTCCAGGCTAGAATCTCAGGCATCATTCACACACAGCCAGGAATGCTGCTGATTTTCATATTTCCCGCCCACACATCCCCTCTCTTCAGATACAGCACGCCGGGATAGTGTGGGCGGGACTGGAGGGAGGAGGAGGAGCTGTATTCCTCCCTGCTCGTATGTGAGGAGAGTGAGGGGGGGTAGATGGACTCACTGGGCTGTGAAAGAGTGTCATAGACTGATACACGGCTCAGCTTGCAGTCACCACTCTCAGAATTTACAGGCTGGCTCTCCTGTCCGTGCCAATGAGGATGCAGGTGAAGGAGCAGATCGAGCGGCTGTGGTTGTGTGAGCGCTCGCATTATGCAGTGTCAGCGAGCAGAGGGAGGGGGGAATTCCCCGCAGGAGCTGACTGGGGACACTCTCTCAGGAGAGACTGGTGGGGCACAGCATAATGTTGGGGGGGCCAGGCCCCCTCTGGCCCCCCTAGGGACGCCATTGGACAGGGTACATTACACGCAACTAATGAGGACATAGCTAAAAGGTTTGAACGTTACTACTCTGGACTTTATAACTTAAAGTGGATGTAAACCCACTCTCATCCTTTCTAAACTACTGCCATAATGCTGATCTATTAGGATATAGATGCCTCCCGCATAGTTACATAGTTAGTCAGGTTGAAAAAAGACAAAGTCCATCCAGTTCAACCATAAAAATAAAAAAAATATCGTGCAATCCCATATACCCAATTCTATACCCACAGTTGATCCAGAGGAAGGCAAAAAACCCCAGCAGAGCATGATCCAATTTGCTACAGCAGGGGAAAAAATTCCTTCCTGATCCCCCGAGAGGCAATCGGATTTACCCTGGATCAACTTTACCTAGAACTGTTAGTACTCAGTTATATTATGTACATTTAGGAAAGTATCCATGCCTTTCTTAAAGCAATCTACTGAGCTGGCCAGAACCACCTCTGCAGGGAGTCTGTTCCACATTTTCACAGCTCTTACTGTGAAGAAACCTTTCCGCATTTGGAGATGAAATCTTTTTTCTTCTAGACGTAAAGAGTGCCCCCTTGTTCTCTGTGTTGACCGTAAAGTGAATAACTCATCACCAAGATCAATATATGGACCCCTTATATATTTGTACATGTTAATCATATCCCCCCTTATTCTCCTCTTCTCAAGAGTGAATAAATTCAGCTCCTCTAATCTTTCTTCATAGCTGAGCTCCTCCATGCCTCTTATCAGTTTGGTTGCCCTTCTCTGCACTTTCTCCAGTTCCCCGATATGCTTTTTGAGAACTGGTGCCCAAAACTGAACTGCGTATTCCAGATGAGGCCTTACTAATGATTTGTACCCTTATCTGTCAAATGTCTCCACTCTGTCTGTTATAATAACTGAAAAACTGCAGATTCTGTGGGTGGATCTGTTGTCTGGAGCTCGGTGGGTGGAGTCGTGATGTCAGTAGACTCCCCGCCCACCTCTACACTCCCCTTGTGAACATGCATTTTCTCCTGAGTAGGGATGAGCTCCGCGTTCGACTCGAACATCGGCTGTTCGATCGTTCGACGAAGATCGAATGTTTTGGGTCGTTCGCATCAAATTCGAGTGACGCGAACGACCCAAAATCCCGGCGCTGTGATTGGCCAAGCATGCACTGTGACCCCGCATGCTTGGCCAATCACAGCGCCGGCAGCGAGGAGAGCCATAATTGGCCACAGGCAGGATGCCTGTGGCCAATTATAGCTGAGGGGGGTTTAGTACACGCCCCACACTATAAAAGGCCGCCAGCTCGGCGGCCTTGTGTAGTGTGTTTTCCGGCGTGTAGGGAAAGATATACATAGGCAAGGACAGTGTTAGTGAAATTGTGTGTAGGGAGAGAGAAGGATAGGTAGGGACAGTGTCAGTGATATTCTGCTAAACCTTGTGTGTAGGGAGAGAGAAGGATAGGTAGGGACAGTGTCAGTGATATTCTGCTAAACCTTGTGTGTAGGGAGAGAGAAGGATAGGTAGGGACAGTGTCAGTGATATTCTGCTAAACCTTGTGTGTAGGGAGAGAGAAGGATAGGTAGGGACAGTGTCAGTGATATTTTTGCTAAGCCTCCTGCACATTATACACCTGAAGCTACCCCTTAGGCCCCTTTCACACTGGGGCGGGCAGGTGCGGTGGCGGAATAGCGGCGCGATTTTCAGCGGCGCTATACCGTCAATATTACCGCGGTATGCGGCCGCTAGCGGGGTGAATTTAACCCCCGCTAGCGGCCGAAAAAGGGTTAATACCGCCCGCAAACCGCGGTGTCCCATTGATTTCAATAGCCGCTATACTGCCACCGCACCTGCCCACCCCAGTGTGAAAGGGGCCTTATTGCTCATAGTTTTTTTTTCTTTTGTGTTACACTAACAGGCATCTGCAGCACTTACAGCGGACGTAGTGTGCTTCTTGAAAAATATACACCAGAAGCTAGACCTTATTGCTGTGTTTTCATGTTGTGTAACACAGGCAGGCATCTGCAGCAGTTACAGTGGGTGTAGTGTGCCTCCTGCACAGTAATCACCTGAAGCTACCCCTTATTGCTGGTTTTAATTTCATCTGGTTTTATTGCTGTTCTACAGGGGCATTTAATTACATTTATTGATCTAATAATTCACAGCAGGGCCCATTCCTGCGCCCACCAAGAGTAACTGTGAGGGCTTACAGTGTTGTGACAACACCACCACCACCAAAGGCCCAATTTTTCAGCCCCTGTTCAACAGGGGCATGCAATTACAATTCTTGATCTAATAATTCACAGCAGGGCCCATTCATGCGCCCACCAAGAGTTACTGTGAGGGCTTGCAGTGTTGTGGCACCAGCACCACCACCAAAGGCCCAATTTTTCCTACCACTGTTCAACAATGGCATCTACCGTATTTATCGGCGTATAACACGCACCGGCGTATAACACGCACCCCAAGTTTAGGAGGAAATTTTAGGGAAAAAAACTTTTAGCAGGGAAGTTTAAGGAAAAATAACTTACATTTAAATGCAGCCTTGTCAGTGTCCATTGCAGCCTTGTCAGTGTCCATTGCAGCCTTGTCACAGTGCAGCCTTGTCAGTGTCCATTGCAGCCTTGTCACAGTGCAGCCTTGTCAGTGTCCATTGCAGCCTTGTCACAGTGCAGCCTTGTCAGTGTCCATTGCAGCCTTGCCCCAGAGTCGCCGTGCAGCCTTGCCCCCAGTGTCGCCGTGCAGCCTTGCCCCCAGTGTCGCCGTGCAGCCTTGCCCCCAGTGTCGCCGTGCAGCCTTGCCCCCAGTGTCGCCGTGCAGCCTTGCCCCCAGTGTCGCCATGCATCATTTTAAAATTGGCGCCAAGACTGTGCGAACGCCGGGGACGCAGGGGACACAGGGGACGCAGGGACTGGGCGGAGCCGCCGCCGAGATACACATAGCCGAGTGTACTCGGCTATACTCGGCTTTTCTCAGCTCCGCTCACAGTCACGCCGAGTCCCGCCCTATGATGGACATAACACAGGTCCAATGGCGGGACTGGGCGTGACTGTGAGCGGAGCCGAGAAAAGCCGAGTATAGCCGAGTACATTCGGCTATGTGTATCTCGCTCCGCTCCGCTCACAGTCAGCGGAGACAGCTCAGGGATGACAGTATCGGCGTATAACACGCACCCACGATTTTCCCCTGATTTTCAGGGGAAAAAAGTGCGTGTTATACGCCGATAAATACGGTAATTACAATTCCTGATATAATAGTTCACGGCAGGGCGTTCCAGCGCCCACCAAGAGTAACTGTGAGGGCTCACAGTGTTGTGGCAACACCAACATGTAAGGGGCAAATTTCAGCAGAGTATATACGGCAGGCCCCTACTTTCAAACATCCAACTTACAAACGACTCCTACTTGCAAACGGAAGGATACAATAGGAAGTGAGAGGAAATCTACCCCTAGGAAGGGAAATTCTCTCCTGTAAGAGTTAATATGGGAAAAAGGTGTCTCCTCTCTACTGATGCTTTATCACCAATCCTTGTTTCAATAAAAACCCCACTTTTCAAAAACATTTGTCATTAGGACGGAAAGTGAGGTGAAATGTTCTGAACAGGGGCACAGACAGCAAAACAAATGTTACAGGGGTGATAACCCTTCCCTATGTTTTCCAAAAAGCTTAAAAATAGATTTTTTGGCTGGAGCTGCACTTAAACAATGTACCTGTTCAAAATTAAAAAACAGATTCTACTTAAGAACAAACCTACAGTCCCTGTCTTGTTTGCACCGCCTGTATACTGCTGTTCAGAGTATATAGGGCCTTTATTTTGTGTGCAGGGTTCCCCTTAATATCCATACAAGACCCAAAGGGGCTGGTAACGGTCTGGGGTAGGGGGAGGGGTGATGGGGTAGCCATGCCATTTTTCTCAAAGATTTTCATCCATATTGCCAGGACAAGACATGACATTAAAGCCGCAAGCAGTTTTAAATGGCTTTTTTTCCTTTAGAAATGTAATTTTGTGCAGGGACAGTTCTAAACACGGGAAACACGTGGCACTTCACAGGCATACTTTAGACACCCCCCCCAGGTACGATATTTAAAGGAATATTTGACACTTTTTTTTTCACTTTATGCATCATTAAAATGACTGCTCCCGAAAAACGGCCGTTTTTAAAACTTCGTTTTGCATTGATACATGTCCCCTGGGGCAGAACCCGGGTTCCCAAACCCTTTTTAGGACAATAACTTGCATATTAGCCGTTATAATTAGCACTTTAGATTTTGAAAGTTTGCATCCATTGTATTTAATAGGGTTCTAATGTTCGTGCGAACTTTCGGTCCGTTCGCGGGTTCTGGTGCGAACCGAACCCGGGGGTGTTCGGCTCATCCCTACTCCTGAGCATTCCTTCTGCTATGATCACTAACATCCAGTCAAAATCCAGAAAAGTAACCACATGACTTCAGAAAAGGAGTGGGGCTGGGAATTAAAAAATAATGCCTGTCTAAAGCTAGTGCATGAGATTTGTAAATAACCTGTCACTCAAAGCAAGGGGGCGGAACGGACAAAGGTAACTCTGTTTGTCCATTTTTATCTCACTGAACAATAAAAGAGGATTGCTCAGAGCTGGATTAACTCTTTGTGGCAAGACCTGGCACAAATGATAGGAAATCTTATACTCTACATTGTGACAGCAAAAAAATAATAATTGGGGTTTACATCCACAAGCCACAAATCCAGTGGCCCCGGAATTGAAGAAGGCAGACATTGAAGGCTTTTTAACCCAATTTGGTCCTAAAGAAATTACCAATCGACAGGCTGAGGACATGGAGAGCCCACTTTCCGAACAGGAATTACAGACTGCCATGAAACAGATGAAGCCGGGCAAGAGTCCAGGCCCTGATGGGCTTTCATTACAATATTATAAGTGTTTCATGGATGTCCTGTCTTCCAGGATGCTCTCAACCTTTAATGCCCTCTCAGTACCTAACACGTTTACAGGACACATGTTAGATGCACATATAACGGTCCTCCCTAAAGAAGGTAAAGATGTTACGCAAGTATCCAACTATAGATCCATTTCATTGCTTAATGTAGACATTAAACTATACGCAAAGACCCTGACCAATAGACTACTACCCCTTCTTCCTGGCCTTATCTCTTTAGACCAAGTGGGTTTGTCCCAGGTAGAGAGGCCAGAGACAACACTATACAAGCATTAAATGTCCACCATTGATGTCAATAGCTAAAACCATGGGTTTCTTTTTGTCGTTGGATGCGGAGAAGGCGTTCGACAGAGTGGCCTGGGACTACATGCGCGAGGTCCTGAAAACGATAGGTCTCCGGTCCCGCATGCTGTCCCAAATTCTTGCATTGTACTCCAATCCGATCACTCGTGTATTAGTAAATGGCCACCTGTCGGACGCCTTCACTATTGGCAACGGCACTCGCCAGGGCTGCCCCTTGTCCCCCCTGATTTCTGTCCTCACCTTAGAACCCTTCCCAAACAAATTGAGATCGAACATTGACATCAAGGGAATTTAGATAGGGGACAGGGATTTTAAGGTAGCCGCCTATGTGGATGATATCCTGTTATCACTGAGGTCTCCATTTATTACCCTGCCAAACCTTCTGAAAGATATAGAACATCTTGGTATCCTGTCAAATTTTAAAGTTAATATTTCGAAATCTCTTGCACTGAATGTCTCACTTTCCTCACAAAATGTAGACCGTTGTCAAGACTCCTTCCCATTCCAATGGAAGAGAGATGCGATTACATACCTGGGTATCCAGATCACGTCTAAATTGTCAGATTTGTACAAATACAATTTTCATGTAATTTTTAATAAAACTAAATTGGATCTAAAGGATTGGGCAGGCTTAAATGTTTCCTGGTTTGGCCGTTCAGCCTTGCTCAAAATGACGGTTCTCCCACACTTTCTTTATTTAATGCAGGCTATCCCCATACATCTCCCATCAACATTTTTCATGATCTATAGACAGGCCTGCTCAACATTTATTTGGAAAAATTCTCCACCACGTATCAAATACACTCGACTGACTCGCACTAAGACAAGGGGAGGAATAGGCTTACCCGATCTCTATAAATATTATTGGGCTTGCCATCTCACCAGAATAGTTGACTGGAACATTCACAATGATGAAAAATTATGGGTATGCATAGAAAACTCCTTTACACAATTCACAATTTTCCTTGGATCTCGCCTAGACACTGGCCAACAAAGTCTTTGACACACCCTCTTATTTACCCATCCCTGGTGGCCTTCACGCGGTCAGTTAAAGCCACAGCCCTTTCCTCAGTTCTGGGGCCCTTGACCACATTAAAAGGCAACCCTGATTTCCCACCAGGTAATGTAGGCTCATTTTTGAAGCACGAATGGCCATATAAAGATATGAGAGCGCAACACTTCTTCTTGAAAGGTGCCCCCTGCACTTATGACAACCTGATAGACGTTTCATTGACCAAATCCTTCACCTTCTGGATGTATAGACAGATACAAAATTTCCTGTCCACACACCACAATCAACATGGACAAGACAGCTTACACCTTTTGAATCCCTATGCACGAGAAAAACGCCACAAAGGCATATAATATCCCTCATCCACACAATGCTACTGGACGATCCTGACATCATCAAAGACCCCACATGCTCCGCATGGGGTAGAGAGCTTCAGATTTCCCTATCTGGTGAGGAGTGGGAAACCATACACGAATACGCACACAAGGGCTCCATGAACGTAACAATTCAGGAAAACTGTTATAAAATCGAAACGCGGTGGTACAGAACTCCCTCCCTATTTCACAAATTCTCACCATCTATACCTAACACATGCTGGAGATGTGGTAAAACAGAAGGCACTATGCTTCACGTCTGGTGGGACTGTGATTCCATCCAGCCTTTCTGGAAACAGGTACATGATATCATCTCACACATCACCACATACTTTGAATTATACCCCAGCACAATATTTATTACATCATACAACATTGTCTAGAAGAAACTTACTTTAAATCTGTAGCTATGCACATGGTGAATGCGGCAAGACTTTGTGTGCTGAAACACTGGCGATCTAATACTCCACCATCTGTTAGAGAATGGTTTGCCAAGATCTCCATAATAGAAGAGATGGAGGAACTGATACACATATCATATAAATGGATACAAAAATTCACGGAAACATGGGCATGCTGGTCCCACTTTAAAACGACTGATCATTTCCAATCAGCTAATTCCTAGATAAAGTGTCGATTCGCAAGCTACACAAAAAAACTTTACGTTGGCTTAATTAAAAGAATGAAAAGGGCAATTAAGGTACAAATCTCTTCCTATATATAGCGTGGGGGGCATCAGGACGGCGTGTACCCCAGTTGATGTCTTATCAGACGAAACGCGTCAGGTTTTACATGCCAGTCCTTATTGCCCATCTCACGCATCCTTGATATTTGAAGCTTACCACTTCTGAAGTTCATCTTTGGGTTTGTTTGTAATTTTTGAGTGGATTGCCTTCTTTTTTGAAATTTTGGGATTGAACTGCTTGTTTGCTGCTGTTTTTTACTGGAATTTTATGGTTGCTTTTAAATAAATTCCCATTTTGGATTTACACTATGTGGAAGTGCTCTTTCCTGTTTTTTTGGTGACACCATCCATATGGAGGGCTTCGGGTCTATATGCTGATTACCTACACCTGGAGCGAGTCACATTTGGAAACGTTGAAAGACGCCACCAACAGGAGAGGACAACTTTGGTTTCTATTTGCTGGTCCCTGACGTGGACATAAGCCTGATAGATCCACCGCTATATGGTGAGCTGGATCTACAACATTTGGTAAGAGTATTTATTTCTTACTTATTGTCCCTGACCCAATGGTGAAGGCACTCCCGGGTGTTACATCATATTGGCATACAAACCATCCACTTCAAGGAACCATTTGAAACAGGACTTGCATATCCACAGATGACTACTTTTGGATATTGTTTTCCTACCTGTACTCAGAGACATTTAAAATTTTGTTTGCACTGAACTTTGTGGATATTTACATATGTCACACAGTTCTGTTCCTTATAGGTGATTTACGGTTTTGTATATGATTTAGGCACCAATTATAGGTGTTATAGATTCCTTATGATTGTTTATAAGTGTTCACTGTAAAGAGTCACTATATCTTTTACTCTGATCCATTTCTAGGGGTATCAGTAGTTCTCTTAGATCACGGTGATACATCACCGCACCACTGTTTGAATAGATTTATCATACATTTTTATTTCAAGTATACACGTCACACGTGTTTGTTACAACGTTTATCATTTGGTCTTCAATAGGCCATTCGGTTCTCTATTGAGTCCCAATACACATTTGAATTCACTTTTGAATTTCACATAGCGCCACATTTATATATTCATTTAATTAAAAGAATATGGCTGGGGAAATGGGGGAGCATAGACAGTGGAGCGTATCACTCTCAGTTCATACCCAACAGGCCTTTCCTCCCCGTGCCCCCCCTCCCTCTTCTTTCCCCCCTCCCTGTTGCTTCTCATTCCTCTCCCCCTTTCCCCCTCCCTTTACTTTTTTCTTTCTCTGATTCCTCTCTTTTCTTCTTTTTCTATTTATTATTATTGTACCAGACATAACAGGGTTGCTGACCATGTACTTAATTATGTTTTATACCCTTGAGGTTCCCTGAATATTGTGCATTCTTTGTATATCTCTGGTACACAAAACTACTCGAAGAACACGTGTAATTCACAATTTTCTTTTTGTTTTCTGTCTATATGATGCACATGCTGTTCAACTGTAACCATTTACCCGTTTTTGATTTCAAATAAAAAATGTATGGAAAAAAACTGCGGATAGTCCATCTGGGCCTGGGCTTTTTCCTTCTTTTAGTTGCTTCATGGCCATTTTTAGTACTTCTATAGAAATTGGGTGATCTAATTGGTTTGGGTCTAGCGTAGAGAGCACTTTTGGATTATATTGTGAAATAAAGTTTGTGATAGCTGTTTTATGGGTGGTCTGGTCAGTCAGATAAGGGGTTGTAGTTGTAGCTGTAGGGGAGGCAATGTCATTGTTAGAAGATATAAGGCTGCCGTCTTAAGCTTTTATATGATTGATGAAAAGTTTAGCGCGCTTGGCTTGGAGCGCTCTTGCTAGCAATTTTCCACTTTTATTTCCCTGTTCATAAAACAGTTTATTAATGAGTGTATATTTGTGTTTGATATTCCTCTCCAGATTTTCTAGTAGTTCTTTCCTAGTTTGTAGGAGTTTCTGGAATGTCTGCTTAGCTTGTGATTGTTTATGGGTTGCTTCTAGGGTTTTAAATCATGTTGTGAGTTTGTCTATATGGGCCTGATTCTCTTTTCTTCTGTGAGATGCTGCTGCTATGAATTCTCCTCTCATTTCACACTTGTGTGCTTCCCAAATTGAGATGGGAGATAATGAGCAGTCTGTGTTTTCTTTAAAGTATGTTCTTAGGCAGTGTGAATTTCTTGGCTAATTCTTTGTCTGTGAGTAACGAAGCGTCTAGGTGCCAAATTTTAGTTTGTGTTGTGTGAGTAGATATGGTCAAAGTTAGGGTGACTGGATTGTGGTCTGATAGAATCGCTGGCTCTATGGTACAGTTTGTCAAAAAATTTAAGTCTGGTTGTGATAAGAAAAAGTAATTGAGTCTGGAGTATTTGTTGTGTGGAACTAAGATGTTTGTATAGTCGCGTGTATGTGGATTTAAAGTACGGCAGGTTTCATGCACCAAAAATTCTTGTAGGGTGAGGTTTATCTTTTTCAGGGCTCGATAGGGGATAGATATAGTGCCTGTGGACATGTCCAGTAAAAGTTGAAGGGGGATGTTTAGGTCTCCCCTTTAACAAAAAGAGGGAACTCCCGCGTTGTCTCACAAACTAACTCTAGGGGGCACTGCTGCAAGGCACCTGTTAATCTAATTCAAACAAAACAAGTGATAATATAAAAAAAAATGGTGTCTGCGCTGTGATTTAAACCAGGAAGGTGAACAAATGTGACTATTATCACACTAATAACACACTCAATATAGTGACATAGCTCTTGGTAATATAGTGACAAATAAGAAATATGTATTAATATATACCAAATGGCTAGCATGCCACACCATAAAACAAATATAATGTGACTAGTAGCCAGTGAAATCCAAAAGGTCAAACAAAGGTCAAAAGAAATTGAAAAATCCCAAAAAAAAAAGCACACAATCAAAAATATAAGCACAAGTCCAGATAAAGTGGGTGATCCGGAAAACAATAATACTGTGTTAAACAAGGTCCATTTGGATAGTGACTCCCACCACCAGAAATATTGATGAAAAACACACACTTGTAGTGCTCCAAATAATCTTCAGTGATAACACCTAAGTGTCCGCAAGCAGCTCACCTTACTGCTGTTGTGTAAACAGCATGTACAGGTCACAGACTGTGGATAAGGATGGTATATCCTACAGTGTAACAGCTCTCTTGTTGTAGCTTCAGTCTCCCAAATGCCGCTGCAGACCTCTCAATGTTGAATGGAATCCCGTTTAAAATATTTAATAAACAATGGAACAGCAAAAATAAAAACTCACATTTAGCAGACAATCAATGTGTATAAAATCCCAAGGGATTGGAGCATCGGGTACACCAAGACTCAAACAGGAAGACAAGCGTGGAGCTCTTGGATTTTATATACATTGATTGTCTGCTAAATGTGAGTTTTTATTTTTACCTTACCTTTAAGAAAAGGGTATCTTCCTTCACTATCAGCAAGAGTGTCAGTAATGATTATGGGTAAGTGTCTCAATATAAATATAGATACTCCTTTAGTTTTGGTTTGGTGATTGGTAGCATGGTAGACTGTGGGAAAGGCGTGGTTAGTCAATTTAGGTGTCTGGTCGGTTTGAAAGTGCGTCTCTTGGATAAGTACTATATCCGCTTTTTGTTTCCGCATTGAAGTTAGAAGTTGTGATCTTTTTTCTGGAATATTCAAACCTTGGGCAATAACCAATATCAGTTTTAGGATTTTGGGGTCTAGTCCCCTTCATAGCATGTTTGTCATTGTTGTAGTTTATGAGGGTATTTGATATATTTGTTGTAAAGTGCCATAAAAGGCTTGTGTTGTGGAGGATGTGATGGGTAAGGAAGTAGAGCAAGGTTTAAAAGGTGTGTTCAGGTTTTGGAAGATATGGAAGAAGGGATGAAAAGAGATGAAGGTCACTCTATTGGTAGGGTGACTTCCGTTTAAGGTATATGAAAGGTGATGGGTCTGTGATGTATAGAGGAGGGTAAAAGGGAGGGGATAGGGTGTACCCGGGAGACAAGGAAGAACTGGCTAACTTTCCTGAGGAGGGAGAGGGGAAGAGAGAGTAAGAATAATTTCTGGGAAAATTCTGCAGAAAGGAGCAAAGTAACAATGCCTCGTCTGTAGTTCTCAAGAGACTATCTGCTGAGGGGGTGATATAACCAAGGTGTGATTTGAGATGAAGGCCAAGGCCTGGTAGAGTGTAGCAAAGTTTTGTGTGTAGACCATTTTATCATCTTATAGTTGTTATCTTACTTATGGAGGTATAAAGAAATATAGTTCCATGTGATGTTGCTTATGAGCTATGTAAGCGTGTAAGCTGGGTCTCTTGTTTCCCCCCCCCCCTCCAAATATGCAGCACCAGCCACCACTGTCCTTGGGTAATGTTCTTAAGGGTATTTCAACCAGGGAAATTACCTAACACAAATAACTTTTATGTAATAATTTTGTTTTGAGTCCTATAATATTTCTTAAAATAGATGGGAGCATGAGAACAAGAGAGTCAGAAATATCCTACTGCTCAGTTTAGTCATGTGGGTACTTGACTAAACTGAATGCTAGAATTTAAATTTGTGTCAAGGATTTGTTTAAATTAGTTCCCATGTGTAGTTGGGGTATGGAGATGTATCCTTAAGGGGATATAGTCCTTTTAAGGGCATAATTGATTTGACAGAGTTTTAGTATGGGAGGTTGCTTCCCTTGTTCTCATCTCTGCCATTGCATTACATAAAACATATAATAAACACTTAAAACAAAAGAAATAGGAGAATATCCATAGACCTCTATAAAGCAATTTGAGTATATGCTAGTTGTTTTGCATTCAGGATGTAATCTCTAGTTGATCTTAGTGTGGAAATTGTATTAGTAGCTCTGTAATTCAGCTATATATGCATTACAGCTACATGTGCTGTGTTATATATAATAAAAACACCAAGTCTAAGTCCATTACATCACTGTATTTGGTACAGGAGTTCTCATTACTTTGTATGACGTTTTTAGAAGTGACAAGATGTCTCAGAGTTTCTGGGTTCTATAGACAGGAGTAACCACTATGTTCAAATATTTGCCAAGAAGGATTTTTTTTTGTTTAATGCTGTTATAAACAAGTTACATTTTGCCTTGGTAGAAGTTTTTTTTTTTTCCATATAAGTTCAGATCTGGGTAGTGGTATCCGCTGGGACTGTACATTGTACTGTACATGTACATGTAAGTATTCAAAATGACAATCCTGTCTGACTAATTAACTGTATTAACTAAACTGTGTAAACTTTAACTCCGCTAAAGACAGTGTTAGTCAATCTTCAGGGATGTTTTAAGTGGTAGAAATTAACTGATAAAGTCTTCCATGTGTAACTACACAATTGAGCAATCATATTTTAACGTGTTTGAAAGAATAGTGCTGTAACATACTTAACTGAAGGCTAAGTGGATGAGGTGATGCACTAGGGCTTAGGCCCTGGTGAGATCTGCAAGCATTCGTTGAGGGTGAATCTGGTCTTAGTGATCTGTGGCGATGTTAGCGAGAGGTTTGTGTCTCCATTCTTTCATCTCTGTTGTGTTGTCTTCTGAAGGGGGGAAATCAGAAGTCTGCATACCAGTCAGGAACTTGGACCATGGGCATGCCTAAGCGGTCACAAAATTGCAGTAGATCATCTGGCACTTTAAGTAGAGCTGTTCTGGCTTCTGTGGATGTCGACAGGCAGAATGGGAATTTCCACCTATAGTGGATTCCCCTTGTCTGCAGGACATCTAGTAAGGGCCAGAGGTCTTTGCGATGTTGCAGTGTTATGTTGGATAAGTCCTGATATATTTTAATATCAGCTGAATCATGAGTAATGTGTATTTGGTTGCATGCTTTTCTAAGGATTTCTTCCTTAGTGCAGAAGCTGGTTAGACAACAGATTATATCTCGTAGTGGGTCAGTGTCTTTCCCTTTTGGACATAATTCTGATGCATTCTTTCCATCTCAATAGTGCTTGTGTCTGGTCTGAAGATTGCTGTTACTGTCTGTTATATTTGATCATATTCAACATCATCTGGGACACCTCAGACTCTTAGGTTATTTTGGCATCTGCGATTATCTAAATCTTCCATATGTCTTTGCATTTCTCCCATTGTAGAATGTGTGCATCTTTATCAGTTTGAAGCTCTTCTATTTGTGTCTCATGCTGAGTAGTGGTGACTTCTACCTTTTGCATTCTGTCTGCCATATTTTGTAGATCATGGCAGAGGTCAGCTATAGCAGCTGAAAGGCCGATGTGAGTGTGTCTTTTATGTCCTTTGCTACTGCGTGCAAATATTGTAAACTCAGGGCAGCTTGTTGTGCAGAAGCTAAAGGGGTGGCAAAACCCCTACCGTGCCCTGTGTCTGCTGGATGAGCTGCTGGAAAGCGGGGACTTGTAAGGCAGACGGGGAGGCCGCGATCATGCTGGGAGTCTGGGGTTTATTAGTCATGGGGATTTTCCGGCTTTCCTGCGCGCCCGTGATCTGCGGGGATCTGGAGCGGGATGGGGACCGGCTCTGGTTTTATTTTTCCATGTTTAAGCTGCTGCAGGTCTCTCCTAGGCAGTGGTTTAATGCTCTTTTGGCTAGAGCACCAGGACTAAGCTTCCATCTTGGTCTGAGGTTAGGACACACTCCCTTTTGTTGTCTTTTGTATTTAATAATGCTAGCTAGCCTGACTATAACTGGCTTTAATACCTTTGAATAATGCACCCAGAATAGTCATTTAGAAAATTAAAAGAAAAAAACAATGTCAAAACTCCAGAGCTGCATACTTGTTTCAGGTCAGTTATTTAAAAAAAAAATTGAAGCCATAGCATCCACATGACAATCAGGCAACTAATATTTTCAGAAGAGAGGTCAACAATGGCAACTTGAAGTGATGCTTTCAAAGCTGAGTCTTTGGTTGGAAGTTGCAAAAAGGACATGAGCTTTTAATTGCTTTTTTTGATTCTTCAAAATATGGATATAGTCTGGATGTATGATAAAATGCAAAAAGAAAACATATATATATATTTTTTTTACACACGAACGGTTTTCTCGGCAAGAAACGACAAGAAAACTGCTGGGAGAGCTTTCTTGCCGAGAAAACCCTTTGTGTGTATGGTTTCTTGTTGAGAAAACTGCCGGGAATCTTGACGAGAAAAATAGAGAACCTGCTCTCTATTTTCTCGTCAGGATTCTTGTTTTTCTCGACGGGATTCTCGTCGGCCTGTTTCCCGATGAGAAAACCAGACGTGTGTATGCTTTTCCGAGTCTTAAAAAATGCACATGCTCAGAATCAAGTACGAGACGGGAGCGCTCCTTCTGGTAAAACTAGCGTTCGTAATGGAGATAGCACATTCGTCACACTGTAACGAACTGAAAGTACGAAGCCTGAAAAGCGCAAATCGTCTCTCCCCAAACTTTTACTAACACGCGGTAACACAAGATCAGCAAAAGCAGCCCAAGGGGTGGCGCCATTGGAATCAAACTTTCCCTTTATACTGCCGTCGTACATGTTGTACATCACCGCGCTTTACAACAACAAGATTTTTAATTGACAGTGTGTATTCAAGGAAAGCTTGACAAGAATCCCGTCAAGCTTGACAAGAATCTCGTCAAGAAAAACAATGTTTTTTTTACGACGAGATTCTCGGCCATGTGTACAGGGCTTAAGAGTTTGGCAAAAGAAAAGAAAATAGATAGCAGTATTAACCGCTTGCTGACTGCCTCCTGTACATTTATGTCGGCAGAATGCCATGGCTGCGCAAAGCAACGCCCTGCCGTGAGCTCCATGACCGTGCCCGCAGGACCCGCAAACTCGATGTCCGCCGGTGTCCAGTGATTGTGTCACGGAGCTGCAGAACGGGGAGATGCCTATGTAAACAAGTGATTGGGAGCAGTGATCACTGTCGTGTCACTTGTAGCCCAGCCCTCACACAGTTAGAATCACTCCCTAGGACACACTTAACCCCTCATTGCCCCATAGTGTTTATCCCCTTCCCTGCCAGTGTCATTTACACAATAATCAGTGCATTTTTATAGCACTGATCGCTATATAAATGACAATGGTCCCAAAAATGTGTCAAAAGTGTCCGATGTGTCCGCCCTAATGTCGCATTCATGATAAAACTCACTGACCACCGCCATTACTAATAAAAAATAATAATAATAAAAATGCCATAAAACTATCCCCTATTTTGTAAACGCTATAACTTTTGCGCAAACCAATCGATATGCGCTTATTGCGTTTTTTTACCAAAAATATGTAGAAGAATACACATCGGCCTAAACTGAGGAAAAAAAAACATATATTTTTGGGGGATATTTCTTATAGCAAAAAGTAAAAAATATTGCTTTTTTTCAAAATTGATGCTCTTTCTTTGTTTATAGCGCAAAAAATAAAAACCACAGAGGTGATCAAAGCTCACCAAAAGAAAGCTCTATTTGTGGGAAGAAAAGGACGTAAATTTTGTTTGGGTACCACGTCGCACGACTGAGCAATTGTCAGTTGAAGAGACGCAGTGCCGAATCGCAAAAAGTGCTCTGGTCAGGAAGGGGGTAAATTCTTCCGGGGCTGAGGTGTTTAAGGTCTATCCAATAATTGCAGGTATCTGCTCTTTATCATTCAGGCCATTTTGGTTCAAATTATTATAAGTACCTACCTAAATCTTCAAACCTGTCAGTTTCTTGTGATATACATCTGTAACAGAAAAGCAGTTTATTCTGCCTATTTTACATCATATAACACAACTCAGAGTTAATAAATTATATATGTTAGTGTAGAAAGTTAAATTGTCACTGACAAAGACATACTTGGCAGACACTACAGGCACAGATGGAGTATGTTTATATTAGACATGTGCAATATGTACCACATTCTACAATATGGTTCTGTACTTCACTGAACTCATTCTTTTGTTTAACAAAGTCAATGTTGCGTGTTTATAGGAATTGCATGATCAACACAGCGAGTGACAGATGCTTGATCTCCCATTTGTCTAACTCAAATACAATGTATGCTCAGGGCTACATGCTTTGCTTTGAAGTAACACATATATGTGTCCAGAAGATTATGTATGTTGAGGTTAGAGACTTAAGCCTCGTACACACGACCGAGTTTCTTGTCCAAAACAGTCAAGAAAAGTGCCGCGAGAGTATTTTTGTCGAGAAAAACGTTCATGTGTATGGTTTTATGATGAGAAAATTGCAGAGAATCTCGACGAGAAAATAGAGAACCTGCTCTCTATTTTCTCGTCAGGATTCCAGATTTCCTCGTCATGTTTCTCGTCGGCCTGTTTTGTGACGAGAAAATGGTTCGTGTGTATGCTTTTACGACTCTTCCAAAAGTGCGCATGCTCACAAGCAACTATGAGACGGGAGCGCATCTTCTGGTAAAACAAGCCTTCGTAATGGAGAGAGCATATTCGTCACGCTCAAAAATATTTCATCGTTTAAATGTTCTGCATTGAAATCTTCGTTAGAATGTTACATTAATCAAAACGAGTGACCTTCTTTTGCTGCTGATATTCACACAGAGTTATGCCTTATTTTTAACCTTTTTCATGCTGCTCTTTATAAGATTTATGTGTATTATATCGTGCAAGTTTTTAGGAATAATTTAAATGGTTAGATTTTTCAAAATGATGTTAATTATAATTTCACAATGTTTTGATAGTGATCTTCCATTTAATTTTGGAATCTATATTATTTAAATTTCCCACCATGTTTTTGTGCTAATCAGATTTAGTTATTCTTTTGGGGGGGTGATATCTGTCCCTTTTATTGTCAGTCAAATGTATCTGCTTACTCCAAAGCTTGATTTTGTTTATTTAAAAATACACATAGTCAAGTATAAACTTAAACAAAAATCACATTTATTCATGTTTATAAATTAAATAAAGAGAAGGCAGCGCTGGAGAAGCTGCTGCCATTTGTGCATCCCAGGGACCCCAGAGCACACAGCAACCCTGTGTGGACACTAAAATTGGGAGCTTGAGAAGGCCAACATTTCTGAACACAATCTGATGCTGGCCTCCCAGAGGTCAGGAACAGCAGCAGGTGATATATATGTCCCAAGTGTGTGGTACTACAACAGGCTGCCTTCTGTCCGACCACAATGAAGCAAGGCCATCACTTCCTCTTCTTCCTGGCAACCTTCCCTGCAGCCTTTCCTGAAGCCTTCCCTGCAGCCTTTCCTGAAGCCTTCCCTGCAGCCTTCCTTCTTCGTTTGGCTGGAGGCTGGCCCACTGGAGGGGTACTCCTGTCAGGAGGAGGAGGTGGAGGTGTAGCAGAAGGGGGTGGGGCAGAAGAAGAAGGTGGAGGTGTAGCAGAAGGGGGTGGGGCAGAAGAAGAAGGTGGAGGTGTAGCAGAAGGGGGTGGGCAGAAGGTGGAGGTGTAGCAGAAGGGGGTGGGGCAGAAGGTGGAGGTGTAGCAGAAGGGGGGTGGGGCAGAAGAAGAAGGTGGAGGTGTAGCAGAAGGGGGTGGGGCAGAAGGTGGAGGTGTAGCAGAAGGGGGTGGGGCAGAAGAAGAAGGTGGAGGTGTAGCAGAAGGGGGTGTGGCAGAAGAAGAAGGTGGAGGTGTAGCAGAAGGGGGTGGGGCAGAAGGTGGAGGTGTAGCAGAAGGGGGTGGGGCAGAAGAAGAAGGTGGAGGTGGAGGTTGAGGTTGGGTCAGTTGGGCCACCTCACATATGGCGGTATTGGGGGTAATTTTCTCCATCACCCCCTTGTTGAGCAAGGTGATGAGCAGGGGCTCGCATAGGAGGCGTTGCTCCATGCTCATCACCTTGAACTTAGCCTCCACTAGGCCGGCAATGGCCTCTTCAGGGGATGTGGGCTCCTTGAGGGTGGCATGGGCCTCTTTAATAAGGGCCATTGCTGCCTCACTGGTGGTCCTGTCCCTCCTGCCTCTTTTGTGAAGCCGGATTGGAGGCATCTGGGATCTGGTGCTTCTCCTTTGCCCTGCCACCTCCTGTCTGCCACTGGGCCCTGCCACCTCCTGTCTGCCACTGGGCCCTGCCACCTCCTGGCTGGCACTGGGCCCTGCCACCTCCTGGCTGGCACTGGGCCCTGCCACCTCCTGGCTGCCACTGGGCCCTGCCACCTCCTGGCTGCCACTGGGCCCTTCCTCCTCCTGCCTGACAGTTTCCAGATCCTCCTCCTGGCTGATTTCATCCTGTGTATGAAAAAGGAACATAGTTTAATATGTTGGTTTAATCTTTGCATCAAACTTTGTAGTTCTGATTGAAGCAATTAGAATGTAAATACATAAATCCTTGCTTTAAATTTACCACTACATCAGATTGACTATTTAGCACCCAATTAAGTGCAGAATAATGTCTACAGATCTTGATTTCACTTGTGGAATCCAAAATAATGTATGTTTCTCATCTTGACATATTTGTCAAACATAAATTTTATCCCAATACATTTTCAGTTAATACTATACCTGTCTCCAGATGGCCAAATCAGGATCATCCAGGATGGCTGCCTCCTCTTGCTCCAGAGAAGGCTCAGGTTGGCTGCAGGGAAGTCTGGGGGGAAGAGTGGAGAGTGATGGCCTTGTCTCAATGTGGTCATCCAGAAAGGACATCCTGTTGTAGTACCACAAAATCGGGACATAAACATCATCTGCTGCTGCTCCTGACCTCTGAGAAGCCAGCACCTTAGAGCGTTCAGTCCTGTAGGTACCTCTCAAGCTCCCAATTTTAGTGTCCACTTGTTTTGCTGTGGCTGTGGGCACCTTGGTATGCACAAATGGGAGCAGCTTCTCCAGCGCTGCTTTTCTCACCCCTCTTTTTTTATGGATGGGGTTTTTCGTCTCCCACAGAGCCGGCAGCTCCCTTACACGGTCAATAAATTCCGCCAGGAACTCTTTGTCACTAATAAAGACATTCATATTGTATCTGCAAGTTAAATAAATTATATTTAACTAATGTGAGGCAAACAGTCTAACCTCCTTAACATCCTAGTCACCATATATATCCTCCAACAATCTCAAGACAGTATAGGCCAACAATTTTTACAAGTCACAAAATCACATACCTTCGTTCGCACGTCCGTCACTTGAACTCCTCTCTCCGCACACCGAACGTACTATAGTCACATGTGTGTTTGCTATATACACACCACGCATGCGTCAAAATTCGAACATGTCGCTCCGCACACGTCGCCCGCCCATGACGTTCTAACTAACATCTTTTCCCCGCCCCTTCTCTTTCGGCGCGCAGATAGATATGGCGGAGTTACAGCAGGTGTCTGATAATTCCGCAACTAACGAGGAGACAAGCCCGGAGACCGAGGAAACGTCACGATCAAGGAGGAGATTCAAGGCATCGAATATGTCTTTTGCCGAGATGGCGGAGATGGTGGACATCTTGCTCAAGGCTGATTATGATGCCAAGCATGGGCCGTATAGCAAACCAAATAGAAGGAAGGCCAAAATCCTCACTAAAGTTGTGAAGAGTCTGAAGGCGAATTTCGGGGTGAAACGCTCAAATGAGCAGCTCAGAAAGAGGTGGTCAGACCTCAGACTGAGGGAGCCAGACCAGTTGAGGAGCATAAAGAGAATGCTCGCTAAAAGTAAGTAAAATGTAGACTTTTCTGCTATTAATCTTTTTATAAACTGACATGTTTTTTTTTTTCTCATATTGGACTCCCTTCCAAAATGTAATATTTTGAACTTGTTTGGGCACAGTAATCGTTTGTTACGTTACCGACACTTCGTTCGGCCACTATCCGCGGTTTTGGCTTATTTTAGAGCCACAAAAGTAATTAGACATCTGCCATTTTTGATCAAATATTGTTGATAATTTTTTAGTCTAGATGATGTGTTTGTAAAGAGAATGAAATGCAAACTTTTATCAGTGTAAAGGAGAGGACACTCAGCAGCTGCTTCCACATCTGTACTTTGGAGCACTATAGTGTGGGCCACCAGACCCGCCTTTTTTGGGTGTCCCACACAGGTGCATCAGAGAATTTTTGTGGTGCCTCCATGTCAAATAAATTACATCCAAATGTGAATACTAAACATATTTTGGGTCATAAATAATGCATTCTTCTTTAAATTCCGCACAAACACACACTTGTACCCCACTTCCAAGCAATTTAGCCTGTTTTTATTTTAACAATGAGATATGTGTGATAAATAGACCTTTTGTTTTATTCTCATAGGGGAGAGAAGACTGGGAGGAGGACACTCCAGGGAGCACATGCACCCCACAACTTCCAAGCAACCCCAAACTCCCAAAGACCCACAACCGAAGGATGTAGAGGAAGTTGAGGTGGAGGAAGGAGAATTGCAGGAAGGAGAGGTGGATGACGTTGTGGATCTGGTCACCACAACAGGTCAGTATCTGTCACCACAGCTTCAGGTAAGAGAGGTAGGCCTGCTGAGTTATAATACCTTTTTTTTTGGTTTTTAGGGGATGTAAATGTTGTGAAGGATAGTACACGGTTCTCTGCTGACAGTGCCCTCCGCCTCATCCAGCAAGTGATGGAATGTAGCACGGAACTGGACCTAATTAAACAAAGAATCCATGTGATGGAACAAACATTTAAAGACATTCTCGATGTTTTGGGGAGAATTCAATAAGCCATCCAAAAACATTTGTTTTTACATGTTTGTTTTTGTAATTTTTAGAATTTTTTTGACAATCAAACCAGCCAAAAATTGAATATGCACACAGTGTGTCAACATGTGCTATCTGCCATCAGGGGATATCCATGTACGTCTTTTGTGGGTGCAACCCCTTCCTCGTATCTAAAGTCGTTGAACTGAGGAAGGGGATGCACCCCCAAAACACGTCCATTGATCACCCCTGATGGCAGATAGCACATGTTGACAATAGGGATCAGGATTGTAAACTTCCTAGATGAAAAAAATCCCAAATGTGTGCATATTCAATTTTTGGCTGGCCAAGGGGTGGCAGGACCACATATTAGGACGGGCACATAGAGACATAATTTGTGTAAGTGAATGTCTCCGATTGCTCAGAGGTATCCAATGTTGTTATTTTTGTATTTTCATAAGCAAAAAATTGCCGGGTTGGGGCCAGGCCAACCCAAAATAAAAAAAAATAAAAAAAAATGAAGAGAATGTGCACAGAGTAAAATATTTGACCACAAACAACGTGTAGCTTCTTTTTATAATACCCTCTAAGCTTATTTGGTTCTTTTGTAAGGTTACATAGTGAAATGGTTGTTATTTACTAAAGTAAAATACACTTGCCACTACAAATGCACAAAGACAAACTAGGAGACAGGAAAGAACAAATAATTAAAGGTTTAAACAAGCTTTTTATTGGGATACTTAGACATAGGCTGGCATAGGAATTGCCCCCCTACCCGTGAAATACTCCATGTATTTGTCCCGAACCTCACGGGCATTTTGGGGGGGCAAGCCAGGACGGGCAGATTCCAGGCCCGGCAGGGGATTTGCAGGGGAAAGTCCAGCCTCTGGCAAAACTGAGGCCATATATGAATTCGATTTGCGGCAAAGAAAATTGTGTAGCACACAGCAGCATAACACTACATAGTTTATTTTGTAGTCCGCCAAGTGGATGGAAGTCATAAAAAGGCGGAACCGGCTGGCCATTATGCCGAAGGCATTTTCAACGACTCTTCGGCCCCTGGCCAGCCGGTAATTGAACACCCTCTTCTCTGGGGTCAGGGTCCTCTGAGGAAATGGCCTCATAAGATGCCGTCCGAGCCCGAAGGCTTCATCAGCCAAAAAAACAAAGGGGAGTCCTTCAATATTCCCTGCATCCGGTGGCAATGCAAGGTCGTCACTCTGGAGACGGAGGGCAAACTCCGTCTGGATGAAGGATCCCCCATCGGACATCCGGCCATTTTTCCCTACATCAACATAGAGGAATTCATACCGTGCTGACACCACCGCCATCAGCACAATGCTATGAAACCCCTTGTAGTTGTAGTAGTAGGACCCAGAACGGGGTGGCGGCACGATGCGGACGTGCTTCCCGTCTATGGCACCACCGCAGTTGGGGAAGTCCCACCGCGTGGCAAACTCCGATGCCACAGTCTGCCATTCCTGTGGCGTGGAAGGAAGCTGTGGAGTGAAACAAGATGAAATAATATTAGAAAACCAAAGTCATACATTACAAGGAAATTCTATCCCAAAAAATTAGAGGCCAACATCAATCAAATTCTACGTTTATTAAGGTGTTTAAAAAAAGTATAATGGAAGGCTCATTTATCATATTCATCACCCCCTCTGATGGGCCATTACTAAATTATTTTGGGGGGGGAGATGTGCTTGGCCACAGGATAGCATTGCAGTGGCGGTGCGTCCAGAGTGGGCGCTGGAGCACTGCCCCCTCTCTCCTGTGCCCATCACTCAGAACAATACATAGGTTCAAGCGTTGCATGAACCAATGTATTGTCTATGCCGCACACTATTCAGGTGGATAGCCTCTTGTAAAGCGACCGACATATGAATCATTGCGGCATTTAGGGGGTTCAAATTGCATAGCAGAAACAGGTAGTAAAATAGTCTTGCACATTATAACCTGAGGGATGTAATTGGCTTCCTAAAAGTAAAATCGGGGACGCAGGGGGGGGGGCATTCCTTGGGTAAACACTGACAGGCTGCTCTGCCAATCATGTTCACCAAGTCTGTTTAATGGTAACATGATTGGCTGATGCAACATGAAGGGAAAGAGAAGACATCAAGGACAGAAGAAGGATGGCGCTGACCACAAGAAGGTAAGTGCAGGGCTGGGGGGAAACTGGCTGCATTAGAGGGGACTAAATGGCTGCATTGGAGGGAACAAAATGGCTGCATTGGAGGGGACAACTGGGGGCGTTTAATAGGCACCAGAGCAAAAAAGGAGGAAGTTTATTTCCTAAATTGGGGTTTGAACCCCCAAACATTTGGAGCAACAGGCGCCCCTGCTGGAAAAGTTAGTGAAGGGAAATATTTATGGAGGAGAAAAAAGGGGCAATCTAAAGCTTCCAACATGCATGGGGACAAAGGGGACATTCTCAGCATATTACAATCATGGTAATTAGGGAAGGATGAAAGAAATACAATACATTAGCATACATGTAATACATAAAATGTGATGTTAAGGGAGCAAACTTACCCTAATATAGTCCTCCTGCAGGACTTGGATGATGGCAGAACAGGTGTCTGGGATTATGAGGCCCAGAGCCTGGGGGGAGATGCCTGTCGTGAACTTCAAGTCCTGAAGACTTCTCCCTGTCGCCAGGTAACGCAACGTGGCGATGAGCCTCTGCTCAGCACTGATGGCTTCCCGCATAACGGTGTCCTTTCTGGTAATATAGGGGGACACCAAAGCCAACAGTTCCTGAAAAACGGGGTCAGACATCCGCAGAAAATTCCTGTAGTCCTCAGGATTATTCTCGACGATCTCCCGCAGCAGAGGCATGTGGCAGAATTGGTCCCGCTGGAGCAACCAATTCTTGGTCCATGAACTCCTCCTCACACCATTCATGGCCTGGTCTTGGTCCAAAACAAGCAGACCAACACCAAGCGCACGCACAGCACGAACTTGACGACGAGAACGTCCAGGCGACATGGCTAGGAAACGGTCGTCTAATCAGAACGTACAGAACAGAACGCACTTTAGAACAGCAAGGCATATGAATAACGAAATGAAAAACAGAAACGAACAGGCAAGAACGCACTGTAAAACAGATACGACCTGCCTAGACGCCCTGAAAGTCAAGATACGAACCCACAAGCACAAACTGAACGGCAGAAAACGATCTGAAAAGTACGAAGACTGAAAAGCGCAAATCGTCTCTTCCCAAACTTTTACTTCACACGCGGTAACACGAGATCAGCAAAAGCAGCCCAAGGGGTGGCGCCAAGAAAAAATATCTTCCCCTTTATAGTGCCGTCGTACGTGCTGGACGTGAGCGCGGAGAACAACGAGGAAATTGGGAAATGACAGTGTGTACGCATAGAAAGCTTGACGAGAAAATCGACAAGCTTAACAAGAATCTTGTCGAAAAAAACGACGTGTTTTTTACGATGAAAAACTCGGTCGTGTGTACGAGGCCTTAGAACACCAGCATAATAATTATGGCATAAAAAATGGAACTCTGCAACACTACCCATTAGAATTAATTCAAATTTTTAACTTAGGTTGAAAATGTTACTTTTTTCATTACATTTTCAGTGTTTCAAATTTAAATATTTCAAAAATCCTTAATACTTTGAAGGCTGGGATAGATGGTTAGATGTGCTCAGCCTTGAAAAATGATTCCATATTGCTCAGAATTTTACTATATATTGAAGCACTAGAAATGAAGCAATATCTTTAAATCTACTTTGCAGGCAATTCACCTGGTCTGCTGTGAATCTCTTTGTTGCATAAAAACTGCAGTGAATTGTCAATTTTATGAACAGGGTTACATATATTGTCCTGAAAATCAATGGGAAATACTCCCTATCAAGTTCCTGCAAATATCACACCCTTTTTTACTTGAAAGGTGTAAAATATGAAAGATATTAAATATATATATATATATATATATATATATAAAGATAGATATCTATATATCTATATAGATAAATATAGTATATATATATATATGTATATATATATATATATGTATATATATATACAGTATACTAATACTTCTAGTGAAAGCATTCTTAATTTACAGCTTTTTTTTAAACCTGCCTAAAACTTTTGCACAGTAGTGTGTGCGTGTATATATACATATATGTTTATTTTTTCAATAGTAAATGCAGTGTTTTTCATAGTTACATAGTTTATCAGTTAGCAGAATCAGCACCCACTAGGTGAAGCTGCCAGATGAGATGACAATTAAAAAAAGAAGGAATAAAAAGTTACTCTTTAAAGCCGAGTTCCCCTAAAAGTGCAACTTCTGCTCATTTGTCTCTTCTCCCCCTCCCCCTCACAATTGGCACCTTTGGGGGGGGGACAGGATACCTGTCTTTGACAGGTATCCTGTTCCTACTTCCGGGAGTCCGAGCCGCAACCAATGACATCACCGCGGGGCTCCCTCCTCCCTTCTCCTCCCCCTGTTGCCGGGCCAGTAGGAGAGAGGAGCGGGGCCTCGCATTTGCACAATAGGGTTCCTGGCGTTAAGCCTTAAGGCTACACTGCCAGGTTCCCTTACCTGCAATGGCAGTGGAAGCACCCGAAAGCTGATGGAAAAATCAGCTGCGGTGTCAACATCGCTGGACTCTAGGACAGGTAAGTGTCCTATTATTAAAAGCCAGCAGCTGCAGTATGCGTAGCTGCTGGCTTTTAATTTTTTATTTTTTTGGGCGGACCTCCGCTTTAAGGACAAAAAAGTGACAATATAAAAAGCATAGCGTCACATCCCCTGATGAAGTCACGTGGGCATAACGCTATGCGTTGGGACAGAAGTCATCGGAAGTGATGTCAGCGTGCGAGCTCGCCGCTTGTGGTGAATATCTTTTACCCATTGTTTGTGATGTGAGTATCACAGCTGTTTTTAGAAATAAAATATTTGGTTTTTACATATTACACTATCTGGAACCCCCTTTTTTTCCTCCATATCACATGCGGACCTACTTATATCATTGCTGCCTACTGGCACCAAAGAAGTTTTTTGTAGTAAGAAACATCTATCAGGATAAAGACATGATTACCACATAGAGACTTACTTCACCATCCAGGATCTCCATTGTTATCTGCATACGCTGTTACCTTACGGCTGTAAGGTAAGGGGCCACCCTGCATTGAGGTGTTTTGCACAGAAGAGGAAAATTCACCATATATACTACTTTCATTCGCACAGAGTGTTAGAGGGAATCCAGCACTTGTTCTCACTCCCCCTCTATGATACATTCATTGATTTAGGACACTTGTCTACATAATTTGAACTATATAATGTTTTATGTTGTCACATTTAGCACGTAGCACTTTATTTACGTTGAAGAATCCTCTACTTGATTTATATTTATATTGGAAATGATCACATTTCATATTGTCAGTTCAAGCACTTTATCCACATTTTTGCCATTCTTTCTTTGTTATATATTGCTGTTATATCACACTTGTATATTACTATTAACAGCACAGCACCATTCATTTTATCCAGTAAAAGTGAACTGACGCACTTCAGGAGGATAGACCACTGGCCAAAACTTGCCCAGTAGGCAATCGGGCTGCTGAGCTGCCCTGCATCCAGTGTGCTTTTTGAATAGGCATTCAGTGCTTCCGAAAGTTTGTGACAGATAAAATAGTTCATCTGTCCACAGACTCTGTTGACCGGCTGACATTTATTAAAATGAATCATTCCTGGATTAGCAGCAGCTATGAAGCCCCTGATGCCGATGACGCTAATTAAGTGTTTTTGGGATGTGGAATCTCTGCAAGACTGTCTAGGCTGCCTAGATTTGTGGGTGTTGATTTTTGTTATAGGTTTTGTTATAGGTTTCATGAGTGCAATTAACACCCAAGGACTAGGGATGAGCCCCATGTTCGAGTCTAACTTAAGTTTGACAGAACATTGGGTGTTCGCCTGTTCACCGAACTTAGAACATTATGGGGCATTTGCGGGAAACTCGAGCTCCCGCAGAACTCCCCATAATTGACAGTGAGACTGTCAATGCACTGCGAGATTGCATGCTTTGGCCAATCAAAGCGTGCTCAGCTGTGAGAGCCATGATTGGCCAAAGGCAGGTTGCCTTTGGCCAATCATGGCTCAGGGGGCTGAGTCCACGCCCCACACTATGTTAGGCTGCTTACATAGCGGCCGTACATAGTTTTATGAATGAGAGCAGCAAAATGACATTAGTAAAGGAAAAAATGTAATTTAAAACTGCTTGCGGCTGTAATGTATTGCTGGATCTTGGCGATATAGATAAAAATCATTGAAAAAAATGGCATGAGTTCACCCCCCTGTTCATTACCAGGCCCTTCGGGTCTGGTATGAATAGTAAGGGGAACCCTGTGCCAAAATGTAAAAAATAAATGGCGTGGGGGTCCCCTTAAAATCCATACCAGGCACTTCCAGTCTGGTATGGATATTAAAGGTATCCCTGCACCAAGAAAAAATGGCGTAGGGGTCCCCCCAAAATCCATACCAGGCCCTTCCATACCATGTTGATGGGGGCAAGGTCCTCTTCCCCACAACCCTTGGCCGCTGGTTATGAGGGTCTGCGGGCGGGCGGCTTATCAAAATCTGGAAGCCCTTTAACCACTTGACCACTGGGCACTTAAACCCCCTTAATAACCAGACCAATTTTCAGCTTTCGGTGCTCTCACATTTTGAATGACAATTACTCAGTCATACAACACTGTACCCATATGAAATTTTTGTCCTTTTTTTCACACAAATAGAGCTTTCTTTTGGTGGTATTTAATCACTGTTGGGTTTTTTATTTTTTGCGCTATAAGAGAAAAAAGACTGAAAATTTTGTAAAAAAATGATTTTTTTTTCGTTTCTGTTATAAAATTTTGCAAATTACTATTTTTTCTTCATAAATTTTGGCCAAAATTTATACTGCTACATATCTTTGGTAAAAATAAGTACAAATTGGTGGATATTATTTGGTCTTTGTGAAAGTTATAGAGTCCACAAGCTATGGTGCCAATATCTGAAAATTGATCACACCTGAAGTACTGATGGCCTATCTCAATTCTTGAGACCCTAACATGCCAGAAAAGTACAAATACCCCCCAAATGACCCCTTTTTGGAAAGAAGACATTCCAAGGTATTCAGAAAGAGGCATTGTGAGTTTTTTGAAGTTGTCATTTTTTCCCACAATTCTTTGCAAAATCAAGATTTTTTTTTCTCTTTTTTTTCTTCACAAAATTGTCATATTAGCAGGTTATTTCTCACACACAGCATATGCATTCCACAAATTACACCCCAAAACACATTCTGCTATTACTCCCGAGTATGGCGATACCACATGTGTGAGACTTTTACACAGCGTGGCCACATACAGAGGCCCAACATGCAGGGAGCACCTTCAGGCGTTCTGGAGCACCAAGGCCAATTCTGACATTTCTCTCCTACATGGAAAAATCATCATTTATTTGCTAGAAAATTACATAGAACCCCAAAACATTATATATGTTTTTTTAGCAAAGACCTTAGAGAATATAATGGTGCTTGTTGCAACTTTTTATCTCGCACGATATTTGCGCAGCAATTTTTTTAACGCGTTTTTTACGGAAAAAAAATGTTTTGTGCTTAAAAAAAAAAAAAACAGTAAAGTTAGCCCAATGTTTTTGCATAATGTGAAAGATGAAGTTACGCCGAGTAAATAGATACCTAACATGTCGCCCTTAAAAATTGCACACACTCGTGGAATGGCGCCAAACTTCGCTACTTAAAAAATCCCCATAGGCGACGCTTTAAATATTTTTACTGGTTACATGTTTTGAGTTACAGAGGAGGTCTAGGGCCAAAATGATTGCTCTCGCTCTAACGTTCGCAGAGATACCTCACATATGTGGTTTGAAAACCGTTTTCATATGTGGGCGGGACTTACGTATGCGTTCGCTTCTGTATGCGAGCTCACGGGGACAGGGGCGCTTTAAAAAAAAAAAAAAAAATTATTCTTCATTTTACTTTATTTATTTTAGTTTGACATGTTTTTCCGCCCTAAACATTTTTTTGATCACTTTTATACCTATTACAATGAACGTAAACATCCCTTGTAATAGGAATATGGCATGACAGGTCCTCTTTACAGTGAGATATGGGGGGGGGGGGTGTCAATAAGACCCCACATCTCACCTCTAGGCTGGGAAGCCTGAAAAAAAGACAAAAAAACCAAAACAACAATCCTGGCTTTGATCGTAGCGGTGAGTCGGTAGAAGCACCGGAGGGCGGCGGGGGGGGGGACATCCCCTCTCGCCTCCCGTAAGAATGATCAAGCGGCGGAACAGCCGCTATGATTGTTCTTATGGTGTAGGGAATCGCCGGCTGAAAAAGCTAATATCTGAATGATGCCTGTAGCTGCTCCCATCATTCAGATATCCCCGCACAAAGTCAAGGACGTCATATGACGGCCGGAGGGCGGGAAGTGGTTATTGCAGAGTATTGCCGGGCATTGCGGAGTATTGCCGGGCATTGCGGAGTATTGCTGGGCATTGCGGAGTATTGCCGGGCATTGCGGAGTATTGCCGGGCATTGCGGAGTATTGCAGGGCATTGCGGAGTATTGCGGACTATGGCAGGGTATTGCGGTGTATGGCAGGGTATTGCGGTGTATGGCAGGGTATTGCACGGGTATTGCACAGGGTATTGTGGAGGGTATTGCACAGGGTATTGTGGAGGGTATTGCAGAGTATTGTGGAGGGTATTGCAGAGTATTGTGGTGGGTATTGCAGAGTATTGTGCAGGGTATTGCAGAGTATTGTGCAGGGTATTGCAGAGTATTGTGCAGGGTATTGCAGAGTATTTTGCAGAGTATTGCGCAGGGTATTGCAGAGTATTTTGCAGGGTATTGCAGAGTATTTTGCAGGGTATTGCAGAGTATTTTGCAGGGTATTGCAGAGTATTGTGCAGGGTATTGCAGAGTATTGCACCAGGGTATTGCAGAGTATTGCACCAGGGTATTGCAGAGTATTTCGCAGGGTATTGCAGAGTATTTCGCAGGGTATTGCAGAGTATTGCACCAGGGTATTGCAGAGTATTGCACCAGGGTATTGCAGAGTATTGCACCAGGGTATTTTGCAGAGTATTGGCAGGGTGTATTGCAGAGTATTGGCAGGGTATAGCACAGGGATGGCTGAGCAGGGATGGATGGATGGCTGGATCTGTGACTGCAATTGTCACAGATCCAGCCCACAGTGCTGCTGCTGCCATCCGCTCCCTCCCCCTCCCCTCTCACACTGTACCGATCGGTACAGAGAGGGGAGGGAGGAACCGGCGTCATCAAATGACGCCGGTCTGTTTACAAGTGATTGCTCCGTCATTTGACGGAGCGATCACGTGGTAAACGGCCGCTATCAGCGGCGATTTACCGCGATTCGTGATCCGCCGGGTCCTCTGGACCCGGCGGTCACGGAGTTTCCCGTGTGCGCGCCCCAGGGGGCGCGCGGGAGCGCGATTCTGGGAGGACGTTATATAACGTCCTCCCAGAGTTAAGCAACCACCTTGTCGACGTTATTTGTCGGCAGGTGGTTGTTAAGTGATTAAAAAGGGGGTCCCCAGATCCTGCCCCCCTATGTGACTGGGTATTGGGTACATTATATCCCTACACATTCACAGAAAAAGTGTTGAAAAAGTAAAAATGACAGGAGACAGTTTGGGACGAGTCATTCATTAAAAAAAAAAAGTCCCACAATGTCTATTCATCTTCGCTCACAGTGCCGACAGACCAAAATAAAATAAAATGGAAAGACTCCATCTCTATGGGAGGTGTCCCCGCGACAGCAGACTTTTTGCAGTGACAGCTGTTATATAGCTAAGGGCGGGGCCACCCGTGATGTAAACAGGTGACCCCACCCCCCTGACGTTATGTGACGAGAGCTGTCAGCGCAAAAAGGCTGCAGTTGGCAGGAGCCTCCCATCGAGGTGGAGTTTTTCCATTTTTTTTTCTCGGGTCGTCAGCGCTGTGATTGAAGATGAATGGACATTGAGGGATATTTTCTATATATATATATATATATATATATATATATATTTTTTTTTAATACAGGATTTGTCCCAAACTATCTGCTGTCATTTTTACTTTTTTGGGTGAATTTGTAGGGTTAAAATGTACCCAATACCCCATCACACAGGGGGGGGGCGGGATCCGGTGGTCCCCTTGTTAAAGGGGGCTTCCATATTCCGATAAACCCCCTGCCTGCAGACCCCCATAACCACCAGGCAAGGGTTGTGGGGAAGAGGCCCTTGTGTCTATCAACATGGGGACAAGGTGTTTTGATGGCATGTGGCCTGGTACAGTTCAGGAGGGGGGCGCTCTCTCGCCCCCCTTTTCCTGTGGCCTGCCAGGTTGCGTGCTCAGATAAGGGTCTGGCATTATTATTATTATTAAACAATGCTTATAAACGCAGTCTTACCCGTGGGCCTAGATGCGTATGACCATAGTGAGCAGGGAGATACTGATCTTCTTAATCTGGCTCCTTTTACTGGCAAGGATGTAGTGAAAGACTTGTATAGTGCTACAATGCAAACTGAATCGCCTCAAGGCGCTTTTTGCAGCCAGTGTCTTGCTGGCTGGTGCGGTCATTTACCCCGTAGGATCTTGACACGCTAGGGACACACATACGTACACATATATACTGGGCCAATTTTTGGACAATCCAATTAACCTACCAGCATGTCTTTGGAGTGTGGGAGGAAACCGGTCGGGATTCGAACCAGTGACCCTATTGCTGCTAGGTAAAAGTGCTAACCACTACACCACTGTGCTGCCTATTTTAATATAATTATATGTATATGATGCAGTACCTTTGTGATATAAGGCTTAGTATACACTGTTAATTTTTTTATATAAAAAAAACGTTTTTTATTAATTTTTTATTATTAATTTTATTATGCAATATTTACATGCTTCTGGGTGCCAGGAGGGGACTCCCTATAGTCCTTGTTCGGGACGTGGCCGCGGAGCCTCGCTGGCACTCGTTGTGGATGCGCTACACTGGTGACACTTATGGATTGTTTCCCATTTTTGTTTCCGGTGTCCCTGCCTTTTTCGTGCCTTTTTGCTATAGAAATAGCTTGGTGTTTTGACGTCTGGACACGATCTCCTTTCCCAGTTGATGCCTTCTATTTGGAAACGCGTCGTGTGGAGCCAGAGTCTTTGATGTGGTAGCGCAACTTTTTTGTTAGTCCTAAGGGTGTCAGCTGTGACGCGGGAGTCTTTTTACACGTTTTTATTCCCTGTGGGAACTTTTAATTTTATTACATAAGGTTTTAAAATGTAATTTATTTTTTTGGGCTGTGTTTCATTTGTTTACATTGCTGACATTTCATTCCCCTGTCTTCCGGCTGTTTGTAGACCTGTTTATTAGGTTTCCATGGAGTTGTAGTGTTTACTCCTCTTTGATTGGTCGGACATCAGCTTCTTTTCAGTATAAATAGCGGGTGACTCACGTTGTCACGTTACCGCTGATGAAGTCCCGCCCCCTGGGACGCAACGCGTACGGAACAACGTGATTCTGCGTGACGTCACCCGCGTCCCATGCTGACACTCATTTGGATACACTTAGACACGCTGTACATCCTCCGCACTGAGGCACAGTGCTGTTTTTTGTAAGTTCATTTTCAATTTTATCAATAAATGCCTTTATATATACGGAGAGCACAAGATGTCCTTGCTTTTCATTTTATATCTGGATTCCTGGACCTGACCTTCTGGATCACTTGGTGTGAGACTGACTAGCGCTCTAATTTTCTATCTGGTGTGGATTCATTGTAGTTCGGATGTCTGTTATCCCAAAGAGGAAACCGCTTAAACCACCTGACTGACTAGCTCAGGGGTCCACTTGCTGAGGTGAGCTGCTAACCTTTACCAGTGGTGGAGGTCGTCACTCGTCACACAAGTCACTTTAAAGAATCTAGAAGTCACCTATTGAACACTGATTGGTGTTTTATTTATTTATCTGTGAAAGACTTTGGACTGTTCTTTATCCTTAATAGTTTTTTATTTAGTTTGTCTATTTTATGTTTGCGCTGCACTGCTTTTTTATAGTTTTTCATGGGGATTTGATATTTTGAACCTCAGTGTTTCAGCTGCTGTCTGTTTAGGGTTATTTGCGCTGGTTGATTTTGTTTTTATTATTCTTGATTGCAGAATCAGGACTAACTCCTATCATTTCATTCTCTCCCTCACAGCAACAGCAGCCAGGAAACTTTCCCTACACTGTCTAAAAGCAGAGTGATGTGCTGTGCTGTGTGCCTCTAGATTATATAGAGACTGGGTCACATGCTGCACTGGCCAATCACAGCCATGCCATTAGTAGGCATGGCTGTGATGGCTTCTAAGGGCACACCAGTTAAACAAAAGTTTATTGGCTACCCTGTAGCTTTTAGAAATGCGCCATTACATTGCCGAACACTGGACCCAAACCCGAACATACAGTCAATTTTTTTGGGTTCGGGTCCAGGACCTAAAAACCCAAAAGTTCGGTACGGACCCGAACTTTACAGTTCGGGTCCGCTCAACCCTAATAGGGAGGTTTTCTCCTCAAGTGTTTATTCAGCATCCCCTTACATCAGCATCTGCCCTTAGTAATGCCCCCAACAGCTTAATAGCAAGGGCAAACAACAGGAGCGACAATGGACACCCCTGCCTTGTGCCCCGGCTAATCTTAAAGGTGTCAGTTATTATATTATTAACCTGCAAGCGAGCCACATGTTTGTAGTATAACAGCCTGACCCAGGCACTAAATTTAGATCTAAACCCCAAGCGCCCAAGGACCACCAATAGATAAGGCCATTAAATAAAATTGAAGGCCTTATGTGTGTCTAAGAATACCACAATTAGTTTATCAGGATTAGGGACAGTGGTTTGTAGAATTGTAAATAAGCGGCGGCTGTTAATAGCTGTTGATATTCTTGGGATAAAACCTGATCCGAGTTAATGATATAGGCTATTACCTTATTCAATTGTCTTGTTAGAAGTTTAGCCACATTTTTACATTGATTTACAAGATTGATCTATAAGACTCACAGTAATCATGGTCCTTGTGGGGTTTGGGGATCAGAACAATCAGCACCTCCCTAAGAGATTCTGGAAGCACAGCTTTATCAAAAGCGTCCATCTATACAGTAAGTAATTTTTGAGCAAGGAATGCCTTGTATGTAGAATACCACTCCACTGGGAATCCATCCAACCATGGTGTTTTATTGGGATGAAAATATTGTATTGCCGCCTCTATTTCCTCAACAGAGATGGGACGGTCTAAATCTTCCACTGCCTCCCTAGTTAGCACAAATAGTGGGATTGGCTCTAAATGATGAGACATCTCCTCCATCCATACATATCTGCATATTTTCATCTTATATATGGGGAATGGAGGTGGAAGTATATTGAGAATGTGCTAAATAGGCTAGGAGCTTACTATTTTTATCTCCAAATTCAAACACTCGTTGGTGTTGGTATAGCATTTTTTTCTAGGTTTTCTCTGCTAACAGTATGTCCCATTGTCGAGCATGATCCCTCCATAGATTATAATTATGGGATGATGGGTGTGACAGATCTCGTACACCCCAGGTGGGCACATCCGCCAGACCTGTGTCTCCTGTCCTCCAAACACCCCCGCAGCCTGCAGATTCGCTATAACCAGCCCTTAACCTCTCAATCACGAGACAAGCCACACAGGTGTTGAGGGTTAAACATTCAGAGCATCAACTGTTTATTAAATACAAAACATACACTTTTACACACAGTTAGGGACACTCCCCTTAGCCTTGTCATAGAGGGGGGTAGGGGACAAGGAAGAACCAATGGGAACTCAAAACTTGCACATTGAAACAGAAACTACAGTTAAACATAAAAGGGATTATGATAAGCAGGCAGCCCCTCCTTACACATCCCCTGCGGAGAGATGTCTCCAGTCCAGACCATTGTCTATGTGCCATGACCCAACACAATTAAACACAGCAACAAGAGGGGGTGGGGGAGAAGGGATATAGCAATTCATTACATTATCTCAATGCCAGCTTGTCCCCAAGTCTCTCAGTATCTTCTGGGCCATAGTCTGTGGGTAGGAGCAGAGGTGTATCTAGTGAAAATGGCGCCTATGGCAAGCACTAAAACTGCGCCCCTGTTAAAATATAAATGCGGCCTTACCAGCACCCATAAATGCGGCCTTACCAGCACCCATAAATGCAGTAACATCAGCACCCATAAATGCAGTAAAATCAGCACCCATAAATGCAGCCTTACCAGCACCCATAAATGCAGCCTTACCAGCACCCATAAATGCAGCCTTACCAGCACCCATAAATGCAGCCTTACCAGCACCCATAAATGTAGTAACATCAACACCCATAAATGCGGCCTTACCAGCACCTATAATTGCAGCAATATCAGCACCCATAAATGCAGTAATATCAGCACCCATAAATGCAGTAACATCAGAACCCATACATGTAGTAACATCAGCACCCATAAATGTAGTAACATCAGCACCCATAAATGCAGTAATATCAGCACCCATAAATGCAGTAATATCAGCACCCATAAATGTAGTAACATCAGCACCCATAAATGCGGCCTTACCAGCACCTATAATTGCAGTAATATCAGCACCCATAAATGCAATAATATCAGCACCCATAAATGCAGTAATATCAGCACCCATAAATGAAGTAACATCAGCACCCATAAATGTAGTAACATCAGAACCCATAAATGCAGTAATATCAGCACCCATAAATGTAGTAACATCAGCACCCATAAATGCAGCCTTACCAGCACCCATAAATGCAGCCTTACCAGCACCCATAAATGCAGCCTTACCAGCACCCATAAATGCAGTAATATCAGCACCCATAAATGTAGTAACATCAGCACCCATAAATGCAGCCTTACCAGCACCCATAAATGCGACCTTACCAGCACCCATAAATGCAGCCTTACCAGCACCCATAAATGCAGTAATATCAGCACCCATAAATGCGGCCATACCAGCACCCATAAATGCGGCCATACCAGCACCTATAATTGCAGTAATATCAGCACCCATAAACGCAGCCTTATCAGCACCCATAAATACGGCCTTACCAGCACCCATTAAGGCAGTAATATCAGCACCCATAAATGCAGTAATATCAGCACCCATAAATGCGGAAGAATCGTGCGGTGTATGGGCATTAGGCACTTAGCAGGAGGGAGAGAGAGCGGCCTCCATGGAGCGGATCATGTCGTGTACGGGAACAGCACTGGGCAGAAAGGCAGAGTGGAATGGAACATCAGAGACAGTGACTGCGCGCAGTGGTACACAGACAGGTCACACTCACTGGCAGTGGCACTGTGATGATCAGGGACACGCAGCGGTGCAGGGGATGTTTCCTCATAATTGATACAGTCCTCCGCCACTGCTGCGCCAGCGCCTCTGACACTGTACAGAGGGAGAGAGGGAGTAGGATCACCAGCGGCCCTGTCTGCTTAGCACACATGCTCAATCGCACATGATGATGACTTTAAGGCCCCTTTCACACCGGGGCAGTGGGGGCATCGGTGGTAAAGCACCGCTATTTTTAGCGTCGCTTTACCGTAGTTTTCGTGGTGCTATTCAGCCGCCAGCGGGGTGCTTTTAACCCCCACTAGTGGCCGAGAAAGGGTTAAAACTGCCCGCAAAGCGCCACTTTGATTTCAATGGGCAGGGGCGCTTTAGGAGCCGCTCCTACAGAGCCTCAAAGATGCTGCTTGTAGGACATTTTTTAACGTCCTGCCAGCGCACCGTCCCAGTGTGAAAGCCCTCGGGCTTTAACACAGGAATGAATGGAGCCGCTCTTTCAGGGCGCTTTGCAGGCACTATTATTAGCATTATAGCGCCTGCAAAGTGCCTCAGTGTGAAAGGGGTCTAATGCCCCGTACACACGATCGTTTTTAATGTCATTTTTTTAACCGACGTTTTTCTCCTCGTTTTTTTTAATGTTTCCTCTCAAGCCTGCCTTGCGTACACACCATCATTAAAAAAAAACGATCAAGCAAAGCCAGTGACGTTCAATACGTACGACAGCACTATAAAGGGGAAGTTCCGTTCGAATGACGCCACCCTTTGGGACGCTTTTGCTAATTCCGTGTTTCCGCGTGTTAGTAAAAGTTTGGTGAGAGACGATTCGCGCTTTTCAGTCTTCGTGCTTTGAAGATCGTTTTCGGGAGTTCAGATTGCGCCTGTGGGTTCGTATCTGTTTAGCACTGCTTGTAGTCAGTTCGTATCTGTTTATTCAGTGCGGCCTGCTCTGCACGTTCGTGTTTTTCAGCTTGTTCTTCATAGGCCTTGCTGTTCTTCCGTGCGTTCTTCTAGTACGTTCTGTTCAGCCGACCGTTATCTAGCCATGTTGCGGCTACGTACTCATCGTAGAGTTCGTGCTGTAGTTGGTGCAGGGGTTCATGCTGTATCCCGACTCCATGCCATGAGCAGGGTCAGGAGGAGTTCATGGACCAAGAATTGGTTGCTCCAGCGGCACCAATTCTGTCACATGCCTTTGTTGCGGGAGATCAGGGAGAATAATCCTGATGATTTCAGGAATTTTCTCAGGATGTCTGACCCCGTATTTCAGCAGCTGTTGGCTTTGGTGTCCCCCTATATTACCAGGCAGGACACCGTTATGCGGGAAGCCATCAGTGCTGAGCAGAGGCTCATCGCCACGTTGCGATACCTGGCTACTGGGAGAAGCCTGCAGGACCTTAAGTTCTCCACAGGCATCTCCCCCCAGGCTCTGGGGATCATTATACCAGAGACTTGTTCTGCCATCCTTCAAGTTTTGCAGGAGGACTATATTAAGGTAAGTGTTCTTCTTCAAAAATTCACATTGTATGGTTTTTATTTTGGGATATTTTTAATTTGCTTTATTTGCAGTCCCTAATTCACATGATTCTTAGCTGCAGGGAATGTCCCCTTTCTCCCCATGTTTTATTATTTAAAGTTTGGTGTTTGAGGCCTACCTGTAAATTTGGCTTACCTAACCTCTCCAGCATGCTATCCTGGGGCCATACCTACCTTGCCTAGTCATTTCCATGTTTTTTATTATATGTTCCATCGTAGTGCTTTACCCAAAACGCACTCTAAATTTTGCCTCGGAATGTTTCATTGTTGTTAACTTCAATACAGAGTGCTACAGCCTTCATGTGTGATATTCCCAACTCATCTTCAACCCTTCCCCCCCCCCCCCCCATAATTATTATTTTTTTTTTTTCTTGCTTCCAAATTTTTATGTTTTTAACAGTTTCTACCAATGTTGGCCATGAATGTGTGTATGAAATCAGCTTTCAATGTTTCTGGCTCCAAGTATTAATTTGTTATTTCTTTAATTCCACAGTTCCCTTCTTCGCCACATGAATGGCAGAATGTGGCTTCCGAGTTTGCCCAGCGATGGAACTTTCCGAACTGTGGAGGAGCCATCGACGGCAAACATGTTCGGGTCGTCCCACCATCAGCGTCGTGATGATGGCAGTGGTGTCGGCCACCTACGAGTTCCTCTATGTGGACGTTGGCAAGAATGGCAGGATGTCTGATGGAGGAGTTTTTGCCCAGACGGAGTTTGGAGAACGGCTCCTTTTGGATCTGCTGGCCTTGCCACCCGCGGAGCAGAATGTGGAGGGACTACCTTTTGTGTTTGTGGCGGATGAGGCGTTTGGCCTGGGACCCCATTTGATGAGGCCATTCCCGCAACGCACCCTCACCCCTGAGAGGAGGGTTTTCAATTATCGGCTGGCCAGAGCCAGAAGGGTGGTGGAAAATGCGTTTGGGATCATGGCCAGCCGATTTCGCCTCTTCCTTACCTCCATCCACCTTGCCCCATACAAATGGAACCATGTGGTTATGACGTGCTGTGTGCTGCATAATTTCCTAAGGGTGCATTCAACGAGTTATATATCTTTGAGTGGTCCTGAGGCCTCTTTAATCAATGCAGAAACTTTGGTGGCCCTGGAACCTGGCCATCCTGGCTTGGCCCCCCCAACCGGACGTGAGGTCCGTAACCAATATGTGGACTATTTTATGGGTAGGGGGGCCATTGAAATGCCAGACAATCTCTAATAATTTTAGACCAAAAAAATAAAACTTTTTTAAAAAGTAAAGATTGGTTTGTCATTTTTATTGTATAATGTTTGATGTTTCTGGTAGGTTTACCCAGTGCATTTGTTTTGCCATGTGGATTAAAAAATCTTTTAATTAGCCTTCATTGTCAGTGTAAACACCAAACATTGATTAGTTCACTCAGCACCACATTTACATAATGAAGCCACAATGATTTGTTATGTAAAAATACCTTTATTTTTTTTGTTTAGGTGGGCAACTTCCATAGAAATGTGGATGTTCCCTTAATTTCAGGTGTATTAAAACGCATGACCAGCCATGCATAAACAAACTATAGTTCTCCAAATTTTGAAAAAGCTAAACATGTGCTAGTCATTAAAGGGTAAAATAACCAAAAAAAATAGAAATCTCTGCAAGTAAAACGTTATTTGGTGTAAAAACATTAGACACGCCCAAGCACAGCCATGATATTTTGGAGCCTTTCCTCCACCCGCTTTGTATTTGCCCTGATCTCTCGCAAATCTACCTTAATTTTTTCGAGGTCACGACAGCAGACCATCAGGTATTGGATCAGGATCTGGGCACTGTGATGTGACAACTTATTGGGGTCTTCGGCCAGAACTGCACCTAAATGTAAAAAGAAATATGTAGGATAGAATATGTAGGCCTACATCTATTTAACATGCATGTGTCTGGTTTCTCTCTGACCTGTGGTGGTGCCACTTTCAACTTCCACAACATCACATTCCTCTCCATCCTGGGGTTCTGGGGGTATTGTTGTAGGTATTGCAATTCTCGTCTCATCTGAGGTAGCTTTTCGAATCCCTAGGGAGATTGAAATAAAAGGAATAGTTTCATTAGTAGCGACTCAATTTTGCTAAAATAAGAAACATGGAAAAAAACTTTAATCATTCTTTTGAAGCATGCTCCATTTTAATTTTTAACCCCTGTGCCAACCGGGACAAATGATTGGATACATAGGCCAAAACAGAGCATATACATTTTGTGAACAAATTTGAAACATTGTAACACCCCAAAGTATCTACACTGGATCACCTGTGTGTGACTCCCTCAAGCTTTTTGGCTTTAGGCCCACACTTGTACTACTGCGTTCAGATGTTTCATCAGCTGCTGAGCATTCACTCCCTTTAACATTACCATGCATATCGTTTTTCAAAATGAACAAATCTCCTTTGGATTAGCACACCAAAAATAAGTGTGGCCCAAATGTACTCCCCCAAATAAACAAAAAACCATGGGTGTTCACACTGGATGATCCGAAAACATCGTTTGAGGAACTGTACGGAGAAAGAGGTAAAATACGTCCGTTTACTATGCGGACGAACCTAAAAAAGATGGTATCTTTCAGTGTACTATATGAAAGTTAAAAATACACGACAGAATACAAGAAAATAATATGTACCATGGAAACTCAAAAAAAACAACTTACTTTTTAATATAACTTTCTTGATTCTTTTATATTGGTCGGCCTCCCGCAACTTCAGATCTGACCATCATTTTCTGAGCTGTTCCTTCGTTCTGCACACCCCGAATTTTTGGTGGAGACTTTTGACCACTTTGCCTATAATTCTGGACCTGACCAGATTAGGCCTTTTATACGGACCATGCTTGGCATCATAATCCTCCTTCTTTAAAATGGTCGACCATCTCCACCATTTCCTCAAATGACATGTTGGATGCCTTATATCTCCTGGGTCTTGATTTGGGCTCCTCTGTAATTTCATCCTCTGTAGAGGTAATCTCAGCCACCTGTGTCTCCGCCATGTTTTGTTCAGCACTTTGAGCGAGAAGGGGCGGGGTAAGTACAATATCGAACGTCAGGGGCGGGGAAAGCGTGCAGAGTTTCACGCATGCGCTGTGTATATAAAGTGAAGATCCATTGCTGGGAAATACGTTCATTTTTCGGGAGAGAGAGTTAGCAACGAACGTCGTGACCAAGGTACCTAACAATTTTACTTTTTGAGGTTCATCAGACGAGGAGATTTGTGTGCTCAAAATATGTAGACAATGCACAGTTGAGGAATGTTGCCTGAAATATATTTTTATTTTGGTTTCTCGCTTTTACAGATATCATGAATACTTTTAAAAACCCAGACTTCATGGGGGAGTTCATCGACAAATGGCAAGAGCTCCCTATATTATGGCAAACCAAAAGTGGCGGAAATAAAATAAAGACGCCAGGAAAGCAGCACTGGAGAGCCTGCTTGCATTTGTGCAAACAAAGATACCCACAACAACTCTCCAAGATGTCAAAAACAAAATTGGGACCATCAGAGGGACATACAGGACCCAGAGGACTATGGTCCTGAGGTCCCAGAGGTCAGGTGCACCAGCAGATAAGGTTTATAAACCCAGTCTGTGGTACTACAGTAAGCTTGCTTTTCTGGATGACCAGCTGGAAGTGCGCGAATCTCTCTCCACCCTTCCCCCCTGAGGTCAATCCAGCCTTCCTTGTACCCAACCCTCCAGCCTTCCCTGCAGCCAGTCCTCCAGCCTTCCTGTCAACCCTGCTCTGGCTTCCTCTGAGGATCAAGATCAGGGCCTTGAGGAGGCAGATTTGGAGATATGGAGCCAGGTAAAGTTTTGCTATCTATATTTCTATCGTACAAAATTATAGATTTTAAATAGATGTTAGTATTGTTAAAGGTATGTACACTTCTACCAATAAAGTTTGTGAAGAGCAAGATACAGTAGTGGCCTAATTTTATGTGTCCAAGACAACAAAACCAGGATGCGTAATCAATGAAAAGGACATAACTTTTGGCATTGATTTCAACAATGTCTAGAGGTGAACAATGTCTGTGAATGATGATGTGGCAAAATAAATAATGTCCCTTTCTTTTTTTACAGCCAGAGCAGAGCCAGGAAGAGGGTGATGTTGGGGATCAGGAGGAGGCTGGGCCCAGTGGCACCCAGGAGGAGGCAGGGCCCAGGGGCACCCAGGAGGAGGCTGGGCCCAGTGGCACCCAGGAGGAGGCTGGGCCCAGCACAAGAGCCCAGATGCCTCCCCTGGTAGTTAAACCACGAGGGCCAAGGAGAGGTAGGCAGGTGGAGGAGGAAACCAGGGCCTTCCTCAGAGAGGCAACAGCGGCCCTCAGAGAGGCACCCTCTGTTGAAGAGGGATTTGCCGCAGTCCTCGCCCACAAACTAGGGCAAATGGAGTTGCAGCAAAAAATTTACAGTGAGACCCTGCTATTGAAAGTCATCAATAAGGGCGTGCTGGGTGAACTCACTAGGTACACGGACATAACGGAGGTTGTCCCTACTCCTCCACCTCCTCCTCCTCCTCCTACTACTCCTCCTGCCACAACCTCTCCTCCTGATCCCCAGCCTCCAAGGAAGAAACCAACCAAGGCTGCAGAGAAGGCTGGAGAGAAGGCTACAAGGAAGAGAAGAAAATAATGCCTGCTGTAGTACCACAGACTGGGGACATATAGGACTTATCTGCTGTGGCTCCTGACCTCTGGGAGCTCAAGACAAGATTGGGCTCATTTTTTGGGGGGATCTAATCTCTATTTTGGTTTGGACATCTTGTATGGTTGTTGTGGGGTGAAAGGGATGCACAAATGCAAGCAGGCTCTCCAGTGCTGCCTTCCACTTTAATTTGTTAATGTTCTGAAATAAAAAAAAATTGAGTGCCCTTTAAATACTTGACTATGTGATTTGTATTTCAAAAGAGAGCTTGCTAGGAAGCAGGCAGGGACATCTCAAATTATATTATTGTTATTATCAGGGGACACAAACCTCCCTGAGGCCAAATGAGACACATTTGGAAGGTTGTTGTGGTAACTTTACACAAGAATAATTTAAGCCAAAAAACGTAAAAAAAGGCCAAAAAAAAATAACCAAAAAGAATATAAAATTTAAAGAAAAAAGGAGAATTAACTTATTTTATTATTATTAGTATTATTTAGGAGGGAGGTGCGGCTTAAAAATAATATTTTATAATCATTAGAGCAATTTGGAATTACTTTAGAAACAAGTTGGGCATAAAACTCTCAATGTCAAAAGAAGAACGGAATGCGCTGCATTAAAACGATGCTATTAATTCCACCGTGACGAATGTGCCATCTCCATTTCCAACATTAGCTTTACCAAAACGAGCGCTCCCGTCTCATAGTTGCTTCTGAGCATGTGCGTTTTTTTTCACGTCGTGAAAGCATACACACTATCGTTTTTCACGTCGTTAAAAAAAACGACATGAAAAATGACGTGAAAAAAGAGAGCATGTCCGGAATTTTTAATGGCCGTTTTTCACGTCGTTAAAAATGCTCTGGAGCCTACACACGATCATTTTTAATGGCCATTTTTAAAAATGGCATTTTTAACGGCATGAAAAACGATCGTGTGTACGCGGCATAAGGCCACTTTCACACTGAGGCGCTTTGCAGGTGCTAGAACGCTACAAAATAGCGCCTGCAAAGCACCTTGAAAGAGCCTCTTTTCTCACTCCAATGTGAAAGCCCCAAGGGCTTTCACACTGGAGCGTGCGCTGGCAGGACGCTCAAAAAAGTCCTGCTAGCCGCATATTTGAGGCGCTGTAGGAGTGGTGTATACACTGCTTCTAAAGCGCCCCTGCCCACTAAAATCAATGAGCAGTGCCACCGAACGGCGCTTTGCGGGCGGTCTTAACCCTTTTTGGGCCGCTAGCACACAGTGACAGTGGCTTCTGTCACATTGGGTCCCTAATATATTCTACTTCAGCATCCGTAGCTGCCCACTCATATTCGCTAACCTTCCAAGCCCTGTCAGATCTCAACTGTTTAATCAACCTTGATAAAGAGCCCCTTAGGGTAGCCTTAAACGCGTCCCAAGTATTGCCTACCAAAACCTCTGTCTTATTTTCAGCCCACTAATTACTAATAGTCAGAGGCAGTAGCTCTTCCAAAGTATTCCTCCTTTAACCACAAGGGACTCAACTGCCATAATTTATAGCCCAACAGTAAATGCCAGCAGTAGAGGGGAATGATCTGAAATTGTCCTAGGGAGATATTTCACATCAACCACCCTCGTAGAAGATCGTGAGTCAATAGGCATAAATCTATGCAAGAGAGTATGTTATAGGTTGTTGAGTAACATGAATAAGCCTGGGTCTCTGAATTTTTCCACCTCCATCCCTCCACCAAATTTTACTAGTTAGTGCAAGCTGTCAGGGTTGAGTTCACCTGCTGGTGGCACTGAGGTTCACTTTGCTGATGGCTGCAGTTCCAGTGTCCACCAGCAGGTGTCTCCCAGAAGCCAGCAGGTTCTGATCAGCCACACCTGGCTCCAGCTGCCAGGTGGATACTTAAGGCTGCTCCTCCCTTCCCCCAGCGTGTCACTATCCTGTCTGATCGTCTCCTTGCTACCAGATTCTGCCTGATAACTTTCCTGAACCTTCCCTTGTCCTGATCCGTCCTGCACCCTTCTGCCTTGTTCCATGCTCTTGTTCCCAGTCATGTTTCCCCTCCTCGAATCCCTATTACATTTATCCCATGTGTTGTAGATATTGTATATAGATAGCAGTTAGGTCCATTAGTTATTCTTGTTCTTGTTTGCTGGAGTGGTTTATGCTTTCACTGGTTGCTGTGTATGTTTATTTGTGTGTGTTCACTGTAAATAAATATCACTTTAATGATAAATACTTTGTTTGGTCTCGGTTCCTTGGTGTAGCTACGTGTCTGGTGGTCTTAGCCGCTGACCCTGACATAATAGTGACGCCCACTAACGACCAGATCTGCTACATTTGGGAACTGAGAGCCAGTTACTTGGAGTTTTTTGCCTTTGTCAGAATGCTTAGAGTAAAGGTTATTTGCAGTATGCAGCTTGCAGTGGGAGATAAAGATTTGTGTCGTTCCCTGTGGCAGGATCTCACTGAGGAGGAGCTGTTGAGAAACATTCTGACTGCACATGCCTTAACTGTCGAAGGGAGATTCACTCATAGTAATGTGCAACCCTTGATTCAGGTCTGTTCAGAGCTGCTATTTCAGTTTACCTCTCAGAGCCATGATGTTTTCACTCCCCCATTTACTATGTACCAGGCTGGATTTTTGGGATGGTTGCTGAAACATTGCGCAGGTTCTTTTTTCCAGCAGTATTCAGCCTATTCACAACAGGTGCTGTTAGATTGTATTGCTTCTGTGCACTGTTTAATTGAGCAAGGGAGAGACAAACTGACTTCAGTTCAACCTCTGCTACAAGCTTGATCAGAGATCATATCCCCAGTGCAAGATGAGTCACAAACAATCAGATCTGCTGCTAAAGATCAAGAATCTGTTCCTCTGTTACCCTTAGCAACCTCTGCTGCTACTGAGCATTCCTTACCTCCTGTAGATCAGTACCCTGCCACCAGTGACCACACTTCCTCTGTATGTAATCCATTGGAAGCTCCCCCTGCAGTACCGTTGCCCATAGCAACGTCTCAGGCCTCTTCCAGTACTTCTGCTACTCTTCCCTCTATTTCCCCCAGTACTGTTACTACCTTTCCATCAGCAGTACACTCTGGTCAGCACAAGGCAACTACCAACAGGACCCCAGTATCTAAGCCAAAAAAGAGGAAACACAAGTTTTCTCCTGCTCTTATAACTCTGCCACTATCCATGTTGCCTGCTCATCCTGTCCCCACCGATCCAGTGCCTGATGCGATCCAGTCCTCCTCCATGCAGACTGCTGATGTGATCCAGTCCTCCTCCATGCAGACTGCTGATGTGATCCAGTCATCCTCCATGTTGCCGCCTGCTGCTGATGTCCAGTCCTCCTCCATGTTGCCACCTGCTGTTGATGTCCAGTCCTACATGTTGCCGCCTGATGCTGATGTCCAGTCCTCCTCCATGTTGCCGCCTGCTGCTGATGTCCAGTCCTCCTCCATGTTGCCGCCTGCTGCTGATGTCCAGTCCTCCTCCATGTTGCCGCCTGCTGCTGATGTCCAGTCCTCCTTCATGTTGCTGCCTGCTGATGATGTCCAGTCCTCCTTCATGTTGCTGCCTTCTGATGATGTCCATACCTCCTCCATGCTGATGCCACCTGCTGATGGGGTCCATGCCTCCTTCATGCTGATGCCACCTGCTGATGGGGTCCCTGCCTCCTCCATGCTGATGCCGCCTGCTGATGGGGTTCATTCCTCTTCAATGCTGCCGCTTGCCGATGGTGTACATTCCCTCTCCATGCTGCCATCTGTTGCCAAGCTTGCCGTGGCAGGTTTCCGGGCTGCCACTGCCCCGCTGGTCTATGCTGGTTCCCGGGCTGCTGCCCAGCCTGTTGATCTGCTGCCCGCTGCCCAACATTTTGATTCCGGGGCTGCCGCCCCTCTGGACTGTGCTGTTTCCGGGGATGCCGCCCCTCTGGACTGTGCTGTTTCCGGGGCTGCCACCCCTCTGGACTGTGCTGTTTCCGGGGCTGCCGCCCCTCTGGACTGTGCTGTTTCCGGGGCTGCCGCCCCTCTGGACTGTGCTGATTCCGGGGCTGCCACCCGGCCGGACTGCGCTATATCCAGGGCTGCTTCCCAGTTGGACTATGCCGATAGCTGTGCCACTGCCCAGTCTGATGTGCCTCTGCCTGTTGCCCAGCCTGCTGATCCAGTGCCTGCTTCCCAGCCTGCCTCTGGATGTCTTTTGCCCAACAACCTGCCTGCCTCTGAGGGTCTGCTGTTCTCCTTACCACCCAGCTGGGTTCTATTGACTCTATGCCAGCTGCTCAGTTGGATTGTAATGCAAAGGCTGAGTGTCCACCTGCTAATGGGTCATCTGCTGGGCCTGAGATTAATTTTACGGTTGCCTCGATTGAGTCCCTCTGGCAGTGTGTTGCTCCTATGGTGCCAAAGCCTGGTGGTTCGGACATGCCCTTGGTAACTGGTAGCTGCATCTGCCTTCATGGCCCTGGTGGTGGTAAGCTTCCGGGGAATGGCATAGTACGATCTGTGCCTTGCCATGATCTGGATGCAATTGCCACAGCTCCGGGTGTACTAGGGGATCCGGGTCGGGTACCAGTGCCTCAGAGAGACCTAGGTGGTTTTTGATGTGCAGAGCAAGTCCTGTAAACCAGACAAGCTACAGAGTTACGATGAGGCACTTCAGTGTCTGGGATCTGGCACTGTCACATAACCCCAGGGCTAAGGCTTCAGATAACCTGTGGAATACCAGCATTGGAGTACCTGCTGTCTTGAGGGACTACCAAATAATGTACGTCTCAGAGGGTCTGACCAGAAGAAAACCCAGCCGGTTTTGGGACCCCGGCGGTGGGGTTCTCACCAAGCCTTTGGACGTTGGCAGTGGAGTACTTGGTCGGCTTGCAGACCCCAGTGGTAGGGCCTTGTGGAGCGTCCAGAGAACGCTCCTTAAGGGGGGAATCTGTCAGGGTTGAGTTCACCTGCTGGTGGCACTGAGGTTCACTTTGCCGATGGCTGCAGTTCCAGTGTCCACCAGCAGGTGTCTCCCAGAAGCCAGCAGGTTCTGATCAGCCACACCTGAATCCAGCTGCCAGGTGGATACTTAAGGCTGCTCCTCCCTTCCTCCAGCGCGCCACTATCCTGTCTGATCGTCTCCTTGCTACCAGATTCTGCCTGATAACTTTCCTGAACCTTCCCTTATCCTGATCCGTCCTGCATCCTTCTGCCTTGTTCCATGCTTTTGTTCCCAGTCGTGTTTACCCTCCTTGCATCCCTATTACCTTTATCCCGTGTGTTATAGATATTGTATATAGATAGCAGTTAGGTCCATTAGTTATTCTTGTTCGCTGGAGTCAGTAGAAAAAACCAGACAGCGCAAAACCTATCCTAACAAAATGCAGCTGAACACTGAAGGTCAAAATATAAATCCTTAAATGTAACATGTATAGAAAAGCAGTGCAGCGCTAAATACGTATATAACACAAAAAGAGTCCATAGGTGTATAATTCAGAAAAATAGATGTTCTCCAAAGCACCAACAGGGGGATAGAAGGATCCTCTAGCTGTGAAACAGAGTGCTTGTATATGATCACAAGTGCAACCACTTCCGTGTAATTCCACCACCAAGTGTACAGGCCGCTCACCTCAAAATGTGGACCTCTGTATTACCAGAAGGTCACATAAGCAGTCCCTTTAACAAGGGTAATGTAAAAGATGAGAGGGCTGTCTTCATACGGCACTTCAACCGAAATCCTCAATCACTCTATACTCCCAGTAATGAACTCATATGTTTGACGTGGTTACATGAAAAATGTCAAAAAAGAAATACATAGTGCTCTCCATAGAAAAAAACACTTGATTTATTGGTATAAAAAGTTACTCACAAACAAAGCACAGATACCCTGTGCTCGGATGGCAGTCATGTAACTTAGATGTGGAACCAGGTAGATGGCTGTCCTGACGTCGTGTAGCCCCTCGCACGCGTATCGTCCGTGAGTAAGGACTTCCTCAGCGATATTTAAATGGGGACAACATGTCAGTTTGTTTATATAGGCCATATTCCTTGTGTGTGCTGTGTATGGAAAAGAAATCCCGCCCCCCCATAATTAGGGGACCATGTATCAAGCGCCCTCATAGGTAGCTGAAAGCCATGCCAAAATGACAGACCAGCGGTCATTGGCTAAAGAAATATAGTGGTCAAAGAGTTTCCGGGTCATGACCCTTACCTCTTGTATTGCTGCTCCCATTGGCGGCGGACTCACAGGAGGTACTGCCTCCCGGTCTATGACCTTCTGGGTCGGCGCTCCCCACGTGATCCGTCGTCATGACGACGGAAGTAAACATGCCTGCAGAGCGCTCAGTTCTCCGCATCCACGTAAAACCGTGGGCGGAGCCGAGCGGTCACATGACACCAAGTGTCAACAAAGCACGCTAGGACTGATCCTCACTGTGCTAAGCATATAAAGCCTCCGGATAACCTATATCAGATCCACCATTTCTAAACCCATCCCTCCTGGCTAATACATGGTTGTCAAAAATAATAACATATGGCAATGATAACAGGCAATATTTTTAATGTTGCACAGCAACCGCTGTACCCCATAGAGTGCCACTCAGTGGCAGATACCTGTAATGCATGTCATACAGGATTTCAAAAAAGTGAAAAGAATGGAATAAAATACAATATAAAATATAAATTTATAAAATAAAGTTAAAACCGCACCAGTGATCCCGCTATCTCAATGAAAGATATATAGAAGGGTACCAAGCAAACTCAAAAATGCAAAAATGCATATACGCTTGCTGGAGTCGCATATGCACAGATCAACAGATCTGACCATATAAAGGGCACAATGGTCACTATGTGCATAGACTTATTTCAGCACCCCCCCTTCTTATTTGTGGGCCCAATGGGTCCTAATAACAATAGCAATCTTGACACAAGACAGGGGCCAGAGATGCATAAAGGTAATCAAACAGTCATAAATGGACCTGTGAGATTAATATAGACGTCAGCACAACCATCTAACCTGTTAAACAAATATCACATACTAAATACATAGTAAACTATTAACCCTATAACAAAGAAAAAACGTAAATCTTAACGGTCTGATATAAAACAATTGAGATCGAACTCAACGTTCAACCCCAACGGGACCCCCACCTTCAATTCATATACCCAAAATGACTCACGTCGGCTGAGCTGCCGAATGAAGTGTCCTCCTCTCCAATGGTTCGTCACCTTCTCTATCCCCCAGAACTGCAACCCAGATGGGCTACGGTTATGGTGGAGTCGGAAGTGCTTCGAAACGTTGTGAGTAACCAACCCCTTTTTAATATTATTGACATGCTCCCCTATCCTTACATGAAGGGGCCTAGATGTCCTACCGACATATTGCAAACCACACTCACACTGTAGCATGTATACAACCCCTGTGGTATCACAAGTGATAAAATCCTTGATCTTGTAATTTTTTCCCGTTGCTGATGCCACGAACTCCTTCCGCTTTTTTAAATTCTTTCTGGCCTGTCGACATGGTGGGCAACGACCACATTTGTGAAAGCCAGTCAGAAAATCAAAAATTCTGTTCTCAGAATGGGTAGGAGGGTCAATCACTCCAGGGGCTAATGTGTCCCTTAAGGAAGGTGCTTTTTTATAAATAAATTGCGGACGGTCAGAAAGTAGGGGGCCTAAAATCCTATCATGCTTAAGGATTGGCCAATGCTTCTGTACAATTCGCTCAAACTTCCTATATTGGATGTTATAGTCTAACATCATTTGTGTCCTTGTGGGGTCATTACGATCAACCTTAGGGACATTTGACACAAGTGCTTGTCTGTCCAGACTACGGACATTTTCCATTTCAGTACCTAAGCTATTTTTATCATAACCTTTTTCAACGAATCTTGAGGTTAATACCTGTGACTGTGAGATGAAATCACCTACATTGGTGCAATTACGCCTCAGGCGTATAAATTGCCCTCTCGGTATATTACACAGCCACTTGGAATGGTGACAGCTTTCAATGGGGATAAAGGCGTTACGGTCTGTAGCCTTAAAGTGAGTAATCATATTAATCCTATCCCCATTCTTGGTTAGATCAAGATCCAAGAAGACCAATCTGTCCAGACTGATGTTCCATGTCAGAACAATGTTCAAACTATTAGAATTCAGTTTAGATGCAAACTCATCAAAGCTTGCTCGGTCACCATCCCAAATCATAATAAGGTCATCAATATACCTCTGGTAGCAAAGTAACTGTGGGGGTTTGTTCTTAAACACGGCCTTTTCCTCCCAGTGTGCCATAAATAAGTTGGTGACACTGGGAGCGAACCGAGCCACCATAGCTACCCCTCTAGTTTGTAAAAAGAATTGCCCACCATACCAGAAATAATTCTTTGATAAGCAAAAGGTAAGACTGTCAATCAAAAAATTCCGATGTCTTCTAGACAAACCAGATGTTCCTAGTGCCCAACTGACCGAGGATAAAGCATCCTCATGACTGATGATCGTATATAACGAACTAACATCAGCTGTGATCAAAAGGCAAGAGGGCGTGATAGCTAGAGACTCCAGAATTTGTATGACATGTTTAGTGTCTTTAAGAAAAGCGTCAGTTTTTGTCACTAGCGGCTGGAGGAAGGAATCTATATATTGACCAAGTCGGGAGGTGACCGAATCGATCCCGTTTACTATCGGTCTCCCAGGTGGGTTGGTGCTATCTTTATGGACCTTTGGTAGAAAATAAATAATGGGTGTGCGGCAAAACAAAGGGTCTAAATAAAGTGACTCCTTCACGCTCAACACTCCTATATGTTTCCCCCTTTCTATCAAGAAGTGGAGTTCTCCCTTAAATTCAAGCATAGGATCTTTTGTCATAATGCTATAAGTGTTAATATCACTAAGGAGATTGTCCATTTCGTTCTTATAGTAGGCCTTACTAAGTACCACCAGCCCTCCCCCTTTATCAGCAGGTCGTATGACCAAGTCCTTCCTCTCCGTCAGAGATTTGATACCATTCTGAATATAAATGGGATCATTCACCTTACGGATTTTCAACTTCTCCAAATCCCTCGCCACCATATTCCTAAACACCTCAAGATGCTTCGTGTCTGATACAGGGGGATTGAAAACGGATTTATTCCGCAGAGTAGAATGATGACTTGTCTGACTTATTGGAGCACTTAATGTCCTAGTAGACGGAGTATTCAAAAAATATTTTTTGATATTCAAACTACGCACAAACTTCTGCAAGTTGACATACGTTTGAAATTTGTTTAAATTACGAGTAGGAGCATATTTGAGACCTTTATCAAGCACTTTGATTTCTTCCTCACTAAGAGGTGTGCCACTCAAGTTATAAATCCCTGCACCTATTGGGGTTTTACTCTTTTGAGTTCTCCTGCCTCCTCTCCTTCCTCTCTTGCTTTTCTTTTTCGCAGGGGTACCCCTTCCTGTGATGGCTGCTGGGGTTGTGTGCCCCTCCAGCCTCCCGGGTTGGGGGGGATGGAGGGTGCACCTCTCCCTGCACCTCTCGGTGCTCCGCGAAAATCCCCACCTCCACGTGGGCCCTTATAAGCCAGGGGTGAAAAGCGGTTGTGTATGGGTAGTTGGTTAACGTGTTGTGGCGGAGCTGCACCTCCATAAGCAGAGGTATCATAATTATTGTATGCATAGTTGTTCGAATAGTGATGAGATTGATTACCTCTATCAGCATAGGGGCCATTATACTCACTGGTATGTGAGTAATTAGGCTGCTGTTGCCGATAGCCACCATAAGACTCATTCCCCCTCGGTGGTGCATTATATACCTGATGCGGATATGGGGAGTGGTGATAGCCACCTCTTTTTCCCCGTCCTCTTTTGTTTTTACCCTTTTTATTGGGGACTTCCTGATAGTGCCCATCATTCAGAGGTGTTCCCATAACCGGATAGTCCAAATCATCATAGACATAGACCTCGCCCCCCCTAGGAATAGGGAGCGGGGTGTCTACCATGTCTACATTGGACGGGTCCGGGTTCACCTGTGTAGAACTCACATCTGGAGGGACCGCTTGCCACTTAAACACATTATTTTTTCCAAAGTCATCCAGATCTCTGATGAACTTTTTCTTTTTCTTATTTTGGGTTTCTGTATCCCATTTAATCAATCTATTTTTCAAATCCGTAGATAATTTCAGGAATTCCTCAGATTCTTTAAAGGGTTCTAAGGTGGTCCTCAGGTCCCTAATCTGTGCCTCTAGCATTTTCATTTTTCTTTGTTTCCTAAGTAATAAAAATTCTAATAATTCTAAACCCTTTTTAATAAAAAAATTCCCCCATTCTGTGACGGCCTCGTCATCCATAAGACCGTCATTAGGCGGGACATCCCACCTTAGACGTCTTGGGATAATTTTTGCTACTAGGTATTGTTCGAAGGAAATTATGTCCCACCAGGTCTTAACCTTTTTCTCAAAAACGTGCCCTAGTTTTCTAAAGGTATGGGTGAGTTCATTCCCTTCCCCAGTCGTTTGATTCCTAGAAAAAATTTCTCCAATTTTAACTTCTCTTTTTTCCAAAAATTGGAAAATCTCCATGGTGATGCAGCTAGACTGTAATATATTGGAAAACAGAAATCAGTAGAAAAAACCAGACAGCGCAAAACCTATCCTAACAAAATGCAGCTGAACACTGAAGGTCAAAATATAAATCCTTAAATGTAACATGTATAGAAAAGCAGTGCAGCGCTAAATACGTATATAACACAAAAAGAGTCCATAGGTGTATAATTCAGAAAAATAGATGTTCTCCAAAGCACCAACAGGGGGATAGAAGGATCCTCTAGCTGTGAAACAGAGTGCTTGTATATGATCACAAGTGCAACCACTTCCGTGTAATTCCACCACCAAGTGTACAGGCCGCTCACCTCAAAATGTGGACCTCTGTATTACCAGAAGGTCACATAAGCAGTCCCTTTAACAAGGGTAATGTAAAAGATGAGAGGGCTGTCTTCATACGGCACTTCAACCGAAATCCTCAATCACTCTATACTCCCAGTAATGAACTCATATGTTTGACGTGGTTACATGAAAAATGTCAAAAAAGAAATACATAGTGCTCTCCATAGAAAAAAACACTTGATTTATTGGTATAAAAAGTTACTCACAAACAAAGCACAGATACCCTGTGCTCGGATGGCAGTCATGTAACTTAGATGTGGAAACAGGTAGATGGCTGTCCTGACGTCGTGTAGCCCCTCGCACGCGTATCGTCCGTGGGTAAGGACTTCCTCAGCGATATTTAAATGGGGACAACATGTCAGTTCGTTTATATAGGCCATATTCCTGGTGTGTGCTGTGTATGGAAAAGAAATCCCGCCCCCCCCATAATTAGGGGACCATGTATCAAGCGCCCTCATAGGTAGCTGAAAGCCATGCCAAAATGACAGACCAGCGGTCATTGGCTAAAGAAATATAGTGGTCAAAGAGTTTCCGGGTCATGACCCTTACCTCTTGTATTGCTGCTCCCATTGGCGGCGGACTCACAGGAGGTACTGCCTCCCGGTCTATGACCTTCTGGGTCGGCGCTCCCCACGTGATCCGTCGTCATGACGACGGAAGTAAACATGCCTGCAGAGCGCTCAGTTCTCCGCATCCACGTAAAACCGTGGGCGGAGCCGAGCGGTCACATGACACCAAGTGTCAACAAAGCACGCTAGGACTGATCCTCACTGTGCTAAGCATATAAAGCCTCCGGATAACCTATATCAGATCCACCATTTCTAAACCCATCCCTCCTGGCTAATACATGGTTGTCAAAAATAATAACATATGGCAATGATAACAGGCAATATTTTTAATGTTGCACAGCAACCGCTGTACCCCATAGAGTGCCACTCAGTGGCAGATACCTGTAATGCATGTCATACAGGATTTCAAAAAAGTGAAAAGAATGGAATAAAATACAATATAAAATATAAATTTATAAAATAAAGTTAAAACCGCACCAGTGATCCCGCTATCTCAATGAAAGATATATAGAAGGGTACCAAGCAAACTCAAAAATGCAAAAATGCATATACGCTTGCTGGAGTCGCATATGCACAGATCAACAGATCTGACCATATAAAGGGCACAATGGTCAATATGTGCATAGACTTATTTCAGCACCCCCTTTCTTATTTGTGGGCCCAATGGGTCCTAATAACAATAGCAATCTTGACACTAGACAGGGGCTAGAGATGCATAAAGGTAATCAAACAGTCATAAATGGACCTGTGAGATTAATATAGACGTCAGCACAACCATCTAACCTGTTAAACAAATATCACATACTAAATACATAGTAAACTATTAACCCTATAACAAAGAAAAAACGTAAATCTTAACGGTCTGATATAAAACAATTGAGATCGAACTCAACGTTCAACCCCAACGGGACCCCCACCTTCAATTCATATACCCAAAATGACTCACGTCGGCTGAGCTGCCGAATGAAGTGTCCTCCTCTCCAATGGTTCGTCACCTTCTCTATCCCCCAGATAGAGATTGTTCGCTGGAGTGGTTTATGCTTTCACTGGTTGCTGTGTATGTTTATTTGTGTGTGTTCACTGTAAGTAAATATCACTTTATTGATAAATACTTTGTTTGGTCTCAGTTCCTTGGTGTAGCTATGTGTCTGGTGGTCTCAGCCGCTGACCTTGAAACAAGCTGTTAACGGGGAACTACATTTAGACTGCATTGAAATCTCCCGCCAGAATGATAGGATCCTCCATTACCTGCATCACTTTTGACATTAAAGCATCCCAAAAATTAACCGTAAATGGAAGTGGGACATAAACAGCAACAAATGTATAGACCATATCATTAATCAAAAGGACCAACACCACAAATCTCCCAAATGGGTCAGTAACAACTGTTTTCAGGAGAGAACAGGAGAGAGATTTATCAACCAGAACAGTCACTCCTCTGGCATAATTTGAAGAGGACATAGAATGAAATGCATGAGCTATAAATGCATGGTTAAGTGTCAAGATTTTAGAGCCAATAAGGTGGGTTTCCTGTAAGAAAATTATATGTTGTCATAATTACATAGTTACATAGTTAGTCAGGTTGAAAAAAGACAAAGTCCATCCAGTTCAACCATAAAAAAAAGAAAAAAAATATCGTACAAGCCCATATACCCAATTCTATACCCACAGTTGATCCAGAGGAAGGCAAAAAAAACAGCAGAGCATGATCCAATTTTGCTACAGCAGGGGAAAAAATTCCTTCCTGATTCCCAGAGAGGCAATCGGATTTACCCTGGATCAACTTTACCTATAAATGTTAGTACTCAGTAGGGATGAGCTCGGTGTTCGAGTCAAACATACGTTCGACTCGAACATCGGCTGTTCGATCGTTCGACGAAGATCGAACGATTTGGGCCGTTCGCGCCTAATTCGAGTGACGCGAACGGCCCACAATGCACTACGCCATCGCAGTGTCATCCAGGCGCTGTGATTGGCCAAGCATGCACTGTGACCCCGCATGCTTGGCCAATCACAGCGCCGGCAGCGAGGAGAGCAATGATTGGCCACAGGCAGGATGCCTGTGGCCAATTATTGCTGAGGGTGTTTAGTACACGCCCCACACTATAAAAGGCCGCCAGCACGGCGGCCTAGTGTAGTGTGTTCCGGAGCAGGGAAAGAGAAGCATAGGCAGGGACAGTGACATTTTTTTTTTCTTGCTTAACCTGGATTCCTTTAGTTTAGGGAAAGAGAAGGATAGGTAGGGAGAGTGTCAGTGTGTTTTACTGTGCAAATCCTTGTTTCTAGGGACAGGGAAGGACAGTGAGGGAAATTCTCCTTGTGCTATAGTGTGCTAAAGCATTGATCATCAACCATCTTTAAAAAAACATTTTTTCTAGGGACAGAAAACTATAGGTAGGAAGAGTGTCAGTTTCTTTCACTGTGATAATCCTTGTTTCTGGGGACAGGGAAGGACAGTGAGGGAAATTCTCCTTGTGCTATAGTGTGCTAAAGCATTGATCATCAACCGTCTTTAAAAAAACATTTTTTCTAGGGACAGAAAACTATAGGTAGGAAGAGTGTCAGTTTCTTTCACTGTGATAATCCTTGTTTCTAGGGACAGGGAAGGACAGTGAGGGAAATTTTCCTTGTGCTATAGTGTGCTAAAGCATTGATCATCAACCATCTTTAAAAAAACATTTTTTCTAGGGACAGAAAACTATAGGTAGGAAGAGTGTCAGTTTCTTTCACTGTGTTAATCCTTGTTTCTAGGGACAGGGAAGGACAGTGAGGGAAATTCTCCTTGTGCTATAGTGTGCTAAAGCATTGATCATCAACCGTCTTTAAAAAAACATTTTTTCTAGGGACAGAAAACTATAGGTAGGAAGAGTGTCAGTTTCTTTCACTGTGATAATCCTTGTTTCTAGGGACAGGGAAGGACAGTGAGGGAAATTCTCCTTGTGCTATAGTGTGCTAAAGCATTGATCATCAACCATCTTTAAAAAAACATTTTTTCTAGGGACAGAAAACTATAGGTAGGAAGAGTGTCAGTTTCTTTCACTGTGATAATCCTTGTTTCTAGGGACAGGGAAGGACAGTGAGGGAAATTCTCCTTGTGCTATAGTGTGCTAAAGCATTGATCATCAACCGTCTTTAAAAAACATTTTTTCTAGGGACAGAAAACTATAGGTAGGAAGAGTGTCAGTTTCTTTCACTGTGATAATCCTTGTTTCTAGGGACAGGGAAGGACAGTGAGGGAAATTCTCCTTGTGCTATAGTGTGCTAAAGCATTGATCATCAACCGTCTTTAAAAAAACATTTTTTCTAGGGACAGAAAACTATAGGTAGGAAGAGTGTCAGTTTCTTTCACTGTGATAATCCTTGTTTCTAGGGACAGGGAAGGACAGTGAGGGAAATTCTCCTTGTGCTATAGTGTGCTAAAGCATTGATCATCAACCATCTTTAAAAAAAACATTTTTTCTAGGGACAGAAAACTATAGGTAGGAAGAGTGTCAGTTTCTTTCACTGTGTTAATCCTTGTTTCTAGGGACAGGGAAGGACAGTGAGGGAAATTCTCCTTGTGCTATAGTGTGCTAAAGCATTGATCATCAACCATCTTTAAAAAAACATTTTTTCTAGGGACAGAAAACTATAGGTAGGAAGAGTGTCAGTTTCTTTCACTGTGATAATCCTTGTTTCTAGGGACAGGGAAGGACAGTGAGGGAAATTCTCCTTGTGCTATAGTGTGCTAAAGCATTGATCATCAACCGTCTTTAAAAAAACATTTTTTCTAGGGACAGAAAACTATAGGTAGGAAGAGTGTCAGTTTCTTTCACTGTGCTAATCCTTGTTTCTAGGGACAGGGAAGGACAGTGAGGGAAATTCTCCTTGTGCTATAGTGTGCTAAAGCATTGATCATCAACCATCTTTAAAAAAACATTTTTTCTAGGGACAGAAAACTATAGGTAGGAAGAGTGTCCGTTTCTTTCACTGTGTTAATCCTTGTTTCTAGGGACAGGGAAGGACAGTGAGGGAAATTCTCCTTGTGCTATAGTGTGCTAAAGCATTGATCATCAACCGTCTTTAAAAAAACATTTTTTCTAGGGACAGAAAACTATAGGTAGGAAGAGTGTCAGTTTCTTTCACTGTGATAATCCTTGTTTCTAGGGACAGGGAAGGACAGTGAGGGAAATTCTCCTTGTGCTATAGTGTGCTTTAAAAAAAAATTTTTCTAGGGACAGAAAACTATAGGTAGGAAGAGTGTCAGTTTCTTTCACTGTGATAATCCTTGTTTCTAGGGACAGGGAAGGACAGTGAGGGAAATTCTCCTTGTGCTATAGTGTGCTTTAAAAAACATTTTTTCTAGGGACAGAAAACTATAGGTAGGAAGAGTGTCAGTTTCTTTCACTGTGATAATCCTTGTTTCTAGGGACAGGGAAGGACAGTGAGGGAAATTCTCCTTGTGCTATAGTGTGCTAAAGCATTGATCATCAACCATCTTTAAAAAAACATTTTTTCTAGGGACAGAAAACTATAGGTAGGAAGAGTGTCAGTTTCTTTCACAGTGATAATCCTTGTTTCTAGGGACAGGGAAGGACAGTGAGGGAAATTCTCCTTGTGCTATAGTGTGCTAAAGCATTGATCATCAACCATCTTTAAAAAAACATTTTTTCTAGGGACAGAAAACTATAGGTAGGAAGAGTGTCAGTTTCTTTCACTGTGATAATCCTTGTTTCTAGGGACAGGGAAGGACAGTGAGGGAAATTCTCCTTGTGCTATAGTGTGCTAAAGCATTGATCATCAACCATCTTTAAAAAAACATTTTTTCTAGGGACAGAAAACTATAGGTAGGAAGAATGTCAGTTTCTTTCACTGTGATAATCCTTGTTTCTAGGGACAGGGAAGGACAGTGAGGGAAATTCTCCTTGTGCTATAGTGTGCTAAAGCATTGATCATCAACCGTCTTTAAAAAAACATTTTTTCTAGGGACAGAAAACTATAGGTAGGGAGAGTGTCAGTTTCTTTCACTGTGTTAATCCTTGTTTCTAGGGACAGGGAAGGACAGTGAGGGAAATTCTCCTTGTGCTATAGTGTGCTAAAGCATTGATCATCAACCATCTTTGAAATCCTTGTTTTTTGGACAGTCAGGGAAATTGTCGTTGTGCTATTCTGTGCGAAAGCAATCATCCTCAACCATATTTAGAAATCCTTAAGTAAAGGGACAGAGAAGGACACCTGAAGGTAGCCCTTATTGCTTTTTTCCTATCTCCCTGCAGGCCATCTATTAGAATGTCTGGAAGGCAAACAAGGAGAGGCAGCAGGCTCTGTGTCTGGGGGCAACAGTGCTGGTCGTGGACGCGGTGCATTGTCATCAGCACATGGCCATGGGACACGCTTGTCCTTCTTTTCGGCAGCTGGACATGTTGAGCCACATCATGCCGAAGACTTGGTAGAGTGGATGACCAAGCCCTCCTCCTCCTCCTCATCCTCTCTCACCCAGGCTCAGGGTACTGGCAAAGCAGCTGCCAAAGCGTCCTCTTCCCTGGTATCAATGTCAGACTCATCATCAGTCACTCCTTCCCTAGACCCACCATGTCCTCCTCCTGAGGAGTCCCCCGAACTGTTTGAGCACAGTGTTGGGTACATGCTCCAGGAGGATGCCCAGCGTTTCGAAGGGTCTGATGATGAAACCCAGCTACAGGAAGGCAGTAGCGTGAGAGCAGACAGAGGGGATGCTCAAGAAGGACACCAATCTGGCAGTCATGTTCCAGCAGCTGCAGCATACTGCCAGATTGGCTCCAGTGATGAGGAGGGAGGGGATGATGAGGTCACTGACTCCACGTGGGTGCCTAATAGGAGAGAGGAGGAGGATGAGGATGAGGAGGAGGCACATCTCCAACGAGGCAGGATGCCCTTTGGTGGCCAGCGTAAGGGCAGTACACCGACGGAATCACACCGCAGAGCTCCGCCTGTGCAGGGCGCTGCCTCTGCCCGTCATTCCAAAAGTTCTTTGGTGTGGGCCTTTTTTGAGGCTAGTGCATCAGATCGCACAGCTGCTGTTTGCAACATATGTCTCAAGCGTATATCGCGTGGCCAAAACATCAGCCGCTTGGGTACCACATGCCTGACCAGACATATGTTGACCTGCCGTGCAGCTCGTTGGCAAGCCTACCTCAAAGACCCACACCAAAGAACAAAGCGGACCTCTCCTTGCACCGCATCAGCTGGGATCTCCAACCCCACTATAACTTCAGTCCTCTCTGAAACATGCACTGAGAGAAATGAAGGTGTAGAATTAGGTGTGTCACAGCCAAGTAGTTGCGGCCACTCTGCTAGCAGTACACCGACGTCCGATTCTAGCAGGCAAATTTCCCTGCCCCAGCTGCTGGACCGTCGAAAGAAGTTCACTCCCAGCCATCCACATGCCCAGCGGTTGAATGCTAGCTTGGCTAAATTGCTAGCGCTTCAACTGCTGCATTTTCAGTTGGTAGACTCGGCCCCCTTCCGTGAGTTTGTGCAATGTGCGGTTCCTCAGTGGCAGGTTCCCAAACGCCACTTTTTCTCACGGAAGGCTATTCCGGCTCTCTACCGGCATGTGGAAGGCAATGTCTTGGCCTCGCTGGACAGGGCGGTCAGCGGTAAGGTGCATATTACCGCTGACTCATGGTCCAGCAGGCATGGACAGGGACGTTACCTTTCTTTCACGGCCCATTGGGTCACTCTTTTGGCAGCTGGGAAGGATGCAGGACAAGGTGCAGTAGTGTTGGAGGTTGTTCCACCGCCACGCCTCCAAAATGCTACTACTGGTTGTGACACACCTCTCTCCTCCACCCCCTCCTCTTCTTCTTCCTCCATGGCCTCTTCCTGTGCTTTGTCCTCTGAACCAGCGGTGCTCCGTAGCCGTTCAAGGGGCTACGCAAGTACGCAGGCAAAAAGATGCCATGCCGTGCTTGCGCTGGTGTGTTTGGGGGACAGAAGCCACACTGGGGCAGAGGTCCTGTCTGCTCTGCAGGGCCAGGCCGAGAGGAGGTTGACGCCACGCCAGCTTAAGCCAGGAATGGTGGTTTGCGACAATGGCACCAACCTCCTCTCCGCCCTCCGACAGGGACAACTGACCCATGTGCCCTGTGTGGCTCACGTCCTTAACCTGGTGGTGCAGCGGTTCTTGGGCAGGTACCCGGGCTTACAGGATGTCCTGAGGCAGGCCAGGAAAGTCTGTGTGCATTTCCGCAGATCTTATAATGCCAGTGCTCGCCTGGCTGAGCTGCAAAAGGAGTTGAACCTGCCCAAGAACCGCCTTATATGTGACATGCCCACCAGGTGGAACTCAACGTTGGCCATGCTGCAGCAGCTGCACACGCAGCAGAGGGCCATCAATGAGTACCTGTGCGACTACGGCACCAGGACAGGGTCAGGGGAGCTTGGTTTTTTTTCTCCACGCCAGTGGGGCATGACCAGGGATGCATGCACTGTCCTGGCACCATTTGAGGAGGCCACGAGGATGGTGAGCAGTGACAGTGCATGCATCAGTGACACTGTACCTCTTGTCCACCTGTTGGAGCACACGCTGCGTGGAATAATGGACAGGGCACTTGAGGCAGAACAGAGGCAGGAAGAGGAGGACTTCCTTGCCTCTCAAGGCCCCCTTTACCCAGACAGTGTTCCTTCTGTCCCACCCATTGCACAGGAAGAGGAGGAGGAGGAGGAGGAGGAGGAGGATTGTGTCAGCATGGAGGTGGAGGCTGGCACTCAGCATCATCAGCAGCAGTCTTTTAGGGATGATTTACAGTCCCAAGAAACCAGTGGACTTGTACGTGGCTGGGAGGAGGTGGCTGCGGATCATGTCGTCCTTAGTGACCCAGAGGACTCCGGACCGAATGCCTCAGCAAACCTACGCTGCATGGCCTCCCTGATCCTGCAAAGTCTGCGGAAGGATCCTCGTATTCTTCGGATCAAGGAGAGGGACCATTACTGGCTGGCCACTCTCCTTGATCCACGGTACAAGGGTAAGGTTGCGGACCTTATGTTACCGTCGCAGAGGGAGCAGAGGATGAGACAACTCCGGGAGGCCTTGCAGAAAGGTCTGTGCAACGCGTTCCCAGAGACTGGGAGGTTACAAACTCCTGGTCCTGGACAACGAGTTGCTGAGGCTTCGGCCAGTCAAAGAAGGAGCGGTGGGGAAGGTGGCCGTCTGACCGATGCGTTCAGACAATTCTTTAGTCCGCAGCCCCAAAGTATGATCGGTTCCAGCAACCATCGCCAGCGTCTGATAAACATGGTGCAGGAATATCTAGGGGCAAGGTCAGACTTGGACACCTTCCCCACCGAAAATCCTCTGGCTTACTGGGTCTTGAGGATGGATCACTGGCCAGAGCTTGCACAGTATGCAATTGAGCTACTGGCCTGTCCTGCATCCAGCGTTCTTTCGGAATGCACATTCAGTGCTGCTGGAGGATTTGTCACAGATCACAGGGTGCGCCTGTCCACCGACTCGGTTGATCGACTGACTTTCATCAAGATGAACCAGTCTTGGATCACCACCAGCTACCACACACCTGATGCTGATATAACAGACTAATTGATTTTAACATGTCACATCCCTTCAAGACTGATGCTGATGCTGAGTGCCTGTGCTGTTATGTTGACTGGCTATCCTCCTCCTCCGAGTCCTCAATGATACGATTGATGATGATAGCTTGGAAGATCATTTTTGTTTATGGGTGCCGCCACCAGTGGCTAAGGCCCAATTTTTCAGCCCCTGTTTAACAGGGGCGTGTAATTACAATTTTTTTTGCAATAATTTGCCATAGGGCTCATTGCTGTGCTCCAAGTACAGTATCTGTGAGGGGTTGGAGTGTTGTGCCACCAGTGCCTAAGGCCCAATTTTTCAGCCCCTGTTTAACAGGGGCATGTCATTACAATTTTTGAAGCAATACTTTGCAACAGGGCTCATTGCTGTGCTCCAAGTACAGTATCTGTGAGGGGTTGTAGTGTTGTGCCACCATTGCCTAAGGCCCAATTTTTCAGCCCCTGTTCAACAGGGGCATGTAATTACAATTCTTGATCTAATAATTCACAGCAGGGCCCATTGCTGCACCCACCAAGAGTAACTCTGAGGGCTTACAGTGTTGTGGCAACGCCACCACCACCACCACGAAAGGCCCAATTTTTCAGCCCCTGTTCAAAAGGGGCATGTAATTACAATTCTTGATCTAATAATTCACAGCAGGGCCCATTCCTGCACCCACCAAGAGTAACTCTGAGGGCTTACAGTGTTGTGGCAACACCACCACCACCACCACGAAAGGCCCAATTTTTCAGCCCCTGTTCAACAGGGGCATGCAATTACAATTCTTGATCTAATAATTCACAGCAGGGCCCATTGCTGCACCCACCAAGAGTAACTGTCAGGGCTTACAGTGTTGTGGCACCAGCACCACCATCAAAGGCCCAATTTTTACTACCACTGTTCAACAATTATATGTAATTAAAATTCCTGATATAATAGTTGACAGCAGGGCGTTCCAGCACCAACCAAGAGTAACTGTGAGTGCTTACAGTGTTGTGCCAACACCAACAACTAAGGGGCCTATTTCTGCAGAGTATATACGGCAGGTCCCTACTTTCAAACATCCAACTTACAAACGACTCCTACTTGCAAACGCAAGAAGACAACAGGAAGTGAGAGGAAATCTACCCCTTGGAAGGAAAATTCTCTCCTGTAAGAATTAATATGGGAGAAAGGTGTCTCCTCTGTACTGATGCTTTATCACCAATCTTTGTTTCAAGAAAAACACCACATTTCAAAAACAGTTGTCATTGGGACGGAAAGTGAGGTGAAATGTTCTGAACAGGGGCACAGACAGCAAAACAAATGTTACAGGGGTGATAACCCTTACCTATGTTTTCCAAAAAGTTTAAAAATAGATCTTTGGGCTGGAGCTACACTTAAACAATGTACCTGTTCAAAATTACAAACAGATTCTACATAAGAACAAGCCTACAGTCCCTGTCTTGTATGCACCGCCTGTATACGGCTGTTCAGAGTATATAGGGCCTTTTTTATTTTATGTGCGGGGTTCCCCTTAATATCCATACAAGACCCAAAGGGGCTGGTAATGGGCTGGGGTAGGGGGGGGGGGGGTCATGGGGTAGCTATGCCATTTTTCTTAAAGATTTTCATCCATATTACCGGGACCAGACATTACATTAAAGCCGCAAGCAGTTTTAAATGGCTTTTTTTTCCTTTAGAAGTGTCATTTTGTGCAGGGACAGTTCTAAACACGGGAAACACGTGGCACTTCACAGGCATACTTTAGACACCCCCCAGGTACGATATTTAAAGGAATATTTGACTTTTTTTTTTCACTTTATGCATCATTAAAATGACTGCTCCCGAAAAACGACCGTTTTTAAAACTTCTTTTTGCATTGATACATGTCCCCTGGTGTAGAACCCGGGTTCCCAAACCCTTTTTAGGACAATAACATGCATAATAGTCGTTATAATTAGCACTTTAGAATTCGAACGTTCGCATCCATTGTATTTAATAGGGTTCTAATGTTCGTGCGAACTTTCGGTCCGTTCGCGGGTTCTGGTGCGAACCGAACCCGGGGGTGTTCGGCTCATCACTAGTACTCAGTTATATTATGTACATTTAGGAAAGAATCCAGGCCTTTCTTAAAGCAATCTACTGAGCTGGCCAGAACCACCTCTGGAGAGAGTCTGTTCCACATTTTCACAGCTCTTACTGTGAAGAAATCTTTCCGTATTTGGAGATGAAATATTGTCTATACATCTACAAATAATTGAACACCAATGAATGCTTGAGTCTAGAATTAAGGCCCCTAACCTTCCATGAAATGTGATCAAGTTTTTGCATTGACATAGTAATATTTAACATACTGTAGACATAAATTGCAGAATGGGACCCATAGGACACTGTGTAAGAGGGCTCCAAAAGAGGAGGGGGCCATAATTACAGCAGACAAAACTAGGTAATGTACTTGTAAGACAGATAAGTCCCAAGGAAGGCCATAGATATCCTCAGCATATTCATATGCAAAGCCAAGAATTAAAACATAAAAAAAAAGCAACTGGTCACAAAATAATGATCCAAAACCTAGAACCATATTCCCAACAACCCCCCACCCTGCCGGTAGTGCCTGAACCTACTAAAAGCCTCGTCCCCAAACAAATTGTAAAATATTACACGCTGGGGGAAACTTTCTTCTCTTTCAGCCAGAGATGAAGAAAAGGGTCAACAAAAAAAAAAAAACATAAACTCCAGTTTTTCAGCATATGGCCAAACTATAATATCTTAGCCACACAAATAAAGGACATTTGGAGTAAGTATAAGAGTGCCCAGGTCCATGACCAGGGGTAGAAGCAGTATTCCACAACACAGAGATCCTTCAGTGCTTCCTAGAGATTCCACTCAATGATTAGCCTCCCTAGATGATGTGAAGAATTGCCTTTCCCTTGTGCACCACCCGGAGTCTCGCAGGATACAGCATTCTATATGGAAGACTGCGCTCTCTCAATCTCTGCTTCATACTCTGAAAGGCTGCACGTTGCTTCTGTGTGGCCGCCAAAAAGTCAGGGAAGGTAGAGATATGATTATTGTTGAAAAGTATGCCTGGCATATTCCGGGCGCATTGCAGGATAACTTCTTCATCGCTAAAATATAGAAATTGGGCCAACAATGGTTGGGGGTATTGGCCAGGTGGTGGGCCCTTAAAGGGACTAGGTGGGCCTGTTCAATAACAAATAGGTGAAAGAAGCTATCTTCGCCGAAAGTTTGCTTCAGCCACAGGAGCAGACATTCTTCAGGGCGCTTGCCCTCTGAGCCCTCCGGAAAGACCAAAAAGCAAAGGTTATTCTGATTAAGCCTGTCTTTATTATCACCCAGTTTGGCTTGCTGCACCTTGTTGTCCACCACCCCCTCACATACAGTGACTAGCATAGGGTTCAAATAATCTTCAACTGCACCAATGCGCTGTTCTGCATTAGTACCTCGGTGCCTAATCTTGTGTGCATCATCCTTTAGTACGGAAAAGTCCACCCACAGTGTTTCTATCTTGGTGGATAGGGAGGCCTGGCACTGCTTTATGGCCGACATAATTTGTGACAGGGTCAGTTCAGCTACCTGTTCCCCAGAGTCCTCCACCGTGGATTCAGCAGCAGGAGAGGGAATCGGAGCCACAATAGATCCCTGGGATCCAGCCAGTCTGCCTCTTCCGTCACCCAGGCCGGTTTAGGATCAATAGAGGAGAGAGGGGCCACTTGAGAGTTCTTGGCGCCATCTTGGCCGGCCGCATGGGAAAATTCAGCAAGCTATTCTGCGGGTGTTGGAGGCATGCTCAGGCCATTTTTCACCATATTCAGGGTCCCACTAGTTGTCTGTAGCCTCAGGAGCAAACACCGGGCAAAAAGGAAGTTCCAAAGCTGGTCAGGATACTTGCAGGATCTGCATGCGGACCGGAGCAGTGAGGGGAAGCTGATCACATACTTGAATTTCGACACCTCCCCCCACCGTAAATTTTAATACCGTTTGGGACATACTTAGGTGTAGCTGCGAAAGCGGAGGAAGCCATTGAACATGCTTTATCTTTAAAGGTTGCATAGCTTCCCAAAAATGTCTGGCAGAGACAATCTAAAGTTTCAAAAGCTCAGTGACCTCCTCTTGGAGCTTTAAATTACCAAAACTGATACCCACCCACTAGACCTCAGTTAACTAGATGCCATTCAAGGGGAACCCAATAGTCTCTAAGTTACCTTATGGTGTGGAGGAAAAGTAAAAATGATTAAAAAAAACATTGATAGAGATCCCCTTCTGATGGAGTGGCTTCCATCAAGGGAAAGAGACAAATTCTCTTGGGCCTTCACTATGGCTTTTTCCTCAAAACATTATGCAATCAAAAAGATAATTTCAAGACATTGGCACATTCTGTTAAATGATAGAGTGATAGATCCTCAGCTCCCCCCACGTCCACAGATTGTATACAGAGGTGTGCCCTCCTTGAAAGTATGAATAGCTTCTAGTATCTTGGATCCCTCCAAACCCTTCTCTTTCTTTCACAATTTGACTGGATACTTTCCCCGTAGAAGATGCTCTATTTGTCAAACCAACCAGTGCAAAGAAAGAAAGGTTAATTCCTTTATTTCAACTGTTACTCATAAAACACGTACGATTAAGCCCTTCATCACTTGCTCTTCTGTAAATGTAGTATACCTTCTACAATGTAGTTGTGGCCTTCAGTATGTAGGCAGGACTATGTGGGAATTCAGCACTCATTTAGGGGAACATGTAGGGAATATCAAAAGGGCATTCAAAAATCACAATGTTTCTCGCAACTTTACAGACAAGAGCACACACACCGCCTCAGGCAACAAAAGGGGACACACCTGATTCAAGGTGCTAATCCCGGCTCACCACCGTCAGTAAAATAAGGTAGAAAGAAATTGATTGCACACTGGAATCCAAAAGGTGCTGATGAAAAATGTTTCTTTATTGTCACACCAGACAAACTTTGTTTGGTGTGACAATAAAGAAAAAAATTGTATCAGCACCTTTTGGATTCCAGTGTGCAATCAATTTCTTTCTCGCAACTTTGCCAGGGTACACAATAAAGATCTATCAGGTACCACTTTTTGGCAATAGATAAATTGTCCCCTCACTGAAGAGGAACCAACATTGTTGTTAAATATCCAGGCTTGAAACAAAATGGATCTTTAATTTGAGATCCTATACACCATATGGCATGAATGTCTATTGGGACGTGAATGCATTTATCAATAATGCATAACCATTTCTTCCAATCAACATTCATGCCTTGTACTTCGTGTATACTTGGTTTAGATTGGCAGGGGTTTTTCTGAGTATAGAATTTATTGCTGTTGAATTTTTGTTGTTTTTTTGTAGATTTTTCAGTCAATTTAGTGCATATAGGGAAAAATACAACACATATTTTGCATTACCACCTATGTGGCCCATATTTCTTGACCTTTTTGTATATGTCATAAGAGTATGTCCTCTTTTTGAGTATGACATCATTCACAACATTGAATTGCTTTTTAGGTGTCACCTCAGGTAGATATCCTTCATGGCCACTAGAGTGCCTTCAAAGTGAGGAACCGTGGATTAGGATTTTTTTTTTTTTTTGGAATTTATCTATCAGTTGTCGTGACAAATATTACACTCTTTTTCATTTTAAATTTTTAATCTTTTTTTGGATGTTTTTGTTTTCTGCTTTAATGTAATATGAACAATTAAATAAGGATGTTCGGATATTCCGTCCATACAGAGACGTGGTCCGTCATTGACACCGCATGATGCCTGTTAGCCTTTTTCATAGGGAGTACAATAAAATCCAAAATGAGGCTTGGCTTCCCTGTTTCCTATATTAGAGTGATGGCTTAGCGTGGAGTCTGTGCCCCAGATGATGTCAGCTATGACGAAACACGTAGGGCGGAGCCTGCTGTGACGTCACTACATTGTTGCTGAAAGTGATTGGGAAGCTATTTTATTGTATCCATCTGAGTTTTATACTGAGAAAAAGTGTTTTTATATTGGATGACATGTGAATGCAATGTTTTTATTTAAATAATGTTTTATACAGAGTACACTATTAGGGGTTTTCTGTTTTATCCCTTACATATTGACATGAGGATGAAATTTACATAAAGAGTGTACTACAACTGCCTATGGTGATCTGCTATCCATTGAGAGACAGATGATATCATCATACCTTACCCTGTCACTGGGTGGAGGTTTGGATTATAGCACACCATATTCAACAATTCGTGCTACACTCTTGATCCACTATTGATCAGGTTATTGGATTGGATTATTTGGACTCTTGTGGGACTTTCCCTATCCTTATCTTTATGTAAACAAGGCAGACTATCATTCTGTGAGTACAGAAGACATGGATCCTGTGTTTCTGTGAAGCAGAAACACTAATTCATGTCCTAAAATAGTAAAAGCACCTCCCCCACAGTTAGTAAGCACTCCCTAGGAACACATTTAACCCTTAGATCGCCCCTGATGGTAACCCCTTCCCTGCCAGTGTCATTAGTACAGTGACCATGCATATTGTTAGTACTGATCACTGTATTAGTGTCACTGGTCCCCAAAAAAGTGTCAGGTGTCCAATTTGTCCACTGCAATATAGCAGTCTTTATATAAATCGCTGATCAATGCTATTGCTAGCGAAAAAATAAATAAATAAAAACATCCCATAGTTTGTAGATGCTGTAACTTTTGCACAAACCAATCAATATACGCTTATTGTGATTTTTTTTAATCAAAAATATATAGCAGAATACATATTGGCCTAAATTGATGAAGAAATTCGATTTTTTTTTTTAACAAGAAAAAAAATAAACTTTTATTCAGGTTTTTACAGTACAAGCCATGCAGATGCACAATCCTTTACATGAAGGACAATACACATAGTGACTTAGTAAACAGCAACAAAGTTAACCACAGGATGGGTGAGAACTAAGTCCAAAGATCGTTCTAATGTTTGCTCAGGAGCAGGGATGAGCCGAACACCCCCCTGTTCGGTTCGCACCAGAACCTGCGAACAGACAAAATGTTTGTGTAAACTTTAGAACCCTATTAAATACAATGGACTCGAACGTTCGAAATCTAAAGTGTTAATTATAAAGGCTAATATGCAAGTTATTGTCCTAAAAAGTGTTTGGGGACCCGGGTCCTGCCCCAGGGGACATGTATCAATGCAAAAAGAAGTTTTAAAAACGGCCGTTTTTTCGGGAGCAGTGATTTTAATAATGCTTAAAATGAAAAAATAAAAGTGAAATATTCCTTTAAATTTCGTACCTGGGGGGTGTGTATGATATGCATGTGAAGTGGCGCATGTTTCCCATGCTTAGAACTGTCTCTGCAAAAAATGTCATTTTTGAAAGAAAAAAAATGCATTTAAAACTGACTCGCGGCTATTAATGAATTGTCGGCTCCCGGCAATACATACAAAAGTCATTGAGAAAAAAAAAAAAAAAAAAAGCGTGGGGGTTCCCCAGAATTCAATTACCAGGCCCTTCAGATCTGGCATGGATTTTAAGGGGAACTCCACCCCAAGTTTAAAAAAAAAATGGCGTGGAGTCCCCCTAAAAATCCATACCAGACCCCTTATCCGAGCACGCAACCTGGCCGGCCGCAGGGGAAAAGGGGGGGACGAGAGAGCGGCCCCCCCTCCCTCCTGAACCGTACCAAGCCACATGCCCTCAACATGGGGAGGATGTCCCCATGTTGATGGGGACAAGGGCCTCATCCCCACAACCCTTGCCCGGTGGTTGTGGGGGTCTGCGGGCGGGGGGCTTATCGGAATCTGGAAGACCCCTTTAACAAAGGGGACCCCCAGATCCCGCCCCCCCCCCCTATGTGAATTGGTAACGGGTACATTGTACCCCTACCATTTCACGAAGAAAGCGTAAAAAAAATGTTTAAAAAAACACACAAACACCTTGAAAAAGTCCTTTATTTAAAAAAATAAATAAATAAACATTCCAGCGGTGAAATCCAGTGTCCCGCGGCGATCCCGATGTCCAGCGCTGTCCTTCATTGGTTGTGCCTGAGCGGACCTGATGGGGAACTCCCTCTCAGTATTTTAAATGTATAGACCCGCCCCTTCTAAAGTTCCCCATCAGGTCCGCTCAGCGGACGAGATGCGGAACATGAGAAGGGGCGGGTCTATACATGTATTACCAAAGTGAGAGCAGTTCCCCATCAGGTCCGCCCCCTCGGTATGTCAGACCCGCCTACGTCATTGGCTTGAGCGGGGAACTTCCTTCACTATGTAAATTTAAATTTACATAGTGAAGGAAGTTCCCCGCTCAAGCCAATGACGTAGGCGGGTCTGACATACCGAGGAGGCGGACCTGATGGGGAACTGCTCTCACTTCGGTAATACATGTATAGACCCGCCCCTTCTCATGTTCCGCATCTGGTCCGCTGAGCGGACCTGATGGGGAACTTTAGAAGGGGCGGGTCTATACATTTAAAATACTGAGAGGGAGTTCCCCATCAGGTCCGCTCAGGCACAACCAATGAAGGACAGCGCTGGACATCGGGATCGCCGCGGGACACTGGATTTCACCGCTGGAATGTTTTTTTTTTTTTTTTTTTTAAATAAATGACTTTTTCAAGGTGTTTGTGTGTTTTTTTAAACATTTTTTTACGCTTTCTTCGTGAAATGGTAGGGGTACAATGTACCCCTTACCAATTCACATAGGGGGGGGCCGGGATCTGGGGGTCCTCTTTGTTAAAGGGGTCTTCCAGATTCCGATAAGCCCCCCGCCCGCAGACCCCCACAACCACCGGGCAAGGGTTGTGGGGATGAGGCCCTTGTCCCCATCAACATGGGGACATCCTCCCCATGTTGAGGGCATGTGGCCTGGTACGGTTCAGGAGGGAGGGGGGGCCGCTCTCTCGTCCCCCCCTTTTCCCCTGCGGCCGGCCAGGTTGCATGCTCGGATAAGGGGTCTGGTATGGATTTTTAGGGGGACTCCACGCCATTTTTTTTTAATTTGGGGTGGAGTTCCCCTTAAAATCCATGCCAGATCTGAAGGGCCTGGAATGGATATTTGGGGGAACCCCACGTCAATTTTTTTTTTATTTGCGGCGGGGTTCCCCTTAATATCCATTCCAGACCTGAAGGGCCTGGTAATTGAATTCTGGGGAACCCCCACGCTTTTTTTTTTTTTTTTATCAATGACTTTTGTATGTATTGCCGGGAGCCGACAATTCATTAATAGCCGCGAGTCAGTTTTAAATGCATTTTTTTCTTTCAAAAATGACACTTTTTGCAGGGACAGTTCTAAGCACGGGAAACATGCGCCACTTTACATGCATATCATACACACCCCCCAGGTACGAAATTTAAAGGAATATTTCACTTTTATTTTTTCATTTTAAGCATTATTAAAATCACTGCTCCCGAAAAAACGGCCGTTTTTAAAACTTCTTTTTGCATTGATACATGTCCCCTGGGGCAGGACCCGGGTCCCCAAACACTTTTTAGGACAATAACTTGCATATAAGCCTTTATAATTAGCACTTTAGATTTCGCCCATAGATTTTTCGAATTTGCCGCGAACACCCCAATTTGTTCGCTGTTCGGCGAACGGGCGAACAGGCAATGTTCGAGTCGAACATGAGTTCGACTCGAACTCGAAGCTCATCCCTACTCAGGAGGTAGACATTTCAGCATAACCCAGAAAGACCCAAATGGGGGGGGGAGGGGGGCGAGAGGGGGGGAGAGAAAGGAACCTTGTGCAAGTGGATAAATTACATATCATAACTGGTCATCTACTCATAGGAAAACCAACCTATTGATTCATGGCTGTGGTGCATCTCCAGCTACCACATCCTGCGCGTTCTCCAGGGGCTCCTCCCCTCAGGCATCTATCCATCCCGACCATATTTTATCAAATTTGCCGGGGGAATTCCGATTAAGGTATGTAAGTTTGTAGAGTGGTAACACTGAGTTCACAACCGTACGCCACATAGAAACTGTAGGTGGCGCCGCCTCTTTCCAATGGAGGAATATCACCTTGCGTGCATAGAATGTGGCATAGCCCAGGAACAGCCTAGTATACTTGCCCCGAACCGTTGCTCCAAAGATGTTGAGCAGCAATACCCGAGAATCAGGTCCCATATCCGGGGATGTGATTCTGTTGAGGCTGTCCACAACCCCCGTCCAGTAATCTACCAAATGTGGGCAGGTCCAGACCATATGTAGGAAGGAGGCAGCCTGCAGGTCACTTAGAGGACAATTCACTGGGGTCTCCTGGTTCATAAGTGTCAGTCGTTTTGGAGTGAAGTAGGCCCTGTGGAGGAACTTAACCTGCAAGAACCGGCCTTTGGCTTATATCATGTTCGTCACAAAGGAGGATAGGCTAGCCTCCCACTCCTCCTCGGTCAGGTCAGGGATTTCCCCCCTCCATTTATTTAGGGCTTTCTCAAGCTTTCCAGTGGGGGCTAAGGACAAACGGAAGTACAGGGAGGAAAGGGGTTTATCTATGACCTTGAAGTAAGAAGTCCTTCCACAGAGTCCGATTCGAGGGTAATAGAAGGGGGGAATTGCTTATTGTATGCATGGTGTAATTGGTAATACCGGAACAGCATCCAGCCTGGCAGCTGATAGGTATCTCTGAGGTACGCGTGCAATTTGCCGCCGGCAAATATATGTTTAAGGTTCACTATCCCTTTCTTTGCCCAAACCTGGGGGGTCCGGGACTTTATTCAAGTGTGGAAGGTTAGGATTACCCCATAGGGGGAGATGGGGGGAGTATGTTGCGGGGAAGCTATTACGTGTACTAACCCTGCACCACACTGAGATTGTCGTATGCATAGGTTTCGTAAGGCTGGGGTGAGATTTCGGTCCCCTGAATACCAAATTACTGAGGGAGGAATATGAACCCATAATCGTCGCTTCAAGGGTCACCGCGGGGTTGTATTTGGGTTAGGCAAACCACCACCTGACCGTTACCAAAACCGCCGCCCAAAAATACACCTGGAAGTCCGGTAGGGATAAGCCACCTCGTGCAATGGGAAGTTGTAAGGTGGAGATGGCCAACCGTGGGGGTCCGCCATTCCACACAAAGGAGGATATGATACCATTTAATGTGGCAAAGAAGGAGGCCGGGGGGATTAGAGGGGAGTTGCAAAAAAAGTATAGGAATTTGGGCAGGTAAATCATTTTTACCAAGTTCACCCTACCCACTGGTGAAAGAGGGAGAGATCTCCAGGCCGTGCATCTCTGCAAGAAGGTCTTCAGCAGTGGCATGAGATTAAATTCTATGTTTGAAGACAGGGGCGCTCTAACCAGTATCCCGAGATATTTAAATTGGGGGGTGAGGTCCCGACACATGGAGTGAAAATAGGAGTGACTTTCCCCAATTTACCTTAATGCCAGAGAATGAGCCGAACACATCCACAATGTGGAGAGCCGGTGGGAGGGAAGAAATGTCTTTAAGGAATAGGAGGGTGTCGTCTGCATATAGGGATATTTTGTCTGTGATCACCCCCCCTGGGATGCCCTCAATCAAGGGGGTTGCCCTAATGCGTGCCGCCATGAATTCCATGGCCAACGCAAACAGGCCAGGGGAGAGAGGGGCATCCCTGCCTAGTGCCTCTGGACAGGGAGAAGCGAGTTGTTTGTGCGAATACGAGCCGTGGGATTATGGTAAAGCATTTGGACCCATCTAACAAATCGGGGGCCAAACCCGAATTTACGCAGGACGGCCCAGAGGTAGCGCCACTCTATTGAGTCAAACGCTTTCTCAGCATCTAGAGAGGCCACCACCCCCGGACCGTCCCTGTCCGCCCTGGCGAGATGTCTGAGGAGCCGCCGTATATTAATATCAGTCCCTCGACCCGGCATAAACCCGGATTGATCAGCATGCACCAAGGTAGTGATCACAACATTCAAGTGCCTGGGTAAAATCTTGGCCAATATCTTGGCATTGACATTTAGGAGAGATATTGGATGGTATGAAGAGCACTGGTCAGGGGCCTTGCCTGGATTGAGAATGACTAATATAACTGCCTCAGCCATGGTCTGGGGGAGACCGCCCACCTCCGCAGCCTTTTGTAGCATAAGTTTAAATGTGGGAAGCAGTTCCTCTACATATGTCTTAAAGAGTTCTGCAGGGATGCCATCCGGGCCCGGTGTCTTACCGTTTTGCAGGGAGGACACCGCCCGCCGAATCTCGGCCAGCGTGATAGGGGCATCTAATGCATCTCTGTAGGTGGACGTCAAACAAGGCAGCTCCGTCTCCTCCAGATATACCGTGAGCTCCTCATCCGTGCACTCCAGCCGGGAGATATACAGCTCCTGGTAGAAGGATGCAAAGCGGCCGTTGATGGCAGTGGGATCAGTCAGCAGTGACCCATCGCAGTCAGCTATTGCCGATATGGTCACAGGTATGGAGCTCTCCCTCGCCAGCCATGCCAGCATGCTACCCGTCTTCTCCCCATGCTCGAATATATGTTGGGATTGGTGTAGAAATTTAGTTTTTGTAGCGGATGTTCAGAGCAGGAGCACATCTCTCAATGTGGCCTGAAAGTCAGAGTATACACCGGAGTCCCTGGTAGCAGAGTATTCTGTCTCAAGTGCAGTCACCCTTGTCTCAGCCCTCTTTATATCCTCTCTCATGTCCCTGCGAGTCCTACAGATATGTGTCTGCAGGCTGCCCCTAGAGAAGGCCTTGAACGCATCCCAAGATGCGGTCAGGGGTATAGTAGGGTCCAGGTCCCGCCAGTATTGAATCGCCTCAGCTTGAAATGGCTCAGGGATCTTGGAGTCGGACAGCCAGAATCTGGACAGTCTCCACAATCTCTCCCGGGAGTCGCGGACACGCTCAGCCTCAACTGCAGAGGAGCATGATCCGAGACACCCCGAGGAAGGATGGAAACGCCTCTGATCCTAGGGAGGACAGACCCCTCCGCATAGGCCAGATCTATGTGTGAGAAGGCTGACCAGGGTAACACCACTGCCACACATCAGTCAAATTGAAGGCATCTTCCCAGAAGGACAGGTCCGAAAGTGGGCCCGTCACACCGGAGAGTCTGTCCAACCCAGGATCCGGGACCAGGTTAAAGTCGCCCATGATCACCACGTTATCCGTACCAAATACAGCAATCTTAGAAACTAGCTTGTTGAGTAATCTCATGGAGGCCGGGGGGGGCAGGTAGAGACCCACCACCACCAGCTCCAACCTATCTATCACAGCATGCATTATGACATATCTCCCGTCCGGGTCCAGCTCCAGTGCCAACAACTTAAAAGGCAGAGATTTGTGAACAAGAATGCTAACCCCCTGGGAAAAGTTGGTGTGCGTGGAGTGGTAGAGGTGCCCCACCCAGAAACAGTTAAATACATCTCCTGAAGGATGCATATCTGGGGGCGGTGAGCATTAAGGAACTGAAACACCAGGGATCTCTTCACAGATGAGTTTAGACCCCTAGTGTTCCATGAGATCATGGTGCACTCAGCCATATTCACTCTGTGGTGCTAGATGAAGCTGGAACATTACTACCAGGCCCCGGAGCCGAACGCGGACCATTACATAAATCAAAACATAACGTTCTAAGTCACATAGGAAAACATTGCTTGTAAAAGTATAAAGAAATAACAATACATAACAAAACATTCCCAACCATCCCCCCCACCCCTCACCCCCAACCCCAACTGTGGGGAGGCTTAGGATCCCAACTTGAAACAAAGGCGAACACGCCTGCAATGGGGAAATGTGTGTGGAACAGCATCCACAGTCCAGCGGTTAGATGACACGCATGCAGTCCCCTGCCGGGGACCAGAGCAATAAAGAAATAAATGCCGGGGGTACAAACTTAAGCAATAACAGTGTACGTGCAGACAAACTCAAGGGCCTGGGTCACAGGATGGGGAGAAGGGAGGAGGAAGGAAAAAACAGGACACAGTCTCGGAGACAATCCTCCAACAGTGAGGCCTCAGAGAAAAGTCCAAGTCATAGCCTCCTGGCCTCCAGGGTCATGAAATGGGGAACACAGTAGCAGGTATGGAGTGTCGGGACCCAGGAGGAAGACCCAGGCCGGTGTGTAGAAAAAAAAAAAAGGGCACGTTGAAAAAGGCAGCAGGTGAAATCAGCCCACATAAGCAGGCAGTCAGAAGGAATACTTATCCTCGCGGGAGTGTATCGATCCACATGGAGGCCACCTCTGGGGATGTGAAGAACCGAACAGACTCGCCGTCCTCCACACTCAGTCTGGCCGGGAAAAGCATACTGTAGTTGATATGTTTGGAGTGAAGCCTAGCTCTCACAGCATCATAGGATTTACGCTGTCTCTGAGTTTCCAGCGAATAGTCCGGAAAGATCAGAAGCTTAGCGTTCTCGAAGCGTAGTTCACCTCGAACCCTAGCTTCCTTCATCACTGTATCTCTGTCTCGGAAGTGAAGTAGTTTAAATATAAAAGTGCGGGGCGGTGCTCTCTGGGGCCCCCTGTTGGCGGATATGCGATGAGCCCTCTCCACAGTAAAGAACGGAGAAAAGCGTGCTGAGGGGAGTAGCTGTTGTAATAAGCGTTCAGCAAAGGCCGTAAGGTCTGTCCCCTCAGCCCCCTCAGGGAGTCCCAGAATACGCAGATTATTTCTTCTGTTTCGTCTCTGCATCTTCTGCGCGGGATTCAAGCACCTTAACCCTGGCCTTAAGTGAATGAATGTCAGCCCCATGGTCACGTACCATGTCCTTGGTTTGGGAGACCCTGTGCTCCACCTCAGCCATTCTACCACGGAAAGCATCAAAGTCCTTTCGAATAAACTCCACATTTGCCTGTATATGGTCCACCTTGCCAGTCAGGGCAGTTATGGCCTGTAGGACCACTTTAAAATCAGCCGCTGTGGCAGGCAGCTGGTCGGGATCTTCGGCTTGGTTCTCCATCCGGGCAGGGGTTTTAGGAGAGGCCGCGGCTGCGGCCTTATCTGCAATGTCTGACTTTCCAGCCTTTTTTTTGGAGCGCGGCTGGCTTTTCCTCCTCTGCATACCCCAGGGAAGCTACCGAGGCTCGGGAGGCAGAGGAGGGCAGTATGGGAGTACTTGTGCCCGAAGCAGAAAATCTTACCGTGCCAGCCCTGCGGAGCTACGGGCCGGAATTTTAGGCGAGTCCCCGGCTTCGGCCTAGTCCATGATGTCCGGTCCGCGGCCTTTCCTGGGATCACAGCCGACCGTCCCCACTCCTGCACTGTCCAGGTATGGTCCCAAGGCTTGGGGGACACAGGTGGGTCGGATTAGAAGGATCTAGTTAATTGCAGCGCTGGCCCTGCGGAGCTCCTGCCTGGATTTTAAGCAAGTCCCCGGCTTCGGCCTAGTCCGCAATGTCCGGTCCGCGACCTTTCCCAGGATCACAGCTGGCCGTCCCCACTCCTGCACTGTCCGGGTAGGGTCCCAAGGCTAGGGGGACACAGGTGGGTCGGATTAGAAGGGTCTGCACCCTATAAATAGATAGTTGCAGTGCCGGTCCTGGGGAGCTCAGACAGACACGTCTGCTCCCAGCGCCATCCCGGACACGCCCCCAGATTTTTTTTTATTGGATGTGTTTTAGAGCAGAAAGTAAATTATATATATATATATATATATATATATATATATATATATATATATATATATTTCAAAATTTTCAGCCATTCTTTATTTCTAGCGCAAAATATAAAAATCGCAGAGGTGATCAAATACCACCAAAATAAAGCTCTATTTGTCGGGGAAAAAAATACATAAATGTTATTTTGGTACAGTGTTTCACGACCGCCCAATTTTCAGTCAAAGCAAGGCAGTGTCATATCACAAAAAATGGCCTGGTCAGGAAGGGGGGTAAACCTTCCAAGGCTGAAGTGGTTAAAGAATCTCTGTGTTTGATTTGTTTTCCTCTTGGAATCACAGTCTGGGCTACTATTCATTCAAATGTTTTTTTTTTAACCATAGATTTTTTATTGAATTTTACATCTTACACGTAATAGATACAGCATTATATATATCACAAAGCATGTACATAGAATGTATCAAGCATTAAACTTACAGATATGATCGACAATCTGTGGGCTACTTAAGTCAAAACGGAACTTTACCTCAACAGGAGGTATAGCCTGTCACCCCAAACTGGGTACATACTGTGAGCAGGCTCTGCATAGGTTCAAGTATAAAGTAGTCCTCCTAAGACCTTAATGAGGGTCTCTGGAGATAGTCCTATAATAGGTTTGTTACGTGCGGTTATTTGATACTTAGAATATAACAGTGATATGAACACAGCGTTAAATACACATATATTGCCCAGAAAGTATTCATGAGACCTTAGGGGTTTTGAAGGAACTCATAATCTAGTTATACCTATTGTTTGTTCCTACCACTAGATGACTGGGTGTGTTTGAGAAGATTCAGAAAAATGTAGTTTAAACATAGATCAGTAGTCACAAGTGTGGAGAGGCATATTGTGAAGTTCTCCAAATTTCCCAGAACTTGTGGAAATCCAGAGCCCTTCCTTCTTTGTATGCCAGCAGCTTTTCCATTGTGTAATGAGCATTGACTCTAGATATTACACCCTCAAGTGTGGGAGGTTTCTGGGAGCGCCACTCCTTTGTTAAGGAGATCCGTGCTGCAAAGAGTATATGTACAACTACTTTTCTCATTACTAGGGGGAATTGTTCAATGCCAATGCTCAGAAGTGCTAGCGCAGAATCTAATGTAAAGGTAGTGCCTGTGAGTTTCTGAATTATGGAGGACACTCCTTTCCAGAAAGCCTTTATTATCCCACAGTTCCAGAGTATGTGCAGTAAGTTGCCAGTAGAATGACAATTTCTCCAACATAGTGGAGTAATATTCGAGTCCATTTTGTGAAGGCGCACAGGTGTTAAGTACCACCTATGCAGAATTTTTTGAGCATTCTCCCAGTGATCTACACATGCTGAGGATCTGCGATTATATTGTATAGCTAAATACCATTGTTTTAGTGAGAATTCATTTCTTAGCTCCAGTTCCCATTTAATCATATTTGGTAGTTTGGTAGAGATGTATAGTGGTGTAGCATATTTATAGAACAAGGATATTCCTTTATGTTTCCCTTGGTGTTTGGTGATCAAGTAGTCCCATAAGATTTGAGGCAGTTCTATTGGTCTAGATATATTGGCGGATATGAAATGTTTCAATTGGTACGTTTGGTATCTGTCTAGCCCCTCTTGTTCTGCTATTCCATGTATAGAAAAGTTTTCACCTCTTCTCTTCCAGGATTGAGTTGAGAAATTGGGGATTAAGTATTCATAGGCTGCTAACGGGGTGTTTAATTTAGTCATAGGGGTATCTGCGAACTTCTGGTGTATCATGAAGGACCATGCTTCAGTAGTGGCTTGTATTGTAGGGTAAGGAGGGGTTTCCGCTCTATGATGCATACAGACAGCTAATGCTAACGCTGGGAGGTTATGTCCGGGAGTAACTTTGCTTTCAATGATCGCCCACTTATTGTCTGTTTGGCAAGAGAACCAATAGCGCATATGGTCCAGGATTGCTGCTCGGTAATAAAGTTGTGCATTGGGAAGACCTAGACCACCAAGGTGTTTGGGTTTGTATAGTTGCGATAATGCAATTCTGGGTTTTTTCCCCACCCATATATATTTTTTCAGACTATGCGCTAATTGGGAGAAGAATTTGAGGAATAGGGATGGTTACTGTTCTAAAGTGATATAACAATTTAGGCAATATTTGCATTTGGTATGCAGCTATCCTCCCCACCCAAGTTAGGTGGAGTTTACCGATCTGCTTCAGTTCTTCTTCCAGGGAAGCTAACAAAGGAGGGTAGTTGCAGGCATATGTTTTAGCTGAGGAGGAGGTCAGCTGCACACCAAGGTAAGTAATAGAGGGAGGGTCCCAATTGCAGGGGAACAATATTTTAAGCTTGTTTTTAGTAGCTGGAGGTACATTAATATTCAAGGCAAAGCATTTATTTGCGTTGACTTTATAGAAGGAGACCTGTCCGAATTTGTGTATTAGTGTTTGTATCGCTATGATAGAGGATTCTGGGTTAGAAATAGTCAGGATAATATCGTCCGCGAAGAGTCCTATTTTGTGGCTTTCGGAACCTATCTTAATACCTTGTACGGTGTCGCTGGATCTAATACTTTCCGCTAGAGGTTCTATGATTAGTGAGAAAATGATTGGAGAGAGAGGGCATCCTTGGCGCGTGCCATTAGATAATGTAAAGGAATCAGAGAGCATGCTAGAGGTATAGACTTGGGCCGTGGGGTGTGAATAAAGAGACATGATTGCTGAGTGAATCAGTCCAGAGAATCCAAATTTTTGTAAAGTCTTTGATAAGTAACCCCAATGTACCCTATCAAAGGCCTTTTCCGCATCTAAAGCTAAAAAAGTGCTAGGTTGTTTACTTAGCTCCACATAGCGCAGAAGATTTAGCATTCTTCTGGTGCCATCTGGCGCCTGCCTGCCTTTCACAAAGCCTACTTGGTCCAGGTTAATGAGGGAGGGGGTAACTTCACTCAGTCTATTTGCTAATATCTTGGCGTAGATCTTTAGATCTGAATTCAATAGTGAGATTGGTCTAAAATTTTGGGGGTAAGATGTATCCTTGCCTGGTTTGGGTATTGTGACTATGATAGCCTGAAGCATTTCTCTTGGGAAAGAGCCAGACGAAGCTGCTATGTGGAAAACATCTACTAGTTTGGGAGCTAGAAGGGAAGTAAATGCTTTATAGTATTCCGCGGAAAATCCGTCCGCCCCTGGTGATTTGTGCATGGGAAGGGTTTTGATAACTGTCTCAACTTCAGCGCAAGTAATAGGAGAGTTAAGGTTTTGCAGTGTGTTTAAATCAATGGAGGGTAGGTGAACCTCTTGCAGGAATTTGTCAATTTCTATCTCCGATGGTTGGTGGGTATGTGGGTCATTGGCGAGGTTGTAGAGGGATTCATAGTAATCCCTAAATGCGTTGGCTATGTCCTTAGGATTATGGAATGTGGTATGGGATTTGTGGTGTTTAATGTGCGTGAGGTTGGCTTTAGCTTGTCTCTTTTTAATTTGGGAAGCCAAAAGTTTACTTGCCCTATTACTTTGGGAGTAGAAGGATAATTTCATCCTCTTGAAGAATACATCATGTTCTTTCCTAAGCTCTTGCCTTAAGTCTTCCCGGTATTGATTAAGGCGAATCAACGTATTAGAGGAAGTAGTGTTGGGATTTTTGTGTAGGGCTTCTAGTTCTGCTATGTTCTTATGTAGTTTTGACATGCGATGTGATGTTTTTCTCTTCTCCCTGGAAGCTATTTGTATAAGAGTACCTCTGATAAAAGCTTTATGTGCGCACCATGTTATCGAGGGGGAGCAGTCTTCATTAGTATTAAAATGGAAATATTCTTTTAGTTTCCCCTCTATCTCAACTCTTATTTGGGGATGCGACAGAAGAAACGTGTTGTTGCGCCACAGAGTTTTGTGGGAAGTCTTACTGGTATCCACAATCTCAATAGTCACTGGTGCATGGTCCGACCACGTGATACTGTGGATTTCAGTTTTTATTACATTTTGCAAAGTATACATATCAGTCAGAAAAAAGTCAATTCTAGAGTAGCTATTGTGCACTTGGGAGTGGTACGTATAGTCCCTCTCTGTGGTTCTAAGGCAACGCCATGAGTCAAATAGTCTCTCTTCATGGCAAAAAGGGCCAAGAGAGGGTCTTTGTCTAAGAGCCACAGAGGAGGAGTCAAGTTCTCCGTTCATAACCATGTTGAAGTCCCCGCATATGATCAGGTTACCTTTTTGCATAGTTCTAGCAAGTTGAACAACTTTGCGGATAAATTTAATTTGCTTAGCATTAGGTGCATATAGATTTACCAGTGTATAGGTAGTATGATTCAGTTCGGCAACCAAGATGATGAAGCGTCCAAGTGGGTTAACATGGGTCTGTAATAAAGAAAAGGTTACAGTGTCCCTAATAGCAATTAATACACCATTTTTCTTTGAGGCAGCGTTTGCGGTGAATACTTGTGGGAATTTGTTGTGCGTGCACTTTGGGGGGTTGTCACTGGAGAAATGAGTCTCTTGTGCACACAGGATGTCGCATTTCATGTCCATAGCTGATTTCCACAGAGCTCTACGTTTATAGGGACTGTTCAATCCTCTCACATTGTGTGACATTAGTTTAAGATTCATTCCAAAAACAGAAAGCGCACTGCCGCCATCTAGTGGTAGAACTTGGTAGGGAATATGTGTACAGTTTATTTCTGAATATGTGTAAAATCTGATGCAAATGGTCTTCAACAGACAGTAAAGAACAAAAAGGAACAAGAAAAATTAACCAAACTAGGATATGAATCAGCAGTAGACAGTCAAAAAACTTTCACTGATTAAAACAGGTTATGGGAATCATCCTGTAAATGAAGAAGGGGGGGTAACAAGTTCACAGTTTAGCCGAACAACGGATACTTGAAAAGCCAGCACTTATTTTGTAGAAAGCTTCAAGAACACCGGGCACTTGTAGGACTAAGAAAGGTGGCAAGCAAGTAGGAAATTCACCAGAGTTGCATGTATAGGTAGTTTAACTGCTTACTTCCCTCTGGCATTTTGGCGACGGGAATTGCTTCTGCCTTGGAGGGGGTCAGGAATTGCAGCTTCATCATTCATGGGGAGAAGTCGCCATTTTTTGAGGAGCTCCAGACCTTTCTCTAGTGAGGAGATAGCATGTGATTCATTATGCATTTCCAGCAGCAATTTGGCCGGGAAGCCCCACTTGTACAAAATCTTATGATTGCGCAGGATTTTTGTAATAAGGACTAAGTTATGTCTCGCTGACAGTGTGGCTTGCGATAGATCAGCATATAGTGCGATGCCAGCGAACGGGTCAGGAAGAGTAGGGTGTTGTCTAGCGAATCGCATCAACTGGTCTTTCACATGATAGAAGTGAATTCTTGCTATGACGTCTCTGGGTATTTGGTCAGGCAAGAATGATGGTTTAGGCAGTCTGTGGGCTCTGTCAATGATGACATCCGCAGGACCCAGGGATGGCAGAGCAGCTAGCATAAGTTTCTGAAGGTACCCAGTGAGCTCCGCAGGTTTGATTGTTTCAGAGACCCCTCTGAATTTGATATTGTTCCTGCGAGCTCTGTCCTCGAGATCCGCCATCTTAAGTCGCATAGCTGTAAGCTCATCTTCAACATCAAAATGAGCGTCCACTAGTTCATTATGTGCCAAAGTGAATTCCTCCATTTTTTGTTCTACATATTGCACTCTATTGCTGACTGCGGACATATCTGCCTTTGTGGTCTGCATAAATGCTGCCATATCATGCTGGAGAGCCCCCCGCAAAGTCTGTAGCATCTCTTTCATAGTGGTATCTATGATGGGTTGTCCCGATGTGGGGAAAGCATCTAACTGCTGACCATGTGGGGAGGATTCCTCCATTTGATCTCCCTCATTTCCTGCATCATTCTGAGCCTCTCCTCCCTCCCCAATCCTTCGTTTCTGTTTTACCGGGCTGTTAAAAGGGGAGAATGGTAGTGGATGTCCCAGGGGATAGGACTCACCCGCGGATGGAGAGGGATTCCCCTCAGAGCTGGCGTGGGGTGCTGAGGCTCGGTTCCCGTCGCGGGCGCCATCTTGGATTCCTCGGTCGGTCACTGAGGGAAGAAATCTGTCAGTTTCTTCGGTCTTTCCCTTTCTTTCCTTTTGGACATGATAGGTAGCGTGTGCCCCTCGGTCTCCCCGAGCAGTTGGTGTACTTTTTAGCCGTGCAGGCTTGCTGTGAGCCGCGGTGTTCTATCCGTTGTGGCAGAGCTCACTCCTCACACCACCATCCGCTCTGGCTGTTTTAATTGTAAGGGATATGAATATATGTATTTAATGTGATTTGAAAAGTAGTCCAGACATTTTGAAGACATATTGTGTTTTCTATATCTTCCATTTTATGTAGAACTGTCTGTTAAACTGTGCTGAAAAGTCTGCATGTCCACATTTGAGTTACAATGCCATTCTGGCCAAAGGATCTGAGTGTACAGCCAATTACTCTGTAAATATTTCTTATCAATCAGTTGTTTCTATGTACGTTTTAATCACAATAAAATGTAATTTGTAATAACTGCTTTAAGCCTAGCTGTTATGTTTCCTAGATATGTTTCCTAGATAACATTAACAGGTCACCAATTTTACTTGTCGCCTGGAGTTGCTTATTAAGCTTTTTGTGAAAATATCAGTATTCCCAAGAGTGTCTGTCTGTCCTGATTTTCAAAGAAGCTGAACTTAAAAATCAGTATTCAAACAGGGTAAAAGATAAGTCTTAGCCTTATTGAGCCTTTCATTGGGACTTCAGGGATTTGCTTGTAATAAAGCCCACAGGATGAAATCAATAGTTTGTATTAGTTAATGCTAAACCTTTGAGAGAAAAGCATTCACTTAATGTGTGTACAGTTCGGCCTTATCTAAATATTTTATGTGTGCTGTTCAGCTAGTCTTACTGCCAGAATGAATCCTATTAGCACCATGAGACTTGATTTAGTCGTTTTTTAATATTATGCCGCGTACACACGACCATTTTTAATGACGAGAAAAATGTCATTTTTTAAAATGGTCATTAAAAATGATCGTGTGTGGGCTTTCCAGCATTTTTCCCAATGAGAAAAACGCTGAGAATCACGACAAGAAAAATTGGAACATGATCTAATTTTTCACGTCATTTTTTACATCGTCGTTTTTCTCGTCATGAAAAACGGCCATGTGTGGGCTTTAACGACGTGAAAAAAAAATGCGCATGCTCAGAATCAAGTGTAGCGGGTGTTTGATTTTAGGGGAGGCATCTGGGTGGTAGTGTAACCCAGATGCATTGATTGTCAGGGAATCTGAGACCCTTTTATGGTTCTTGGAGGACTCTGGTGGTGTGAGGTTCCCTGCGGCCTGCAGGTGGCGCTGTCGCCCTGGAGCTGAACACTCACCGCAAGACTGCTTCCCTTTTTGTCCTTTCCTGGCGCTGGTACAGCGGGGCAGGGAACCCGCTGTGATGCAAAGGGAGAGGAGATAAGAGGGGCGGACGCCCTGACCTCGGGGTTCAGAGTCAGAGGACGCAGCCGTGCCCAGGCACCTTTAGCTTGGGTGCTGGCGTTCCGGAGTTCCGGGCCCAGGTGCCCTTGACCTGGCTGGAGCGGGAGATGGAGTCCATCTCAGGCACCTTTAGCCTGGGGTGAGGTACTATGGCGGAAGCCTGGAGCTCAGTACCTTCGACTGAGTTCCGCGAGGGTGGAGGAATCCGAGGGGGCCCTAACTCCTTGGGTGCCCGTGTCTGAGAAGAGGAGGCCGGTGAGCGGAACTTCTCCGGAGAGTCCAGCGCAGCATTGATGGTGACAGAGAGGCCTCTGGTAACTGTCTTGGATGGATGTCCTTCCCCCAATAGGGGCTACGATAGCGAAGGTAATTCATGTTCTGTTCAATATAGTCAGTGGCAATGACTATTCGCCACTGGTGACACTACAGTGGTTAGCTCTATCTAGAAGAATTGTGCCTTGGCCTACTCCCCACAAAGACTGAAGTGTTATATGGGTCTCAACCTGTCTGTGCTTGGGAGAAAAAGAAACCCTGGACTGCCGCACTCTGTATAGACAGTTATTTATTCCAAAATTTCAGGTAAAAAATCCAAATTCAAAATAAATCCATAAATCCAAAACAACAAATGCAGATGGTGTGCATGCAGGGAAGGGTGGCTAACGCGTTTCACGTCACGAATTGACGCTTACTCATAGCTAGGGTAAGCGTCAATTCGTGACGTGAAACGCGTTAGCCACCCTTCCCTGCATGCACACCATCTGCATTTGTTGTTTTGGATTTATGGATTTATTTTGAATTTGGATTTTTTACCTGAAATTTTGGAATAAATAACTGTCTATACAGAGTGCGGCAGTCCAGGGTTTCTTTTTCTCCCATGCATCAGTGCAGAGCCAGCACCTGTGTGAGTGACCGGGCGGAAGCAGCTATTTGGTGAATTCTCAAGCTTTTGAGCGGTACGTTTTTCCTTAACCTGTCTGTGCTGTATGACTATTTATTGAGAAGAATAAATACGAGTTGGACCCTATCAGTGTGTGGAACTCTGGTTACTAGGAGCAAAGGGGAGTCAATCCGAGGAGAGGATTTGACTCTGGGACACATACACAAAACCTGATAGTTCTGGCCTTCACCTCTACACATTGGAGGACATGGGCCGTGGTGTATCTCATCCCTCCCCCCCCAGTGTTAACCCCTAGATGAGACAGACAAGCCATGAATGAGAAGGGGTGAGAGGGGTGAGGTCGCTACACAAGTATGAGACGGGAGCGCTCGTTCTGGTAAAACTAGCATTCGTAATGGAGATAGTGTAAGGTACCTGTGATAGGTAGTGTCCGAAGTGGAACTTGTGTGCTGAGGATTCAGGCGAAAACGTAGTCAGGCAGATTAGGTTGGCAACAGATCAGGCAAAATGGTACACGATCGAAATCCAGAGAGTGGTCATACACGAGCTGGCAGTGAAGTACAAAATTAGCAGGCTGGAGAGTAGTCAGGAATTCAGGCAGAAGTTCAACACGAAAATCAGGATCAAAAAGCAGCCACAACACCCAGGGAGCTATTCCACACAAACGGGCGCTGAGAGATAGCATCACTTCCTTTTTAAGGGCTGCTTTGATTGAAAATTGTCCACAGCTGGCAGCAGGTGGGGCTAGTGAGTCCAAGGTAATGTTTAACACTGAGAGGACATTTCCAAAAGTCCAGATCTGCTCAGTAGCGCAACAGGTAAGGCTGCAGCTTTGGGACCAGGAAGATCCCGGTTCAAATACACCCAGGTACATGACAGGGCCCCCTCCCCAGTGGACCCCTCCGGGGGCCTAGCGGGGCTTAGTGGGAAAGGAGGCATGGAAGTCTCGAATAAGAGAAGGGGCATGCAGATCTTTGGCTGGAACCCAGGAACGGTCTGTGACAGGATATCCCTTCCAATGAACCAGATACCGAAGGCCATGACCCTGTCTTCTAGAATCAAGAATCTTGGAGACTTCAAACTCATTTTGTCCATCAACAAGAACAGGAGGAGGTAGCTGTTGCGTTCTGGAGTAGCGATTGAAAATTGCTTTTTTGAGGAGGGAAACGTGGAACACAGGATGAATCCGGAGAGAGGAGGGTAATTTCAACCGATAGGAGACTGGCCCGACTCGAGCAATAATTCTGTAAGGACCAATGAATCGAGGGCCCAATTTGGTAGAAGGTTGTTTCAGTCTCACATATTTGGTTGATAGCCAAACTCTGTCCCCCACCACATATGGAGGTATATGGCGTCTTCGTTTGTTTGAAAAAAGTGCATACTTGCCTGCTGACTTCCGTAGTAATAAGCAAATCTTTTTCCAATGTAGCAGAATATTTTTAACCCGCTGATCTGCTGCTGGTACACCAGAAGAAGGCTGAAGTAGGGGAAAAGTCTGAGGGTGATAGCCTAGGGCTGCGTAGAATGGTGTGGTATGAAGAGCACTGTGCCAACGGGAATTAATGGCGAACTCAGCTAAAGGCAAATACTCAGACCAGTTGGAGTGTAAGGCATTGACATAATGTCGAAGATAGGTTTCTAGGGTCTGGTTCATGCGTTCGGTTTGACCATCTGTTTGAGGGTGATGTGAGGTAGAGAGTGAAAGCGTTACTCCCAGTTTCTTGCAGAACGCTCTCCAGAATCGGGAAACAAACTGGGATCCACGGTCTGAGACGACATTGGTAGGTATGCCATGATATCTCACAATATGGGAAAGGAAGAGAGTAGACAGTGCTTCCGCTGTAGGTAATCCGGGGAGCGGCACAAAATGAGACATTTTTGAAAAGCGATCCACTATGACCCATATAGCAGTCATGCCCTCGGACTTGGGTAAGTCTGTAATGAAGTCCATAGTCAAATGGGTCCAAGGCTGACGAGGTGCTGAAAGTGGTTGTAACAGTCCAGTAGGCAATGTACGGGGTACTTTATTAGCAGAACAAGTTGGGCAGGCAGCCACATAGTCAGTAACATCCCTTTTCATATGAGGCCACCAGACATGACGCTGCAAGATCTTAAGAGTGATGGTGACACCAGGATGACCAGATAAAACACCATCATGTGCCCAGAGGAGTACAGGTTTTCTGAGGCTAGGGGCTACGAACAGGCGACCTGGTGGTATCTTCAAGCCTTGGGGAACACAATTCTGGGTTTCTTGTAACTGTTGGGAAAGAGCCGTAGAGATCTGTGCGACAATTTTGTGAGGTGGGATTATATACTGCTCGGTAGGTTGGTCTTCTTCAGAGGTAGCAAACTGTCTGGAAAGAGCATCGGCTTTCTTGTTTTTATGCCCAGGAACATAAGAAAGAACAAAATTAAAATGGGAGAAAAACAGAGCCCATCGAGCCTGACGTGAGTTCAAACGTCTTGCAGTCTGAAGGTACAGTAGGTTTTTATGGTCAGTGAGGATAGAAAAAGGTTTGGGAGCCCCTTCCAGAAGATGTCGCCATTCAGACAATGCCAATTTGATGGCCAGTAGTTCTCGATTCCCAACATCGTAATTCATCTCCGCTGGAGAAAACTTTCTAGAAAAAAATGCTACTGGATGGATTCTACCAGACTTAGGCTGTCTCTGGGAGAGCACGGCACCTGCTCCTACCTCAGAGGCATCAACCTCAACTATGTACTGGAGATCAGGATTTGGATGCTGAAGAATTGGAGCTTTGCTGAACATGTCTTTTAATTGCTGGAAAGCCGATTCTGCTTCTGAGGACCATACCTTGCAATTTGTACCTTTCTTAGTCATAGCAGTAAGGGGGGCCGCAATGGAGGCAAAACCTTTGATGAAGCGTCTGTAGTAATTTGCGAACCCTAGAAAGCTTTGGAGCCCTCTTAAAGTGGTCGGTTGGGGCCATTGCAAGACAGCGGAAAGTTTTTGAGGGTCCATTTGGAAACCGGCAGCACTTATAATGTATCCAAGGAAAGGAATACGGCTTTGATGGAAACTGCATTTCTCAATCTTCGCGTAAAGATGGTTTTCTCTCAGTCGTTGCAATACCTGCTTTACATGCGAGATGTGCTCTAGATGAGTCTTGGAAAAGATTAAAATGTCGTCCAAGTAGATGATCACAAAACTGTTGCTGAAATCATGAAAAATTTAATTCATGAAACGTTGGAAGACAGCAGGGGCGTTACACAACCCAAATGGCATAACCAGATATTGAAAATGTCCATTACGAGTGTTGAATGCTGTCTTCCACTCGTCCCCGTCTTTAATTCGAATTAGATTATAAGCCCCTCGTAGGTCTAGCTTGGAGAAGATAACAGCCCCTTTAAGTACATCAAACAGTTCAAGAATGAGAGGCAAAGGGTAGGAGTCTTTTACAGTGATTTGATTTAACCCTCGATAGTCTATGCATGGTCGAAGACCCCCATCTTTTTTTTCAACAAAGAAAAAACCTGCCCCTACTGGAGAAGAAGAGGGTCGGATAAAACCTCTTTCCAAGTTGTCTTTTACGTATTCCTCCATTGATTTTTGTTCAGGCAAAGACAGGGGGATAGGTCCTTCCTTTGGGAAGAGGTGCTCCAGGAATCAATTTAATTGCACAGTCAAAAGAACGATGTGGAGGTAAAACCTCTGCCTTTTGCTTGCAAAATACGTCTGCAAACGCATGGTATTCATGAGGCAAGGTAGGTGGGACGGCCACAGAAGCCAACATACAAGCAGGAAGTCTTTTGGGTTGAGACAAACAGTTTGAATGACAGAACGACCCCCAAGAGGTTAGTTCTCCATTTTCCCAATCAAAAGAAGGGTTATTTTGTTGTAACCATGGGTAACCAAGGATAACAGGCAGAAGTGGAGAATCAATAAGAGACAAGACAACTTCCTATTTGTGGAGTACGCCTACCTGAAGGGTGATTGTTATAGTCTCAAATTTTACAATGCCATCTCCCAAGGGTTGTCCATTCACGGATGCTAATGTTCAGGGGTCTAGATTTTGGAACAAATGGGATATTTATTTTTTTTAGCAAAAGTGTAGTCCAAGAATATGCCAGCAGCTCCAGAATCCACAAAAGCCTCACAGGAGACAAGTTTAGAGGGTAAATGGATAATTGCAGGAATGGTAATCTTGGTCTTGGAGGATATACCTGTAAGGTCTAAGCCAGCTCCTCCAACACTGGTTAGACCCTGCCTTTTACTGGACGGGAAGGGCAGACAGATAATAAATGTCCTTTAAGTCCACAGTATAGGCATAGGCCCAATGCACGCCTCCTTTGTTTCTCAGACTCAGTTAGGTGGAGACGGCTTACATCCATGGGTTCCACAGGTGTCTGGGGTTCAACTGAGATTTCAGGTTCTGGCTGAGGTGGTGCTTGGAAGTTAGGGGCCAAACGGTAGACTGGCCGAGGAAACTTGCGAGTTCTAAGTCTCTCTTGGCACCTTTCATGATACCGGACATCCAGACGAACACAGAGCTCTATGAATTTCTCTAGGTCTTCTGGGGAATCCTTATAGACTAATTCGTCTTTGATGCGATCTGCAAGACCTTTTCGGAAGGCTGCACGTAATGCCCTTGAGTCCCAAGTAGTCTCAGCAGCAAGGGTACGAAACTCAATAGCATATTGTGCCACAGACCTGGTGCCTTGTTGCATGTCCAAGAGTGAGTACTCAGCTGCAGAAGCTCTATCTGGCTTGTCAAATACAGTCTGGAGAGAAGCCAGAAATTTGTCAGCGTCTTGCAGCACAGGATCATTGCGTTCCAGATAAGGAGAGACCCAGGCCAGGGCCTTCCCCTTTAACAAGGAAATTACAAAAGTCACTTTGGCAGAAGAAGTGCTAAAGGTCCCAGGGTTGTTGCGGAAATGCAAACGGCAAACATTTAAAAAGCCTCTGCAGTCCTCAGTATCACCACCAAATTTGTCAGGCATAGGAAGTTTGGGTGGTACAGAAGAGGTGGGTTGGATCGTAGCAGGAGTAGGATCCAGAGTCTGGACCGTTGCAGAGGAAGCAGGCAAACAAGATTTAAGCATAGTACAAAGTTCATCTAACTTGGCGTCCAGGGAAGAAAGATGCTGTTCATGAGCTCCAATCAATTGTCCCTGACGTGAAATCGCCTTAACAATCTCAGCAGGGTCCACTGTCATTGTGGCCCGTTTGTAATGTAAGGTACCTGTGATAGGTAGTGTCCGAAGTGGAACTTGTGTGCTGAGGATTCAGGCGAAAACGTAGTCAGGCAGATTAGGTTGGCAACAGATCAGGCAAAATGGTACACGATCGAAATCCAGAGAGTGGTCAGGCAGGCAAAGGTCATACACGAGCTGGCAGTGAAGTACAAAATCAGCAGGCTGGAGAGTAGTCAGGAATTCAGGCAGAAGTTCAACACGAAAATCAGGATCAAAAAGCAGTCACAACACCCAGGGAGCTATTCCACACAAACGGGCGCTGAGAGATAGCATCACTTCCTTTTTAAGGGCTGCTTTGATTGAAAATTGTCCACAGCTGGCAGCAGGTGGGGCTAGTGAGTCCAAGGTAATGTTTAACACTGAGAGGACATTTCCAAAAGTCCAGATCTGCTCAGTAGCGCAACCGGTAAGGCTGCAGCTTTGGGACCAGGAAGATCCTGGTTCAAATACACCCAGGTACATGACAGATAGCACATTCGTCACGCTGTAACGGACTGAAAAGCACGATGCTGAAAAGCGCGAATCGTCTCTCAACAAACTTTACTAACATGAAGGGTTATAGTGCCGCCATACGTGTTGTACGTCACTGCGCTTTACTCAAACATTTTTTTCCACGATAGTGTGTAGGCAAGGCAGGCTTGAGAGGAAACACGAAAAATCACGTCGAGAAAAATGCCGTTTTTTTCAATGACATTAAAAACGGTTGTGTGTACGCGGCATCATACGCTAACAGGGCATTTATAACAGGAATTTTTACCTAAATGCAGTAACATATCAATTTTCAATATATGCACCTTGAAACATATGATTGATGCAAAACAAATAATTGTTATTGTGTTAAAAGAGTGTTTTTGCCAAGAAGGCTTTTAATTGTAGTCAAAGTACCGTATATACTCGAGTATAAGCCAAGATTTTCAGCCCTTTTTTTTTGGGCTGAAAGTGCCCCCCTCGGCTTATACTCGAGTCAGTGTACCTGAAAAATATTGAGAGGCTGCGGGCATCCATCGTTTAAATCTTGCGGTCTCCTCCTGGTCCCTTCCGTGATAGGCGGAACTGTGTCTGCTGAGAATCGCCTTTCACGAACGTTCTCTCATCCTCACCTATCCCAGCAGTGTTCCGTCAATTACGGACGCCTTTTCATTCTCGGACAAGAGGACTCCCGTGATTGGCGGAACACTGAACACAGTGTCTGCTGGGAAACTGCGGATGATAGAACGTTCGTAATAGGCGGAACTGTGTCTGCTTAGAAACGCCTATCACAGAAGGGACCAGGAAGAGACAGCAAGTTTTAAACAATGAATGGACGCCCGCAGCCTCTCAATTTCAGGTACAATTTAAATTTTAGGGGCACAGTGAGGATGGGCACAGTGAGGATGGGCACAGTAAGGATGGGCACAGTAAAGATGGGCACAGTAAGGTGGCAATGGACAGAGTGAGGTTGGGCACAGTGACAATTGGCTTAGTGAGGTTGCAATGGGCACAGTGAGGCATGCAAATGGGCATTGATGACCCTCTTCCACTTACAGTAGCTGCTGCATTCTCACCCTTGGCTTATACTCGAGTGAGTAAGTTTTCCCAGTTTTTTGTGGTAACATTAGTTACCTCGGCTTATACTCGGGTCGGCTTATACTCGAGTATATACGGTAATCATATTCTGGAGACATTGACTAAATTTGGCTTCAATGCAAATGATTTGTGATGTATAGGAATCTTATATTAAACCTTCAGTTAAAGTCTGATAAGTAATCGACACATCTATACGATGGTTTGAGATCTTGAAGGGGTAAGACAATGGACTCCTATGTTCAACTTTGATTTTTTTTTTTTTTTGCTCCATAAAGTTTTAAATAGATTTTTAAACTTGCAGTGGAATCTACTTGCACTGTCCCTAGAAAACAATATCCAGGTATATTGGTGGGTTTCGAATCAGGTAACATTTCTTTTTATTTGGATGATTTGCTTTTGAACCAAGTTTATATTTACCTTGGATAATACAGTAGCTGTACTTGAAAGGTTTGGGCAATTTGCAGAACATATGAAATTAATAAATAAAAAAATATATATAAATAAATACAAATGTTAAGGGTTAAATAATGGCAGCATGTATACCGATCATGGAAAGGAATGTATACACAGATTTAAAGAGATATATGCTCTTGACTACCTTTTTTGTCATCAACTCTATATCTACTGTATATTATTAAAAGAATAAGAAGGAAGTAAATGGGAAAAGAGTTACATATTGGAGGAATACCATAAACAAATGATATTATATACCAAAATGCTAGATTTTCTTTTAGTGGAGTTTTGTGGATCCTGGGGTGGTATTTAGATACATTTCCATTGTTCCAGTTGTTCTAACAGGTCTTTGTAACTGCCCTGATTTTATGGAATTTTTTTGGTATTTGTATTGACTAAAAGATGAAATAAGATAATAAAAAAGGGCTCTAGAGTAGAGATGGGCTGAACGATCCCCTGTTGGGTTCATGACGGAGCTTTCAAACATCGCAAATGTTCGGAACCGAATAACAAACCCCATTTAAGGCTATGGGACCCAAACTGGAAAAATCAAAACTGTCCATTATGAAGACTTATGTGCAAGTAATTTGACTTACAATGGTTATGGGGGTCCAAGTACTCCCCTGGGGGACATGTATCAATGAAAAAAAAGTTTTTAATAAACATAACTTTTAAATGAGCAGTGATTTACTGATTCTTAAAGTGAAACCATAAAAAATTCTAAATAACAATAAAAGTAAAAAAATCCTCTTAATATAGTGCCTGGGGGTTTCCCTTAGTCTGACTGTGTATAGAACTTGCTGCAGCAAAAATTACATTTATAAAGCAAAAAAAAACAACATTTTCCATTCAAGCTTCTTTATTTTATAAACAAAGGCTTGGGGAGCCAGTCTGTATGATGAGGCCACAATTTTGTGTACTCGGAACGGGTGCAGAAAAATTTGGGTGTCGGTGTTGCCTTCACACTGTAACCCTATAGAGGTACTCTGGATGAAAGCAAGAATTAGCTTTGCTGTCAAAAATTTTAATGATATGCACCTGTCAAACAGTTGTGGAAAAATGGTCTTTAGGTGTCGGTAGTGCCTTCACACCATAACCCTATAGAGGTAATCTTAAAGAAATCAAGAATTGGCCTTGCTGTCAAAAATGTAATTGACATACATCTGTTAAACAGGTGCAGAAATGTGCCCATAAAACCTACACCAAAAAAATACTTCCAGATGAAATCAATACCCACAGAGCTAGGCAGCCTAGACAGACTTTCAGAGATTACAAATCTAGAAAACTTTTAATCAGCGACAGCAACATCGGGATAAAGGGTTTGATAGTTGCTGCTAATCCAGGACTGATTCATTTTGCTAAATGTCAGCCAGTCAATGAAGTCTGTGGATAGACGCAATCTTTTATCTGTCACAAAAATCTCTAACAGCGCTGAATGTCCAATTTAAAAGCATGCTGGATGCAAGGCAGCCCAGCAGCTCAATTGCATACTGGGAAAATTCTGCCCAGTGGTCTATTCTCATGACCTAGTTACCCAGTGGATCATCAACTGGAAAGCTCTCCATGTCTGTTTTCACCCCTAGACAATCTCCCACCATATGATGCAGATGCTGCTGATGGGATGTGGAAGTTGACAGCCCTGGATGCTGAGGACCTTCTCCACCGCTCCTCTCTTGACCAACAGAAGCCTCCCCTTCTCACTCCCCCCCACAATCTCTTTCCTCTTTCTCCCCCCCACCCTCCTTTTCCATCTTTCCCCTCATTCTTTCCCCTTACTCTCTTACCTCATTTCCCTCTCTTTCTCCCCCATTTCTCCCCTCTCTCTCTCCCCCCACCTCTTTCCCTTTCTCCCTCATTTCTCCCTTTCTCTCCTCTCCCTCTTCCCTTTCTCTGTCTCTTTCTCTCTCTCTCCCCCCTTACACTCTCCACCCTCTTGCCCCCCTCTTTTCCTCCTTTTTACCCCTCCCTCTCCCCCTTTCTGGCCCCTCAATTTTTTCTCCCTCTCTCTCATTCTCCGAACTCTTTTGCTTTTTCTCCTCCCCCCCGGGTCCCCCACAGTCTCTCCCCCTTTTCCTCAGTCCCTCTTTTTTTTTCTCCCCTCCCCATTCTCGCTCCCCTCCTTTGCCTCCCGTTTTTCCTCCCTCCATCTTCCTCCTCTTTATCTTTCTCCTCCTTTCTCTCTCTCCGCCTCCTCTCCCCCCTTCCTCCTCCCTCTCTTCTTCTCCGCTCTCACTTTCTCTATATTTTCCTCCCTCTCTATCCGCCAACTCTTTTTCCCTCTCTCTCTCTCCCCCATATCTTTCTTCTCATTATATACAGACAAATCTGTAGCCTGATGACACCATACTGTACATTATATACAGACTAATGTATGTAACGTACAGTACAGTGCCAGTGTACAGACTGGTCTGTATATAATGTACAGTATGGTGTCAAGGTACAGACTGGTCGGTATATAATGTGCAGTATGGTGTACATATAATGTACAGTCTGTACCCTGATGACACCATACTGTACATTATATACAGACCAGTCTATACCCTGACACTGTACTGTACATCATATACATACCAGTCAATACACTGGCACTGTACTGTACATTATATACACTAGTCTGTATATAACATACAGTATGGTGTCAGAGGGGGGGTGACACCATGTTTTACGGCACCAGGTGAAACCAACCTTAGTGACATCACTGGCAACCACATCAAGGTATAGTTTGAATATCACCAATAGTATACAAAAAGTGTCACTATTGATTTAGAGAGGAATATATGACATAATGTACCTTTGTCATATTAATTAAAAAAAAAAAGACAGAAAGTTTGAGGCAACCCTGGACTTTCATACAGCCAGAGCTAAAATGGAATAGCTTAGATCAAAGCATATTCATGTGTTAGAATGGCCCAGTCAAAGTCCAGACCTAAATCCAATTGAGAATGGCATTACTTGAAAATGACTATTCACAGATGCTCTCCATCCAAACTGACAGAGCTTGAGCTATTTTGCAAAGAAGAATGGGAAAAAATGTCACTCTCCAGATGTGCAAAGCTGGTAGAGACATCCCCAAAAAGACGTACAGCTGTAATTCCAGCAAAAGGTGGTTCCACAAAGTATTGACTCACTTTTTGTTGGCCTATCTCATATAATCCCAATAAAATACATTGACGTTTTTTGGTGTAACATGACAAAATTTCAAGGGGTATGAATACTTTTTCAATGCACTGTATATATATTCCATTCAGGAGTAATAATGAGATGAAGGGTCTTGAGTAAAGATTGAAGCGTAGACTGGTGAGCATAAATATGGAAGTGGTTTGTGTTGGGGTTTTTTTTGGGGGGGGGGTATATTTAGGTGGGGTTATTTGTGGGAAATGTTTTGTGTGTTTTTGAATTGTTGTTGTATTATGAAAAAACAAATAAAAACGATTTGATTGAAAAAAGAAAAGGTGTGGTGCTGACTTGAACTATCATTCAATATAAGTGACAAATTCATGAAGAAAAACATAAAGTAATACAATCCATTGTCAATCCATAGAAAATGTGTATAAAAATAGTCCAAATAGAATTCCTCAATATACCTTTACAAAGAAAAATACAGGAACAGATTGTGTCCTTCAAATAGTGCTCCACCACAAATGGTGCATAAGAAATGCAAACTCGCCAAAGCTTAAAAGTAAATAAGCCTTGTTGCAGTATTGCATTTCTTTCAACCAGCAGCATATATGGAAACAATAACTCTAAGCCACAACGTGTATCTTTGGCAATAGTCAAACAAAAAAGCTTGGGAGAAACATATGGAGAATCATAGCGCAATATGTTAATTGCAGATGAATAAAAGCATATAAGTAAAACAATGCCCACTTACATTTGAAAGTGCTATAAGTCGGGGGCGTGGCCGGCAGCCGAAGCTAATGGCTGTGTAAGAGGAGAGGTCTGTGTTAACCACCAGCATCCACCTCCATCCAGCGACACAGACAGCAATCCGAGACAGCTTCCAGGTGCTCTGCACTCAGGGGACAATCCTGATCGCCATGGGCAAGAGAAAAAAGGAGAAAGAGCTGAGAAAACTGACCGATTTTTACCCTCCGACAAGCACTCCAAGACCGCAAGATGGAACTGGGGGCTCGGAATCGCAGCGCGGCCTGCAGCATGGCAACGACCGCTCGGGTTCAACTCCTAACCCATTGGGCTTATCGCATCCCAGGAGCAGCGGAGGATCCACACCAGGGACTTCTCCCATCAACACCCCATAAAAGTCAGCCCAGAAGAGGTCCTCTGAGCACAAATATGCAGGTGAGCCTGGGGATTAAAGTGAATCACAAAACAGCACCAACGATTTTGTTGAACAGATTAATGAATTCCCCACCACAGGGCAACCTCTAAGTGACACTGTGCCGAGGGACATGTTAGTAACCCTTCAGGGATCACTACAACTCAAAATGGAAGTTTCCTCTATAGGGGACAGGGTCAGCCACATAGAAGACAAGATGGGGGAATTCACGGTCACCCATAACGAATTAGTGGACACACATAATGACACTGGAGGGGATATGCAAGCTATGAAAGACAAAATCGCAGACTTAGAAGACAGGTCACGAAGGAATAATATCAAACTGCGGGATGAAGAATCAGTGACCCCTGCTGAGCTCAGGCATTACGTCCAACAATTCATAGCCTCCATTTTACCTGACACCCCTAACAGGGAAGTAATAGTGGATAGAGCCCACTGCCTTCCAAAACCGAAGTTCCTGCCTGAAAAGGTCCCAAGGGACATTATCGCTTGCATCCACTTCTTCCACGTCAAAGATGAAATCATGCATTTCACTGGAAGAAATCAACCCCTCCCGGGCCCTTACTCTGGCATATCTGTATTTTCAGACCTGTTCCCACACACCATGATGGCGCACAAAAAACTGACCATACTCACAAAATTACTCCAAAACCATAAAATCAAGGGGCTTCCCCACAAAAATCCCCATTACAAGAGACAACCACACTCATGTCATCATGACAATTGAAGATGGGTTGGCCCTAGCAAAGAGATGGAATCTGCTACCAGAAGATACCGACGATCATTCATCTAAATCACCACAGCACAGGCTGTCCCCATAATGGCAAATGGCATAATAAAAGTGCTATCAATGCCCTCCAGCCTCCTATATGTAAACTGCTTCGGTTTTCCTTTTGCTGGCAGGATGTCTGTTCTAGGTTATTGGGAGCTCATTCCCCCCTTAATCATTGCGAAAGTTTTTGCACTTGGTGAATTTTTTCACCTTTTTATGTTTTTGCTTTTGTTTCTGACTTTATTTGTTTTCCATGTTCCAATTGTACCTGAGGAGCGCTATGAAAATTCCACCTTACTTTAACACTGGTTATCCATGGCAAAGGACTTCACCATCACAGGTCTGTGCTGGCTGTATATTCCTGATCAAACAGCACCACCTACAGGTTAAAGAATATTACTACACGTGTCTATTAAGGTTACAGCAGCAAATATAGAGATCTTACTAATACAGAACTCATGACACTGTCAATTGTTTCTATGAACGTTCACGGATTGAATAGCCCATTCAAAAGTTCAATGTTGAAGAAACTAGATAAACTTAAGGGAGATGTACTTTGTGCCCAAGAAACTCACTTTATGACAAACAAACAGCCTAAATGCTCCCATAAAGCTTTCCCTAACATATTTACTGCCACAGCACCGGTCAAAAAAAGGGGAGTACTAATAGCTGTCAAGCATTCTATCGCATTTAAACTGCATGATGTAATTTGCGACCCCAATGGAAGGTTTATTATCCTGATTTGTGACATGAACAACACAACATACACCTTGGTAAACCTCTACGCACCCAACAAGGGGCAAGCAGCATTCTTGAGATCTCTACTTAAAGGGGTAGAAAAGGTCCGAAATTAACTGTTCTCACCTTAATCCTACTAATATATATGAGCTACAACCTCTCTTAACTGAAAAAGAACTGTATGACACATGGAGATTTGTACACTCCTCTGAAAGAGACTTTACCTATTACTTATTCCCCCACAGGGCCTAATTAAGGATTGACCTTATCCTTTTGGACCTTAACGTACTACAGAGAACTCTATCAGTCATGATCCATTTGATAACGTGGTCGGACCACGCTCCAGTCTCCATAGTTTTAAAAGAGCAACATTCGGTCTCTCCTGCTTACCTCTGGAGGAACAATACTGAACTGCTTTCCAATCCCAAGCATATTACCAAATTGAATCATCAACTTACTGAATTTTTTCATATCAATAACAATGCAGACACTAGTATAGCATCTCTGTGGTGCACCTATAAGGCTTTCAGCAGGGGTTTACTTATTCAGGAGGCTGCGAGGGAAAAAAGAAGAAAGGCAAGGCTGTTGAACACCCTATTTGAGGACCTCAAAAACTTAGAAGAACAACATAAACACAATCCCTCCCCTAAAATAGAAACTGATTTGTTTAATTGTAGACAAAAGGTTCAATAATCACTTATCTCAACCCATCAGAGATATCTGAGACGAACAAAAGCAATGTACTATGCACAAGGGAACAAAGCAGATAAATCACTGGCTAATTATATCACAAAAAGACAGCAATGTACAAAACTGAATAATATTAGAGACCCACACACAGGGAAAGTAGAACATCACCCATCATTAATAGCTAATGCTTTCATGAAATATTACCGAGACCTATACAATCTCAATCTAGACAGTGAAACACCACAGCCATCAGAACAGACTATTAATGCTTTTTCTCAGCACAGTAACCCTACCTACACTGAATGAGGAAAATCTCACTTCACTCAATGCTCCAATTTTAGATAAAGAAATTCTAGACACCATCCACACACCCTACCAAAAAATAAGTCACCTGGCACGGATGTTTTTTCTTCAGAATATTGCAAAGCCTTTTCTCCAACTTTAGTCCCTCACTTGGGAACATTGTTCAATAGCGTTGTCTTGTCAGCCATATTCCCTGAAGAAATGTTACAAGCAACTATTGTCACCCTGCCAAAGGCAGGTAAGAAGCCGGACACTCCACAACATTTTTGGTCTATCTCCCTATTGAACACAGGCTTAAAAATTTATGCCAAAATCCTAGCTAACAGACTAGCCAAAATCACCCCTTCCTTAGTAAAAGCGGACCAAGTGGGTTTTGTCAAAGGGAGACAGGCCCCAGATGGAACAAGGAGATTATTTAACCTCTTAAATGTTGCAGAAACTAGGAAAACACCCACAGCAATTCTGGCATTGGACACAGAAAAAGCCTTTGACAGGGTACATTGGGGATACCTTATGGCAACTCTACAAAAATTTGGTCTCCAAGGACCCATACTCTCAGCTATTTCTGCATTATACACTAAACCTTCTGCCAGGGTCTTCTCGTCCAATGCCATCTCTGAAAAATTCTATATTACTAATGGAACCCGCCAAGGCTGTCCCCTGTCTCCTATCATATTTACTCTAATGATGGAGCCCTTGGCGGAGGCAATCAGAAAAGATAGAAAAGATAGAAATATATCAGGGATCAATGTTGCAGGTCACGTGCATAAGATTGGACTCTTCGCAGATGATGTGGTCCTAACACTCACCAACCCGGCTTCTTCCCTGGCTAGCATGCAAACAGTACTGCAAGAATACGGTGCAGTCTCATACTACAAATTTAATATCACTAAATCTTGTATACTGCCTGTAAATATTCCTAAAAAACTAATATACCTTCCTAAAGACCAGTTCCCCTTCCAATGGATGTCTAAAACAATCCCCTACCTAGGAATCAAATTAGCCTCTCCAACTTCATCCACATACAAAGCAAACTTCCCTGCCCTTCTAGACACTATCAAAAGTGACTTAAACCACATCTCCTCCTACGAACTCTCCTGGTTAGGCAGAATAGCAGCCCTAAAGATGCTTCTCCTACCCAAACTCATTTATTACTTCAGAACTATCCCCATTTGTTTGCCAGAGAGTCCTTTTTTAACCTCACAGATAAGCTTTTCAGACAATTCATATGGAAAAGTAAAATGTCTAAAATACCATATTCCATAATCCAAAGACACAGATTTACAGGGGGAGCTAGCTTCCCAGTCATCTGTAACTATTATCGGGCAGCAATACTGGACCAAATGAAAGCCTGGTTTGAACCAGAATCTGATAAACGTTGGGTACAAATCGAAAAGTCCATTCTAAACAATAGAGACCTACCCTCCCTACTTTTAGCTAAACTAACAAATAAATAAAATTGCCCTAAATTACCTTCAATAGCAGCGACCCTTTCTGCATGGGAAAAAATACATACTTACATTGACCCTACCATTAAAATGCGTCAAGAAGTCACACATCTCCAAATATATGAATACTTAATACCAAATCTTAGGATTCACCCCTGGTTACAGGAAAACATACTTGCATGTAAAGAATTAGGCTTGTGCAATTAGTTTCATAACGAATCGAAATTCGTCTGAATTTAGCAACTTTCGGACATTCGGAAGCATTCAAATTTCCGAACAAAGCAATTACGAAAAAAAACGAATCCGAAATAAATTATACCGCAAATAGCGAATGCCCGAATGTCTTTGGCATAATTCGTTATGAAAAAAGTTACAAATGTACGAATCCATACGAAGCACAATAACACTCACTCTGCTCTGCTCTCTGCTTCTCCCTCACCGTGCTGAACTCCCTTTCAAAATGGTGTACAGGGGCGGAGGCTATAGCCGCATGTAAAAAAAACTAAAGTAAAATATGAGATTTCTAATCCATTCGAAGCACAATAACACTCTGCTCTGCTCTCTGCTTCTCCCTCACCGTGCTGAACCCTCTCAAAATGGTGTACAGGGGCGGAGGCTATAGCCGCATGTAAAAAATGAAAGTAAAATACGAGATTTCGAATCATTACAAATAACCGCAATGTATTTAGAAAAGTATAAATCCATTCGAAGCACATTAGGCATAATAGGCAGCGTCGTCGTGAGAGAGACACAGAAAACTACGAATCAACCAACCCAAAAAAAGTTACGAAAGTAGGAGTTGTGTCCAGAATCAACGAAAAACAATGTACCCTACCAAAAGTACGAATTATAAATCAACTAAAAATTCAACGAAAAATGTCGCTTGCGAAAATACGAATTAGTCCGAACACAAAAAATCACGTCTAGCAAAATTACGCATGATTACGAATCAACAGGACCGAAAAGAAACTAAACGAAACTAAACAAATTTTTCCTTTGTGCACAAGAAACGAACCGAAACTAAACAAATTTTTCCGTTGTGCACAAGTCTATAAAGAATTACTTTCTAAACAGCTGGTATCACATACATATGCCCTGATCCAACTACAGCATTCCCATGCTACCCACTCAGCAGCAGTCTATGAAATGCACAAAGACGTATGGCAATACCTCATGACCAATTACGACAATCCTAAAGGGTTGTATAGAAAAAAGTGCAGCGCTGGATAATAAACATATAAGTTTATACCCTATACCCCATTCATAAAAAAGAGTGTTTGCGGTCTCTTCCTGCATCGTGTTCTGGAGAGTGCAACTTGAATGGAACATAAGAGCCAGCTGGTAATCAGAGAGGGAGCTCTCCACTACTCTGGTGGCGTTCCTGATATACTACTAAGCCTATTTTGACCCTCCTGAGAAGGGCAGTCGCTGGCTTTCTGGTAAGCCTTAATTTCTTTACAAGCACTGGTGGTGTATGTTATCTTTACGGTCTCATATTGGATATCACCCCCTGAACACTGAATGACTGCACTTATGAACTTTTATATTTAGTTTTTCTTGTGTGTTATACACATATTCACTGCTTAACTAGCATGGACTTTCATTTGTTTATGGTTTACATTTTTTGATCACATGTATACATGTTGTGCACTTATCATTGCATTCATATGTTGTGCACTTATCATTGCTACTTATATGTTTATTACCCAGTGCTGCACTTTTTTCTATACATTTGTTTCTTGTGCCCCAGATCAGGGTTATAGTGCTTAGCTGCAGGAAATCCTTCACGGTTTTTATTATTATTTTTTCACAAATTTGTCTCTTAATTTTGACACTTACATCTAGCGCAAATTTTTAGTTTTTATTATAAGCCTAAAGGGTTGTCTTGGTTCTATGCCCTCCTGCAAACCAAGCATAACTTTACCAAAACTTCCAACATGACAAATTGGGAAAAGGAACTGGGCACAACACATTCACATACAGAATGGAGAGATGTGATTCAAACTTGCTACCGGTATTCCCATTGTACTAATCACTGGGACCTTATGATAAAAATCCTTCACAGATCTTATTTCACCCCAGTAAGAATGTCTTTAATCTTCCCTTCGGAACCCAACTCCTGTTAGAGACAATGTGGTGCAAAGGGCAGCATTATTCACATACTATGGGGGTTTAAAAATATTTGCAGCTTTTGGTACGCAGTCTTTAAATTAATTTCCTCCATAACTGGCTTTATCATTAAACTGAATCCTCAATTAGCCCTTCTTAACCTCACCATAAAGAAAGTACCAACCCAACTCAGGAGCATAATATCTCATATTCTTATTGCGGTCCATCTGACAATTACAGCTAAATGAAAAACTACCTTAGCCCCTAACACCGATGAAGTTGTACAAAGGGTTAGAAACACAACATTCTTATGAAAGACACTTTGCTATTCAATCTAATGCCGCGTACACACGATCGGAAATTCTGACAAGAAAAGTTTGATGTGAGCTTTTGGTCGGAAATTTCCGACCGTGTTTACCATTGGACTTTTTCTGTTGGAATTTCTGACAGCAAAAATTTGAGAGCTGGTTCTCAAATTTTCCGACAGCAAAAGTTCTTTTCGGAAATTCTGATCGTCTGTATGCAATTCCGACGCACAAACAAACACGCATGCTCTGAATTAATTTGATACATGCTCGGAATCATTGAACTTAATTTTTCTCGGCTCATTGTAGTGTTGTACGTCACTGCGTTCTTGACGGTCGGAATTTCAGACAAGATTTGTGTGACCGTGTGCATGCAACACAAGTTTGAGCCAAAATTCAGTCGGAAAAAAATCCACGGTTTTCTTGTCGGAATTTCCGATCGTGTGTACGCGGCATTACACTTTAAAGGTCTTTGATACACATTGGTCACCATGGACCTCTAGGTTCCCAGATGATGCTTGACCTTATAAATGGATGCCTTACAACCAATTAATATATAATCAATCCTCTTGTTCTGGTACAGTTGTATTTGTTTTTGTTTTTACTTTCCTTATACTTTATACCTTCTTCATTGTTCATTATATAGTGGCTTGCCTACAATCGACGAGTAATATGTTTACTTTCTTCTGATAAAATATATAACCCACCTGTACATAACCTCTTTAAAGGTCCGTGGCATCCACATTGTGAAGTAGGATGCGCGGTCCCTCCAACTGATAGAGAGACACTCGGGTATGTCATTTATTACTGTGTTATATCAATTTTGTCTATTATACTTTGCAATGCTATAAGTCAGCACCAACATGTACTGCTTTGGGTAAATGTGCTTGTCATACCGCCAGCCGTGGCGTGCGTTCCAAAACACAGGGGATGGGAACCAAAGAACCAGATGCGACGTCACTAGGAAGTGGACGCGCAGCCTCTATGCATTTCGCGTTACACACGTCATCAGGAAGCTTCCCATTGGTGAAATTCACCCTCTCTTGTTTGGATGACAAAACAAATTTTAGGTTTTTAGAGTCCTTTCACTCTCACTGATAAGGACAAACAGTAGAAATAGAGAGAGGGAACCCTCCTAACAGGGAACAGAAAGCAAGAAAAATGTTTTAACCCCTCTCTGCTGTATCCCAAAAAAAAAAAATGTCACCATCAGTTACACATTCCTGCAGTGCAATACAAAAGTCACATATAAAAAAGGCACATTAGGCAAAGAACTAGTGGCTAGAGATTAACTTTATATAAAGGCAATGGCAGTAGGAGAGGCAAAATCAGGCAGTGGAATAACGTCAAAAGACGTGCTAAGTCACTGTCTGAGTAATGCCGCATACACATGGAATTTCCGACGAACTTAGATAGAGTGCAGGTTCTCTATTTTTCCATCTGAGTTTTGCCCGGTCAAAAGTCCGGCCATGTGTACGCAGCATTAGCCAAGTTTTTTTATCGATACTCTGTTGTACTTATAAAGAATTCCTGAATACTTGCCTCCATGCTCTTAATTTTGCCGTCAATGGCCTTTAAATTACCTTCTAATGCCCCATATACACGATCATTTTTTATGCCATTTTTTAAACCAACGTTTTTCTTGTCATTTTTTTTCATGTTTCCTCTCAAGCCTGTCTTGCGTACACATGATCATTAAAAAAAACGCTCGAGCAAAGCGCAGTGACGTACAGCACGTACGACGGCACTATAAAGGGGAAGTTCCGTTCGAATGGCGCCACCCTTCATGTTAGTAAAGTTTGTTGAGCAACGATTCGCGCTTTTCAGCCTTGTGCTTTTCAGTCCGTTACTGCGTAACGAATGTGCTATCTCCATTACGAACGCTAGCTTTACCAGAACGAGCGCTCCCGTCTCATACTTGATTCTGAGCATGCGTGTTTTTTTCACGTCGTTAAAGCATACACACTATCGTTTTTCACGTCGTTAAAAAAAACGACATGAAAAGCGACGTGAAAAAAGAGAGCATGTTCGAAATTTTTAATGGCCGTTTTTCACATCGTTAAAAATGCTCTGGAGCATACACACGATCATTTTTAATGGCCATTTTTAAAAATGGCATTTTTAACGGCATGAAAAACGATCGTGTGTATGGGGCATTAGATTTCACAATGTTTTAGCTGTGCCTGGTGGAACCTCTCACTTTGCTGTTGCTCATAAATGTTATTTTTCTAAATTACTTGTGTGACATATAATACGCGCACGACGTATGTTGATTGGTAGATTGGGAAAACCAAAAATTGCGGTTAACATCTGATGAACTTTGGATTAAATTGGTTTATTTTCTTTGGAAAATTACAGTTGCAGAAGGTTGACTACCTTAACACTGACATTAGGCTGCTTTTCTTGAGACTGACTGATGTCATCATTCTTGTCAGATGCAGCGAAGCCTTGATCTTGAACACCTGCTTCCACAAAAAATAGTAGGATGTTTCCGTCTTCTGTGGGGTGTGACAGCAGGAAGGTAAAGTCACCTGGTTGCATCCAGGGGGGTAGATATATTTCGCCCAGATTCAGGCTTTACGCCGACTTATACAACTAGGTGGAGAGTTGTATAAGCCCAGCTAAGGCTAGTGGGCTCATGGATGACTCATACCTCTAGGGAGAGGGCTGGGCGTCGTGCAGGCAGGGAGTTGATGAGGCCAGCTGAAGCTTGTCAGCTCATTTAGGCCTCTATAAGAACTCCCAGCTTCATTAGATGTTAGCTCATGCCTGGAACCAGACCTGTGCGGACTGTCTAGGGAGAGTGAACCCCTGTGCGGTGAGAAAAAGCCTGTGTGGCTATTTGCTTGGACATTTAAAACCAGGGACTTAGGGACTAGGACAGCACTAGGCTGATCCCAGTTGTTAGTTAGGAAACCTGTATGTTTAGTCAGAGGTCAAGTTGACCAGGATTTATTTTGTTTATATGTTTCTTTTGGCTTTGCTGTGTTTTGTCACTGTAAATAGAAAATAAACCGCACCTTTTTTTTGATTTTGAAAACCACAACCTCCGTTTGCTGGGCCTGTTTTTGTGTGGGGAGCCCATCCCGGGGGGTCACACACACCCGCTGCCGAGCTAACCCCCTCACAGTTGGTGGAGAACCAGTGGCAGTTTTTTTTAAGCCAGCATGGAGGAGATACTGAAGCAGCTGGCTCTAGCAAATGCCAATCAACAGCAGACAAATGCAGGTTTGCAAAAGAGCCTTGCAGCTCATCAACAGAGCCTTGCAGCCCAGCAGCAAGCTCACCAACAGAGTCTGGAAGCTCAGCAACAAGCCCAGCAGCAATCTGAGGCCCGCTTCATAGACCTGTTACAGAAGCAAGAGCAGAGACTACAACAAATGGAAGCAGTAATGCAGCAACGTCCGCAGACCAGTGAGGAAAGCCGTCCCACTAATACCGCGTCCTTTGGGGTGAGTCGTTTATTGACAAAAATGACTGGAGAGGATGATCCAGAGGTATTTTTGACCACATTTGAAAGGACTGCTGAAAGAGAAAAGTGGCCTGAGGAGCAGTGGGCTGGACTGGTGGCTCCTCTGTTAACTGGTGAATCGCAGAAGGCTTACTATGACCTAGAGCCTGACCAAGCAAAAGACTATGTGATGCTAAAAGCTGAGATATTGGCAAGGCTGGGTGTCACCCAGGCTGTCCGGGCTCAGCGTGTGCATAACTGGACTTTCCAGCTTGGAAAACCCCCCAGGTCTCAAATGTATGATCTCATTCACCTGAGCAGAAAGTGGCTACAGCCAGAGACTTTGTCCGCACCAAAGATTGTGGAACGTGTTGTAATGGATCGGTTTTTGAGAGCTCTTCCTACTGCCATCCAAAACTGGGTAAGCCATGGAGACCCAGAGACGGCCGATGGTCTTGTGGATCGTGTGGAGAAATACTTGGCTACAGAGAACCTGACGGCCTCTTCCAGAGACACTCGGACTTTCCACCCTAAGACCAGACCATCCCCAGGGGCGGATAAGAGGATTCCAAGGGGTAAGGGTGGAGAGAGTGAGAGGGTGGGAGCTCTACCCCAAGTTTGGCGAGAACAGCCTGGGAAATCAGCGGCTCAAGAGGCGGCAAGAAGGATCGTTTGCTACCGCTGCCGGCAAGCGGGACATATTGCAGCCAATTGCCCGGTTGTGGAGGAACCCATGCAGTGTGACTTTCTGACGGGCAGACGTCAGTCGCTGTGTGCGACAGTCGCATGCACTGCCATTCGAGGAATTGAGAAACATTTATGCAAAATGTGTGTTAATGGTAGAAATGTTGTGGTATTGCTGGATTCAGGTAGCCTTGTGACCCTGATAAAGGCTGAGTTAGTTAAAACAGAGGTCTCTGGGAATAGCAAGGTAGCTGTTATTTGTGTGCATGGGGACACCCGAGAGTATCCAGTGACTACAGTGTGTTTCGAGACCCCCAAAGGTACCCTCTCTCATCCAGTGGGCTTAGTATCTCAGTTACCGTATGACGCCATTGTGGGAAGGGATTTTCCGAAGTTCTGGGAACTGTGGGATGATCCTGAGCCCCCCACTGGTGCCCCTATGTACCAGGAATGTGATAGCCAGAACTCCCCTGAGAGTGGTGAGGACTCTCCGGAATTTCCCTTATCAGTATTGGCAGGGGAGACTCAAGAAACTGGAGAGGAGCCCACCTCCTCAGACGAAAACCTACCGTCTGTGGAGTTTTCTGATCTTGAGGTTCACAGGGAAAACTTTGCCACAGAACAGTTGAAAGACCCCGCCCTAATAAAGGCACGCGAAAACGTAGTGAAAATAGATGGCGAGTTAGTGAACCCAGATAATACCTGCACTTACCCATACTTCAGCGTAGAGAAGGACCTACTGTATCGGGTGGCAAAAAGGGCAGAAGAAACCGTTGAGCAGCTTGTGGTGCCCAAACCTTACAGGAAGTTGGTGTTGGAGTTGGCCCATGGGCACATTCTTGGAGGTCATCTGGGGACAGAGAAAACCCGAGAGAGGGTATTACAGAGATTCTATTGGCCGGGGGTGATGAAGGACATAGAAAATTATTGTTCCTCCTGCCCTGTGTGTCAGAGGTCGGCCCCGATGCCACATTTCCGTAGCCCGCTGGTCCCTCTACCCATCATTGAGGTCCCGTTTGAGAGGATCGCCATGGATTTGGTAGGTCCTATAATCAAGTCCGCTAGGGGGCACCAGTACATATTAGTTATAATGGACTATGCCACCCGTTATCCAGAAGCGATCCCTCTCCGAAATACCTCGGCCAAAACCATAGCCAAAGAGCTATCTCTTGTGTTTAGCCGGGTGGGTATTTGTAAAGAACTGCTTACGGACCAAGGTACACCCTTTATGTCCCGGGTTATGAAGGAGCTGTGTAAATTGTTCAAAGTGACGCAATTACGTACATCTGTGTATCACCCCCAAACCGATGGGCTGGTTGAAAGATTCAACAAAACCCTAAAACAAATGTTGAAGAAAGTGGTGGATAGAGATGGAAAGGATTGGGACTGTCTACTTCCTTATCTGATGTTTGCTATTAGGGAGGTGCCCCAATCCTCTACGGGATTCTCCCCCTTTGAGTTACTGTATGGGAGACACCCAAGAGGGCTGTTGGATATTGCCAAGGAAACTTGGGAAAGTGAGAGTTCTCCCCACAGGAGTGTGATTGAGCATGTCGCCCTGATGCAAGACCGAATTGCACAGGTAATGCCCATCGTGAAGGAACATTTGGCCCAAGCGCAGTTAGCACAGCAGAGAGTGTACAACCGTGGAGCCAAGACCCGTACCTTTTCCCCGGGGGATAGGATACTGGTACTTGTCCCTACGGTTGAAAGTAAATTCCTTGCCAAATGGCAAGGCCCCTACGAGATAATGGAAAAAGTGAGTGAAGTGAATTACAAGGTCAGACAACCAGGAAGGCGAAAGCCCGAACAGATCTATCACGTTAATCTGTTGAAAGCCTGGAGGGATAGAGAGTCCCTAGTCGCAGACACTTGGTCACCAGCTCAAACTGGTTGCGTGATTCCTGAGGTTGGAATAGCAGCCACCTTGTCACAACCCCAACAACAGGAGGTTAAGGAGTTTGTGCTTCGCAACAAGGAGGTATTCTCTGAGCTGCCGGGACAAACATTTGGGGTAGAGCATGACATCATTACCCCGCCCGGTGAAAGGGTGAAGTTAAAACCCTATCGGATCCCAGAGGCCCGACGGGAGGCAATACGGGAGGAAGTACAGAAAATGCTGAACTTAGGGGTGATAGAGGAGTCCCAAAGTGATTGGTCTAGTCCCATTGTGTTGGTGCCTAAACCGGATGGGAGCTGGCGATTTTGTAACGATTTTCGTCAGTTGAACAAAGTTACAAAATTTGACACCTACCCCATGCCACGTATAGATGAGTTGATCGACCGGCTGGGAACAGCCCGATACATGACGACTCTTGACCTCACAAAAGGGTATTGGCAAATCCCCCTGGCCAAATTGGCCAAAGAGAAAACCGCATTTGTAACCCCAGACGGGGCGTTCCAATATAAAAGAATGCCGTTCGGGTTACAGAATGCGCCGGCCACATTCCAGCGGAAAATGGACCAGATGCTGAGGCCCCATCGGAAGTATGCTGCGGCTTACCTGGATGACGTAATTGTCCATAGCACAGATTGGGCCTCACATCTGCCAAAAGTGCAAGCAGTCCTGGACTCTGTTCGGGAAGCGGGGTTTACGGCTAACCCCAAGAAGTGTACCATTGGGCAGGAGGAGGCCAAATATCTTGGGTACACCATTGGGAGGGGAGTAATAAAACCCCAACTCAACAAAGTCGAGGCCATCCAGAGTTGGCCACGTCCCAACAGCAAGAAGCATTTACGAGCCTTTCTGGGAATCGCTGGGTATTATCGGCGATTCATTCCCCACTTTGCTTCTAAGGCTGTGCCCCTAACCAACCTAACGAAGGGGAAAGGGTCGGTCATGATTAAATGGACCCCCGAGGCTGAGGCAGCATTCCAATTCTTGAAACAAGCCTTATGTAGCCAGCCAGTGTTGTACTCACCCGACTTCTCTAAAGACTTTGTCGTACAAAGTGATGCGTCAGATGTGGGGTTAGGAGCAGTATTGTCCCAGGTCTGGAACGGGGAAGAGCACCCAGTCATTTACCTCAGCAGGAAGTTGAAGTCCCATGAGGTAAATTACGCCACCGTTGAAAAGGAGTGTTTAGCGGTGAAGTGGGCTCTAGATTCCCTTCGGTACTACCTGCTAGGTAGGCACTTTGACATGGTTACGGATCACGCTCCGTTAAAGTGGATGGCTCAAAACAAGGAAACAAATAGAAGAGTGAATAGGTGGTTCCTGGCCCTCCAGGAATTCAACTTCACAGTAAAGCATCGCCCTGGCGTTCAAATGGGGAATGTGGATGCTTTGTCTCGAGTACATGAATGCCTGATTGCTGGTGTTCCAACCCCGAGGTTAAAACAAGAGGGGGGGGTATGTGACAGCAGGAAGGTAAAGTCACCTGGTTGCATCCAGGGGGGTAGATATATTTCGCCCAGATTCAGGCTTTACGCCGACTTATACAACTAGGTGGAGAGTTGTATAAGCCCAGCTAAGGCTAGTGGGCTCATGGATGACTCATACCTCTAGGGAGAGGGCTGGGCGTCGTGCAGGCAGGGAGTTGATGAGGCCAGCTGAAGCTTGTCAGCTCATTTAGGCCTCTATAAGAACTCCCAGCTTCATTAGATGTTAGCTCATGCCTGGAACCAGACCTGTGCGGACTGTCTAGGGAGAGTGAACCCCTGTGCGGTGAGAAAAAGCCTGTGTGGCTATTTGCTTGGACATTTAAAACCAGGGACTTAGGGACTAGGACAGCACTAGGCTGATCGGAAACCTGTATGTTTAGTCAGAGGTCAAGTTGACCAGGATTTATTTTGTTTATATGTTTCTTTTGGCTTTGCTGTGTTTTGTCACTGTAAATAGAAAATAAACCGCACCTTTTTTTTGATTTTGAAAACCACAACCTCCGTTTGCTGGGCCTGTTTTTGTGTGGGGAGCCCATCCCGGGGGGTCACACACACCCGCTGCCGAGCTAACCCCCTCACAGGGGTCATCTGCAAGAGAGCAGATACTGACTAAGTCAACGTTGGCCCATGTCCTCCCCTTCTTGAATACTCACCCAAGTCCATGAAAAATCCAGTGCTGGCTAAACATGCTCCATGGTCACCTCTAGGGAAAATTTGTCAAAAAAGAGCACTGTATTCTGAAGAAGGGGGCAGTTCCTCCTGCCAGCATACAATAGGGCTGCAAGGGAAAACCCAGCATCAACATTGAACATGCATCTAGAGCATTTGTGAACACAATGTACTTACCTCTCTTGTTGCACAAGGTATTGAAACCTTTGGCCAACCCTGTATCTGTCTCCTCATAGATGTAAGGCACCAGCATTTTTTTACATTCCAACATCTCAACAGAACCTTGTAATCCGCCACCAAATTTGCCTAGAAGAAAAGAGATAAACAATGAAGCAAGTTAGATATCTAAGATGTACTGTAGAAAAGATGAAGTGCCATTTACATGATACAAATTCTAGACAATTGTAGTCATGCGCTCTAATGTCAGTACACACAATCAGACTAACCTTTCCTTCCTGATCATCACCATTTTCCTCTTGATATTGCCCTTGATGTCTTGGTATCTCTTTTTCACATTAACTTCACTACGTAGAAAAGGGAGACGGGTCTTATGCTACCCATCTTCACTACAGGGTGCTACTCCCACTGTATTTACAGGTCTTGTAATTATTTTCCATAGCTTTTTCTTCCAAGTTTGATCACTCTTAAGCATGTGGGGACCCAACAACTTGTCAAACACAGGAGCCAAATTCTCGACCAATGTCACAATCTCTGCATACGTGAACTTCAATTTATGTTGTCAACCATCTGAATGTTTCCTCTTGTTAAGGATAATGGCTATTTGCTTGACACTGCTGTCACTAGAACTTTCTTGATGTCTGCTTTTTTGGGATCTTGAGAGAGTGGTCTTCATACAAGTGTCACTGATGTCAATTGAGGTTTCCTCCACACAGGGCATGTAAGTTTGGTCTGCACCCTCATCATCCACTTCTGTACTGCTATCTACAGTATGTAGTTAACTTGGTTCAGAGTTAAATGGCATTTTCTTCTCTCTTGAGTAATGGGCATTTGAGACTCCTCTTCTTCGTCACTTGTCAAGATGGTGGAAACTTGCGAATGACAGATCTGCTAAGGGATTTACAGGACATTAGGAACATGATTTACTTGTTTGACCTTAAAATTCTCTGAGATTTTGACTAACCTTGCTTTTATTTCTTCCAGGTGAGCAAGCCTTTCTGGGTGACTTATGAATTCCATTATGGCTTGCTTCTGGGACAAGGTTGTCTTTGGGGCACTATTCTAAACTCAAATATGCTTTTTAAAGTAAAGTTTCAATGTTGCTTATTAATTCACTTTATATTTGACATGTAAAAATACCACCTATTGTTTACCATAAACTTTTTTTGGTTTTATCAAACCCATCCTTCCTGCTTTTTTTTGCATAATGAATCCTTAAACTACAAGAGAATCACAATGTTAGATGGAGAAATGTGAAGTATGTTTGGTTGACAGGAGTGAATACCCTCACAAGAATGCAGTATGGCACTTACTTTGGGAATTAGGTATTTTTCCATGGCAAATCATTTTGGTGACTACAAAGGAAAGAAAATGAAAATGCTTATTTCAACCTGAAATTCTTTCAAACACTAGGCGCACATTTGCATCAAACTAGGCACATGGTACATGTAAGAACATTTGGAAACACGCGTTTTAAGTTTGAAAGGAAGCTATAATGACTTACCTCCATAACATGCTTTCTTGTTTTCCTGTCTTGCTCCTGGCACAATTTGGGATGTTCCATCTATTGGACACAATAAAAACATGTTAGTCCCAATGTCTGAACATATGCATGTGTAGGTATGAATAATAAATACATACTTATAATGCATAATATAACTGGGTACTGACATTTATAGGTAAAGTTGATCCAGGGAATATCCGATTGCCTCTCGGGGGATCAGGAAGGAATTTTTTCCCCTGCTGTAGCAAATTGGATCATGCTCTTCTGTTTTTTTTTGCCTTCCTCTGGATCAACTGTGGGTATAGAATTGGGTATATGGGATTGTACGATATATGTTTATTTTATTTATTTTTATTTATTTTTTTTACGGTTGAACTGGATGGACTTGTGTCTTTTTTCAACCTGACTAACTATGTAACTATGTAACTTATGTTGGACAATAGATGTTTTAAGGATGCAACAGGTGACTTGTGCTCCATGTTTTCATACTGTAGGAATGGAAAAAAGACCATGCTTGGAAGGTGCAAAGAAATCAAATGAAGCACATTTAAGAACAAGAGAAACTTTTTTTTTTCTCCAGTGGATGCCTTGAATACAGTAAAGAACATAAAAAATAATGCATTAAGTATGTATATATGTACCTCTGCTGTTGACAAGTCTGCCTCTAAGTTGGATGTTTGGATTCTAATTAAAGAAAACTTCTTGTTAAGATGACATGTAGCTTGTGGTTCTCTTCTTCTCCTATTCTAAACCATATCAAACAAATACACAGCAAACTAGTTTGAGTATGCTTCAGAAGTCCAAACAAATGGAGAAGAAAGGCTGAACATCCACACTGGGAATTTTTGGTCAAACAAACAGGAAACCTGCATGCAGCAAGCAGCTAGGGACACATCTGAAGTGTACAGCTGAAAAGGGGTCTAAGCAGGGAGAAATTAGCCATGTAATAGAGAACAAACATGTGCCACAAGCAAGGTATGCACCAGAAATGAGCCATCTAATGCAGAACAAACATGTGCCACAATCAAGGCAAGTAGCAGAAATGAGGCAGATAAAATAGATAAAAACATATGCCACATGCCAAACATGAAAGTGCGTCTGCTAAGCTAAATGAGGTTGTTGAAAGGCTTACTACATTCTCCACCAGACCAAGAATGTTTGGCTTCTCTTCTGCTGAGCTCTCCTCTGTGTGAGGGAGTTAGCTCGGCAGCGGGTGTGTGTGACCCCCGGGATGGGCTCCCCACACAAAAACAGGCCCAGCAAACGGAGGTTGTGGTTTTCAAAATCAAAAAGGTGCGGTTTATTTTCTATTTACAGTGACAAAACACAGCAAAACAAAAGAAACATAAACAAAATAAATCCTGGTCAACTTGACCTCTGACTAAACATACAGGTTTCCTAACTAACAACTGGGATCAGCCTAGTGCTGTCCTAGTCCCCAAGTCCCTGGTTTTAAATGTCCAAGCAAATAGCCACACAGGCTTTGTCTCACCGCACAGGGGTTCACTCTCCCTAGACAGTCCACACAGGTCTGGTTCCAGGCATGAGCAAACATCTAATGAAGCTGGGAGTTCTTATAGAGGCCTAAATGAGCTGACGAGCTTCAGCTGGTCTCATCAACTCCCTGTCTGCACGACGCCCCACACTCTCCCTAGAGGTATGAGTCATTCATGAGCCCATTTGCCTCAGCTGGGCTTATACAACTCTCCACCTAGTTGTATAAGTCGGCGTAAAGCCTGAATCTGGGCGAAATATATCTACCCCCCTGGATGCAACCAGGTGACTTTACTTTCCTGCTGTCACATACCCCCCCCTCTTGTTTTAACCTCGGGGTTGGAACACCAGCAATCAGGCATTCATGTACTCGAGACAAAGCATCCACATTCCCCATTTGAACGCCAGGGCGATGCTTTACTGTGAAGTTGAATTCCTGGAGGGCCAGGAACCACCTATTCACTCTTCTATTTGTTTCCTTGTTTTGAGCCATCCACTTTAACGGAGCGTGATCCGTAACCATGTCAAAGTGCCTACCTAGCAGGTAGTACCGAAGGGAATCTAGAGCCCACTTCACCGCTAAACACTCCTTTTCAACGGTGGCGTAATTTACCTCATGGGACTTCAACTTCCTGCTGAGGTAAATGACTGGGTGCTCTTCCCCGTTCCAGACCTGGGACAATACTGCTCCTAACCCCACATCTGACGCATCACTTTGTACGACAAAGTCTTTAGAGAAGTCGGGTGAGTACAACACTGGCTGGCTACATAAGGCTTGTTTCAAGAATTGGAATGCTGCCTCAGCCTCGGGGGTCCATTTAATCATGACCGACCCTTTCCCCTTCGTCAGGTTGGTTAGGGGCACAGCCTTAGAAGCAAAGTGGAGAATGAATCGCCGATAATACCCAGCGATTCCCAGAAAGGCTCGTACCTGCTTCTTGCTGTTGGGACGTGGCCAACTCTGGATGGCCTCGACTTTGTTGAGTTGGGGTTTTATTACTCCCCTCCCAATGGTGTACCCAAGATATTTGGCCTCCTCCTGCCCAATGGTACACTTCTTGGGGTTAGCCGTAAACCCCGCTTCCCGAACAGAGTCCAGGACTGCTTGCACTTTTGGCAGATGTGAGGCCCAATCTGTGCTATGGACAATTACGTCATCCAGGTAAGCCGCAGCATACTTCCGATGGGGCCTCAGCATCTGGTCCATTTTCCGCTGGAATGTGGCCGGCGCATTCTGTAACCCGAACGGCATTCTTTTATATTGGAACGCCCCGTCTGGGGTTACAAATGCGGTTTTCTCTTTGGCCGACTTGGCCAGGGGGATTTGCCAATACCCTTTTGTGAGGTCAAGAGTCGTCATGTATCGGGCTGTTCCCAGCCGGTCGATCAACTCATCTATACGTGGCATGGGGTAGGTGTCAAATTTTGTAACTTTGTTCAACTGACGAAAATCGTTACAAAATCGCCAGCTCCCATCCGGTTTAGGCACCAACACAATGGGACTAGACCAATCACTTTGGGACTCCTCTATCACCCCTAAGTTCAGCATTTTCTGTACTTCCTCCCGTATTGCCTCGCGTCGGGCCTCTGGGATCCGATAGGGTTTTAACTTCACCCTTTCACCGGGCGGGGTAATGATGTCATGCTCTACCCCAGATGTTTGTCCCGGCAGCTCAGAGAATACCTCCTTGTTGCGAAGCACAAACTCCTTAACCTCCTGTTGTTGGGGTTGTGACAAGGTGGCTGCTATTCCAACCTCAGGAATCACGCAACCAGTTTGAGCTGGTGACCAAGTGTCTGCGACTAGGGACTCTCTATCCCTCCAGGCTTTTCCACAGATTAACGTGATTGATCTGTTCGGGCTTTCGCCTTCCTGGTTGTCTGACCTTGTAATTCACTTCGCTCACTTTTTCCATTATCTCGTAGGGGCCTTGCCATTTGGCAAGGAATTTACTTTCAACCGTAGGGACAAGTACCAGTATCCTATCCCCCGGGGAAAAGGTACGGGTCTTGGCTCCACGGTTGTACACTCTCTGCTGTGCTAACTGCGCTTGGGCCAAATGTTCCTTCACGATGGGCATTACCTGTGCAATTCGGTCTTGCATCAGGGCGACATGCTCAATCACACTCCTGTGGGGAGAACTCTCACTTTCCCAAGTTTCCTTGGCAATATCCAACAGCCCTCTTGGGTGTCTCCCATACAGTAACTCAAAGGGGGAGAATCCCGTAGAGGATTGGGGCACCTCCCTAATAGCAAACATCAGATAAGGAAGTAGACAGTCCCAATCCTTTCCATCTCTATCCACCACTTTCTTCAACATTTGTTTTAGGGTTTTGTTGAATCTTTCAACCAGCCCATCGGTTTGGGGGTGATACACAGATGTACGTAATTGCGTCACTTTGAACAATTTACACAGCTCCTTCATAACCCGGGACATAAAGGGTGTACCTTGGTCCGTAAGCAGTTCTTTACAAATACCCACCCGGCTAAACACAAGAGATAGCTCTTTGGCTATGGTTTTGGCCGAGGTATTTCGGAGAGGGATCGCTTCTGGATAACGGGTGGCATAGTCCATTATAACTAATATGTACTGGTGCCCCCTAGCGGACTTGATTATAGGACCTACCAAATCCATGGCGATCCTCTCAAACGGGACCTCAATGATGGGTAGAGGGACCAGCGGGCTACGGAAATGTGGCATCGGGGCCGACCTCTGACACACAGGGCAGGAGGAACAATAATTTTCTATGTCCTTCATCACCCCCGGCCAATAGAATCTCTGTAATACCCTCTCTCGGGTTTTCTCTGTCCCCAGATGACCTCCAAGAATGTGCCCATGGGCCAACTCCAACACCAACTTCCTGTAAGGTTTGGGCACCACAAGCTGCTCAACGGTTTCTTCTGCCCTTTTTGCCACCCGATACAGTAGGTCCTTCTCTACGCTGAAGTATGGGTAAGTGCAGGTATTATCTGGGTTCACTAACTCGCCATCTATTTTCACTACGTTTTCCCGTGCCTTTATTAGGGCGGGGTCTTTCAACTGTTCTGTGGCAAAGTTTTCCCTGTGAACCTCAAGATCAGAAAACTCCACAGACGGTAGGTTTTCGTCTGAGGAGGTGGGCTCCTCTCCAGTTTCTTGAGTCTCCCCTGCCAATACTGATAAGGGAAATTCCGGAGAGTCCTCACCACTCTCAGGGGAGTTCTGGCTATCACATTCCTGGTACATAGGGGCACCAGTGGGGGGCTCAGGATCATCCCACAGTTCCCAGAACTTCGGAAAATCCCTTCCCACAATGGTGTCATGCGGTAACTGAGATACTAAGCCCACTGGATGAGAGAGGGTACCTTTGGGGGTCTCAAAACACACTGTAGTCACTGGATACTCTCGGGTGTCCCCATGCACACAAATAACAGCTACCTTGTTATTCCCAGAGACCTCTGTTTTAACTAACTCAGCCTTTATCAGGGTCACAAGGCTACCTGAATCCAGCAATACCACAACATTTCTACCATTAACACACATTTTGCATAAATGTTTCTCAGTTCCTCGAATGGCAGTGCATGCGACTGTCGCACACAGCGACTGACGTCTGCCCGTCAGAAAGTCACACTGCATGGGTTCCTCCACAACCGGGCAATTGGCTGCAATATGTCCCGCTTGCCGGCAGCGGTAGCAAACGATCCTTCTTGCCGCCTCTTGAGCCGCTGATTTCCCAGGCTGTTCTCGCCAAACTTGGGGTAGAGCTCCCACCCTCTCACTCTCTCCACCCTCACCCCTTGGAATCCTCTTATCCGCCCCTGGGGATGGTCTGGTCTTAGGGTGGAAAGTCCGAGTGTCTCTGGAAGAGGCCGTCAGGTTTTCTGTAGCCAAGTATTTCTCCACACGATCCACAAGACCATCGGCCGTCTCTGGGTCTCCATGGCTTACCCACTTTTGGATGGCAGTAGGAAGAGCTCTCAAAAACCGATCCATTACAACACGTTCCACAATCTTTGGTGCGGACAAAGTCTCTGGCTGTAGCCACTTTCTGCTCAGGTGAATGAGATCATACATTTGAGACCTGGGGGGTTTTCCAAGCTGGAAAGTCCAGTTATGCACACGCTGAGCCCGGACAGCCTGGGTGACACCCAGCCTTGCCAATATTTCAGCTTTTAGCACCACATAGTCTTTTGCTTGGTTAGGCTCTAGGTCATAGTAAGCTTTCTGCGATTCACCAGTTAACAGAGGAGCCACCAGTCCAGCCCACTGCTCCTCAGGCCACTTTTCTCTTTCAGCGGTCCTTTCAAATGTGGTCAAAAATACCTCTGGATCATCCTCTCCAGTCATTTTTGTCAATAAACGACTCACCCCAAAGGACGCGGTATTAGTGGGACGGCTTTCCTCACTGGTCTGCGGACGTTGCTGCATTACTGCTTCCATCTGTTGTTGTAGTCTCTGCTCTTGCTTCTGCAACAGGTCTATGAAGCGGGCCTCAGATTGCAGCTGGGCTTGTTGCTGAGCCTCCAGACTCTGTTGCAAAGTTGCGTTTGTCTGCTGCTGGGCTGCAAGGCTCTGTTGATGAGCTTGCTGCTGGGCTGCGAAGTTCTGTTGTTGAGCTGCAAGGCTCTTTTGCAAACCTGCATTTGTCTGCTGTTGATTGGCATTTGCTAGAGCCAGCTGCTTCAGTATCTCCTCCATGCTGGCTTAAAAAAAAACTGCCACTGGTTCTCCACCAACTGTGAGGGAGTTAGCTCGGCAGCAGGTGTGTGTGACCCCCGGGATGGGCTCCCCACACAAAAACAGGCCCAGCAAACGGAGGTTGTGGTTTTCAAAATCAAAAAGGTGCGGTTTATTTTCTATTTACAGTGACAAAACACAGCAAAACAAAAGAAACATAAACAAAATAAATCCTGGTCAACTTGACCTCTGACTAAACATACAGGTTTCCTAACTAACAACTGGGATCAGCCTAGTGCTGTCCTAGTCCCTAAGTCCCTGGTTTTAAATGTCCAAGCAAATAGCCACACAGGCTTTGTCTCACCGCACAGGGGTTCACTCTCCCTAGACAGTCCACACAGGTCTGGTTCCAGGCATGAGCAAACATCTAATGAAGCTGGGAGTTCTTATAGAGGCCTAAATGAGCTGACGAGCTTCAGCTGGTCTCATCAACTCCCTGCCTGCACGACGCCCCACACTCTCCCTAGAGGTATGAGTCATTCATGAGCCCATTTGCCTCAGCTGGGCTTATACAACTCTCCACCTAGTTGTATAAGTTGGCGTAAAGCCTGAATCTGGGCGAAATATATCTACCCCCCTGGATGCAACCAGGTGACTTTACCTTCCTGCTGTCACATCTGCTATACCTCACTTCTACCAGGGTCCTGTGCACCAGAAAAGTTATGATGACACCTGCGGTAAATTACTGCACACCTGTAGTAAATTACTGCACTGTTTATTGCAGGAAATATGGCAAAACATGGCCAAATACCCCATGCAGTAATTTAGTAGCATCTTTTTGTGAATGCCAAAAAACATTTTGAAAAATGCTGAGCGGTATTTTACTGCATTTTTTAAGGTGCTCAATTCCGCTTCGTAAATGAGGCCCATTGTCCTGCTGCAGAATACATAAGTATCTGCCTGATATGGCATGATGGATAAGTATCTGCCTATATTTCTGAGCATTGAAGGCACCATTTATCAGGCAACGTTGAGGACCATAAAGATAAAATGTCTAAATAAAATAGCTAGATCCAGGGCTTGGTCTAGGCTAATGTCAGTGTCAATGGGTTTTAGATGCACATAGGGGGAAATGTACTAAAACTGGTGCACACAGAATCTGGTGCAGCTGTGCATAGTAACCAATCAGCTTCTAACTTTAGCTTGTTCAATTAAGCTTTAACAATAAGGCCTTATGCACACTGGGCATTAAAATAACATTATAAAAATGCCAGTAGCTTTGCAGTGGGTTTTTCAACTTTTTTCAGCTTTATTCAATGTCTTTGCAATAGCGTTTTTTAGCGTTTATTAGCGTTTTTCCGCGTTAGTGTTTTATAGCGTTTTTTTTTTTCAATGGATCAAAAACGTTAAAAAATGCTGGTGAGTGACGTCTTTGAGCGTTTATCGGTGTTTATCAGCGTTAGAGCGTTTTTACAGCTGAAAAATGTCTCTCAGAACCCACTAGTTTTTTTTTTTTTTTTTTACTGCTCAAAAACGCCACTGCCCAAAACTGCTGATAACAGCCTATGTGTGCATGGACACATAGGATAACATGATGGAGAGTTTAATGACTGTAGAAAAAAAGTCTACTACTAAAAACAGCTGCTGTAAAAACGTAAAAAAAACATCCAGTGTGCATGAGGCCTTAAACCTAGAAGCTGATTGATTACTAAGCACAGTGGCACCAGATTCTGTGTTCACCAATCACCAATCTTAGTAAATCTCCCCTACAGGTGGCATCATTGTGAATGACAGTAGGAGAAAGTATTATTTTTTTCTGTAGTTGGTCACAATAATGAACAAAGAAATCTACAGCCAAAGTTACAAATTGTTTTTTCTTAATTTTTTTGATAAGTTTTATTTATGCTAATAAAAAAAAATCATGAAAAAATAAATCAGAAAATATCTATTAATTTTATCAACAAATTAAAGCCCAATTTATCCTAAACAAACATGGTATAATTTACCTAAATACACTAATCAGTTGCAATGATATGAACAGTTTTATTAACATATGACTATTTTAAAACTGGGTTGAGGCTTTAAGGTTTATTGTACTTTTAACCATGAAGGGGTTAAAGGCATAGTCCACCTTTTGCATAAATGTAATAAATGCATCCACATACAGTAGCTAATATAAAAAATGCATATTTTTTAAATGTTTTCATTGAAGCCTGCTGAGCATTGCAAGCATTATCAGTGCATCTCTGGTGCAATGCACAGGCTCCTTCATTGTTTACATCCCACCCCCAGGTCCGTACAGGGGTATGGACCTACTGTTATAGGGCTGGAGGTAGTAAGGAATAACCTAAAGAAGGATGGTGCTAACATTTAATGAGTGTGCCCATTGTGCTGGTTGTCCATGTTGAAATTTTACTCTTCATCTGCTCCCCCCACAGACACATATGCACCTACATCAGTAATCTTCCAGTGCTGTGGGGTTAACATAGCTGATGGACCTGTTATAAGCACTCATCAAGATTATCAACTGAGCCTACCCCCCCCCCCCCAACCTACAAGCTGCAGTATAGCTTCCATCAAGGAAAAGCACTATGAATGAAGAAGGCTGAACTTCCATTAATTTGGCTATCCTTCACTCATAAAGCCCTTTTTATTGATGGAAGCTATAAGAAAGTTTCTATGAATGGAGGAGGTGGGCAGAAAGGGCAAGCATACTCAGCATGCTTGACAAGGCCAACAGCTATATTGACCCCTGCAGCAGAAGAAAATGATTTCTGTTAGGGGGGAGAGGACACAAAACCTCAATATTTAAGTCGCCACCAGCACAAAAAACATTTCCTATTAAATGTAAATACCATCCCTTGTGCTGATTTTTCTAAAAACATTTTTAATAAAAACTTAGGCTTTAATTCAAATAATCACAAGGGTCTGCATAGAGAAAATGTATAAAAACTTCTTGTTTTAATTTACTGTACATAACACAGTTACTATAGTGAAATAAAGTCCAGGACTTGTTAATTGTTTAAATGAAATGACTATGTCATCAAATCACTTAGGTAAAGATGTTAAAACAGTCTCAGGGTGATTGGTGATGTTGAATTCCCCTACTCCAGTCTATTGATGGTCAGTTTGAAATCTCTTAATTATCATGCCTTAAATTTTACACCCTCTGTCAGATGTTGGACAATCAACATCTGTGTTGACACGTTTCATGACACTACCATGATTGTGAGAATTGGAGAAGAGCTGTGCATGTGGTTATACTGTAAATGCTGGGGTTATGATCCTGACAGTTCTTTGAACTGAGGAGTCACGGATCAGTGGTGAAACATCTTAAACATTACAGAACAAGTTCAGTTAAATGTGACTAACTATTGCTAGCTATATCATGACCTGGATAAATTAAAACCCCCACAGACAACATTCAACGTTGCAAAAAGAAATTGCCTTTTTATAATGCAAGTCAGCTTCTAAAGAAACCAGTTGTTGTCTTTCTGTAAAAAGTAATTATTATACTTTTATCGTGTCTTTCTGTCTTGCCTTACAATATAGCATTGTTTATTATTTGACTTCCCCCTGCAGTCAACTGTTTCCCAGAAGCAAAACAAGTACGAAAACAGCAAGGTGCTTCCTGAACTGTTATAAAATGCATTGATTCCCTACTGCTTGATAAAACTTGCATACATTTTTCTTTGGATTTGGAGGTTATAGTCTATATACCTTAAATGCAGCTAAGTAGGGCAGAAGCATAAATGTATGAACAAATGTGGAAGAATAGAATGGATTTTCATTTATATTGTATAAAGACCACTTCTATCAGTCCCTGCCCAAGAGAGATTTACAGAAAACTCACATACAACTAACCAGTTTAGGCTAGAACAAATACATCTGTCAAATTTTTTGTGTTATGAAAGGAATCCGGAACACGAGAACATACAATCTAAGCAAAATGTATTTCCTAGCATGTTTACCAACTAGCCAGCAAAACAAAAATTATAAATCACTATCTAGGTACTGCATTCACATGTCATTTAGCCATCACACAAACCAGTAGATTCCTGCTTCTGGGTTTGACAGCTGTGAGTGGATGGTTGTAGCTGCTGAGTCCGAACACTGCAATGACAGGCTGTTAGCAGTTGCAGTTATTTTGGGTTGTTCGCACAGTCAGCGATTATTTGTGATGATCGTGGCTGTACACATTATGTGAAAGACAAAGGGAGGTACAAGGGGAGAGTGGTTGCAGTGGCCTGTATGAGTGTTGCCTCTGCAAGGATCTTTCTCCTGTAACTCAAGATAAAGTCATCCCCACCACCAGCACAGATTGGGTTGGAATGGGGATTGGTGGTGTAAGTTAATAGGGTCAGAAATAACAAAAAAAACTATCCTATTGCAACACTGACTCACCTGCTTCAGAGGACCACTTTGGATGTGCTTACCGCTAGCTATGGTTGTTCCTAATGGTGCTGGTCTACATTTAAATGTTGATGCTACTTGCATGTGCAGTAGTGACACAATGGGGTACATTTACTAAAACTGGTACACTCAGAATCTGGTGCAGCTGTGCATGGTAGCCAATCAGCTTCTAACTTCAATGTGTTCAATTAAGCTTTGGCTATAAAACCTGATAGCTGATTGGTTTCTATGCAGAATTGCACCAGATATTGCACTCTCTAGTTTTAGTAAAAAGACCCCTTTGGTATTATTATAGATTATCTTAAAGACTCTACACTACTCCCCACAGTGGACCTGGCATTTATGACAGTGCTGCTGATTTCCTCCAACCTGTAGTGATCTTTATAGATCCCAACACAGGAAGTCTCTCTTCACTAATACCTGATTTGTAACTCAAACATGTCACATGATCTACTGAACAGAGTCACAAATAAGTTATTAGTAATGGGAGACCTCCTGTGGTGGGAGTTGTTTGCTAAGTGCAGGGGCTGCTGGAGATAAGAGTGGATCAGCAGCATTGCAACTAATGACTGGGTATGGAAAAGGAAATAGGGCAAAGAGCGGGACTTTATATGAGGCACACAGACACAGAGAATACATTTGATGGAGGACAGATTTTAATTGATTCAAATAGCAATATACCGTATTTATCTGCGTATATCACGCACAGGCGTATAACACGCACCCTAACTTTAACCACTTAACGACCGCCCACTGTAAATATACGTCGGCAGAATGGCACCGACAGGCAGAATCACGTATATGTACGTGATTGCCTTTGTATAGTTGGGGGGTCCGATCGGACCCCCCTTCTTTACAGTGAGTGGTCGTTTTACCTTCGGGAGCGATCCGGCATGAGGGGACGGCCGTTCGATTCCGGCCATCCCCTCTCGATCGCTCCCGGCGAATGAGAGCTTCCCCTGCCTGTGTGCTTGTTTACACAGGCTGGAGGAAGTGATGTCATCTCTCCTGCGGCGCTCACATATACCGAGCGCCGTACAGGAGAAGATGCAGGTTAGTGCACACAACACTACACTGACACCAGGACACATAGGTACATAAATCGCCCCCCCAGGCCCCCCCAGACCCCCCCAGATCACCCCCCAGATCACCCCCCAGCCCCCAGTCACAGTGTCACTGATTGCAGTGACCATTTATTTAGTGATCACTGCAATCAGTGACATTTGTGACTGTAAAAGTGTCAGTACATTTAGTTTTAGGTCCAGTGTAGCCCCCTAACCCCCCCTAATAAAGGTTTAACCCCCTGATCACCCCCCAGATAACCCTTTCACCCCCTAGCACCGCCGTCGCTAAGCGATCATTTTTCTGATCGATGTCTTAGCGTCGGTGATGCTGATTGGTAGCCAGTAATTTTTTTTAGGTTCGCTGCAGGTTTTTATAGCGTCGGGTACCCCCATATATTACCTAATAAAGGTTTAACCCCCTTGATCGCCCCCCAGGTAACCCTTTCACCCCCTATCACCACGGTCACTAAGCGATAATTTTTCTGATCGATGTTTTAGCGTCGGCGATGCTGATCGGTAGCCAGTAATTTTTTTTAGGTTCGCCGCAGGTTTTTATAGCGTCGGGTACCCCCATATATTACCTAATAAAGGTTTAACCCCCTTGATCACCCCCCAGGTAACCCTTTCACCCCCTATCACCACTGTCACTAAGCAATCATTTTTCTGATCGATGTCTTAGCGTCGGTGATGCTGATCGGTAGCCAGTAATTTTTTTAGGTTTGCCGCAGGTTTTTATAGCGTCGGGTACCCCCATATATTACCTAACAAAGGTTTAACCCCCTTGATCGCCCCCCAGGTAACCCTTTCACCCCCTATCACCACTGTCACTAAGCGATAATTTTTCTGATCGATGTCTTAGCGTCGGTGATGCAGATCGGTAGCCAGTAATTTTTTTAAGTTCGCCGCAGGTTTTTATAGCGTCAGGTACCCCAATATATTACCTAATAAAGGTTTAACCCCCTTGATCGCCCCCCAGGTAACCCTTTCACCCCCTATCACCACTGTCGCTAAGCGATCATTTTTCTGATCGCTGTCTTAGTGTCGGTGATGCAGATCGGTAGCCAGTAATTTTTTTTAGGTTCGCCGCAGGTTTTTATAGCGTCAGGTACCCCCATATATTATCTAATAAAGGTTTAACCCCCTGATCGCCCCCCAGGTAACCCTTTCACCCCCTATCACCACTGTCGCTAAGCGATCGTTTTTATGATCGTTGTCTTAGTGTCGGTGATGCAGATCGGTAGCCAGTAATTTTTTTTTAGGTTCGCCGTCAGGTTTTTATATAGCGTCAGGTACCCCCATATATTACCTAATAAAGGTTTTAACCCCCTAATTGCCCCTAGTTAACCCTTTCACCAGTAATCACCATATAAGTGTTACGGGTGACGCTGGTTAGTTAGTTTGCTTTTTATAGTGTCAGGGCACCCGCCGTATATAACCCAATAAAGGTTTGACCCCCTGATCGCCTGGCGGGTGATATAAATTAGGTTTTAGCGTCAGAGAGGGTCTGCGTCACACCCCAGGCAGCGTCAGGTTAGTGCCAGTAACGCTAACACCCACGCGTGAAGCATACACCCCCCTTAGTGGTATAGTATCTGAACAGATCAATATCTGATCTGATCAGATCTATACTAGCGTCCCCAGCAGTTTAGGGTTCCCAAAAACGCAGTGTTAGCGGGATCAGCCCAGATACCTGCTAGCACCTGCGTTTTGCCCCTCCGTCCAGCCCAGGCCACCCAAGTGCAGTATCGATCGATCACTGTCACTTGCAAAACACAACACACATAACTGCAGCGTTCGCAGAGACAGGCCTGATCCCTGCGACTCCAGTGCTGTAGGAGGTGATTTCACCACCACAAAAAAAAAAAGCATATATGCCGAAGCATTGGGGCAGCAGGGGCGGAGGAGCGATTTTGCTCCTAATGCCGCATACATACAGTCGAAATTCCGACGGAGGCTTGCCCGTGGAAAAGTCTGACCATGTGTACGCGGCATAACTTTTGCGGGAAGATGCCCCCATGCTTCAGCATATATAAATGGTGCATGTATGCCCATCATTAGAAGTGGGTGGATGAAGGGCGGTAGTCTAATGGTGGGCATACCCACCGATAAATCTTTTTTTTTTGTTCAGCCAACAGGCTGCATGAAAAAAAAGATTACAATACATGTCCAACAAGGACCAGCAACGTACTGGTATGTTGCTGGACTTTGAATGTTTATACCAGAATGATGCCTGTGGGTTTAGGTATCATCTTAGAATCATTCTTTTCAGCCAGCGGCCGGCTTTCATGTAAAAGCAATCCTAGTGGCTAATTAGCCTCTGGACTGCTTTTACAAGCAGTGGGAGGGAATGACCCCCCCCCGGATATAAAAAGCGCCATTGGGAAATTGGGAAAGCATTTTATCACACCGATCTTGGTGTGGTCAGATGCTTTGAGGGCAGAGGAAAGATCTAGGGTCCAATAGACCCCAGTTTTTTCAAAAAAGAGTACCTGTCATTACCTATAGCTATCATAGGGGATATTTACATTCCCTGAGATAACAATAAAAATGAAATGATAAAAAAAAAAAATATGGAAGCAACAGTTTAAAAATAAAATAAAATAAAAAAGCAAGCGTCGGTCTGGCGTCGGTCTGGCGTCATATGTAAACAGCAATTGCACCATGCATGTGAGGTATCACCGCGAAGGTCAGATCGAGGGCAGTAATTTTAGCAGTAGACCTCCTCTGTAAATCTAACGGGGTAACCTGTAAAGGCTTTTAAAGGCTTTTAAAAATGTATGTAGTTTGTCGCCAATGCGCGTTTGTGCGAAATTTTAAAGCATGTCGTGTTTGGTATCTATGTACACGGCCTAAGATCATCTTTTTTATTTCATCAAACATTTGGGCAATATAGTGTGTTTTAGTGCATTAAAATTAAAAAAAGTGTATTTTTTCCCAAAAAAATGTGTTTGAAAAATCGCTGCGCAAATACTGTGTAGAAAAAAAAAAAAAGCTACACCCACCATTTTATTCTGTAGGGCCTTTGCTTTAAAAATATATATAATGTTTGGGGGTTCAACATAATTTTCTTGCAAAAAAAAATATCGTTTCATGTAAACAAAAAGTGTCAAAAAGGGCTTTGTCTTCAAGTGGTTAGAAGAGTGGATGTAAGCTTCCTAATGTTGTGTATAAAATGCCAGAACAGTTCAAAACCCCCCCAAATGACCCCATTTTGGAAAGTAGACACCCCAAGCTATATACTGAGAGGCATGTCGAGTCCATGGAATATTTTATATGTTGACACAAGTTGCGGAAAAAAGACAATTTTTTTTTTTTTTTTTTTTGCACAAAGTTGTCACTAAATGATATATTGCTCAAACATGCCATGGGCATATGTGGAATTACACCCCAAAATACATTCTGTTGCTTCTCCTGAGTACGGGGATACCACATGTGTGAGACTTTTTGGGAGCCTAGCCGCGTACGGGACCCCAAAAACCAATCACTGCCTTCAGGCTTTCTAAAGGGTGTAAATTTTTGATTTCACTTCTCACTGCCTATCACAGTTTCGGAGGCCATGGAATGCCCAGATGGCACAAAACCCCCCCAAATGACCCCATTTTGGAAAGTAGACACCCCAAGCTATTTTCTGAGAGGTATTGTGAGTATTTTGCAGATCTCGCTTTTTGTCACAAAGTTTTGAAAATTGAAAAAAAAAAGAAAAAAAAAATGTTCTTTCTTCATTTTCAAAAACAAATGAGAGCTGTAAAATACTCACCATGCCTCTCAGCAAACAGCTTGGGGTGTCTACTTTCCAAAATGGGGTCATTTGGGGGGGTTTTGTGCTATTTTGGCATTTTATGGCCTTCAAAACTGTGATAGGTAGTGAGGAGTCAAATCAAAAATTTGTGCCTAGAAATCCTGAAGGCGGTGATTGGTTTTTGGGGTCCCGTACGCGGCTAGGCTCCTAAAAAGTCCCACACATGTGGTATCCCCTTACTCAGGAGAAGCAGAAAAATTTATTTTGGGGTGCAATTCCACATATAACCATGGTATGTTTGAGCAATATATCATTTAGTGACAACTTTTTGTAATTTTTTTTTTTTTTTTGTCATTATTCAATCACTTGGGACAAAAAAAAAATATTCAATGGGCTCAACAGGCCTCTCAGCAGTTTCCTTGGGGTGTCTACTTTCTAAAATGGGGTCATTTGGGGGGGGGGTTTGTACTGCCCTGCCATTTTAGCACCTCAAGAAATTAGATAGGCAGTCATAAATTTAAAGCTGTGTAAATTCCAGAAAATGTACCCTAGTTTGTAAGCGCTATAACTTTTGCGCAAACCGATAAATATACACTTATTGACATTTTTTTTACTAAAGACATGTGGCTGAATAAATTTTGGCCTAAATGTATGACTAAAATTGAGGTTATTCGATTTTTCTTATAACAAAAAGTAGAAAATATCATTTTTTTTCAAAATTTTCGGTCTTTTTCCGTTTATATCGCAAAAAATAAAAATCGCAGAGGCAATTAAATACCATTAAAAGAAAGCTCTATTTGTAGTACAACATTGCATGTCCGCACAATTTACAGTTAAAGCAGCGCAGTGCAAAATTCTGAATTCACCTCTGGTCCTTTAGCTACCAAATGGTCCGGGGCTTAAGTGGTTAAGAGGGAAGTTTCAGGAAAAAAACTTTCCACAGCCCCCTGCGTATAACTCGCAGGCACAGTTTACCCTCTATTTTCAGGGTAAAAAGTGAGTGTCATACGCCAATAAATACAGTAATTGTATATTTAAATTTCTTTGCATTTTGCTATATAACAATACTCTTTACATTTCATCTGAATCAAATATTGCTTAAAAAGTTATTAATAAAATTCCAACAAAGACATATCATATATTTACAGGTACATGAATGGATGATATATATTATACATGCATTGTAGTTGATATCTAGGCACACCGGTAATCCACTGATAGATACAAATGGAGATATTTGAATGGGGGGTTATTGAAGTATATTGCAAGGAACGTCCATAAAAGATTGATTAATAAGTATATACACTTGTCGGTAGATGTTAGCTCTATGCATTTCGGGCCTTTAGGGCCGCTCATCAGAAGCAAAACCGATGTGATAATCTAGGGATAGAAAGGACAAATAAGTTTCCGTAACCTATTAAATCTATGAAAAACAAATGGGCAGACATAGAGTGGGAGAGCTCCCCCACCCATATGCTTGACCCATAAAACTTACAAATGCTTCTGCACGGAGGTGGTGTGTCCATGCAAGTCCCAGACCAGCCAAAGAACATCACGCCTGGGAGCTGAGGGGGCGAAGCAGGGCGGGGACGGCCCACACAAACCAAGCACCGAGAGGGTAGAGGTGTATAGTTCAAAGTTGTGTTGGACTGAGTGTGGGGACCCAAACTGAGGGGCCTCTGTAAATAAAAGAAACAACAAAACCACTATAACACTGTGAAAAATTATGTGTGAGAATTAGTGTGAATGAATGTGTTGGAAGGGATGGTGTAAAGAGAGGAACCAAAGTATATATATATGAAATGATATTGCTATTTGAATCAATTAAAAGTTGTCCTCCATCAAATTTATTCTCTGTGTCCGTGTGCCTCATAGAAAGTCCCGCTCTTTGCCCTATTTCCTTTTTAATACTAAACCGGGATGGAGGAGGGGATCTGAACGGCCCCTGTACCTCATTTAAAGTCCCAACAACCTCTTTCCCCCTCTTTTTGTTAAATACTGGGTATGGGCCTCATTTCCCATGTAGAAGCAGTAGACCTCTCAAGAATTCTATGGGGCCAGCACACAAACCAGCTGTTCGGCACAAATGTTCATAAAATGCTTCCTTATCCCTTAATTCAAAATCAATCATGTGGTAATTATATCTGTCTTTTTAATATACAGTAGGTGCCGCCGATATTGTGTTAATCTCGCCTCTTCTAGCGGCGAGATTGACACCCTACGAGCCCCATCGCGAGAGCCAGCGCCGGGCTGTCTCATCATCGGGAAAGGAAAAATGTTGTTTTTCCTTTCACAATGAGCGACACGCATTGCCGGAGATCCGACGTGGATTCCCGCCAATACCAGGCACTGTGTTTGGTATGAATCCTGAGCGGGAACTCCACGCCAATTTTTAAAGAAAAAACCGGCATGGGTTCCCCCTCCAGGAGCATACCAGGCCCTTCGGTCTGGTATGGATTTGAAGGGGACTCCCCTAAGCGGAAAAATCGGCGTGGGGGTCCCCCTCAAAATCCAAACCAGACCCTTATCCGAGCATGCAACCTGGCAGGCCGCAGGAGAAGAGGGGGGACAAGAGAGCGGCCCCCCCTCCCTCCTGAACTGTACCAGGCCGCATGCCCTCAACATGGGGGGGTTTGGTGCTCTGCGGCCCCCCACCCCAAAGCACCCTGCCCCCATGTTGATGGGGACAAGGGCCTCTTCCCAACAACCCTGGCCGTTGGTTGTCGGGGTCTGCGGGCGGGGGGCTGATCAGAATCCGGGAGCCCCCTTTAATAAGGGGGCCCCCAGATGCCGGCCCCCCACCCTATGTGAATGAGTATGGGGTACATCGTACCCCTACCCATTCACCTGGTGGAAAAAAATGGCAATAAAAAAAAACACAACACAGCTTTTTAAAGTAATTTATTGCACAGCTCCGGGGTCTTCTTCTGACTTCGGGGGGTCTCCGGTGTCGTCACCGCGCTCTCCAGTTCTTTCTTCCTTCTGCTGGGCCACCGCTATCTTCCTCCAGCTCTTTTGCTAGCGAGGCCCGGTCTTCTCCAGCGCCTTCTTCCCTCTTCTCCTCTCCGGTTCTTTCTTTCTTCTGCCGGGCCTCCGCTATCTTCTTCCAGCTCTTTTGCTAGCGAAGGCCCGGTCTTCCCCGTCGTCTCGTCCGGCTCTCTGTTGTCCTTCTGCCGGCTCCTCCACTTTCTTATTCCAGCTCTTTTGCTAGTGGAGGGGCCCGGTCTTCCCATCGCCGTCTGCGTCTTCTTCTCTCTTCTCCTCCTCGATGTTGACTCGTCGCTTCCTTCCGCTGTAATGCTGGGTTTTGCGGTGCGCTCGGTTTATATAGGCTTCTCATGACGTCACAGTCACATGTTCCCATGACGTCACAGTCACATGCTCCGAGGCCACTCGGAACATGTGACTGTGATGTCATGAGAAGCCTATATAAACCGAGCGCATCGCCGAGATGTCGGCACCTCTGTCGCCGAGAATCTCCGTGATAGGATTGCGATGAATATACAATGTCGGCGGCACCTACTGTATTGCATAACAAATATAAATTTAACTGCTTTAAAACATGTTTGCTAAAATCACAAACATAATGAAGCAGCTGAGATTTTTTTAATCTGGATGTTTCTTAACCTTCCTGGTAGTATGATTATTTCAGATTTTAGGTGCTGAAAGTGGTACCATTATTTTGCATGGAAATTTGGTGTTTTATATTGTAGGCCTGTAATTCTTAGGAATAACTCACTTAAATCTGTCCAAACAAGAGTCTAGTAGACATCCTGGGTATGATAAAGTTTGAAACATGAAATCATAATATAATAAATAACTATAAATAATTATAACAAATAATAATAATAAAAATTATTCAATAATGTAATCAAATCAAAAACACTGAAATTTGCTCAGTTGCAGAATTGTCGCTGTCATTACTTTCAGTGTGTGATGATGAATTTCCCCACAAATTGCTATCGCTCAATTCTGCAAGTGATTCTAATTTATTATCGCTGTTTTCTAGCTGGTCTAAAAGCACTTTTGAAGTAAAGGGACACTTTTTGGTTGCTATGGACATTCTCAAGTTTCCAGGCAGAAAAAAAATTATTTTTAATATAAAAGTGCATGCAGGACACTGGACAAACCACTAGGGACAAAGGGGATGTGTAATTATTTTTTACAGTGTACTGTATGTATTGTCATACCTCCCAACTTTTGAGGAGTTCAGGAGTGCGCACTGTACATGTGCAGGGCTCAGGAGAGCACTAGGTACCTTTTTCATATGTTCTGGAGTGTGTTACGCTCAGAGTGCAGGGTTCAGGAGAGGGCTAGATACAGAGTGCAGGGTTCTGGAGTGTGTTATGCACAGGGTGCAGGGTTCTGGAGTTACATATAGAGTGCAGTGTTTTGGCGTGTGTTATGTACAGAGTGCAGGAGAGTGTTAGGCACAGTGCATGGTTCTGGAGTGCGTTACATACAGGGTTCAAGCGTGCTAGGTACAGAGTGCAGTCATGCATCCAGATCCCACTATTGCCCTTCTCCTCAACTATAACCTCTGCACCCCCCCTTCCTAAACACACATAACACACACACACACATACATACCACACACATGCATATGCACACCACGCACATACATAACACACACACACACACATGCATATACACACCACACACATCACACACATACATCCACACACATCACACACATACATCCACACACACACATCACACACACACACACATATATACACCCATAACACACACATCCACATACCACACACATACATAACACACACACATACATACATAACACACACACACATACATACATAACACACACACATACATATACGCACACACAACACACAAATACATACATACAGTACATACACACACACTTTTGTAAAAGTAGCACCTTTCTGTAGATGTCTTCTATCCAGTGCAGCCACAGCTTCCTTCTCCTTTCAGTGCACTGGGAATTTCGGCTCCAGGAGCAGGGAGGAGGTAAAGATTAGGGGGCAGTTCACCCACCTCCTCCCTCCTCGAACACACTTGTCTCGACTTTCAGTGCAGAGCAGAGAGGCTGTTGAAGGAGCCGAGCTGTTACTTTCACTTTCAACTTCAGAAGCCAGGCTTCTGTGTTTAAGGAAAGTGGGGAGCTGCCTGTTGAGCGCAGGGCTAGTGGAGGCTGAAAAAACCCTGGGGGAGAGGAATAGACAGCTGATCCTGACCCTCTGCAACTCCTGTCCTAGCCAGCAATATATGCCGGCTCTTTTGCTATGCACTGGTTTGACAGAGGGGCGGGTCTGCGTAGCAGTCCTGCCCATACCTGACATCACACTCCCATTTTGACAGGTGATGTCTCTCATTGAGGCTTCACAGTGTACATCCAGCTGACCTGCTAGCCAATACCTGGCTGTACTGGATGTGCAAACTGCTGCAGGTCCTACTGAGAAAGAACTTAGCTTGTAGTCAATAGCATTATGCAGGAAAATTTCCTCTATGGCGGGATAGCGGGACAAAGGTGTCAATGCGGGAAAGTCCCGCCCAATCCCTGATGGTTGGGAGGTATGTGTATTGTGTGTTTTTCACTTTTTGAATTTGGTGCCGTGCTCCGACCTTGTGTGTCACAACGCTCACAGGGAACGGAGCTCGGCCCTTGGCACTGTGAATCGAGCGAGATAACAGCTCGCACACACAGCAGGGAGACATCGTAGGATCAAGGGGACAAGGTAAGTAACTTTCCCTGAATACTACGATGCGATCCCGAGTCTGGCTCGGTGTTACCGCTTTTGGTAGTAAATACTCACCCCGAACCTGACTCGGGAATACCGCCAGGGAGGTTAAAACATATGGAAAGCACATATTGTAAGCCATTTTTGGAAGCCTCCTCCTCAAGTCCCCATAGTCTTCACATAGCATGGCCAGCAGTGCAGAACAAAATATTGGGCCCCTTCACACTATGCAGTTCCATTGCAGTGTGCTACTGTATTAGTTGTGTTTTTTTTTTTAACTGATTCATGACAAATGTCCCAATACATGTGTAATAATATCTCTCACCCACAGGTGGTTTAGTGAGCAAGCTGACGTTGTGTGTTTAAAGATGCCGGCTGCCACTATTCAATTGAACATGTGGTTTTGGGGGAGGTTCAACCATGTCTTGCTGACACCACTCACAAAAAAACTTGTGAGTGGTCAAGAGGAATGATTACATCCTGTGGGTGGTCTCTGGTATACAGGACTATAAATATAGAGTCCCTACCATGGAGAGGGTTTTTTTGTGGAGCTGTGGAAAGATCAAGCTTGCAGCCAAGGATCATCATTGGTGTAAAAAATTAAAGCAATAAACCGCGCTAGCCAGTAACATAAATAAATATACAGCAGCACCTGTGATATGTGATAACATATAAAGTATACAAAAGAATAAAAAGGAACAAGTGCGCTAATGTGAATTGACTAATAATCAAAAATTATGAATCCACACATATATTGAATAAATGAAGTCCAACAGTGATAACAATGAATGTGTCCTGTAAAAATGAATATATCCTAAATAAGTCCCATCAAAAATCAGCAATGAAGGGAAGCCGTGAAGAGGTGAACCGCAAAAAGTTTGAAATTCGGTGCATGCACACCCGTGTCCACCACCAACAATCAAGCTGCTTACCAGAGGTAAGAAACAAATAAGCCCATCCGCAATCCCAGGGGGAGATCCAGAGAAATCCAGATAAACTTCGCAGAGTTCCAACGTCACTTGATAGGCAGTGGATACAGCAAAGATTTCCCAAGGAGAGAGAGGAGGCTCAATAGTGCATTACCCAATGTAAAATTTATTTTTAAAAACGGGTTTAAAAACACTTACACAATGTACAATTTAAAGAACATAACAACCGGCCGGTCCGCCGTACCTGTCCCGTAGTGATGACGTCAGCACGCACACCTCCCGACGTACGTTTCGTGTTCCTACACGTCGTCTTGGGGATCGATCAATGTCTCTTCCTGTTTACATCGTGATCAGCCGTGATTGGACATGGCTGACCACATGGTAAAATGCCCCCGTCAGAGCCTTTTAGCATTTGTTTTTAGTAAATCAACCTCTTGCAGGCTGAGAGGAAGATGTAAGCCAGACACTGAAATTAACCCCTTCCGTTATAGTGGTCATTTTCTAGAAATCTAACAACAAAATAATTTTTTATTTTCTTTACTTTCATGGTAAGCATTTTATTTGAAATACAACACCACTATGTATCACTCCTCCCTTCTAAACTATAGTACCTTCTACAGGTACCGGTATATGACTATTTTAAACATGCATTCTCTGTATCAGGCTGAAACTTTTTTTTTTTTTTTCATTTTACTTCAGGTATTCTTTTTTATGCATACTTTATAAGTATCAGCTCACTGTATTACATACTTTAAAAGTTTTTTATACACATGTATAGGCATATACTAGTGTGGTACACATTTGGATTTACTTATCATAGGCCTTCTTAGGCCGTATAAACTTACTGTTTGGTTGTTGTCCATATTTACGTTCACGTTTGGGCCACCATACATATTTTAGGCGCTGCATTTTTTGTTTTTATATATTTTTTGTGCAACATGTCTATTTGCTGATGCTGGCAGCCACGTTCTCACTTTGTTCATTTAGTAGCGCAACTTTTTTCTTTTATTTTTTGCATTCTTTTTTAACCATTTCAATATCAGGCACTTACACCCCCTTCCTGCCCAAGCCAAATTTTCAGCTTTCAGTGCTGTCACACTTTGAATGACAATTGCGCATTCATACAGTGTAGTACCCAAACAATTTTTTTAACATTTTGCTCCCACAAATAAAGCTTTATTTTGGTGAAGTTTGGTATCACTGCTGGGGTATTTTGGTATCACTGCTGGGGTTTTTATTTTTTGGGGTTTTATTTTTTGCACTGGGGTTTTTATTTTTTGCGCAGAAAATAAAAAAAAAGACCCAAAATTTAGAAAAAAAAACAAGTTTTTCTTTGTTTCTGTTATAAAATGTTGTAAATAAGCAAGTTTCTCCTTCAATGACGGGCACTGATATGGCTGCACTGACGGGCACTGATGGGCAGTGGTGAGGTGGCACCAATGAGGTGGAACTGATGAGGTGGCACTGATGGGCACTGATGATGGGCACTGATAGATGGCACTGATGGGCACTGATAGGTGGCACTGATATGCGGCACAGATGGGCACTCATAGGCGGCACAGATTTGTACTTATGGGTGGCACTGATAGGTGGCATGGATGGGCACTGATAGGTGGGCACTAATGGACACTTATGGGTGTCACTGATGGACAATGATGGGTGGCATTGCTGGGCATCACTGATCTGGAATTATGAATGAATGGTGCCAGTCAGTGCCCATTTGTGGGCACTGATTGGCATATATTAGGCATGTGTGTGGCATCCCTGGTGGCCATGGGGAACGTACCTGGCCATCCACATGTTGGGGCTTCCCTGGTGGTCCTGGTGGTCCTGCACGGGTATCCGTGGGGGGGGGGGGGGCTGTGCTGATAAACAATAAGCGCAGACTCCCCCTGTCAGGAGAGCCGCCAATCGGCTCTCCTCTACTCGCGTCTGTCAGAAACGAGTGAGGAAAAGCCGATCAATGTCTCTTCCTGTTTACATCGTGATCAGCCGTGATTGGACATGGCTGACCACATGGTAAAATGCCCCCGTCAGAGCCTTGTGAGTTCCGTGTAGCGGTTTGTCAGACTGACACACCGCACCACCGATCGCCGGGGGCACACGGCAGCAGTTATCCATCATATAATGCCCAGTCAGGATAACTGAACCACTGCCCGACCGTTGATTCTATATATATGTAGAGGACCCCCCTATGCCTAAATTTAGGGGCTAGCCTGAGCAAATAGTTAGGCTCAGGCTGTTGGAATTCTTTTAATTGGCCTCTGCTCTGTTGTGATGTTGCCTGGCGGTACAGTTCCCTGTGACATGTGGGTGGCGCTGTCGCCCAGGTCTCAGGTCGAACCACAGGTGGCATTGCAGTGCTATTGGGTGTCCTCTCTCGGCAGCCATGCAGTGGGCATGGTCTACCCGCTGTGCATGCTGGGAGAGGGTACATAAGGGGCAGATGCCATGATTTAGGGGAGTTTGCGCCCTTTGGCCCTCCAGGCCAGGGGTGCGTGTGTGTGTTCAGTCCCGGGCAGCTTTAGCCCGAGGCTGCATCATTCCAGATAGGCCCAGCACCTTTAGATGAGGCCTACGCCGAACAGCGGAATCCCAGGGTACCCGTGGGAGGGTGACCCGCTCTGAAGGAGAGGGAACCAGGGGAGGACCTATCCAGGGCATCGGTGAAGGAAGTTACTGTCTCGGGAGAGGCCTGGTTACCTGTCAGAGGGAAGGATTCCACAATCCGCCACAAGCCTTGTAACATGCCCCATAAGGTCTTGAGTGTTACAAGTGCTGGGAAGTTCAGGACTTAGAGGTTCATATCCTGATCGTATCCTTAGGAAAATAACTTAAAGTGAATGTTCGTGCTCCACACCGGCTGCTAGGACCGTGAGAGGGGACTATCTGGGTGAGCAAAACCCACTCAGGCTTGAGTGGCGTCGAGGGTAATTAAGTGCCGCGTGCCTGAACCTGCCTCTTTGTTCAACTTTCTCTATCTCCAACCTTTCCTGTCAAGTTGCAAGCAAGAAAAATAAACTCTTTTATTGGGTTTAATTCTGTCTTTACAATGGCCTTCTTTTGAGAGAGAGAGAATAGACTTTTCCCTACACTCTAGGGACGAGAACCAACGGAAAGAGGTAACTCGCTGCAGGACCCAAAGCTATTAACACCGCTCACCCGCTACAAGATGGAGAATACTGGGCATGTGGCATGGTGTGTCCCACTCTGCAAGTGGAGGTAAGCAGGGTAGAGAAGGATCTGTGTGCTACATATATAAAAAAAACTATTCACTTTAAATACTGTGATATTCAACCAAAGAATTGATTACAAATATATATTAAATAATATATATATATATATATATAAAAGGAAGTCCTTTTCACTTTAGGTGCTCTGATAAATAAAGGGAGAAGAGTGCCCATAGCGTGATACTGTTTTAAAAGGCTTTATTTAGATAACAAGGTGGACATATACTCACATGTGTTAAAAAACATATACAGACATGTATTGCTGACACAGGCGCCAAGAAAAATCCTAAGGCCTCGTACACACGACCGATTTTCTCGGCAAGAACCAGCAAGAAACTTGCTGGCAGAGAGGTCTTGCCGAGTAAATCGGTCGTGTGTACGCTGCTATCGGGTTTCTCGTCGAGAAAACCGACAAGAAACCTCGACGAGAAAATAGAGAACCTGCTCTCTATTTTCTCGTCGAGATTCTCCTCGGCATGTTTCTCGACGAGAAAAGTGAGTGTGTGTACACTTACCTGTCCTCCCGGAAGCCCGCGCATGTTCGAAATGAATTTGACGCATGCGCGGTAGCTTCCTAGGCATACGTAGGGTAGACCAAGATGGCGGCGACGGCATCGAATGTGACGAGCGCATGCTCGACGTAGTCGATGACGTCACCGCGTACACTCCTTTCAAAGAACCGCGGGTTCTTTGAAACGAGCGTGTGTACACTCGGCCGGGACAAGTTTCTTGTCCAAGAATCTCGTCGAAAAAAACGACATACAGCCCCACTCTTCCTCTACAAGTGTGCAAAGTTTCTTGTCCGGGGGACCTACGGCCGGGGAGCACCGATTTTTCAAAACCGGGCACCCCTTCCATAGACTCCCATGTTAAACAGTAATTTCTCTGGTGATTTTGGGGACCCGGTACTGGCCGGTCGTAGGTTCTCTTGACCCCAAACTTGGCACACTTGTAGCCCCACTCTTACTCTATAAGTGTGCAAAGTTTCTTGTCCGGGGAACCTACGGCCGGGGAGCACCGATTTTTCAAAGCTGGGCACCCCTTCCATAGACTCCCATGTTAAACGTCAGTCTAGTCATGGACACAGTGAGGCATGGACACAGTGAGGCATGGGCACAGTGAGGCAAAGTGAGGCACACCCAGTTTTTGTGGTAAAATTAGGTGCCTCGGCTTATATTCGGGTCGGCTTATACTCGAGTATATACAGTACCTGTCCAGGGAGCCCGCAATGTTGGCACCCAAAGCCGACCTGTCCCTCGCTGGTGTGTGCCGGTGTGCAGGCACCAGCAACCTTACGAAGGTTAACAGGAAGTGAAGCCTTGCGGCTTCACAGCCTGTTTCCTACTGTGCATGCGCGAGTCTCACTGTGCTTTCTGAATGGTCCCTGCTGTCTTCTGGGACCTGTGTGTCTCCCAGAAAGCAGCGGACAGGAAGGAGGAGGGGCTGGACATTGCATAGTTTGCTGCACAGATTGTGGCAATCTTTCCCCGGAAGTGGGAGCAGATACCTGGATTTGACAGGTATCCACTCCCCCTCCCCCTGAAAGGTGCCAAATGTGGCACCGGAGAGGGGAGGAATCTGATCCGCGGAAGTTCCATTTCTGGGTGGAACTCCACTTTAAGTAACCTTTAGTCCTGCTTGAGCAGTGAAAGGGCAAAACTGAAGTTCAGTTGGGATTTAAATAAGGACGTTTAGTAGGCAGATACCATAAAAATGCTTATATGCTGTTAGAACTCATTTTTTTTCAATTCAAATGATTTCCAGTTTTCATTTGAATGGGATTTGTTCCTGTAGCGCCCTCCACTCTCTCTCTCTTGCTCCGGTTTCTTTCTCTCTGGCTTTTGTCTAGGGGTGCCTTGGAGGAGAGAGTGCGGGGTCACCACGCCAAGCTTTCACCGCAGATGTTTGTGTGATGTGAGCAAAGTTTCTTTACCTTCGGGTCGGTGTTCGGTGTTTGGAGCCACCACTTCTTCTGTGGAACAGTGTCTGCCAGTAAATGAGCCCCACACCAATAAAAGTCCAACACTCCTTTATTTTCCAATGTCAGGATGAAACACAATCAGTTAGACTCCCTCAACGAACAAACAGGGGGTGTGGATATGAGTAGGCCCAGGCACAATGAACTCTCCTATTCCTCTATCAGCGAATAGGCTTGGCGCATGGTCTCCGCCACCAACTGTGAATATTTTGGTCGCTGCCACCGACCGTGTGAACATAAGTTCGACTCGAACATCGGCTGTTCGACTGTTCGGCGAACATCGAACGATTTGGGCCGTTCGCACCAAATTCGGGTGACGCGAACGGCCCACAATACACTGCGCCATCGCAGTGCAATCCCGGCGCTGTGATTGGCCAAGCATGCACTGTGACCCCGCATGCTTGGCCAATCACAGCGCCGGCAGCTAGGAGAGACATAATTGGCCACAGGCAGGTTGCCTGTGGCCAATTTTAGCTCAGGGGGTTTAGCACACGCCCCACACTATAAAAGGCCGCCAGCGCGGCGGCCTTGTGTAGTGTGTTCCGGCGCATGGAAAGAGTTACATAGGCAGGGACAGTGTCAGTGCTATTTGTACCTCAAACTTGTGTGTAGGGAGAGAGAAGGATAGGCAGGGAGAGTGTCAGTGTCATATTCTTTGCTAAACCTTGTGTGCAGGGAGAGAGAAGGATAGGCAGGGGACAGTGTCAGTGTCACATTCTTTGCTAAACCTTGTGTGCAGGGAGAAAGAAGGATAGGCAGGGAGAGTGTCAAGCCTCGTACACACGGCCGAGATTCTCGTCGAAAAAAACATGTCGTTTTTTTCGACGAGATTCTTGGACAAGAAACTTGTCCCGGCCGAGTGTACACACGCTCGATTCAAAGAACCCGCGGTTCTTTGAATGGAGCGTACGCGGTGACGTCATCGACTACGACGAGCATGCGCTCGTCACATTCGATGCCGTCGCCGCCATCTTGGTATACCCTACCTATGCCTAGGAAGCTACCGCGCATGCGTCAAATTCATTTCGAACATGCGCGGGCTTCCGGGAGGACAGGTAAGTGTACACACACTCACTTTTCTCGTCGAGAAACATGCCGACGAGAATCCCGACGAGAAAATAGAGAGCAGGTTCTCTATTTTCTCGTCGAGATTACTTGTCGGTTTTCTTGACGAGAAACCATATACACGAACGAGTTTCTCGGCAAGACATCTCTGCCAGCAAGTTTCTTGCTGGTTCTTGCCGAGAAACTCGGTCGTGTGTACGAGGCCTCAGTGTCATATTCTTTGCTAAACCTTGTGTGCAGGGAGAGAGAAGGATAGGCAGGGGACAGTGTCAGTGTCATATTCTTTGCTAAACCTTGTGTGCAGGGAGAGAGAAGGATAGGCAGGGAGAGTGTCAGTGTCATATACTTTGATAAACCTTGTGTGCAGGGAGAGAGAAGGATAGGCAGGGGACAGTGTCAGTGTCATATTCTTTGCTAAACCTTGTGTGCAGGGAGAGAGAAGGATAGGCAGGGAGAGTGTCAGTGTCATATACTTTGATAAACCTTGTGTGCAGGGAGAGAGAAGGATAGGCAGGGGACAGTGTCAGTGTCTTTGTTGCTAAGTCTCCTGCACATTATACACCTGAAGTTAGCCCGTATTGCTGTGTTTTCCTAGTGTGTTACACCAACAGGCATTTGCAGCACTTACAGCGGGCGGAGTGTGCCTCCTGCACCTTATACACCTGAAGTTAGCCTGTATTGCTGCGTTTTCCTGGTGTGTTACACCAACAGGCATTTGCAGCACTTACAGCGGGCAGAGTGTGCCTCCTGATCATATTACACCTGAAGTTAGCCTGTATTGCTGCTTTTTCCTGGTGTGTTACACCAACAGGCATTTGCAGCACTTACAGCGGGCGGAGTGTGCCTCCTGCACCTTATACACCTGAAGTTAGCCTGTATTGCTGCGTTTTCCTGGTGTGTTACACCAACAGGCATTTGCAGCACTTACAGCGGGCAGAGTGTGCCTCCTGATCATATTACACCTGAAGTTAGCCTGTATTGCTGCTTTTTCCTGGTGTGTTACACCAACAGGCATTTGCAGCACTTACAGCGGGCGGAGTGTGCCTCCTGATCATATTACACCTGAAGTTAGCCTGTATTGCTGCGTTTTCCTGGTGTGTTACACCAACAGGCATTTGCAGCACTTACAGCGGGCGGAGTGTGCCTCCTGATCATATTACACCTGAAGTTAGCCTGTATTGCTGCGTTTTCCTGGTGTGTTACACCAACAGGCATTTGCAGCACTTACAGCGGGCGGAGTGTGCCTCCTGATCATATTACACCTGAAGTTATCCTGTATTGCTGCTTTTTCCTAGTGTGTTACACCAACAGGCATTTGCAGCACTTACAGCGGGCGGAGTGTGCCTCCTGATCATATTACACCTGAAGTTAGCCTGTATTGCTGCGTTTTCCTGGTGTGTTACACCAGCAGGCATTTGCAGCACTTACAGCGGGCGGAGTGTGCCTCCTGATCATATTACACCTGAAGTTAGCCTGTATTGCTGCTTTTTCCTGGTCTGTTTACACCAACAGGCATTTGCAGCACTTACAGCGGGCGGAGTGTGTCAGTAGCTGTGAGACCTTGGGAGAGAGAGGACGTGCCTGTAGGGAGCTCCTGGAGCTCCAGGAGGAGGGGGTGAGATGGCCTCCTCCAGCCCAGGGCCGGGGCAGCCTTCCCGGCCTGGAAGACTACTGCTACCCCTGAGTGAAGATCCATCCAGGGAGGATTTATTATTTCTCCAAACCCAGTGCGATTTGATGAACTGGACATCACCCCAGCCAGGTGAGAATACAGGCAAGCTGCAAGGCAGAGTGGCCAGAGTTAAGGGCCTGATTCAGAAGGCCTCTCAGGCTTTCTGCGCAAAAATGGCCATTCTAACTAGTCTCCGTGACAGGAGAGACAGATCAAGCAGTGCCAAAAGAGAGGAATTTAAGGAGCCAATAGAAGTAATGAAGACCCAGTGTAGGAGCCTCTGGAACATGCTGGCTGGGCTATGTGAGAGGGGCCCAGAGGAGAGGACCTTCCTCTTGGAAATCCGTAGAGTAATAAGGCAAGCAAGCAAGGATGGCTCACAGGCTGCCAGACGCAGCAGGCGCCCACCCATGCAGCCCTCCCAGTCCGAAGCGGATGTGGAAGAGGAGGTGGAGGCAGAGAAAGAACTTGAACCCGTGGCTGATGGGATGGATGTGGTGAACGATGGTGCTGGGATGGAGCACCCCCCCTCCCCTGTTGGTGCAGCCCCTGACGCCAAAGCTGCGGAGGATCCCCGGGACTCTGCTGCAGTGCGGCCTGCAAGTGCGGCCGGTGTGCAGGCAGGCCCGGGTAGGGTATCCAGTGATGCAGCTGGGGGTGGTCAGGCGGTGGGTGAACTAAGAGGGGGGAAGTTGGGGAAGTACCCTGTGGTTGTACTAACCCATCTCCCAATGGATAGCAAAACTGTTAAAACCAAAGGAAAGGAAAAAGAACTCGCCAGTGACTCTGTAAAGACAGTGTCTGATGCCTCTGTGATCTCCGCATGCGGCCAGGGTAAAACACCTAAAATGGCGGCTCCGGCCGTGGCTGAACATGATGAGGGAGAGAGGCGGGCGTCTGCAGCCCTGCATGTGGTAGATGGTCAGCAGGCAATGGTGGAAGGTCTTCAACCTAGAGTCTGTACGGAGGTGGTGGAGGGAGGGGTGGTGGATGGGGGTGGATCATCACCTCCCCTGTGTAATATTGGCCAAAATGTGTATGGCTCTCCTAGTCTGGGGGAGCCTGCGTCTGCAGTGTACTCCACTGCTGACAGTGGAGGAGTGTCTCTTGGGTTGGGGGCGGGTGCGCGCGGGGGTCGGGGGCGTAGCCTGAGCGAGTGTCTGACAGTCTGTGTCACTCGCAGGCCATGGCTCCCGGCGCTCCCCGCCCCCTGCCTAAACCGGAGGTGGATGAAGCCTCTGTACAGGGGGACCGGCCCGCGGCTCCCTGTGTTCCCCCGCCGAACCCGGAAGTAGACGGAGCCTCGGCACAGGGGGATCACTTCCGGTCCGCGGCTCCCTGTGTTCCCCACCCCCTGCCCGGCCCGGATGTGGACGGAGCCCTTGTGCGGGAGGACCGCTTCCGGTCCATGGCTCCCTGTGTCCCTCGCCCCTCGATCGGCCCAGAAGGGGGCGGGGCTTCAGTCCGGAATGCGGAGGGGGGGTTGGATATTCCCCGGTCCCCAAGCCGTGTCCCCTCAGCCAAACCGGAAGTGGATGGCAGCGCTGGGGACACGGCAATGTGTGGAAGTGACTCCGAAGAGGAAATTCCACAAGGTCAGTCTGCGGTATGGGGGAATGTGGAGGTGGGTGAGCTGCGTGAGGACTGCCCGGCCATGCAGTATATCAGGGCTCTGGAGTCCTCGCAGCAGCAGAGGGAGTGCCAGCCCCCAGTTAACCCTGATGGGGGTCATGTTGTGGGTCATGTTTCTGGGGACCCGGCGGGGCAGGTTAAGCCTGCTGGGGAGCCAGACAGTAGCAGCCCCAGGCAGAATTTCAGGGGGGGATCCACCTTTAGTTGTTGGGGTGGGGGGGGGGTCGGGAGGTGGTGGTCACCCTGGGGGGGTGGGGTCTGGGATTGGGTCCCCTCGGGTGGACCCTGGTCCTGAGGATGCGTCTGCGGAGGCCTCTGCTCCTGCCGCTGGGGGAGCATTAGGGGGCTCACAGGAAGAGGACCTGCTTGGGGCACTGAGGGAAGGAAGGTCCTTCGCATGGGTGGCTGGCACCAGCGTCCCTCTGGGTCCCCTGTATGGCCAGTTTGGGGCCCAAAATTTCCGGGCCCCGCCAGCTGGTCATTTTCAGGGGGCCAACTCCTGGTCTAGGGGTACGGGGGGCCCGGAGAGGAAAAGACACAATGTGGTGCAGTTAAGGTGGGAGGGACCTGATCAGTGCCCTAGCAGAGGGCAGGTGGTGGATTGGATCTTAGGGATGCATTTTAAAGTTGCAGATCTCTTTGCAGTCATCCACCCCACCGGATCAAAGGAATTTGATGTGAGCTTCGTCTCCGTTGTCAATATGGAGCTCTTTATTACCGTCTATGGGCTCCTGAGAGGGTCGGACCCCTGGAAGAATTTTCGGGTGGTCCCCCTCTCTAGACAAGAGGAGACGAAGTCTCTAACCATCCTCGTGAGGAACGAGTCCCTCCCCCCGGAGGACATCACGACCTGGCTCAGTAGGCATGGACAGCTGCAGGCTCCGTTGAGGAAAAATCTAGATGAGCGTGGGGTCTGGAACGGTGCGTGGTCGGCCAGGATCCGGTTGAAGCGCCAGGGCAACAGTGTCACGCACATCCCTGGTAGCGCCTTTATTGGCCAGGACCGGATCCTGGTCTTCTACCCCGGTCAGCCCCGCCGGTGCTTTAAGTGCGGGAGCCCGGCGCACCTCAGCAAAGATTGCATCATGCCGAGATGCGTGAGGTGCAATGGGTTTGGGCATGCTCCGGAGACCTGCAGGCTGATAGTCTGTAACCTTTGTGGGGCACTGGGCCACCCCTTCAGCCGCTGTCCTAAGGCTTTTAGGGGCGGTGCGCCTGGGGGGGATGGGCCAGACCCAGCCGCTGAGCCAGCAGGTCAGCCTGCGGGGGAGGGCTCGTCTCCTCCGGCAAACCACGAGGATGGGTCCGGGCCTGGGGGTGCTGCGGGCCCTCTCCCCCAGAGGCAGAGATCAAGCAGACGCAGACAGAGCAATGTGGGGGCCTCTGGGCCGGTGTCTGGGGGTTCACGTGGGCCAGTGCCGCCTCCTGTGGTCACCGAGCCCCGGGAGGGGCCTAAGAGGCCCCTAACCAGGGACCACCCAGCTCCCCAAACTCCTTCTTCTCCTTCCCCCCTCCTCCTCCTTCCCCCTCCCCCCCCTCCTCCTTCACCCTCTCCCCCCCCTTGCCCCCCTTGCACCTCTCCTTCCCTTTCCCCTTCCCCCCCTTTCCTCCCCCCCTCCTTCTCCCCCCTCCTCTCCTTCCCTTTTGCCCCCTCCAGATCAAGAAATGGAAATAGCAGAATCCCTGAAGGGTCCCTTTAAACGTCCTAAGGATGCCCTAAATGGGCAGTCCGAGGAGGATGGTGCTGGGGAGTCGCAGGTGAAGGGGATGTGGGTAAAAAAAAAAAGAGAAAGGGTACCGGGCAGGCGGAGGTTGCTGGTCCACGGCCCGGTGTAAACAGGGATAGTAGGGTTTGTGGCCCAGTTAAGCTGGGGAATAGGTATGGAGTTTTTTCCTCGGACTCCAAGGAGGATTTCAACTAGTGTAGTGCAGGAGGAATGCAAGCCTTAATCACTAAGGATGGCGGTACCCTCTCCAATACGCCTTGTGACCATTAATGTTGCAAGTGTGCGTTCTGCGGCGGCTCGTTTCATGGCCTTCGATTTTCTTAGCCGAGTTGAAGCTGACATTTTGTTTTTGCAAGAGACCTGGCTGGCATCGGTGGCAGAGATGCATCTAGCAAAGAGGGAGTGGAGGTGCGGGCCCTCCCTCTGGTCTCTTGCGGCCGAGCCCTGCAGTGGAGTTGCAGTCCTTTTTAAGACTGGTCCGGTGGCTTGTCGACGAGTGATTGAGGTAGTGGTCGGTAGGTGCCTGGTGGTGGACGCCGTCGTGAGGGGGCAATTCCTAAGGCTGATCAACTTCTATGGCCCTCAAACCAAGAGGGACAGGAGGAGCCTCCTCACGATGGTCAAGCCCTACTTGTTTACGTCCCAGCAGGTGGTCTTTGGTGGTGACTATAACATGGTCACCAGATCAAAGGATCGGGCAGGCGCCTCAGGCCCCCTGGGATATGATAGCATCTTTTTGAATAGAATAGTAAGGGAAGCCGGGTTGGTGGATGCACATGTTCAGTGCCTCCCCAACCACACTGGGTTCACCTATGCCCGAGGTAATAGTAGGAGTAGGTTAGATAGTTTTTTTTTAAAGGAGAGCTCTACCTTTGCGGCACCCGTGCTGCAGGCGGTGGAGTTCTCCGATCACTGTATGGTTTCTGTGACTCTGAATGTGGCGACACTCCTCAGAAGGGTCGAGGTTTCTGGCGTCTTAATGGATCGCTGCTTGAGGACCTCGAGGTTAGGGAGGCCTATGAGATCTTCCTTGCGGATCAGGCCTCGCTCCTTGAGAGCGGCTGCTCCCGCCAGGAATGGTGGGAAGTGGTGAAGAAGAGGTCGGAGGGCTTTTTCCGCAGGATCTCTAGGTACCGGGCGACATCCAAGTACCTGGCCTACCAGAGGTTGCGCAGGCGGTTAGCCCGCCTGGTTTCAGCTGGGGGCCCTCAGGAACAGATATCCGATCTGAAACTTCAGATGAAGGGGTGTCAGTATGACCGTCTTGCCTCCCTGGTCCTTAAAAGGGATTACGGGAAGTTTTCCTCCCCGGATCCCTACAAGAGCTGTGTTGAGGCAGTGAGTTTGAAGGTCATACATGGCCTGAGGGATGCTTCGGGGTCCCTGGTCCGGTCTAGACCGGGTATCCTGGGCATCATTAGGGACCACTTTTCAGACCTCCTTCGAAGGAAGCCTTTAGATATGGAGAAAGTCAGGGTGTTTCTTGATGAGACCCCGCTTCATGCGGGGTCTGACCTCCCGGATTCTCTGACAGCAGAAATCTCGGTTGCAGAAATCGAGCAGGCCATCGACTCTTTGTCCTTAAAAAAGTCGCCGGGGCCCGATGGGCTCACGGCTGAATTTTATAAAACCTTTAAGAGTCTTTTGGCTCCTCATTTGAGGGAGGTTTTCAATGAGTGTTTGGCCAATGGCCTGCTCCCTCCCTCAATGAGAAGGTCAGCCTTGATTCTACTGTCAAAGGGGAAAGATCTGACTGTGATTGAGAACTGGCGCCCGATCGCCCTTCTCACTACAGATAGGAAGTTGCTGGCGAAAATACTCTTTTTGTGTATGTCAGCAGTCGCTGACAAGATGCTTTCTGTCTCCCAGCACTGCGCAATTCCTGGCCGGAGCACCTTTAGTGCCGTCCTGAACGTCTGGGAGGCCGTGGAAAGGTGCAGGGCAACAGGGGATGGGCGGTATCTGCTGGCATTAGACCAGGCCAAGGCTTTTGACCGGGTGAACCATGAGTAACTCTGGCTTCTTCTGAGAAAGTACGGTGTGCCTGAGCAATTTGTGAATTGGCTGAAAGTATTGTACAGGGGGGCGGTGAGCTTCCCTCTTGTCAATGGTTGGGTGGGTCCTGCCTTTGCTGTGGACTCTGGGGTCAGGCAGGGTTGCCCGTTGAGCCCCCTTCTCTACGTTTTTGCTGTTGATCCCTTTGTGAGAAGGCTCGACTGTGAGCGTTTGAAGGGGGTTCCGGTAGGGCCCTGCATTGGTCTAGATCCGGCAGTGAGGGTGGTGGCCTACGCGGATGATGTCTCGGTGGTGGTGTCCAGCCGCGAGGAGGCCCTCTTTGTGGAAACGCAAATTGGGAGCTACTCCGAGGCATCTGGTTCGTTGGTCAATTGGGGTGAGAGCGAAGTTCTCTGGTTGGGGGAGGAAGGCGAGCAGTTCGCTCTTCTGGATGTGTTTCCCCAGCCCCAGCCAGAAGTTAAAATTCTTGGCATCCTATTCGGCCCGGGTGATTACCCCAAGCTAAACTGGGAGCGCAGACTGGTCGGTGCATCTCAGAAGGTGAATGCCTGGAAGGGCTGGAAGCTGTCATTGAGGGAAAGGGTAAGCCTGGTTAAAACATACCTACTGCCAGAGTTCCTCTATGTCAGCTACGTTTGTATTTTGCCTGCATCTCTCTATGCCCGGATCTCTGGCCTGTTTTTCCTGCTACTGTGGGGAAACAGGCTAAATCTGATCAAGAGGGAAGTCACGTACCGGCAGAGGAGGCATGGTGGGTTGGATATGATCAATCCGGTGGTATTTTTCATCACCTTGTTTGTGAAATTCAACCTACAGTCCATCTTTGTGAGCCTGCCTTCTCTGTGGGAGCGTTCATGCAAGAACTGGCTCTTGCTGTTCCTGAGTAGGTGGGAGGATGGGGGTCGGCCCGGTGACCTTCGTAGATCACATGGGTACCTCCCGTCCTATGTCCCCCAAGCTTTGAAGGTACTGAGGCAGTGGCGGATAACTGCCCTTGAGGTGGGCTCTTCGGGTCGGCGTGAGCTGTACTCAAGGGTCATGGCCTCGGATATTTTGAGGCCACTGTCTTTAAGGGATTGCCCAGAGAGAGTCCTTGAGAAGGGACTAGCCCTTCTGAATTCCCCAAGAGTCCCAAGCAAGTTTTGGGATCTTGCGTGGAGGGCTTTCCACGGACGTCTCTATGTCCGTGGAAACCTAAAGTTTAGGAACCTAGGGGACAGAGGTTGTCCTCGTGCGGAATGTGGGGGGGCATTGGAGACCATGGACCACTTTTTGGCCGAATGCCCCTTCAACATTGAGGTTCGCGAGGGGGCAGGGGAAGCCGTTGGTTATCCCCGACTCTCGTCCTTGACTTACTCTGAGGTGGTGTACGGCGACTTCAGGGTTCACAGAGGGTTTGAGTTATCGTCACTTTATTTAGTTAGCTTAGTGGCTCTCTATTACACATGGCACGCTCTGTGTTTGGTGTCCACTAGGGGCAAAGTCCTGTCCACGCATGAGGTGGTGGGTGATATCTTCCGGGAGTTGGTGAAGGTGAGGAGTCTGGAGAGGGAGAGGGTTGGAGCCAATAGGAGTGCCCGGCTGTGGAGGGGTTTCTCCTTCCGGCCTCCTTGAGGCTCTGGGCCTCTTTCTTTCAGGGGGTGGTTCTTAAAGTGTCCTTTTCACCCCCCTTAGATTTTGATTTTTTCTTTAATAGTAGGGCTTGCAGGCATTCTAGACCTCGTTTGCGTTCTCGCTTGTAAGTAGCCGGTGGGTGGTTAGTTAGTGTTTAGGTTTGGTGTTAGTGTTAGGATGGTATGTGTTAGTGTTAGGATTTTGTAAGATTAGTGGGTGATGTGTTTTTTTCTTGTATTCTAGGATTTCAGATATGTATATTGTGAAGCCCACGTGTGGGTGGTCGGAAAGTGGGTAAGGGTGGTGGTGGTGAGTGTGACAGTGGGGTCACTTTGGACACAGGGTGAATAAAAGAAACCCCCGATATGGTCTGTGATAGCCATATTCAAGGCCGTATATACATTGTATATAGATTGGATGTATACTGTATGTGGGGGTTAAGTATCATTGCTGTGAGGAATTAAGTTGTTTTGCATTTCTATTGTTCATTTAAGTCTGTCCTTGTGTGTATTGTAAAGTGCCAGACAGACTGGCTGCCAACCCTTTGTGAAAAGATGTGTATTGGAGATCGTATATTCTAATGTGTTGGGATCTTTTGAAGCCTAGCAGACGTCAGGATGAGGTGTTGAGTCTTGGGATGTGTGGGTGGAGCTGGGCCCTTGTTCATGTTAAATCATGTGCCTTGAATTGTGTATAAAGTTACAATGTTTCTCAATAATAAATTCATTCCTACTACAGAAGAGACAGAGTGCGTCTCGTCTTCTTCCAGAGGGGTCGGCTCCTATAGGAAAGGGTCGTTTAGCTGTGGATATTGGTAGCGAGTGGATGTGTGTCTAGGAGAGGGAACATCGTAAACGGCGTTAATACCCCTTGAGATTGGGGTGCCGTTACATTGGTTGGCAGCAGCGGGATTTTCCCTCCAGTTCCTGGGACACTCCAAGCCACCACAGTGAATGACCAAGCTATGCAGCCTGCAGGAAAGTCACGCTGAAAGACTTACTTGAGAGTAGTGATGAGCCGAACACCCCCGGGTTCGGTTCGCACCAGAACCCGCGAACGGACCGAAAGTTCGAACGAACATTAGAACCCTATTAAATAGAATGGATGCGAACGTTCGAATTCTAAAGTGCTAATTATAACAACTATTATGCATGTTATTGTCCTAAAAAGGGTTTGGGAACCCGGGTTCTGCACCAGGGGACATGTATCAATGCAAAAAGAAGTTTTAAAAACGGTCGTTTTTCGGGAGCAGTCATTTTAATGATGCATAAAGTGAAAAAAAAAAAGTCAAATATTCCTTTAAATATCGTACCTGGGGGGTGTCTAAAGTATGCCTGTGAAGTGCCACGTGTTTCCCGTGTTTAGAACTGTCCCTGCACAAAATGACACTTCTAAAGGAAAAAAAAGCCATTTAAAACTGCTTGCGGCTTTAATGTAATGTCTGGTCCCGGTAATATGGATGAAATTCTTTAAGAAAAATGGCATAGCTACCCCATGACCCCCCCCCCAACCCAGCCCATTACCAGCCCCTTTGGGTCTTGTATGGATATTAAGGGGAACCCCGCACATAAAATAAAAAAGGCCCTATATACTCTGAACAGCCCTATACAGGCGGTGCATACAAGACAGGGACTGTAGGTTTGTTCTTATGTAGAGTCTGTTTGTAATTTTGAACAGGTACATTGTTGAAGTGTAGCTCCAGACCAAAAATCTATTTTTAAACTTTTTGGAAAACATAGGTAAGGGTTATCACCCCTGTAACATTTGTTTTGCTGTCTGTGCCCCTGTTCAGAACATTTCACCTCACTTTCCGTCCCAATGACAACTGTTTTTGAAATGTGGTGTTTTTCTTGAAACAAGGATTGCTGATAAAGCATCAGTACAGAGGAGACACCTTTCTCCCATATTTATTCTTACAGGAGAGAATTTTCCTTCCTAGTGGTAGATTTCCTCTCACTTCCTGTTGTCTTCTTGCGTTTGCAAGTAGGAGTCGTTTGTAAGTTGGATGTTTGAAAGTAGGGACCTGCCGTATATACTCTGCAGAAATAGGCCCCTTAGTTGTTGGTGTTGGCACAACACTGTAAGCACTCACAGTTACTCTTGGTTGGTGCTGGAACGCCCTGCTGTCAACTATTATATCAGGAATTTTAATTACATATAATTGTTGAACAGTGGTAGTAAAAATTGGGCCTTTGATGGTGGTGCTGGTGCCACAACACTGTAAGCCCTGACAGTTACTCTTGGTGGGTGCAGCAATGGGCCCTGCTGTGAATTATTAGATCAAGAATTGTAATTACATGCCCCTGTTGAACAGGGGCTGAAAAATTGGGCCTTAGGCACTGGTGGCACAACACTGCAACCCCTCACAGCAACTGTACTTGGAGCACAGCAATGAGCCCTGTTGCAAAGTATTGCTTCAAAAATTGTAATGACACGCCCCTGTTAAACAGGGGCTGAAAAATTGGGCCTTAGGCACTGGTGGCACAACACTGCAACTCCTCACAGATACTGTACTTGGAGCACACCAATGAGCCCTGTTGCAAAGTATTGCTTCAAAAATTGTAATGACACGCCCCTGTTAAACAGGGGCTGAAAAATTGGGCCTTAGGCACTGGTGGCACAACACTGCAACTCCTCACAGATACTGTACTTGGAGCACAGCAATGAGCCCTGTTGCAAAGTATTGCTTCAAAAATTGTAATTACACGCCCCTGTTAAACAGGGGCTGAAAAATTGGGCGTTAGGCACTGGTGGCACAACACTGCAACTCCTCACAGATACTGTACTTGGAGCACAGCAATGAGCCCTGTTGCAAAGTATTGCTTCAAAAATTTTAATTACACGCCCCTGTTAAACAGGGGCTGAAAAATTGGGCGTTAGGCACTGGTGGCGGCACCCATAAACAAAAATGATCTTACAAGCTATCATCATCAATCGTATCATTGAGGACTCGGAGGAGGAGGATAGCCAGTCAACATAACAGCACAGGCACTCAGCATCAGCATCAGTCTTGAAGGGATGTGACATGTTAAAATCAATTAGTCTGTTATATCAGCATCAGGTGTGTGGTAGCTGGTGGTGATCCAAGACTGGTTCATCTTGATGAAAGTCAGTCGATCAACCGAGTCGGTGGACAGGCGCACCCTGTGATCCGTGACAAATCCTCCAGCAGCACTGAATGTGCGTTCCGAAAGAACGCTGGATGCAGGACAGGCCAGTAGCTCAATTGCATACTGTGCAAGCTCTGGCCAGTGATCCATCCTCAAGACCCAGTAAGCCAGAGGATTTTCGGTGGGGAAGGTGTCCAAGTCTGACCTTGCCCCTAGATATTCCTGCACCATGTTTATCAGACGCTGGCGATGGTTGCTGGAACCGATCATACTTTGGGGCTGCGGACTAAAGAATTGTCTGAACGCATCGGTCAGACGGCCACCTTCCCCACCGCTCCTTCTTTGACTGGCCGAAGCCTCAGCAACTCGTTGTCCAGGACCAGGAGTTTGCAACCTCCCAGTCTCTGGGAACGCGTTGCACAGACCTTTCTGCAAGGCCTCCCGGAGTTGTCTCATCCTCTGCTCCCTCTGCGACGGTAACATAAGGTCCGCAACCTTACCCTTGTACCGTGGATCAAGGAGAGTGGCCAGCCAGTAATGGTCCCTCTCCTTGATCCGAAGAATACGAGGATCCTTCCGCAGACTTTGCAGGATCAGGGAGGCCATGCAGCGTAGGTTTGCTGAGGCATTCGCTCCGGAGTCCTCTGGGTCACTAAGGACGACATGATCCGCAGCCACCTCCTCCCAGCCACGTACAAGTCCACTGGTTTCTTGGGACTGTAAATCATCCCTAAAAGACTGCTGCTGATGATGCTGAGTGCCAGCCTCCACCTCCATGCTGACACAATCCTCCTCCTCCTCCTCCTCCTCCTCTTCCTGTGCGATGGGTGGGACAGAAGGAACACTGTCTGGGTAAAGGGGGCCTTGAGAGGCAAGGAAGTCCTCCTCTTCCTGCCTCTGTTCTGCCTCAAGTGCCCTGTCCATTATTCCACGCAGCGTGTGCTCCAACAGGTGGACAAGAGGTACAGTGTCACTGATGCATGCACTGTCACTGCTCACCATCCTCGTGGCCTCCTCAAATGGTGCCAGGACAGTGCATGCATCCCTGATCATGCCCCACTGGCGTGGAGAAAAAAAACCAAGCTCCCCTGACCCTGTCCTGGTGCCGTAGTCGCACAGGTACTCATTGATGGCCCTCTGCTGCGTGTGCAGCCGCTGCAGCATGGCCAACGTTGAGTTCCACCTGGTGGGCATGTCACATATAAGGCGGTTCTTGGGCAGGTTCAACTCCTTTTGCAGCTCAGCCAGGCGAGCACTGGCATTATAAGATCTGCGGAAATGCACACAGACTTTCCTGGCCTGCCTCAGGACATCCTGTAAGCCCGGGTACCTGCCCAAGAAGCGCTGCACCACCAGGTTAAGGACGTGAGCCACACAGGGCACATGGGTCAGTTGTCCCTGTCGGAGGGCGGAGAGGAGGTTGGTGCCATTGTCGCAAACCACCATTCCTGGCTTAAGCTGGCGTGGCGTCAACCACCTCTCGGCCTGGCCCTGCAGAGCAGACAGGACCTCTGCCCCAGTGTGGCTTCTGTCCCCCAAACACACCAGCGCAAGCACGGCATGGCATCTTTTTGCCTGCGTACTTGCGTAGCCCCGTGAACGGCTACGGAGCACCGCTGGTTCATAGGACAAACCACAGGAAGAGGCCATGGAGGAAGAAGAAGAGGAGGGGGTGGAGGAGAGAGGTGTGTCACAACCAGTAGTAGCATTTTGGAGGCGTGGCGGTGGGACAACCTCCAACACTACTGCACCTTGTCCTGAATCCTTCCCAGCTGCCAAAAGAGTGACCCAATGGGCCGTGAAAGAAAGGTAACGTCCCTGTCCATGCCTGCTGGACCATGAGTCAGCGGTAATATGCACCTTACCGCTGACCGCCCTGTCCAGCGAGGCCAAGACATTGCCTTCCACATGCCGGTAGAGAGCCGGAATAGCCTTCCGTGAGAAAAAGTGGCGTTTGGGAACCTGCCACTGAGGAACTGCACATTGCACAAACTCACGGAAGGGGGCCGAGTCTACCAACTGAAAAGGCAGCAGTTGAAGCGCTAGCAATTTAGCCAAGCTAGCATTCAACCGCTGGGCATGTGGATGGCTGGGAGTGAACTTCTTTCGACGGTCCAGCAGCTGGGGCAGGGAAATTTGCCTGCTAGAATCGGACGTCGGTGTACTGCTAGCAGAGTGGGCGCAAGTACTTGGCTGTGACACACCTAATTCTACACCTTCATTCCTCTCAGTGCATGTTTCAGAGAGGACTGAAGTTATAGTGGGGTTGGAGATCCCAGCTGATGCGGTGCAAGGAGAGGTCCGCTTTGTTCTTTGGTGTGGGTCTTTGAGGTAGGCTTGCCAACGAGCTGCATGGCAGGTCAACATATGTCTGGTCAGGCATGTGGTACCCAAGCGGCTGATGTTTTGGCCACGCGATATACGCTTGAGACATATGTTGCAAACAGCAGCTGTGCGATCTGATGCACTAGCCTCAAAAAAGGCCCACACCAAAGAACTTTTTGAATGACGGGCAGAGGCAGCGCCCTGCACAGGCGGAGCTCTGCGGTGTGATTCCGTCGGTGTACTGCCCTTACGCTGGCCACCAAAGGGCATCCTGCCTCGTTGGAGATGTGCCTCCTCCTCATCCTCCTCCTCCTCCTCTCTCCTATTAGGCACCCACGTGGAGTCAGTGACCTCATCATCCCCTCCCTCCTCATCACTGGAGCCAATCTGGCAGTATGCTGCAGCTGCTGGAACATGACTGCCAGATTGGTGTCCTTCTTGAGCATCCCCTCTGTCTGCTCTCACGCTACTGCCTTCCTCTAGCTGGGTTTCATCATCAGACCCTTCGAAACGCTGGGCATCCTCCTGGAGCATGTACCCAACACTGTGCTGAAACAGTTCGGGGGACTCCTCAGGAGGAGGACATGGTGGGTCTAGGGAAGGAGTGACTGATGATTTGTCTGACATTGATACCAGGGAAGACGACGCTTTGGCAGCTGCTTTTCCAGTACCCTGAGCCTGGGTGAGAGAGGATGAGGAGGAGGAGGAGGGCTTGGTCATCCACTCTACCAAGTCTTCGGCATGATGTGGCTCAACATGTCCAGCTGCCGAAAAGAAGGACAAGCGTGTCCCATGGCCATGTGCTGATGACAATGCACCGCGTCCACGACCAGCACTGTTGCCCCCAGACACAGAGCCTGCTTGCCCTCTTTTATTGCCTCCTGACTGTCTGCCTCTCCTTGTTTGCCTTCCAGACATTCTAATAGATGGCCTGCAGGGAGATGGGAAAAAAGCAATAAGGGCTACCTTCAGGTGTCCTTCTCTGTCCCTTGAAACAAGGACTTGCAGAGTGAAATAAACTGACACTCTCCCTACCTACAGTTTTCTGTCCCTAGAATAAATGTTTTTTTTAATCACAATATAGCACAAGGACAATTCAGTCACTGTCCTTCCAGGTCCCTGGAAACAAGGACTTGCAGAGTGAAATAAACTGACACTCTCCCTACCTACAGTTTTCTGTCCCTAGAATAAATGTTTTTTTTAAGCACAATATAGCACAAGGACAATTCACTCACTGTCCTTACAGGTCCCTGGAAACAAGGACTTGCAGAGTGAAAGAAAAAAAACACTCTCCCTACCTACAGTTTTCTGTCCCTAGAAAAAATGTTTTTTTTAATCACAATATAACACAAGGACAATTCACTCACTGTCCTTCCAGGTCCCTGGAAACAAGGACTTGCAGAGTGAAATAAACTGACACTCTCCCTACCTACAGTTTTCTGTCCCTAGAATAAATGTTTTTTTTAAGCACAATATAACACAAGGACAATTCACTCACTGTCCTTACAGGTCCCTGGAAACAAGGACTTGCAGAGTGAAAGAAAAAAAACACTCTCCCTACCTACAGTTTTCTGTCCCTAGAAAAAATGTTTTTTTTAATCACAATATAACACAAGGAAAATTCACTCACTGTCCTTCCAGGTCCCTGGAAACAAGGACTTGCAGAGTGAAATAAACTGACACTCTCCCTACCTACAGTTTTCTGTCCCTAGAATAAATGTTTTTTTTAATCACAATATAGCACAAGGACAATTCAGTCACTGTCCTTCCAGGTCCCTGGAAACAAGGACTTGCAGAGTGAAATAAACTGACACTCTCCCTACCTACAGTTTTCTGTCCCTAGAATAAATGTTTTTTTTAATCACAATATAGCACAAGGACAATTCAGTCACTGTCCTTCCAGGTCCCTGGAAACAAGGACTTGCAGAGTGAAATAAACTGACACTCTCCCTACCTACAGTTTTCTGTCCCTAGAATAAATGTTTTTTTTTAATCACAATATAGCACAAGGACAATTCACTCACTGTCCTTACAGGTCCCTGGAAACAAGGACTTGCAGAGTGAAATAAACTGACACTCTCCCTACCTACAGTTTTCTGTCCCTAGAATAAATGTTTTTTTTAAGCACAATATAGCACAAGGAGAATTCACTCACTGTCCTTCCAGGTCCCTGGAAACAAGGACTTGCAGAGTGAAAGAAAAAAAACACTCTCCCTACCTACAGTTTTCTGTCCCTAGAAAAAATGTTTTTTTTAATCACAATATAACACAAGGACAATTCACTCACTGTCCTTCCAGGTCCCTGGAAACAAGGACTTGCAGAGTGAAATAAACTGACACTCTCCCTACCTACAGTTTTCTGTCCCTAGAATAAATGTTTTTTTTAAGCACAATATAGCACAAGGACAATTCACTCACTGTCCTTACAGGTCCCTGGAAACAAGGACTTGCAGAGTGAAAGAAAAAAAACACTCTCCCTACCTACAGTTTTCTGTCCCTAGAAAAAATGTTTTTTTTAATCACAATATAACACAAGGACAATTCACTCACTGTCCTTCCAGGTCCCTGGAAACAAGGACTTGCAGAGTGAAATAAACTGACACTCTCCCTACCTACAGTTTTCTGTCCCTAGAATAAATGTTTTTTTTAATCACAATATAGCACAAGGACAATTCAGTCACTGTCCTTCCAGGTCCCTGGAAACAAGGACTTGCATAGTGAAATAAACTGACACTCTCCCTACCTACAGTTTTCTGTCCCTAGAATAAATGTTTTTTTTAATCACAATATAGCACAAGGACAATTCAGTCACTGTCCTTCCAGGTCCCTGGAAACAAGGACTTGCAGAGTGAAATAAACTGACACTCTCCCTACCTACAGTTTTCTGTCCCTAGAATAAATGTTTTTTTTAATCACAATATAGCACAAGGACAATTCAGTCACTGTCCTTCCAGGTCCCTGGAAACAAGGACTTGCAGAGTGAAATAAACTGACACTCTCCCTACCTACAGTTTTCTGTCCCTAGAATAAATGTTTTTTTTAATCACAATATAGCACAAGGACAATTCAGTCACTGTCCTTCCAGGTCCCTGGAAACAAGGACTTGCAGAGTGAAATAAACTGACACTCTCCCTACCTACAGTTTTCTGTCCCTAGAATAAATGTTTTTTTTAAGCACAATATAGCACAAGGACAATTCACTCACTGTCCTTACAGGTCCCTGGAAACAAGGACTTGCAGAGTGAAAGAAAAAAAACACTCTCCCTACCTACAGTTTTCTGTCCCTAGAAAAAATGTTTTTTTTAATCACAATATAACACAAGGACAATTCACTCACTGTCCTTCCAGGTCCCTGGAAATAAGGACTTGCAGAGTGAAATAAACTGACACTCTCCCTACCTACAGTTTTCTGTCCCTAGAATAAATGTTTTTTTTAATCACAATATAGCACAAGGACAATTCAGTCACTGTCCTTCCAGGTCCCTGGAAACAAGGACTTGCAGAGTGAAATAAACTGACACTCTCCCTACCTACAGTTTTCTGTCCCTAGAATAAATGTTTTTTTTAAGCACAATATAGCACAAGGACAATTAACTCACTGTCCTTACAGGTCCCTGGAAACAAGGACTTGCAGAGTGAAAGAAACTGACACTCTCCCTACCTACAGTTTTCTGTCCCTAGAATAAATGTTTTTTTAAGCACAATATAGCACAAGGACAATTCACTCACTGTACTTCCAGGTCCCTGGAAACAAGGACTTGCAGAGTGAAAGAAACTGACACTGTCCCTACCTACAGTTTTCTGTCCCTAGAATAAATGTTTTTTTTAAGCACACTATAGCACAAGCACAAAACACACTGACACTCTCCCTACCTATCCTTCTCTTTCCCTAAACTAAAGGAATCCAGGTTAAGCAAGAAAGAAATAACAGTCACTGTCCCTGCCTATGCTGCTCTATCCCTGCTCCGGAACACACTACACTAGGCCGCCGTGCTGGCGGCCTTTTATAGTGTGGGGCGTGTACTAAACACCCTCAGCAATAATTGGCCACAGGCATCCTGCCTGTGGCCAATCATTGCTCTCCTCGCTGCCGGCGCTGTGATTGGCCAAGCATGCGGGGTCACAGTGCATGCTTGGCCAATCACAGCGCCTGGATGACACTGCGATGGCGTAGTGCATTGTGGGCCGTTCGCGTCACTCGAATTTGGCGCGAACGGCCCAAATCGTTCGATCTTCGTCGAACGATCGAACAGCCGATGTTCGAGTCGAACGTATGTTCGACTCGAACACGAAGCTCATCCCTACTTGAGAGCCGAGATGAACCAGAGGAATGGTGATGCAGGACCCCGGCCAGTTGAAGATTTGTTTCAGCAACGAGTTCGAGAGCGCTTGGCATTATATGGTGCTAACCCATCAGAGACCGCCATACAGGAAGCCATTAGAGAAATCGAGCGGCAGGATGAGCGACAACATGAGCAGAGAATGGCGGAAATACGGCAATCAGAGACAACACCTAAAAAAGCAGCACCAACTGAAAGGAGAGGAGAGATACAGATACCAGCCGACATGGAAAAGGAATTCAGAAGGAGGTTGCGAGAGATGCAGATACAGCATAGAGGACCAGTATCAGAGGAGGTCCTGCTGAGATGGTCGGATTCGATCCGCTGCGAACTCTGGAAGAAAGTGCTAGCCCTCGAGCAGCAACACCAGGGAAAAGTTCTCCCCTCCATCCATGTAAGGTACTGGTCGCAGTATGAAGTACGAATGCTGTTATTGGGGGAACAACTGAAGCAGGAGTGGACAGCTGAGTTAAGCAGGCTGATCCGGGCAGAGATGCGGTTGGACGAGAGCTACAGAGCCCTCCGGTGGTATGTAGCCCAAGAGTGCCCATGGTCAGCGGATGACAGCCCCATGGAAGGCTTTGACTATAATGGCCTGGGATTGTTGTATTGGAGGCTGTCCGAGGACCCTGACTTTGGGAGTGATCAGGAGTGGCGTTTGGAGGAAATAATGGAGCACAGAGAACAAAGACTGAATGTCTCGGAAGGGCACTGGGCACAGGAAGATTTGGAGTTTCTGGCCGTTCAGGAATGGGAGCTGGAGATTGCCTACAAACAGCTGCTAGACTCGGCTCAGCAGCAGGGTGGGGCTACCTTTGCCTGGGACTATCAGGAATTACCAGTTGACAACTATGAAATCCTGGCTGAAGAATCAGCAGTGGAAAATCTGAAGATTGCCCTCCCTAAAGCTGAAGTGGATGATATAGAGTTCCAGGGAGCTAGCCTGGCTGATGAATCAGCAGTGGAAAATCTGAAGATTGCCACCCTTAAAGCCGAAGTGGATGATATGGAGTTCCAGGGAGCTAGGGCAGTTGGCTCATCTCCCCAGCCACAGATTACAGAAGGTATGGACTTAATGGACTGTGCAGAGGATGTTATGAATTATGCATCGCCCGCTCAAGTACTGGCAGCAGGACAAAGTACTGCAGACCCCTGCTCTACACCCGTGGCAGTGTTGGAGGCCCGAGTTGAGAAGGTGATGGTTCCTCTTTCTGAGTGGATTTCAGAGATGCAGGGAGGAGAAGCAGCCATTTCCCCTCCCCAACAGGTAGCCAGAGCAGATGGTGTGGAGTCCCCAGCAGGAGTACTGGCAACAGGGCAGAGTGATAGCAACCTGTGCTGCCCAGCACCGGAAACAACTGTGGAGTTTCAGGGAGCCGGGGCAGTTGGTCCCTCTCTCCAGCAACAAGCTGGGGTGGTAAAGCTTTTACCCCCAGCTGAATCACTGGCAGCAGGGCAGAATGCTACTGGCCGCTGCACACAACTGCCACTTGAGCGGATATCGGTGGATGGGACTGCGGTCTCCACTCACAGCAACCCAGCAGAAGAGCTGGCAACAGAGCCGAGTGCCACGGGCCTCAGCTCTCAACTAACAGAAGAGGGAGTTCCTGTGGTATTGGATGGGACTTCAGTCCCCACTGACACAACCCCAGAAAATTGTGTGACACTGAGACAGGAGGATGTCAGCCTTGCTTTGCAAGTACTGGGGGACTTCCACCTACCACAAGTGGATGGGACTTCAGTCTCCACTTGTATACCCCAGGGATGCCGGGCAGTCGACCCAGATCCCCAACAGCATGACGGACTGAGCCCAGTCACCCTGTCTTCTCCCCAGCGGCGGGTATGTTCTCTGAGAGAGGCAGAGGTTGGCTGGGTAAGTAATGCTCTGCTTGGAGCAATTCATTTGTGGTACTGGGTGGATACCAGCATTGGAAGAATGGACCCATGGACTAACTTCGGAGTAGACCCGTCTGGGGTCCCCTCCTCTGTTAGTCCCCTGCCGAAAGGGGAGATGTGTGACAGTGGGGTCACTTTGGACACAGGGTGAATAAAAGAAACCCCCGATATGGTCTGTGATAGCCATATTCAAGGCTGTATATACATTGTATATAGATTGGATGTATACTGTATGTGGGGGTTAAGTATCATTGCTGTGAGGAATTAAGTTGTTTTGCATTTCTATTGTTCATTTAAGTCTGTCCTTGTGTGTATTGTAAAGTGCCAGACAGACTGGCTGCCAACCCTTTGTGAAAAGATGTGTATTGGAGATCGTATATTCTATTGTGTTGGGATCTTTTGAAGCCTAGCAGACGTCAGGATTAGGGATGAGCTTCGTGTTCGAGTCGAACATACGTTCGACTCGAACATCGGCTGTTCGATCGTTCGACGAAGATCGAACGATTTGGGCCGTTCGCGCCAAATTCGAGTGACGCGAACGGCCCACAATGCACTACGCCATCGCAGTGTCATCCAGGCGCTGTGATTGGCCAAGCATGCACTGTGACCCCGCATGCTTGGCCAATCACAGCGCCGGCAGCGAGGAGAGCAATGATTGGCCACAGGCAGGATGCCTGTGGCCAATTATTGCTGAGGGTGTTTAGTACACGCCCCACACTATAAAAGGCCGCCAGCACGGCGGCCTAGTGTAGTGTGTTCCGGAGCAGGGATAGAGCAGCATAGGCAGGGACAGTGACTTTTATTTCTTTCTTGCTTAACCTGGATTCCTTTAGTTTAGGGAAAGAGAAGGATAGGTAGGGAGAGTGTCAGTGTGTTTTGTGCTTGTGCTATATTGTGCTTAAAAAAAACATTTTTTCTAGGGACAGAAAACTGTAGGTAGGGAGAGTGTGTCAGTTTCTTTCACTGTCAAAGTCCTTGTTTCCAGGGACCTGGAAGGACAGTGAGTGAATTCTCCTTGTGCTAAATTGTGCTTAAAAAAAACATTTTTTCTAGGGACAGAAAACTGTAGGTAGGGAGAGTGTGTCAGTTTCTTTCACTGTCAAAGTCCTTGTTTCCAGGGACCTGGAAGGACAGTGAGTGAATTCTCCTTGTGCTAAATTGTGCTTAAAAAAAACATTTTTTCTAGGGACAGAAAACTGTAGGTAGGGAGAGTGTGTCAGTTTCTTTCACTGTCAAAGTCCTTGTTTCCAGGGACCTGGAAGGACAGTGAGTGAATTCTCCTTGTGCTAAATTGTGCTTAAAAAAAACATTTTTTCTAGGGACAGAAAACTGTAGGTAGGGAGAGTGTGTCAGTTTCTTTCACTGTCAAAGTCCTTGTTTCCAGGGACCTGGAAGGACAGTGAGTGAATTCTCCTTGTGCTAAATTGTGCTTAAAAAAAACATTTTTTCTAGGGACAGAAAACTGTAGGTAGGGAGAGTGTGTCAGTTTCTTTCACTGTCAAAGTCCTTGTTTCCAGGGACCTGGAAGGACAGTGAGTGAATTCTCCTTGTGCTAAATTGTGCTTAAAAAAAACATTTTTTCTAGGGACAGAAAACTGTAGGTAGGGAGAGTGTGTCAGTTTCTTTCACTGTCAAAGTCCTTGTTTCCAGGGACCTGGAAGGACAGTGAGTGAATTCTCCTTGTGCTAAATTGTGCTTAAAAAAAACATTTTTTCTAGGGACAGAAAACTGTAGGTAGGGAGAGTGTGTCAGTTTCTTTCACTGTCAAAGTCCTTGTTTCCAGGGACCTGGAAGGACAGTGAGTGAATTCTCCTTGTGCTAAATTGTGCTTAAAAAAAACATTTTTTCTAGGGACAGAAAACTGTAGGTAGGGAGAGTGTGTCAGTTTCTTTCACTGTCAAAGTCCTTGTTTCCAGGGACCTGGAAGGACAGTGAGTGAATTCTCCTTGTGCTAAATTGTGCTTAAAAAAAACATTTTTTCTAGGGACAGAAAACTGTAGGTAGGGAGAGTGTGTCAGTTTCTTTCACTGTCAAAGTCCTTGTTTCCAGGGACCTGGAAGGACAGTGAGTGAATTCTCCTTGTGCTAAATTGTGCTTAAAAAAAACATTTTTTCTAGGGACAGAAAACTGTAGGTAGGGAGAGTGTGTCAGTTTCTTTCACTGTCAAAGTCCTTGTTTCCAGGGACCTGGAAGGACAGTGAGTGAATTCTCCTTGTGCTAATTTGTGCTTAAAAAAAACATTTTTTCTAGGGACAGAAAACTGTAGGTAGGGAGAGTGTGTCAGTTTCTTTCACTGTCAAAGTCCTTGTTTCCAGGGACCTGGAAGGACAGTGAGTGAATTCTCCTTGTGCTAAATTGTGCTTAAAAAAAACATTTTTTCTAGGGACAGAAAACTGTAGGTAGGGAGAGTGTGTCAGTTTCTTTCACTGTCAAAGTCCTTGTTTCCAGGGACCTGGAAGGACAGTGAGTGAATTCTCCTTGTGCTAAATTGTGCTTAAAAAAAACATTTTTTCTAGGGACAGAAAACTGTAGGTAGGGAGAGTGTGTCAGTTTCTTTCACTGTCAAAGTCCTTGTTTCCAGGGACCTGGAAGGACAGTGAGTGAATTCTCCTTGTGCTAATTTGTGCTTAAAAAAAACATTTTTTCTAGGGACAGAAAACTGTAGGTAGGGAGAGTGTGTCAGTTTCTTTCACTGTCAAAGTCCTTGTTTCCAGGGACCTGGAAGGACAGTGAGTGAATTCTCCTTGTGCTAAATTGTGCTTAAAAAAAATTTTTTTCTAGGGACAGAAAACTGTAGGTAGGGAGAGTGTGTCAGTTTCTTTCACTGTCAAAGTCCTTGTTTCCAGGGACCTGGAAGGACAGTGAGTGAATTCTCCTTGTGCTAAATTGTGCTTAAAAAAAACATTTTTTCTAGGGACAGAAAACTGTAGGTAGGGAGAGTGTGTCAGTTTCTTTCACTGTCAAAGTCCTTGTTTCCAGGGACCTGGAAGGACAGTGAGTGAATTCTCCTTGTGCTAAATTGTGCTTAAAAAAAACATTTTTTCTAGGGACAGAAAACTGTAGGTAGGGAGAGTGTGTCAGTTTCTTTCACTGTCAAAGTCCTTGTTTCCAGGGACCTGGAAGGACAGTGAGTGAATTCTCCTTGTGCTAAATTGTGCTTAAAAAAAACATTTTTTCTAGGGACAGAAAACTGTAGGTAGGGAGAGTGTGTCAGTTTCTTTCACTGTCAAAGTCCTTGTTTCCAGGGACCTGGAAGGACAGTGAGTGAATTCTCCTTGTGCTAAATTGTGCTTAAAAAAAACATTTTTTCTAGGGACAGAAAACTGTAGGTAGGGAGAGTGTGTCAGTTTCTTTCACTGTCAAAGTCCTTGTTTCCAGGGACCTGGAAGGACAGTGAGTGAATTCTCCTTGTGCTAAATTGTGCTTAAAAAAAACATTTTTTCTAGGGACAGAAAACTGTAGGTAGGGAGAGTGTGTCAGTTTCTTTCACTGTCAAAGTCCTTGTTTCCAGGGACCTGGAAGGACAGTGAGTGAATTCTCCTTGTGCTAATTTGTGCTTAAAAAAAACATTTTTTCTAGGGACAGAAAACTGTAGGTAGGGAGAGTGTGTCAGTTTCTTTCACTGTCAAAGTCCTTGTTTCCAGGGACCTGGAAGGACAGTGAGTGAATTCTCCTTGTGCTAAATTGTGCTTAAAAAAAACATTTTTTCTAGGGACAGAAAACTGTAGGTAGGGAGAGTGTGTCAGTTTCTTTCACTGTCAAAGTCCTTGTTTCCAGGGACCTGGAAGGACAGTGAGTGAATTCTCCTTGTGCTAAATTGTGCTTAAAAAAAACATTTTTTCTAGGGACAGAAAACTGTAGGTAGGGAGAGTGTGTCAGTTTCTTTCACTGTCAAAGTCCTTGTTTCCAGGGACCTGGAAGGACAGTGAGTGAATTCTCCTTGTGCTAAATTGTGCTTAAAAAAAACATTTTTTCTAGGGACAGAAAACTGTAGGTAGGGAGAGTGTGTCAGTTTCTTTCACTGTCAAAGTCCTTGTTTCAAGGGACAGAGAAGGACACCTGAAGGTAGCCCTTATTGCTTTTTTCCCATCTCCCTGCAGGCCATCTATTAGAATGTCTGGAAGGCAAACAAGGAGAGGCAGACAGTCAGGAGGCAATAAAAGAGGGCAAGCAGGCTCTGTGTCTGGGGGCAACAGTGCTGGTCGTGGACGCGGTGCATTGTCATCAGCACATGGCCATGGGACACGCTTGTCCTTCTTTTCGGCAGCTGGACATGTTGAGCCACATCATGCCGAAGACTTGGTAGAGTGGATGACCAAGCCCTCCTCCTCCTCCTCATCCTCTCTCACCCAGGCTCAGGGTACTGGAAAAGCAGCTGCCAAAGCGTCCTCTTCCCTGGTATCAATGTCAGACTCATCATCAGTCACTCCTTCCCTAGACCCACCATGTCCTCCTCCTGAGGAGTCCCCCGAACTGTTTCAGCACAGTGTTGGGTACATGCTCCAGGAGGATGCCCAGCGTTTCGAAGGGTCTGATGATGAAACCCAGCTAGAGGAAGGCAGTAGCGTGAGAGCAGACAGAGGGGATGCTCAAGAAGGACACCAATCTGGCAGTCATGTTCCAGCAGCTGCAGCATACTGCCAGATTGGCTCCAGTGATGAGGAGGGAGGTGATGATGAGGTCACTGACTCCACGTGGGTGCCTAATAGGAGAGAGGAGGAGGAGGAGGATGAGGAGGAGGCACATCTCCAACGAGGCAGGATGCCCTTTGGTGGCCAGCGTAAGGGCAGTACACCGACGGAATCACACCGCAGAGCTCCGCCTGTGCAGTGCGCTGCCTCTGCCCGTCATTCAAAAAGTTCTTTGGTGTGGGCCTTTTTTGAGGCTAGTGCATCAGATCGCACAGCTGCTGTTTGCAACATATGTCTCAAGCGTATATCGCGTGGCCAAAACATCAGCCGCTTGGGTACCACATGCCTGACCAGACATATGTTGACCTGCCATGCAGCTCGTTGGCAAGCCTACCTCAAAGACCCACACCAAAGAACAAAGCGGACCTCTCCTTGCACCGCATCAGCTGGGATCTCCAACCCCACTATAACTTCAGTCCTCTCTGAAACATGCACTGAGAGGAATGAAGGTGTAGAATTAGGTGTGTCACAGCCAAGTACTTGCGGCCACTCTGCTAGCAGTACACCGACGTCCGATTCTAGCAGGCAAATTTCCCTGCCCCAGCTGCTGGACCGTCGAAAGAAGTTCACTCCCAGCCATCCACATGCCCAGCGGTTGAATGCTAGCTTGGCTAAATTGCTAGCGCTTCAACTGCTGCCTTTTCAGTTGGTAGACTCGGCCCCCTTCCGTGAGTTTGTGCAATGTGCGGTTCCTCAGTGGCAGGTTCCCAAACGCCACTTTTTCTCACGGAAGGCTATTCCGGCTCTCTACCGGCATGTGGAAGGCAATGTCTTGGCCTCGCTGGACAGGGCGGTCAGCGGTAAGGTGCATATTACCGCTGACTCATGGTCCAGCAGGCATGGACAGGGACGTTACCTTTCTTTCACGGCCCATTGGGTCACTCTTTTGGCAGCTGGGAAGGATGCAGGACAAGGTGCAGTAGTGTTGGAGGTTGTCCCACCGCCACGCCTCCAAAATGCTACTACTGGTTGTGACACACCTCTCTCCTCCACCCCCTCCTCTTCTTCTTCCTCCATGGCCTCTTCCTGTGGTTTGTCCTATGAACCAGCGGTGCTCCGTAGCCGTTCACGGGGCTACGCAAGTACGCAGGCAAAAAGATGCCATGCCGTGCTTGCGCTGGTGTGTTTGGGGGACAGAAGCCACACTGGGGCAGAGGTCCTGTCTGCTCTGCAGGGGCAGGCCGAGAGGTGGTTGACGCCACGCCAGCTTAAGCCAGGAATGGTGGTTTGCGACAATGGCACCAACCTCCTCTCCGCCCTCCGACAGGGACAACTGACCCATGTGCCCTGTGTGGCTCACGTCCTTAACCTGGTGGTGCAGCGGTTCTTGGGCAGGTACCCGGGCTTACAGGATGTCCTGAGGCAGGCCAGGAAAGTCTGTGTGCATTTCCGCAGATCTTATAATGCCAGTGCTCGCCTGGCTGAGCTGCAAAAGGAGTTGAACCTGCCCAAGAACCGCCTTATATGTGACATGCCCACCAGGTGGAACTCAACGTTGGCCATGCTGCAGCGGCTGCACACGCAGCAGAGGGCCATCAATGAGTACCTGTGCGACTACGGCACCAGGACAGGGTCAGGGGAGCTTGGTTTTTTTTCTCCACGCCAGTGGGGCATGATCAGGGATGCATGCACTGTCCTGGCACCATTTGAGGAGGCCACGAGGATGGTGAGCAGTGACAGTGCATGCATCAGTGACACTGTACCTCTTGTCCACCTGTTGGAGCACACGCTGCGTGGAATAATGGACAGGGCACTTGAGGCAGAACAGAGGCAGGAAGAGGAGGACTTCCTTGCCTCTCAAGGCCCCCTTTACCCAGACAGTGTTCCTTCTGTCCCACCCATCGCACAGGAAGAGGAGGAGGAGGAGGAGGAGGAGGAGGAGGAGGATTGTGTCAGCATGGAGGTGGAGGCTGGCACTCAGCATCATCAGCAGCAGTCTTTTAGGGATGATTTACAGTCCCAAGAAACCAGTGGACTTGTACGTGGCTGGGAGGAGGTGGCTGCGGATCATGTCGTCCTTAGTGACCTAGAGGACTCCGGAGCGAATGCCTCAGCAAACCTACGCTGCATGGCCTCCCTGATCCTGCAAAGTCTGCGGAAGGATCCTCGTATTCTTCGGATCAAGGAGAGGGACCATTACTGGCTGGCCACTCTCCTTGATCCACGGTACAAGGGTAAGGTTGCGGACCTTATGTTACCGTCGCAGAGGGAGCAGAGGATGAGACAACTCCGGGAGGCCTTGCAAAAAGGTCTGTGCAACGCGTTCCCAGAGACTGGGAGGTTACAAACTCCTGGTCCTGGACAACGAGTTGCTGAGGCTTCGGCCAGTCAAAGAAGGAGCGGTGGGGAAGGTGGCCGTCTGACCGATGCGTTCAGACAATTCTTTAGTCCGCAGCCCCAAAGTATGATCGGTTCCAGCAACCATCGCCAGCGTCTGATAAACATGGTGCAGGAATATCTAGGGGCAAGGTCAGACTTGGACACCTTCCCCACCGAAAATCCTCTGGCTTACTGGGTCTTGAGGATGGATCACTGGCCAGAGCTTGCACAGTATGCAATTGAGCTACTGGCCTGTCCTGCATCCAGCGTTCTTTCGGAACGCACATTCAGTGCTGCTGGAGGATTTGTCACGGATCACAGGGTGCGCCTGTCCACCGACTCGGTTGATCGACTGACTTTCATCAAGATGAACCAGTCTTGGATCACCACCAGCTACCACACACCTGATGCTGATATAACAGACTAATTGATTTTAACATGTCACATCCCTTCAAGACTGATGCTGATGCTGAGTGCCTGTGCTGTTATGTTGACTGGCTATCCTCCTCCTCCGAGTCCTCAATGATACGATTGATGATGATAGCTTGGAAGATCATTTTTGTTTATGGGTGCCGCCACCAGTGGCTAAGGCCCAATTTTTCAGCCCCTGTTTTACAGGGGCGTGTAATTACAATTTTTTTAGCAATAATTTGCCATAGGGCTCATTGCTGTGCTCCAAGTACAGTATCTGTGAGGGGTTGGAGTGTTGTGGCACCAGTGCCTAAGGCCCAATTTTTCAGCCCCTGTTTAACAGGGGCGTGTCATTACAATTTTTGAAGCAATACTTTGCAACAGGGCTCATTGCTGTGCTCCAAGTACAGTATCTGTGAGGGGTTGTAGTGTTGTGCCACCAGTGCCTAAGGCCCAATTTTTCAGCCCCTGTTCAACAGGGGCATGCAATTACAATTCTTGATCTAATAATTCACAGCAGGGCCCATTGCTGCACCCACCAAGAGTAACTCTGAGGGCTTACAGTGTTGTGGCAACGCCACCACCACCACCACCACGAAAGGCCCAATTTTTCAGCCCCTGTTCAAAAGGGGCATGTAATTACAATTCTTGATCTAATAATTCACAGCAGGGCCCATTGCTGCACCCACCAAGAGTAACTCTGAGGGCTTACAGTGTTGTGGCAACACCACCACCACCACCACCACCACGAAAGGCCCAATTTTTCAGCCCCTGTTCAACAGGGGCATGCAATTACAATTCTTGATCTAATAATTCACAGCAGGGCCCATTGCTGCACCCACCAAGAGTAACTCTGAGGGCTTACAGTGTTGTGGCAACGCCACCACCACCACCACCACGAAAGGCCCAATTTTTCAGCCCCTGTTCAAAAGGGGCATGTAATTACAATTCTTGATCTAATAATTCACAGCAGGGCCCATTGCTGCACCCACCAAGAGTAACTCTGAGGGCTTACAGTGTTGTGGCAACGCCACCACCACCACCACCACGAAAGGCCCAATTTTTCAGGCCCTGTTCAAAAGGGGCATGTAATTACAATTCTTGATCTAATAATTCACAGCAGGGCCCATTGCTGCACCCACCAAGAGTAACTGTCAGGGCTTACAGTGTTGTGGCACCAGCACCACCATCAAAGGCCCAATTTTTACTACCACTGTTCAACAATTATATGTAATTAAAATTCCTGATATAATAGTTGACAGCAGGGCGTTCCAGCACCAACCAAGAGTAACTGTGAGTGCTTACAGTGTTGTGCCAACACCAACAACTAAGGGGCCTATTTCTGCAGAGTATATACGGCAGGTCCCTACTTTCAAACATCCAACTTACAAACGACTCCTACTTGCAAACGCAAGAAGACAACAGGAAGTGAGAGGAAATCTACCACTAGGAAGGAAAATTCTCTCCTGTAAGAATAAATATGGGAGAAAGGTGTCTCCTCTGTACTGATGCTTTATCAGCAATCCTTGTTTCAAGAAAAACACCACATTTCAAAAACAGTTGTCATTGGGACGGAAAGTGAGGTGAAATGTTCTGAACAGGGGCACAGACAGCAAAACAAATGTTACAGGGGTGATAACCCTTACCTATGTTTTCCAAAAAGTTTAAAAATAGATTTTTGGGCTGGAGCTACACTTCAACAATGTACCTGTTCAAAATTACAAACAGATTCTACATAAGAACAAACCTACAGTCCCTGTCTTGTATGCACCGCCTGTATACGGCTGTTCAGAGTATATAGGGCCTTTTTTATTTTATGTGCGGGGTTCCCCTTAATATCCATACAAGACCCAAAGGGGCTGGTAATGGGCTGGGGTAGGGGGGGGGTCATGGGGTAGCTATGCCATTTTTCTTAAAGATTTTCATCCATATTACCGGGACCAGACATTACATTAAAGCCGCAAGCAGTTTTAAATGTTTTTTTTTTCCTTTAGAAGTGTCATTTTGTGCAGGGACAGTTCTAAACACGGGAAACACGTGGCACTTCACAGGCATACTTTAGACACCCCCCAGGTACGATATTTAAAGGAATATTTGACTTTTTTTTTTTCACTTTATGCATCATTAAAATGACTGCTCCCGAAAAACGACCGTTTTTAAAACTTCTTTTTGCATTGATACATGTCCCCTGGTGCAGAACCCGGGTTCCCAAACCCTATTTATGACAATAACATGCATAATAGTTGTTATAATTAGCACTTTAGAATTCGAACGTTCGCATCCATTGTATTTAATAGGGTTCTAATGTTTGTTCGAACTTTCGGTCCGTTCGCGGGTTCTGGTGCGAACCGAACCCGGGGGTGTTCGGCTCATCACTAGTCAGGATGAGGTGTTGAGTCTTGGGATGTGTGGGTGGAGCTGGGCCCTTGTTCATGTTAAATCATGTGCCTTGAATTGTGTATAAAGTTACAATGTTTCTCAATAATAAATTCATTCCTACTACAGAAGAGACAGAGTGCGTCTCGTCTTCTTCCAGAGGGGTCGGCTCCTATAGGAAAGGGTCGTTTAGCTGTGGATATTGGTAGCGAGTGGATGTGTGTCTAGGAGAGGGAACATCATAAACGGCGTTAATACCCCTTGAGATTGGGGTGCCGTTACAGTGAGTTTTGGTATTATCTGTTAGTTTGATGTGTTAGGGTTTCTTTAATGTATATGTTATTTATTTTGTATATATTGTAAATACTGGCAGTAGTTTTTAAAATAAACAAAAATTTACAGCGGGCGGAGTGTGCCTCCTGCACCTTATACACCTGAAGTTAGCCTGTATTGCTGCGTTTTCCTGGTGTGTTACACCAACAGGCATTTGCAGCACTTACAGCAGGCGGAGTGTGCCTCCTGATCATATTACACCTGAAGTTAGCCTGTATTGCTGCTTTTTCCTGGTGTGTTACACCAACAGGCATTTGCAGCACTTACAGCGGGCGGAGTGTGCCTCCTGATCATATTACACCTGAAGTTAGCCTGTATTGCTGCGTTTTCCTGGTGTGTTACACCAACAGGCATTTGCAGCACCTAAAGCAGGCGTAGTGTAATTCCTGCAAAATATACTCCTGAAGCTAGGCCTTATTGCTGGTTTTCCCATTTCCCTGCAGGCCATTAGAATGTCTGGAAGGCAAACAAGTAGAGGCAGACAGTCAGGAGCCAATAAAAGAGGGCAAGCAGGCTCTGTGTCTAGAGACAACAGTGCTGGTCGTGGATGCGGTGCATCGCCATCAGCACGTGGCCATGGGACACTCTTGTCCTTCTTTTCGGCAGCTGGATGTGTTGAGCCGCATCATGCCGAAGACTTGGTAGAGTGGATGACCAAGCCCTCCTCATCCTCCTCATCCTCTCTCACCCAGGCTCAGGGTACTGGCAAAGCAGCTGCCAAAGCGTCCTCTTCCCTGGTATCAATGTCATCATCAGTCACTCCTTCCCTAGACCAACCATGTCCTCCTGAGGAGTCCCCCGAACTGTTTGAGCACAGTGTTGGGTACATGCTCCAGGAGGATGCCCAGCGTTTTGAAGGGTCTGATGATGATACCCTGCTAGAGGAAGGCAGTAGCGTGAGAGCAGAGAGAGGGGATGCTCAAGAAGGACACCAATCTGGCAGTCATGTTCCAGCAGCTGCAGCATACTGCCAGATTGGCTCCAGTGATGAGGAGGGAGGGGATGATGAGGTCACTGACTCCACGTGGGTGCCTAATAGGAGAGAGGAGGAGGAGGAGGAGGATGAGGAGGAGGCACATCTCCAACGAGGCAGGATGCCCTCGGGGGGCCAGCGTAAGGGCAGCACACCAACGGAATCACACCGCAGAGCTCCGCCTGTGCAGGGCGCTGCCTCTGCCCGTTATTCAAGAAGTTCTTTGGTGTGGCCTTTTTTTGAGTCGAGTGCATCAGATCGCACAGCTGCTGTTTGCAACATATGTCTCAAGCGTATATCACGTGGCCAAAACATCACCCGCTTGGCCACCACATGCTTGACCAGACATATGTTGACCTGCCATGCAGCTCGTTGGCAAGCCTACCTTAAAGACCCACACCAAAGAGCAAAGCGGACCTCTCCTTGCACCGCATCAGCTGTGATCTCCAACCCCACTATACCTTCAGTCCTCTCTGAAACCTGCACTGAGAGGAATGAAGGTCTAGAATTAGGTGTGTCACAGCCAAGTACTTGCGGGCACTCTGCTAGTAGTACACCGACGTCCGATTCTAGCAGGCAAATTTCCCTGCCCCAGCTGCTGGACCGTCGAAAGAAGTTTACTCCCAGCCATCCACATGCCCAGCGGTTGAATGCTAGCTTGGCTAAATTGCTAGCGCTTCAACTGCTGCCTTTTCAGTTGGTAGACTCGGCCCCCTTCCGTGAGTTTGTGCAATGTGCGGTTCCTCAGTGGCAGGTTCCCAAACGCCACTTTTTCTCACGGAAGGCGATTCCGGCTCTCTACCGGCATGTGGAAGGCAATGTCTTGGCCTCGCTGGACAGGGCGGTCAGCGGTAAGGTGCATATTACCGCTGACTCATGTTCCAGCAGATATGGACAGGGACGTTACCTTTCTTTCACGGCTCATTGGGTCACTCTTTTGGCAGCTGGGAAGGATGCAGGACAAGGTGCAGTAGTGTTGGAGGTTGTTCCGCCGCCACGCCTCCAAAATGCTACTACTGGTTTGACACACCTCTCTCCTCCACCCCCTCCTCTTCTTCTTCCTCCATGGCCTCTTCCTGTGCTTTGTCCTCGGAACCAGCGGTGCTTCGTAGGCGTTCAAGGGGCTACGCAAGTACGCAGGCAAAAAGATGCCATGCCGTGCTTGCGCTGGTGTGTTTAGGAGACAGGAGCCACACTGGGGCAGAGGTTCTGTCTGCTCTGCAGGGGCAGGCCGAGAGGTGGTTGACGCCACGCTGAAGCCAGGAATGGTGGTTTGCGACAATGGCACCAACCTCCTCTCCGCCCTCCGACAGGGACAACTGACCCATGTGCCCTGTGTGGCTCACATCCTTAACCTGGTGGTGCAGCGGTTCTTGGGCAGGTACCCGGGCTTACAGGATGTCCTGAGGCAGGCCAGGAAAGTCTGTGTGCATTTCCACAGATCTTATAATGCCAGTGCTCGCCTGGCTGAGCTGCAAAAGGAGTTGAACCTGCCCAAGAACCGCCTTATATGTGACATGCCCACCAGGTGGAATTCAACGTTGGCCATGCTGCAGCGGCTGCACACGCAGCAGAGGACCATCAATGAGTACCTGTCACGTACCTGGTAGGAGTCTGATATGATGAGGTCGGCCTCTCTTGTATCTCCAGTCCAAGCCCCACTGAGGGTGGAACAGATGGTGGCTAGGGCCAGGAGGAACACGAGTGCCTGAGGAAGTTGCTTGCAGGACTTGCTGGAACAGATGTGGCTTGGAGACCCAGACAGCCAGACAGACACTGGACACAGGAACACTTGGAGGATGGGTAGAGGTTTGAGGGGAACTCCAACCCACTTGCAGGTTCTGGGAACGAAGCTCACAGGAACAGAGGTCAGGAGGATAGCCAGGGTTCAACAACAGACAGGCGGCACGGTACAAAGGATCAATCAGAAGCAGGGTCAGTGGAAGCCGGGATCAGAAGCCAGTAATCAGGAAGTGTTTCAGAGTCCAAAGACAGAGTCAGGGAAAGCCACAGTCAGCAACGGTTATCAAGCAGCATAACAGGAACCAGGAAGTTTTCAGGACACAGCTGAAGACCAGTCAGCACTTCCTTGAGAGTCAGGACTTCCTTAAATAGATAGGAAGTCTTGTAATCAGGCTTCAGGTCACAGCTGAGGGCAGGAAGTGCTGCCTGTCCCACACTGCCGGAATACACCCGCTGGTGGACACCGGTACTACAGTCCGTGGAACATGCATTACCACCAGCAGGTGAGATCCTTGCAGACTGGCGCCAAAGGAGATTAGGGGCACGCACCCGCGCGTGCACGTCGTCCCCGCGCACGCGCATGTGTACTAGCACTCTGGAAGGGCTGCTGCAGCCCGGGGGTGCGCGCGCCAGTATTCCGAGACTGCTGGCGAACGTGCGCCTGCGCAGGAGAGTTCCTATCAGTTCTCTTACATTGCCCCCCCTTAGGGGCAGCCTCCGGATGCCCCTCAAGTCTCTCTTTTCCGGGTGGCGTTGAAAGAAGGCTTGTACCAGTCTTGGGGCATGAACATCAGAAGCTGGTTCCCAAGAATTTTCCTCAGGGCCGTAGCCCTTCCATTTAACAAGGAACTGCATCTGGTTACTCCTACGTCTACAGTCCAGCACGGCCTCCACTTCAAATTCCTCATTACCTTTGATGAGAATCGGAGGAGGGGTTCCAGACACCCGATCAGGGAAGGGATTAGGCGTGGTGGGTTTCAACAAAGAAACGTGGAATACTGGATGTATCTTCATGCTTTTGGGTAGCACCAATTCAAAAGCTACTGCATTGATCCTCCGCTTGACAGGAAAAGGGCCCAAAAATTTTGGACCGAGTTTCTTAGAAGGACAGCTTAACTTTAGATTTGCCGTGGACAGCCAGACTTTGTCCCCAGGTTTTAAATCCAGGTTACCCCTCTTCTTTCTGTCGAAAAACTTCTTGTTGCTAGCCTGGGTCTTGGAGATCGTCTCCTGTAAAACCTGATTGTTAGTACTGAAGAAGTCTAATCGGTCTTGCACAGCAGGTAAAGAAGACTCAACAGGTATTTCCGGCAGAAAAGAGGGATGGTACCCAAAATTGGCAAAAAAGGGGGACTGTTTGGTTGCTGAGTGGATGGTATTATTATATGAGAACTCCGCAAGCGGAAGGAGGGATAACCAATCATCTTGAGCAAAAGAGGAAAAACACCGTAGATACTGTTCAAGGGTTTGATTCGTCCTCTCAGTCTGTCCATTGGTTTGTGGGTGGTAAGCTGTAGAGAGGCAGAGTTCAATATTAAGTGCTTCGCATAGAGCCCTCTAGAATCTAGAGGTGAACTGCACCCCACGGTCGGAGATAATGCTATCAGGAATACCGTGCAATCTAACGACCTCTTTGATGAAGGCTGAGGCAGTCTCAGTAGCGGAAGGAGTTCCTTGTAAGGGTACAAAGTGTGCCATCTTGGTCAGGCCGTCTACCACGACAAAGATGGTAGTGAAGTCTTCAGACGGAGGGAGTTCTACAATAAAGTCCATTGAGATCATACTCCATGGTTTCTGAGGTATGGGAAGAGGCTCCAAGAGACCCCAAGTTTTAGTTCTGTTGGTTTTGTTTTGAAGGCATGTAATACAGGATCTAACGTAATTTTTACAGTCCTGCATTAAATCGGGCCACCAGAAGGTACGGGAGACCAGATCGGCAGTCTTGCGGATCCCGTAATGTCCTGCTAGAGGGTGGTCATGACAGCGACTCAGAATGGACACTCGAAACTGCTCCGGGACAAAGATTTGTTCCTTATGGAAGAAAAGGCCATTCCTTGATTGAAGAGCCAAGTCCTGGGAGGATGGTTGGTTAACCACACTGGTCTTAATTTGAGATAACAGATCAGCTTGAAGAAACAAAAAATTCTTGGCCGGGAGAATGGTATCAGGCTCCAAGGGACTCACAGGATCATTAAACATATGGGACAGGGCATCTGGTTTGCCATTCTTAGAACCAGGACGAAAAGTAATATGAAATGAGAAACGGGAGAAGAACAGCGCCCATCTTGCTTGTCGAGTTCTTAATCGCTTAGCTGTTCTCAAGTACTCTAGGTTCTTGTGATCCGTGAATATGAGGATTGGGTGGGCAGCACCCTCCAAGAGGTACCGCCACTCTTCAAGTGCGGCCTTGATGGCCAGCAGTTCCCGGTCTCCCACATCATAGTTCCTCTCGGAAGGATTTAATTTCTTGGAGAAAAAAGCCACAGGGTAGAGTAAGGATTTCGGGCCCTGACGTTGGGACAATAAAGCCCAGACTGCACTTTCAGAAGCATCAACCTCCAATACATAGGCCAAGGATGGATCAGGGTGCGTAAGGATGGGAGCTGAGGTAAATAAAAGTTTTAACTGTTCAAAGGCCTCTTGAGCTTTTGGTGTCCAACAGAAAGGGATGTGTTGCTTAGTTAGTTGTGTGATGGGAGCGATGATACCAGAAAAGTTCTTGATGAATTTTCTGTAAAAATTAGCAAACCCCACAAACCTCTGAACAGCTTTTCTGTCTGTAGGGGCAGGCCATTCCAGAACGGAAGTAACTTTCTGTGGATCCATGGAGATACCGTCGGCAGAGATGACAAGTCCCAAGAAATTAACAGTTTGTTTCTCAAAGTCACACTTTTCGGCTTTGGCATAAAGACAGTGTTTTCGGAGTCGGGCCAGCACTTTCTTAACATGAGCTTGATGAGATTCCATGGATTCAGAGAATATCAAGATGTCATCCAAGTAGATTATGACGAATAGATCAAGATAATCCCGAAAAACGTCATTCACTAGGTGTTGAAACGTAGCTGGGGCGTTGCAGAGCCCGAATGGCATGACCAAGTACTCGAAGTGGCCAAAGCGAGTTCGAAAAGCCGTCTTCCACTCGTCCCCTTCCCTGATTCTGACGAGATTATACGCACCCCTTAAGTCTAGCTTGGAGAATATCCGTGCCCCCCGCAGCCTCTGGAATAGTTCAGGAATTAACGGAAGGGGGTACCGGTTCTTGACTGTAACTTTGTTAAGGTCCCGGTAGTCAATGCAAGGTCTTAAGGAGTGATCCTTTTTCTCTACAAAGAAGATACCGGCACCTGCTGGTGACGTGGAGGGCCGAATGAACTTCTTTTCCAAACTCTCGTCGATATAGACACGTAAGGCTTCCAGTTCAGGTTCGGAGAGGGGATAGATCCGACCAAAAGGAATCTCCGCCCCTGGTAAGAGATCAATAGGGCAATCATAAGTCCTATGGGGTGGAAGGGTGTCCGCACCCTTCTTGTTAAATACGTCCAGGTATTCGTGGTAAGCAGCAGGAACCAGATTAATGGTTTCTGGGTCAGGCTGTAGACTCAGGAGAGGAGTGGTACTAGCAGTCCTTTCAGGGAAACAGTGCATCTGGCAATAGCTGGAGGAAAAGGTGACGTCTCCTGTAAGCCAATCAATGTGCGGATTATGTGCCTTTAGCCAGGGAATGCCAAGAATGATGGGGAACATAGGTGAGGTTATGACATCCAACCGAAGGAATTCATGGTGACCAGAGGAGGCTTGACAGGAAATAGGTGCAGTCTCTTGTGTGACCGGGCCTGATTTAATACCAGAGCCATCGGCCAGGTGAACCCGGAATCCCTGTTTCTTGGGGCACACGGGAAGCTGGTGTAAAGAAACAAATGAGGAATCCACAAAACAGCTGCAGGCCCCTGAGTCTATTATGGCGGATACTAAGAGTGTCCTTCCGTCAACAAAAAGATTAACTGGGAGAGAGATGTGAGACCGAACCTCTCCAGAAGGATGCTCCACAGGAAGCTGACGAAGGCAGGTTCTACTGGTTTTTGCCGGGCAAGTCTGTATGAAGTGACCTGCTTCTCCACAATAGAGGCATAGATTGGCACGTAATCGTCTGAGACGTTCTGCCGGGGAAAGAGGCGATCTGGGGAAACTCCTGTGGCATGTCTTATGCTGAGCCTTCTTTCCAAAAGATGTGCTCAACGGGGCAGCAGATATGCTGGGTGTAGAAGTCACAGAAAGGATTCCTTGAGTCTTTTCGTATTGCCTCTCACGTAGTCGCCGGTCGATTTGGATGGCTGAGCTAATCAGTCTTTCCAAGGATGTAGGAACTTCAATTCTGGCCAGCTCATCTTTGAGAGTGTCGGAAAGACCAAGCCGAAACTGATGGCGAAGAGCAGGATCATTCCATCGAGTGTCAGCACTCAGGACACGGAAGTCAGTGATATACTCCTCAACAGGCCTTGACCCCTGTTGTAACCTGCCAAGCTTGGATTCTGCAGACTGCTGGCGGAAGGGGTCAGCATATAGCTGAGCCATAGCCGAGAAGAACGAAACTGTGGTTGCCAGAACTGGGTCATGCTGCTCCCGGAGGTGATGAGCCCAGGAGAGTGGTTCGTTCACGAGAAGGGTGATCACAAATCCCACTTTAATGTCTTCAGATCTAAAGGTCCGGGGCAGCAGGGAGAAGTAGAGCTCGCAGGAGTTCCGGAAGGTTCTGAACATCATACGATCTCCGGAAAATCGTTCGGGAATAGGCACTCTGGGTTCCGGGAGAGGAATAATTCCATGGAAGGAACTTGAATCGGTTTGAGCAGAGGGATCTGCGACAGAGGGAGAAACGCAAGCTGATGCGACTCCTATCTTGTCAGAGAGTCGCTCCTCCATGCGACTGAGATCGCTCTGTAAACTCTGCACGACATGTGTGAGTGTAGAGATTGTCTCAAACAAGTCATCTGGTGGAGAGACCTGCCTTTCAGACTCCATCCCTGGCTGACTGGTACTGTCACGTACCTGGTAGGAGTCTGATATGATGAGGTCGGCCTCTCTTGTATCTCCAGTCCAAGCCCCACTGAGGGTGGAACAGATGGTGGCTAGGGCCAGGAGGAACACGAGTGCCTGAGGAAGTTGCTTGCAGGACTTGCTGGAACAGATGTGGCTTGGAGACCCAGACAGCCAGACAGACACTGGACACAGGAACACTTGGAGGATGGGTAGAGGTTTGAGGGGAACTCCAACCCACTTGCAGGTTCTGGGAACGAAGCTCACAGAAACAGAGGTCAGGAGGATAGCCAGGGTTCAGCAACAGACAGGCGGCACGGTACAAAGGATCAATCAGAAGCAGGGTCAGTGGAAGCCGGGATCAGAAGCCAGTAATCAGGAAGTGTTTCAGAGTCCAAAGACAGAGTCAGGGAAAGCCACAGTCAGCAACGGTTATCAAGCAGCATAACAGGAACCAGGAAGTTTTCAGGACACAGCTGAAGACCAGTCAGCACTTGCTTGAGAGTCAGGACTTCCTTAAATAGATAGGAAGTCTTGTAATCAGGCTTCAGGTCACAGCTGAGGGCAGGAAGTGCTGCCTGTCCCACACTGCCGGAATACACCAGCTGGTGGACACCGGTACTACAGTCCGTGGAACATGCATTACCACCAGCAGGTGAGATCCTTGCAGACTGGCGCCAAAGGAGATTAGGGGCATGCACCCGCGCGTGCACGTCGTCCCCGCGCACGCACATGTGTACTAGCACTCTGGAAGGGCTGCTGCAGCCCGGGGGTGCGCGCGCCAGTATTCCGAGACTGCTGGCGAACGCGCGCCTGCGCAGGAGAGTTCCTATCAGTTCTCTTACAGTACCTGTGCGACTACGGCACCAGGACAGGGTCAGGGGAGCTCGGTTTTTTTCACCACGCCAGTGGGGCATGATCAGGGATGCATGCACTGTCCTGGCACCATTTGAGGAGGCCACGAGGATGGTGAGCAGTGACAGTGCATGCATCAGTGACACTGTACCTCTTGTCCACCTGTTGGAACATACGCTGAGTGGAATAATGGACAGGGCACTTGAGGCAGAACAGAGGCAGGAAGAGGAGGACTTCCTTGCCTCTCAAGGCCCCCTTTACCCAGACAGTGTTCCTTCTGTCCCACCCATCGCACAGGAGGAGGAGGAGGAGGATTGTGTCAGCATGGAGGTGGAGCCTGGCACTCAGCATTATCAGCAGCAGTCTTTTAGGGATGATTTACAGTCCCAAGAAACCAGTGGACTTGTACGTGGCTGGGAGGAGGTGGCTGCGGATCATGTCGTCCTTAGTGATCCAGAGGACTCCGGACGAATGCCTCAGCTAACCTACGCTGCATGGCCTCCCTGATCCTGCAAAGTCTGCGGAAGGATCCTCGTATTCTTCGAATCAAGGAGAGGAACCATTACTGGCTGGCCACTCTCCTTGATCTTACCTCTCAAGGCCCCCTTTATCCAGACAGTGTTCCTGCTGGCCCGCCTATCACACAGGAAGAGGAGGAGGAGGAGCATTGTGTCAGCATGGAGGTGGAGCCTAGCACTCAGCATCAGCAGCAGTCTTCAAGGGATCAATTACAGTCCCAAGACACCCATGGACTTGTACGTGGCTGGGAGGAGGTGGCTGCGGATCATGTCGTCCTGAGTGACTCAGAGGACTCCGGACCAAATTCCTCAGCAAACCTATGCTGCATGGTCTCCCTGATCCTGCAAAGCCTGCGGAAGGATCCTCATATTCGTGCTATCAAGGAGAGGGATCATTTACTGGCTGGCAACTCTCCTTGATCCACGTTACAAGGGTAAGGTTGCGGACCTTATCTTACCGTCGCAGAGGGAGCAGAGGATGAGACAACTTCGGGAGGCCTTGCAGAAAGGTCTGTGCAACGCGTTCCCAGAGACTGGGAGGTTACAAACTCCTGGTCCTGGACAACGAGTTGCTGAGGCTTCGGTCAGTCAAAGAAGGAGCGGTGGGGAAGGTGGCCGTCTGACCGATGCGTTCAGACAATTCTTTAGTCCGCAGCCCCAAGGTATGATCGGTTCCAGCAACCATCGCCAGCGTCTGATATACATGGTGCAGGAATACCTAGGGGCAAGGTCAGACTTGGACACCTTCCCCACCGAAAATCCTCTGGCTTACTGGGTCTTGAGGATGGATCACTGGCCAGAGCTTGCACAGTATGCAATTGAGCTACTGGCCTGTGCTGCTGGAGGATTTGTCACGGATCACAGGGTGCGCCTGTCCACCGACTCGGTTGATCTACTGACCTTCATAAAGATGAACCAGTCTTGGATCACCACCAGCTACCAAACACCTGAAGCTGATATAACAGACTAATTTATTTTCAAATGTCACATCCCTTCAAGACTGATGCTGATGCTGAGAGACTGTCCTGTTATGTTGACTGACTATCCTCCTCCTCCTCAATGATCCAATTGATGATGATAGCTTGGAAGAACATTTTTGTTTCTGGGTGCCGCCACCAGTGGCTAAGGCCCAATTTTTCAGCCCCTGTTTAACAGGGGCATGTAATTACAATTTTTTATGCAATGCTTTGCAGCAGGGCTCATTCCTGCACTCCAACTAGAGTATCTTGGAGAGGTTGCAGTGTCGTGGCACCAGCACCAGTGGCTAAGGCCCAAATTTTCAGCCCCTGTTTAACAGGGGCGTGTTATTACAATTTTTTATGCAATGCTTTGCAGTAGGGCTCATTCCTGCACTCCAGCTAGAGTATCTGGGAGAGGTTGCAGTGTCGTGGCACCAGCACCAGTGGCTAAGGCCAAATTTTTCAGCCCCTGTTTAACAGGGGCGTGTAATTACAATTTTTGATGCAATACTTTGCAACAGGGCTCATTGCTGTGCTCCAAGTACAGTATCTGTGAGGGGTTGCAGTGTTGTGGCACCAGTGCCTAAGGCCCAATTTTTCTGCCCCCGTTTAACCACTTCCCTACCCAGCCATAGTCAAATGACGTCCACAGATGGGATCTCCCATCCTGGGTGGATGTCATATGACTTCCTCGGCTTTGTAGGGGGATATCTTAATGATGCCTGCAGCTAGAGGCATCATTCAGATATCCTTTTGAAGTGCCGGCGATTCTGTGCACAATTAGAATGATCATAGCGGCGGTTCCGCCGCTTAATCGTTCTTATAGGCGGCGGGAAGGGACACCCCCCCTCCCACCGCTATCCGGTGCTTCTCCGGGCTCCCCCGTGCGATCGGGGACCCGGAGCGAATCCTCTGGCGTCGTTGGTGGGGTCACGTGGTGAGCATAGAGATGACTGGTGACCAGATGGTCACCAGTCATCTCTATGATCGTCGGAGGCCCGGGCGCGATGTGATGACGTCACGCCCGGGTCTCAAATGTAAACAAAGCCGCCATTGCGGCTGTAAGTATGAGATCAGTGAAAATTTTTTCACTGATCTCATGCTTTCCAGCCTGGAGGAGAGATGTGGGGTCTTATTGACCCCGCATCTCTCAATAAAGAGAACCTGTCACACACATTCCTATTACAAGGGATGTTTACATTCCTTGTAATAGGAATAAAAGTGATAAAAAAAAAGTAAAATCATTGTAAAAAAAAATAAAATAAGTGAAAAAAAAAAAAAAAAAATTTTTTAAAACGCCCCTGTCCCCGGTAGCTCGCGATCAGAAGCGAATGCACACGTAAGTCGCCCATATATGTAAACGACATTCAAACCACGCATGTGAGGTATCGCCGCGTGCGTTAGAGCGCGTGCAACAATTCTAGCACTAGACCTCCTCTGTAATTCTAACCTGGTAACCTGTAAAAAAAATTAAAGCGTCGCCTATGGAGATTTTTAAGTACCGAAGTTTGGCGCCATTCCATGAGTGTGCGCAATTTTAAAGCGTGACATGTTAGGTATCTATTTACTCGGCGTAACATTATCTTTCATATTTTCTCAAAAAATTGGGCTAACTTTACTGTTTTGTTATTTTTTAATTCATGAAACCTTTTTTTTTTTTAAAAAGGCGTTTGAAAAATTATTGCGCAAACATTGTGCAAGAAAAAATGTTGCAATGACCGTCATTTTATTCCCTAGGGTGTCTGCTAAAAAAACATATATAATGTTTGGGGGTTCTGAGTAATTTTCTAGCAAAAGAATGATGATTTGTACATGTAGGAGAGAAGTGCCAAAATAGGCCCGGTATTGAATAGGTACAAAAAGCCCTGTATTGAAGTGGTTAACAGGGGCATGTAATTACAATTCTTGATCTAATAATTCACAGCAGGGCCCATTCCTGCGCCCACCAAGAGTAACTGTGAGGCCTTACAGTGTTGTGTCAACACCACCACCACCACCACCAAAGGCCCAATTTTTCAGCCCCTGTTCAACAGGGGCATGCAATTACAATTCTTGATCTAATAATTCACAGCAGGGCCCATTCATGCGTCCACCAAGAGTAACTGTGAGGGCTCACAGTGTTGTGGCAAGACCAACATGTAAGGGGCAAATTTCAGCTGAGTATATACGGCAGGCCCCTACTTTCAAACATTCAACTTACAAACGACTCCTCCTTGCAAACGGAAGGATACAACAGGAAGTGAGAGGAAATCTACCCCTAGGAAGGCAAATTCTCTCCTGTAAGAGTTAATATGGGAAAAAAAGTGTCTCCTCTCCACTGATGCTTTATCACCAATTCTTGTTTCAATAAAAACCCCAAATTTTCAAAAAACATTTGTCATTAGGACGGAAAGTGAGGTGAACTGTTCTGAACAGGTGCACACTGCACAGACAGCAAAACAAATGTTACAGGGGTGATAACCCTTCCCTATGTTTTCCAAAAAGCTTAAAAATAGATTTTTTGGCTGGAGCTACACTTAAACAATGTACCTGTTCAAAATTACAAACAGATTCTACATAAGAACAAACCTACAGTCCCTGTCTTGTATGCACCGCCTGTATACGGCTGTTCAGAGTATATAGGGCCTTTTTTATTTTGTGTGCGGGGTTCCCCTTAATATCCATACAAGACCCAAAGGGGCTGGTAATGGGCTGGGGTGGGGGGGGGGGGGGCTGTGATGGGGTAGCTATGCCATTTTTCTTAAAGATTTTCATCCATATTACCGGGACCAGACATTACATTAAAGCCGCAAGCAGTTTTAAATGGCTTTTTTTCCTTTAGAAATGTAATTTTGTCCAGGGACAGTTCTAAACACGGGAAACACGTGGCACTTCACAGGCATACTTTAGACACCCCCCAGGTACGATATTTAAAGGAATATTTGACTTTTTTTTTCACTTTATGCATCATTAACCACTTAAGCCCCGGTCCATTTGGTAGCTAAAGGACCAGAGGTGAATTCAGAATTTTGCACTGCGCTGCTTTAACTGTAAATTGTGCGGACATGCAATGTTGTACCCAAACAAAATTTGCGTCCTTTTCTTCCCACAAATAGAGCTTTATTTTAATGGTATTTGATTGCCTCTGCAATTTTTATTTTTTGCGATATAAACGGAAAAAGACCGAAAATTTAGAAAAAAAATGATATTTTCTACTTTTTGTTATAAGAAAAATCGAATAAACTCAATTTTAGTCATACATTTAGGCCAAAATGTATTCAGCCACATGTCTTTAGTAAAAAAAATGTCAATAAGCGTATATTTATCGGTTTGCGCAAAAGTTATAGCGTTTACAAACTAGGGTACATTTTCTGGAATTTACACAGCTTTTAATTTATGACTGCCTATCTCATTTCTTGAGGTGCTAAAATGACAGGGCAGTACAAAACCCCCCCAAATGACCCCATTTTAGAAAGTAGACACCCCAAGGAAATTGCTGAGAGGCATGTTGAGCCCATTGAATATTTTTTTTGTCCCAAGTGATTGAATAATGACAAAAAAAAAAAAAAAAATTACAAAAGTTGTCACTAAATGATATATTGCTCACACATGCCATGGTTATATGTGGAATTGCACCCCAAAATACATTCTGCTGCTTCTCCTGAGTACGGGGATACCACATGTGTGGGACTTTTTAGGAGCCTAGCCACGTACGGGACCCCGGAAACCAAGCACCGCCTCCAGGATTTCTAAGGGCGCAAATTTTTGATTTCACTCCTCACTACCTATCACAGTTTTGAAGGCCATAAAATGCCAAAATAGTACAAAACCCCCCCAAATGACCCCATTTTGGAAAGTAGACACCCCAAGCTGTTTGCTGAGAGGCATGGTGAGTATTTTACAGCTCTCATTTGTTTTTGAAAATGAAGAAAGAACATTATTTGTTTATTTATTTTTATTTTTTTCAAATTTCAAAACTTTGTGACAAAAAGCGAGATCTGCAAAATACTCACAATACCACTCAGCAAATAGCTTGGGGTGTCTACTTTCCAAAATGGGGTCATTTGGGGGGGTTTTGTGCCATCTGGGCATTCCATGGCCTCCGAAACTATGATACTCAGTGAGAAGTGAAATCAAAAATTGACACCCTTAGAAAGCCTGAAGGCGGTGATTGGTTTTTGGGGTCCCGTACGCGGCTAGGCTCCCAAAAAGTCTCACACATGTGGTATCCCCGTACTCAGGAGAAGCAACAGAATGTATTTTGGGGTGTAATTCCACATATGCCCATGGCATGTTTGAGCAATATATCATTTAGTGACAACTTTGTGCAAAAAAAAAAAAAAAAAAAATTATTTTTTCCGCAACTTGTGTCAGCATATAAAATATTCCATGGACTTGACATGCCTCTCAGTATATAGCTTGGGGTGTCTACTTTCCAAAATGGGGTCATTTGGGGGGGGGGGGTTTTGAACTGTTCTGGCATTTTATACACAACATTAGGAAGCTTACATCCACTCTTCTAACCACTTGAAGACAAAGCCCTTTTTGACACTTTTTGTTTACATGAAAACATATTTTTTTTTGCAAGAAAATTATGTTGAACCCCCAAACATTATATATATTTTTAAAGCAAAGGCCCTACAGAATAAAATGGTGGGTGTTGCATTTTTTTTTTCTACACAGTATTTGCGCAGCGATTTTTCAAACGCATTTTTTGGGGAAAAAATACACTTTTTTTAATTTTAATGCACTAAAACACACTATATTGCCCAAATGTTTGATGAAATAAAAAAGATGATCTTAGGCCGAGTACATAGATACCAAACACGACATGCTTTAAAATTTCGCACAAACGCGCATTGGCGACAAACTACATACATTTTTAAAAGCCTTTAAAAGCATTTACAGGTTACCCCGTTAGATTTACAGAGGAGGTCTACTGCTAAAATTACTGCCCTCGATCTGACCTTCGCGGTGATACCTCACATGCATGGTGCAATTGCTGTTTACATATGACGCCAGACCGACGCTTGCGTTCGCCATTGGGCAAGAGCAGGGCAGGACAGGGGTGCTTTTTTTTTTTTTTTATTATTAATTTTGCTTTTTTATTTTATTTTTAAACTGTTGCTTCCATATTTATTTATTTTTATCACTTTTATTGTTATCTCAGGGAATGTAAATATCCCCTATGATAGCAATAGGTAATGACAGGTACTCTTTTTTGAAAAAACTGGGGTCTATTGGACCCTAGATCTTTCCTCTGCCCTCAAAGCATCTGACCACACCAAGATCGGTGTGATAAAATGATTTCCCAATTTCCCAATGGCGCTTTTTATATCCGGGGGGGACATTCCCTCCCACTGCTTGTAAAAGCAGTCCAGAGGCTAATTAGCCACTAGGATTGCTTTTACATGAAAGCCGGCCGCTGGCTGAAAAGAATGATACCAAGATGATACCTAAACCTGCAGGCATCATTCTGGTATAAACATTCAAAGTCCAGCAACATACCAGTACGTTGCTGGTCCTTGTTGGACATGTATTGTAATCTTTTTTTTCATGCAGCCTGTTGGCTGAACGAAAAAAAAAGATTGATCGGTGGGTATGCCCACCATTAGAATACCGCCCTTCATTCACCCACTTCTAATGATGGGCATACATGCACCATTTATATATGCCGAAGCATGGGGGCATCTTCTCGCAAAAGTTATGCCGCGTACACATGGTCAGACTTTTCCACGGGCAAGCCTCCGTCGGAATTTCGACCGTATATACGCGGCATTAGGAGCAAAATCGCTCCTCCGCCCCTGCTGCCCCAATGCTTCGGCATATATGCTTTTTTTTTTTTAACTGTGGTGGTGAAATCACCTCCTACAGCACTGGAGTCGCAGGGATCAGGCCTGTCTCTGCGAACGCTGCAGTTATGTGTGTTGTGTTTTGCAAGTGACAGTGATCGATCGATACTGCACTTCGGTGCCCTGGGCTGGACGGAGGGGCAAAACGCAGGTGCTAGCAGGTATCTGGGCTGATCCCACTAACAGTGCGTTTTTGGGAACCCTAAACTGCTGGGGACGCTAGTATAGATCTGATCAGATCAGATATTGAGCTGATCAGATACTATACCACTAAGGGGGGTGTATGCTTCACGCGTGGGTGTTAGCGCTACTGGCACTAACCTGACGCTGCCTGGGGTGTGACGCAGACCCTCTCTGATGCTAAAACCTAATTGATATCACCCGCCGGGCGATCAGGGGGTTAAACCTTTATTGGGTTATATACGGCGGGTGCCCTGACATTATAAAAAGCAAACTAACTAACCAGCGTCACCCGTAACACTTATATGATGATCACTGGTGAAAGGGTTAACTAGGGGCAATTAGGGGGTTAAAACCTTTATTAGGTAATATATGGGGGTACCTGACGCTATATAAAAACCTGACGGCGGACCTAAAAAAAAATTACTGGCTACCTATCGGCATCACCGACACTAAGACAACGATCATAAAAACGATTGCTTAGCGACAGTGGTGATAGGGGGTGAAAGGGTTACCTGGGGGGCGATCAGGGGGTTAAACCTTTATTAGATAATATATGGGGGTACCTGACGCTATAAAAACCTGCGGCGAACCTAAAAAAAATTACTGGCTACCGATCAGCATCACCGACGCTAAGACATCGATCAGAAAAATGATCGCATAGTGACGGCGGTGCTAGGGGGTGAAAGGGTTACCTGGGGGGTGATCAAGGGGGTTACACCTTTATTAGGTAATATATGGGGGTACCCGACGCTATAAAAACCTGCGGCGAACCTAAAAAAAATTACTGGCTACCGATCAGCATCGCCGACTCTAAGACATCGATCAGAAAAATTATCGCTTAGTGACAGTGGTGATAGGGGTGAAAGGGTTACCTGGGGGCGATCAAGGGGGTTAAACCTTTATTAGGTAATATATGGGGGTACCCGACGCTATAAAAACCTGCGGCGAACCTAAAAAAAATTACTGGCTACCGATCAGCATCACCGACGCTAAGACATCGATCAGAAAAATGATCGCATAGCAACGGCGGTGCTAGGGGGTGAAAGGGTTACCTGGGGGGTGATCAAGGGGGTTAAACCTTTATTAGGTAATATATGGGGATACCCGACGCTATAAAAACCTGCGGCGAACCTAAAAAAAATTACTCATACAAAATAAATTACAATATTGGCGCTTGCAAGTTAAAAAAGACAATGTATATATGAGAAGTTACCAAATAAGTCCTTTGAGCTGTGTGACGAGCTTAGATGTGAGTTGTAACAGTCCAAGAGATAACTGGGCAGCCTTACTGGGGGAGCCGAAGCCGGACTCCAAACACATGTAAAACAGAACAAAACAAAAACAAAAAAGGCGCCACTTAGTTAAAACTGTTTTTACTTAAATAACACAGAAGTATTAAAGCACTCACTCATAGGTTGACTTTAGTAGGCACAATAAACGTCTGGTCTGTGGTCACATTCCGCTTGCCGGGAGTCTCAGTATTTAGTGATGACCTCCTTGTTTGTTTGTGATGAAATCCGGAATGTTATCCATGCAGGATGTTGCCGGAAGATTCTTCCCACGGAGCCAGAAGGAGGGCTGGAACACAAACGAAGGGTCCAGCTGAGACGCAACACGACGTTCAGCGGGGTGACGTCAGGACCGTCATGCAACGCGTTTCGATGTACAAAGCGGAGAGACGTTCTAGGTCCCTGCGCGCATCTTTTTCAAGCAATGGTATGTCAGGCTAAACTTAGCCCTTTTTATATATGTATGCGCCTGAGGTGATGTTGCCACCTTGTGGAGATTAGTTAGAAACACATACCCATGAGCAGGATAGTCGACACTAATGTTATCACATTATTAAAGGGAAGATAGAGGCTAAATAAGTAATAAGACTGAACTGAATCTATACATACATAACACATTGATCCAATATTGTATAATAGTACATGATTTTGTAAAAAACACAAAAGAATATATAATAAATTTTATCATATGATATGTGAAAAAACATAATTAAAATGATTGTGAATGGAGATGCAATGTAAGCAAAAGAATTAAAATAAATACATAATGAAAAACATACGTGCACAATCCAAGATATATACATGCATGTAATCCATCATGCACAAACATATTATTTGGGTTGTTAGATCGCAGCCCTGATCCATATAGATAAAAATGAATTAAAAATAATTAAAATACAATTCTGGCTTTAAAATAAGATAAAGGCAAAAACCATCATGAGTCTAACCAAGTTTCGATGCTACATATCGAATGTGGCTAGTATTTTTAATCTCTCCAATTACCGCCCCCCTTTTTTTCCTTCCTTTTTTTTTTCCCTCCCTGGTTTTTGCCTTTATCTTATTTTAAAGCCAGAATTGTATTTTAATTAGATTTTAATTCATTTTTATCTATATGGATCAGGGCTGCGATCTAACAACCCAAATAATATGTTTGTGCATGATGGATTACATGCATGTATATATCTTGGATTGTGCACGGTATATGTGAGCGCCGCAGGAGAGATGACATCACTTCCTCCTTCCTGGCAGGCAGGGGAAGCTCTCTCATTCGCCGGGAGCGATCGAGAGGGGGTGGCCTGAATCGAACGGCCGTCCCCTCATGCCGGATCGCTCCCGAAGGTAAAACGACCACCCACTGTAAAGAAGGGGGGTCCGATCGGACCCCCCAACTATACAAAGGCAATCACGTACATATACTTGATTCTGCCTGTCGGTGCCATTCTGCCGACGTATATTTACAGTGGGCGGTCGTTAAGTGGTTAAAATGACTGCTCCCGAAAAACGGCAGTTTTTAAAACTTTTTTTTGGATTGATACATGTCCCCTGGTGCAGAACCCGGGTTCCCAAACCCTTTTTAGGACAATAACATGCATAATAGTCGTTATAATTAGCACTTTAGATTTCGAATGTTCACATCCATTGTATTTAATAGGGTTCTAAAGTTCGTGCGAACTTTCGGTCCGTTCGCGGGTTCTGGTGCGAACCGAACACGGGGGTGTTCGGCTCATCACTACTCAGGAGAAAGAAAGACGACGTTCAGAGAACTTGTGTCTTTATTGTGGAGACTCTGGACATTATGCAGTTAATTGTCCCAATAAATTTAAAAGAACAATTGCAGCAATGGATGTTACAGTATCTGAACAAATAAACTCAATTTCTCAGTCCGTCTCTCCTTTGATTCAGGAAGCAAATAAAGTTAATTCTTTATCAACTCACTTTGTCATCCCAATAAGGCTTATTGTGGAAAGCAATGAAATATCTTGCGCTGCTATGCTGGACTCAGGGGCCGGGGGAAACTTCATGGACATCGAATTTGCCCAAAGTAATAACCTTCAAATAAGAAATAAGCTTGCCCCTATTGATATGGAAACTGTGGATGGCTCACCTTTGTCTTCAGGTCCAGTTACCCACGAGACCATCCCGCTTAAACTCCTAATCGAGACTGACCATCAGGAGACTATCAGCTTTGAGCTGATCACATCACCCAAGTTCCCTATTATCCTGGGCATCCCTTGGTTCTCTATCCATAATCCCTCCATCAACTGGGAAACACGTTCTTTAAGCTTTACATCTGATCATTTCAAAAGACATTTCAAAGAATCTTATCAAATAAGCCCTCCACCAACCCAAGATTTACAAGCAGTTTTGGCAACTACCAAGCCATACGACAAGCTACCTCCACAATATCTTGAGTTTTGCAACGTTTGTGATAAAAAGAACGCAGATCAGCTGCCTCCTCATCGCTCTTATTATTGTCCCATTGAATTGCTTCCAGGGGCAGAAATACCATTTGGGCACCTTTATTCTTTATCAGAACCTGAACTGAAGGTGCTCAGGGAGTGGATTAATGAGAATCTAGAGAAGGGTTTTATCAGACACTCAACCTCTTCTGCTGGGGCAGCCTTATTCTTCGTGGTGAAAAAGGACTCCACCCTGCTTCCGTGTATTGACTACAGAGATTTAAATAGGATCACAATTAAGAATCGCTATCCACTCCCACTGATTCCAGAAATGCTTGAGAGACTCCGCTCCACCAAGCTCTTTACTAAATTAGATTTACGGGGGGCATACAACCTTGTCCGCATTCGTCCCGGAGATGAATGGAAAACTGCTTTCAGAACCAGATATGGACATTTTGAGTCTTTGGTCATGCCCTTTGGGCTCTGCAATGCTCCTGCAACTTTTCAACATTTTATTAATGATGTTTTTCGAGATTTGCTTGATCAGTTTGTAATAGCATATTTGGATGACATTCTCATTTTCTCTGATACTTTGGAAGAACACCGCAAGCATGTCTGTATTGTTTTCGAGACACTAAGGCGGAATCAACTTTACATCAAACTAGAGAAATGCGAGTTTGAACAAACTCAGATCCAGTTCTTGGGATACATAATCTCTTCTGAAGGGGTAAGCATGGATCCTGATAAGATCAAAGCAGTGGTGGATTGGCCTGTCCCTAGGAATGTTAAGGAGATACAGCGATTTGTTGGATTTGCCAACTTTTACCAGAAGATTTATAAGGAATTTCTCCAAGGTAATTGCTCCAATTGCACAGCTGACAAAGAAAGGGATACCCTTTTTGTGGTCACCTGAGGCACAGACTGCCTTTAGTAAACTGAAAACACTCTTCACTTCTGCACCAATACTGGTACATCCAGATCCAGAACTACCTTTCATCCTAGAAGTTGATGTTTCTAATTCTGCTGTGGGAGCTATCCTTTCTCAGCGAATTGGAGAAAAAATGCAGCTTCATCCTTGCGCTTATTTCTCTCGAATGATGTCTCCAGCCGAGAAGAATTATGACATTGGAAACAAGGAACTGCTGGCAATTAAGGAAGCATTTTCTGAGTGCAGGCATCTGCTGGAAGGGGCTAAGCACCCTGTAACCGTTCTCACCGATCATAGAAATTTTGAATTTATTAGGTCTGCTAAAAGGTTGTCATCTAGACAAGCACGTTGGACCCTTTTCTTCTCCAGGTTCAATTTTGTTATCTCATACCGCCCTGGGTCAAGGAATGGCAAGGCTAAGGCCCTATCACGGATGTTGCCTGGGCCTCTCCAGGAAAGCAACTCTGAATGTACAATCCTGTCTCCAAAGAACTTTCTAGGGGCCACGAGTTCAAAGACATTTCTTAATCTCCTCAAGGAGGGGTATGAGAATGACCCGCTTCTTAATAACCCTCCTAAAGACATAAACCTCAAGTACAATAATGGTTTTTGGACTCAAGCGCATTGCCTCTATGTACCTGAATCAGTTCGGGTAGAAGCCCTCAGGTTGGTACACAACTCTAAACTTGCTGGTCATTTTGGGGTTTCTAAGACAGAAGAACTCTTATCACGTTCCTTTTGGTGGCCTGGGTACAAGAAAGATGTAAAGAGATATGTGACTTCATGTCTAACCTGTGCTCGCAATAAGACACCCCGATCTTCTCCTCTGGGGTTACTTCTACCACTGCCTGTTCCATCTAGGCCATGGGGGTCAATTTCTATGGACTTTGTGGTCGACCTTCCTCTTTCAAAAGGGATGACAACCATTCTGGTAGTCGTTGACCGTCTCACTAAGATGGCTCATTTTATTCCAGTTAAGGGGGTACCCTCCGCCGAACATACTGCTGAGGTAATGGTTAGAGACGTTTTTAAACTTCATGGAATTCCTGATGATGTGGTGTCTGACAGAGGGGTACAGTTTACCTCAAAATTTTGGAGAAGTTTTTGCTCAGCTTTGGGTGTAACAATTAATCTGTCCTCAGCTTTTCATCCACAGTCTAATGGTCAGACCGAGAGGACCAATCAAACTCTGGAGCAATACCTTCGATGTTTTGTGAGTTATCTCCAGGATGACTGGGTGGACTACCTTCCTACGGCAGAGTTTGCTTATAATAACTCTAAACATAGCTCCACTTCCCAAAGCCCATTTTTCTTAAACACCGGGTATCATCCAGTTTTTATTCCTGATCTCCCTATCTCAACTTCAATTCCTGCTGTTACCAACAGACTAACTTCATTACATGAGATCCAGGAGAGATTGACTGATACATTGAAGGGGGCGCAGGAATATTACAAGAAGGCCGCTGACAGACGCCGTAGGTCTATTCCCACCTTTCAGGTAGGTGACAAAGTTTGGTTATCTACCAAAAATTTAAAGGTTCAGGTTCCATGTGCTAAGTTGGGTCAAAAGTTTATGGGACCTTTTGAGATTTCTGCTCAAATCAACCCGGTCACTTTTCGCCTAAAACTTCCTGACAATATGAAGATTCACCCGGTTTTTCATATATCGCTACTCAAGCAGTTTCATGAAAATACTTTTTCTGGAAGAATTCATCCTCCTCCTCCACCTGTTGAGGTACAGGGTGAAGAAGAATTTGTGGTGGGAAAAATGATTGACTCCAGGATCTCTAGGAACAAATTGCAATATTTGGTTCAATGGGAAGGATATGGGCCAGAAGAAAATTCTTGGGAGCCTGAAAAGAATGTTCATGCCCCTAGATTAACATGGGAATTCCACCAGAGGTTTCCTCAGAAACCTGGCCCTAAGACGTCCAGGGGACATCCTGGAAGGAGGGGAGTACTGTTAGGACCTGGGCTTGAACCTGGGACCTCTGGTGTGTCTGGTGGTGACTCTACTTGCTGAGCCACCTGGAATGCTGGACAGCTCCTTGGATAGTTCATTAGACAATTCCTTGAATGATCTTTCTTGTCTTGAATCTTGTTTGCCTTGAACCCTTTGCTCCTCCCAGGAACTTCCTGATTTAAGCCATGTCCCTGCACTTCCTGGTTGCCAGAATATTGTGTCTTCACCAGCCAATATCTTGCTCCTGTCTACTGCTGCCGACCGCATCTTTGCTACCACTCACTACCGACTTTTGGCTCGTCCCTGACTACGCTTCTGCTGAATCCCAACCTGCAACTATCTGTTACTGACTTTTGGCTCGTCCCCAACTACGCTTCTGCTTGATCCCTACCTGTATTATCTGTTTCTGGACCCCGGCTTGCTCACCCCCTGGTGGGGCTAATCTGAGGACCGCGACCTGGCACTGACACGCAGCGAAGCCCATCTCCACCTTTAGGAGCCCTGGTGAATACCGGTCAGTGCTTAGACCCCGCACCTCAGGTGAACCCGTGTCATCAGCCAGGGTGACCTGTGTGAATACCTGCTCTGCTGCTATAGCTACTGGCCTCTGAGCCTGACTCCAGACCGTGACACCAGGTCTTCGGGTGAGTAGCTCCTCCGGTCCCTTACGCCTCTGGATTCGGGCACCCCACTCCCGGGGCCCCCTAGGAAATCCTTCCCTCGCGGGACCCAGCAAAGGAAACTGGGCCCCAGGCCTCCAACCGAGTACCTCACCCCAGGCTGAAGGTGCCTGGGATGGAACACGAGCTCCGGGCGTCCAGGCCTAGGCCGCCTGGACACCAACCACGAACCACAACCCTCAGGCTGAAGGTGCCTGGGACTCCCCCGTGACAAAGATGGCCGCCCCTTTATACCCTCTCCCAGCAAGCACGGCGGGTATCCCCGCCCCACCATACAACCACTGAGAGAGGCGAAAAAGGGGTACGGCACTCAGCGATGGTTCAACCCCAGCCCACAGGGACAGCGCCACCTGCTGGGCCGCAGGGAACTATACATCACTGGTGTCTCTGCCAGTTTTAAACATGATAGAAAAGTATATGCCCGCTACATTCCTTATTCCATTCATGAATAGTGTGTCTACTTCAAATTGTCTACAATTTTGAAAAGAAAACATTTACCCTACAGGAAAATGAACCTAACTGACATTGTTTCCCTTATATCTATCAGCTAGGTTTGTCTATTGATGTCTGAAAGTATTCATGGTCATTTTTATCAAATGGGTCAGACTGCAAATATGTATTCCCTTAGGGTACTTTTGTTGTCTTCTCTCTATTTTGTGACAATTGTCTTAAGCTGGCCATACACTGTTCAAATTTCTTCTGGTTCCTGCTGGGCCAGCCAAAATTCACTCAGTGGGTGGCCCTGTCAGCTGCCCCCACTCAATAATCTGCAATTTAAAAATGTAAGTAGCTAGGAAAGAAAGTTGTTGGTTGAACAGTGGATCAAAGAAAAAAAAAACACCTGCTGTTTAGATATTTTGGCAGCAGGTGAGGCTAGTTGTCAAAATACAAAAGCTGCAGTAAGAAATTCATTCATCTGTGCTGTGTATCATGGGTGGAGGAAGCTAGGGGAAAGTAATGGAAAACCTGAAATGTGACAGTTATCAGCAGAGCAGGAATAGAGGTGAAATATTTTCATGCCCACAACTTTGCCTTTCAAATAAAATGGAATTTCTTCTTTCTCTGGAGCACTTTCTACTTACGTCCTGTTGTGTCTCTGCAATAGAACATTTCTGCAGCAGACCACAGACTTCAAAAAGAAAAACATGACAATAAATATAACTATTCCCTACTTAAAAAAAGATATAAAAGTTTTGACTTTAGATAAGTTTTAATAAAACCCAGGATGCTCTGATGTGGTTTGCTCCATTTTTTTTTCTTAAGAATAACTCTAAATACAATCTCTTTTTAAAGTCGGGAAGTTTCATGGTTTGACCTAAAACACATCTTTTGATAGTGAGAAAGTATAGTCCAACATCATTATTAGAAAGGTCAGATCAAAATAATACAGAAGACCACATGCTGCAAGATAACTATGCAAGGCCACTGTACTTTGCTTTGTTTCAAGATAAATGAAGATAACAAGAGTCATAGAAAGTAAGAGAAAAAATAAATAAAAAATGAGAACCATAAGAAGGGAAGGACAAATTCTAAAGGGCTAAAAGAATAAGCAGTGCATGTTGTAAACTGTACAACAGCATGTTTTATTAGTGGACTTGTCTCATTCTTGCAAATGAGCAGCGATTAAAAGCTCTCAAAGTATTTCAAAACAGGCACATATGTTTTGCATTGTTTGATTTCATAAAAAAAAATCCTTCACCTCATTACATATTCCAAAAACTGAAAACTGTAAGAGAAGACCTGCATAGAATTTATTTATTTTTTGGAAACTTTTGGTATAGTCAATTGATGTTTATATGTTTTCAGTGTTGGGAAAACACAGTAGTGTTATCTTTGGGATTTCAAATAAAAGGAAAAGGGTATGTAGCGGGGTCTCCATTGAGGCCCCATGGACTGCGTTACCCAGAACCCCGTTTGGCACCCAGGGTGCATTGGGCTGCCGCAGAGACTCATGGGTGGGGTATAAAAGGGGAGAGCGAGGCTAAGCCTGGCCTCTTTGGACACCGCGCGGCTGACAAGAGGACTTCCTGTGCGGACCTGCTGCGAGTGCAAGGCCCGAGGCCTGGGCCTTGCGCACTTCCAGAGAGCCTTCCACCTCGCTGCTGAGCCTGTGCGGCATCTGACATCTACCTGCTTTGCGGGCGTCAGTTGGATCAGAGATCCGGCGGTGGCAGATCCTGTGTGCGGAGACACAGCGGTGGGAGTTCCGGACTGGGATCAAGTCCGGAGGGGTGCGAGAGCACCTGCTCACAGCTATAACCGAGTACTTTGTTAGGCCTATTGACTGCTTTGGCCCATCGTGTTATACTTGCTTTCCTGACAGGAGACTAGTTGCAGAACTGAGTTATATAGTCTCCGGGGAGTTGCTTCGATTGCCATAGACCACTGTTGGATTACAAATCATTGTTCCTGTATGTGCATCACGATCATCTTGCATGCGAAGATTCCTCACTTAAAGACTGAACTTTAACTGAGTCAGGCCTGACTGGGGGGTTTATAGCATTGCTGAGCGCCATATTGCTCACAAGAGAAAATAGCTATATATATCAGTGTGTGATAGAACTATATGTGTACTAAAGTTGACTAGTGTTATTATTACTGCAGGGCTCTGCATGTATGAGTAACATGGTACTGACCGTTACCCTTTCTATACAAGTAAACCTATTACAGTTAATCATTCTGGTATTGGCATCCATTACTATATTTCGCAACTGTCTGGGTTATTGTGGGATTGTTCAGGAACGGGTATAGAAGCCATACACATAGATACCACCCCTAGACTAGCTGTGCCAGAGAAGGGTCAAGTAGATTGCCGGGGGTTGGCTGTGCTGTGTACAGGGCCTGAAACAAAACCAGGGACTCTCTTAGTTTGGGGGTATCGCTACACGTGGGGGCGTCGTCCGGGATCCTGTATACGGCAAGAAAGAACGCCAAAAGTACCGGCATGGACCCGCTAGAAGTGAAAGCGTGGTGTGAAGCAGCCAAAACAAACCCAGACATGTCAGTGGTCATCAGTCTCCCAGGAGAAGAATGGTCGATAGGTGCGGCGGAGCGACTCTTAGTGTCGTTATCCCCAAATAATACACCATGGGTGATGGACAAGAAATCAGACCCAGACACCTCGTTTCAGTATGCACTGGTAGAGTGGTGGGATGGAGTACCGGGGAACTTTAAAGGCCGAAGTATGCAGACGCCAGATAACAAAACGTATGGTTTGGAGCACGCGATATGACCGTGAAGACGGAGTCACCTCCGCCATCCCCAACGGGATCACCGCCAGGGATACCCCATGCAACAGAGAAGCAGAAAGGGGCGACACCTCCGGTGACATCCATTACTGCCATAGGGCCAGAGCTGTTAAATGCCTTAGGGGATCTGCTCACAAAGTGTCAGAAAACGAACACGGTACACATAGAGGCCAGCTACCGGAAGCTGAGAACATTTTCGGGGAGGCTGCCCGTCCCTGTGGGGGAGAAAGACTTTGATACCAGGATCGAACAGGCTTTGTCAGCGGTAGAGGCATGGGAGGTGCCTGAAGCGCAGAAGAAGCAGCGCGTGATGGAAAGTCTGAAAGGCGCGGCTGCGGAAGCTGTAAAAAGTCTCCGGTTTGGAAATGCTGCCTGCACGGCTTATGACTGCCTAGCCATGCTACAAGAAGAGTTTGGTCAGTTAGAGAAAGTAACGGAACTGTTGTATCAGTTCGAACACACCTTTCAGCTACCAGGAGAAAGGCTGTCGGAGTATATCAGAAGACTGAACAAGATGCTATGCCAAATCGTGCTAAAAAAAGGGATGGTGCCCCAAGCCGTAGATGCGGCAAGAATGGAGCAGATCTTAAAGGGAGCGCTACGTTCGGATCCAGTCTGGCACCACCTGAAAACCTCTGGAGGAGGTATGTCACTGAGTTGCCCTGATCTGGTAAAGATCATCAGAGATGAAGAGGCTCTACTGAAGGATCAGCAAGCGATCAAGACGCATACCTCTTCTACACAAGTGATGGTCAGATCAGCCATGATCCTTGAAAGAGACTCAGAAGTAGATACCTTGAAGTCACAGATGTCTCAGGTGTTGGAGATGCTGACCTCTTTGATGGCAAGGGATCCAAGGGTCGTAGAAAATGAGGGAAAGAAGAAGGAGTTGTTTCCGGGTACCCCAGCGCCCACTCCCCTACAAGACTGGGGGGATGCGATTTGTTTTAACTCCGGAGGAATTGGCCATATTGCGAAAGTATGTTCCAGCCCCAAGAAAAAGAAGATAAATAATCACAAGCCGGCAGAAAACTTCAGAGGGCCCCGGTGAAGGAGTCAACCGAGTGCCCATCATCTCCAGTGAGCTCCATTGGATCCAAACCGAATGAGAAGCCCAGAAGGAAAGGGGGCAAACCCCCTTGGAAGAAGAACAGTGTCCCTCAGTGGGAATATACACCTAAAAAGAGGAACTAAAGTCAACAGCCAAACACAAGAAGGAAAATTCCAAGGGAAAGTGTGGGGACCAAAAGAGAGAGACCCCTCTGAAGCCATATCCAGAAAAATTGGTTGGCCCCTCCCCCGTAGTGCCTATCCAGGTGGAGGGAGTCTACACAAGAGCCATTTTGGATACTGGGGCGCAGGTGACCTTGTTATACCGGGACTTCTATGATAAGCATCTGAGTCATCTACCCATCCAGAGAATTTAAGATTTAGAGATATGGGGAATCGGAACACAGAGTTTCCCTTACGATGGTTACTTGCCCATAAAACTGATTTTTGACCCCTCAGTAGCCGGGAAGGCTGAAGTGTTTGATACCCTGGCAGTGGTGTGCCCCCAACCGCCTGGCGCCAACAAGAGCTTCCTTATAATAGGGACCAACACAGACCTGGTGAGAAGACTCTTGGCCTCTCTAGTGCGAGGGAAGAATTCCGCTGTCACCAGAATCCACCCAATGTTGAAGACAGCCTACCAGCGACTAGTCTTAGAACAGCAGACCCAAGAAGAGGGGGTGGGAAAAGTCTGGAGACTGGTGAAGAAAGGGATAGTATTGCAGCCCGGTGAAGTAACCTGTCTCAGGGCCACCGTGAAGCTTACTTGGGAGCAGCCTGGCCCCTTTGTCATGTTGGAACCAGACCCACGGGAAGAACACTCAGGCTTAGAAGTGATCCCAGAAATGGTTCCAGTAGGAGCTTTGAAGAAGGCACACTGTAAGGTGCCGGTGAGCGTCAGGAATACCACGGGTACCCCCCATGGAGATCCCTGCCAGGATGTTGTTGAGCCAGGTAAGCCCTGCTGCCCCAATTGTCTTATCAGATGTGGAGAAGACAGAGGGAGAAAGATCTATCTGGGAGAAGCCCTGCATGGAGAATCCGAATCTGCCAAGGGCCTGGAAAGAGAGAGCAAAGGCCCAGTTGACCAGATGGAGGAAGATTTTTTCCAAAGACAAGTTCGATGTAGGGTGTGTGAAGAGTGCCACCCATCGAATCCGCCTCCAGGAAGACAAGCCTTTCAGGGAGAGAGTCAGGCGAGTTCCTCTAGCCTACCTAGAAGACCTGAGAGAACAGCTCGCCGAGCTCAAGCGAACCGGTGTTATCCGGGAATCTAGAAGCCCCAATGCCTCCCCAATAGTGGTGGTCAAGAAGAAGAATGGGTCGTTGAGGTTGTGTATAGACTACAGGACTCTCAACGGGAGAACGATACCCGACCAGTATACCACTCCGAGGATAGAGGATGCCCTACAGAGTTTGTCTGGAGCCAGGTGGTTCAGTGTCATGGACCTAAAGAGTGGATACTACCAGATCCCTATGCATCCGGAAGATAAGGAGAAGACAGCCTTCATAACCCCTGTGGGATTCTTTGAATTTGACTGGATGCCCCAAGGTCTGTCTGGAGCCCCTGCCACCTTTCAACGCCTCATGGAGAAAACCGTAGGAGACATGAACCTCATCAAAGTTCTCGTGTACTTGGATGACATCATCGTCTTTGGGAAGACTCTAGAGGAACATGAGGAGAGACTGGAAAAAGTCTTGAGAAGGCTCAGGGAAAGGGACTCAAGCTTTCCCAGAGAAATGTCAGTTCTACCAGTCATCAGTCAACTATCTGGGGCACATAGTGTCCGAAGAAGGAGTAGCCACAGACCCCGGGAAACTGGAGGCAGTTACCTCCTGGCCACGGCCCACCACTGTGACAGAACTCAGGTCCTTTTTGGGGTTCTGCTCCTACTATAGGAGGTTCGTAGAGGGGTTCGCACTGATTGCCAGACCCCTGAATGAACTGTTAAAGACAGAGGGAGAAGAGGATGACTCGGGTCCCAGGAAGCCGGAAGAGTCAGTCGAAGACCAGTGGAATGGAAAGTGCGAAGAGGCCTTCCAAATGCTGAAGAAGAGCTTAACCACTGCCCCTGTATTGGCCTATGCAGACCCAAAGAAACCCTATGAACTCCATGTAGATGCCAGTCATGATGGTCTGGGAGGAGTGCTCTACCAGGAGCATGAAGGGCAACTGCGACCCGTCGCATATGTGAGCAGAAGTTTGACCCCCTCTGAAAGAAACTACCCCACTCATAAGTTGGAGTTCCTGGCCCTCAAGTGGACTGTAGTTGATAAACTTAAAGACTATCTGTATGGGACAGAATTCACTGTGAAAACTGACAACAACCCCCTTACTTATCTTTTCACCACAGCAAAGCTGGATGCCACAGGCCATCGATGGCTGGCTGCACTGTCTGGATTCAACTTCAGCCTGAAATACAGACCTGGGGCTGGCAATCGAGATGTGGATGCCCTGTCCAGAAGGTCTCATGCTCCTACTAGCAGCACAGAAGACTGGACCCAAGTGGCACCGGACGGGGTGCAGGCCCTCTGTCAAGGGGCTGAACTCCAGGCCAGTGGGGGGTCCAGAGCGGAAGAGATAGGGGTCACCGTTGGGGGGGTTCCCCAAGCAGTACTGTGGAGTAACTCAGATAGAGGAAGATGACTTACCCAAGCTGTCAAAAAAGGAATTGAGATGTGACCAATTGGAACACCCTTTGGGGAAATTGGTCCTAGAGGCCCTGGAAAATCAGGATCCAGATAGACTCTTGCATCATCCTTCAAAGGAAAATCGCCTGTTGCGAAAGGAGTGGGACTGGTTGCAGGTGCATCAAGGGGTGGTCTAACGAAGGGGCCCCTCTGATGGCCTGGAAGACAAATGGCAACTGTTTATACCCGAGAAACACAGAGAGACTGTCTTGGTTGCCTTACACGACCACCATGGTCATTTAGGAGCTGAAAGGACCTTTCAACTCTTCAAAAGTCGGTTCTATTGGCCCTGCATGAGGGCCGAAGTAGAGGAATACTTCCATTCATGCGCACGCTGCATCCAGCGGAAAACTCTACCCCATCAAGCTGCCCCAATGGGCCACCTGCAAAGTCAAGGCCCATTGGATTTGGTATGCATTGATTTCCTCTGCCTCGAACCCGACTTGAGTGGACTAGAAAATGTTCTGGTGATAACGACCATTTCACCCGGTATGCCCAGGCCTTCCCAACCAAAGACCAGAAGGCTTCCACAGTGGCCAAAGTACTCATGGAAAAATACTTTGTGCACTATGGGCTACCACAGCGTCTCCACTCGGATCAAGGGAGGGACTTTGAAAGTCGGCTGATCAGGAAACTCTTGGACTCCTTAGGGATCAAGAAGACCCAAACCACTCCCTATTACCCACGAGGGGATGCACAGCCGGAGAGGTTCAACCGAACCCTACTCAACATGCTGGGAACTTTAGATAGTGAAAAGAAGCAGCACTGGAGCAGGCACATAGCAGCAATTGTGCATGCTTACAACAGTACAACAAGTGATGCTACAGGGTACTCTCCCTACCGACTCATGTTTGGGAGAGAAGCAAGACTACCCATAGACCTAGCCTTTGGCACCTCCATAGACCATTCCTCAGCCACTTCCCACAAAGGATATGTGGACAGGCTGAGGCACAGTTTAAAGTTGGCCTATGAGCAGGCCCAAGCAGCTTCGGATCAGAGAGGAGCCCGCAACAAGAGAAACTTTGACCTGAAGGTCCGGATCCAGGATCTGCAGCCTGGGGACAGAGTGCTGCTACGGAACTTAGGAGTCCCTGGGAAGCACAAACTTGCAGACAGATGGAGACCTGAACCGTATGTTATTTGCAGGAAGCTGCCCGGCCTGCCAGTCTACCAACTGAAGCCGGAGGGAAAGGTGGGGCCATTGAAAACTTGGCACCAGAACCACATACTCCCACTTGCCGAAGCAGTTTGGATACCCCCTGCAAAGGACTTCCCCGAGCCAGCTTCCATCCTGGATGCTCCTAGGCCAAATACCCGGTCCCAGGCATCTCGGCCTGAAGAAATAGATGTCTCTGAACCTAGTGAGGATGAAAGGGAAGAGCTAGAATGGCTATGGCCTTCCCAGGCCCCAGTGACTTCTCCCACCTTCGGAAGAAACCATAGACAGTACACTGAATGCAGAAGCTACTGAATTCATCCCGTCCAGCCCTCTATCAGACTCATGAGAAGATGCCCTCAACTCACTCCTAGAGGAGGATCCAAGATGTTCCGTGAATCCTCCTGCTCCTGAGTTAAATGTTTCAGAAACAGTGGAGGCTGCTATGTCTGTTCCGGAAGAGAAACCTAGAGTGTCCAAGCCAGAAATCCCAAGAGAGCGGAGGGTGAAAAGGGCCATAAGGCCTCCCCGAAAGTTGACTTACCCACAAATGGGGAGGAGCTCGGAGGACACTGTGGCAACTGCCAGGAGGAGTGCAGAAAGCCCTGATCCCTCCACTGTTCATTTGGTGGAGGGCAACCCCAACTCAACCCCTGGCACAGTTAGGCAGGCCACTTATGATAGTGTGACCTGTGGGCGAGGAAGTTCACCCTCTCATTTTTGGTGGGAACTTCCTCTGCCGACATCATACGCAACTTTGTCTAATGTTGTGCGTAGTGTATGTTGACACATATCTTTGGGGACCAAAGAGTTTAAGTGGGGGGAGTGTGTAGCGGGGTCTCCGTTGAGGCCCCATGGACTACGTTACCCAGAACCCCGTTTGGCACCCAGGGTGCGTTGCGCTGCCACAGAGACTCATGGGTGGGGCATAAAAGGAGAGGGCGAGGCTAAGCCCAGCCTCTTTGGACACCGCGCGGCTGGCAAAAGAACCTTCTGTGCGGACCTGCTGCAAGTGCAAGGCCCGAGTCCTGGGCCTTGCGCACTTCCAGAGAGCCTTCCACCTCGCTGCTGAGCCTGTGCGGCATCTGACATCTACCTGCTTCGCGGACGTCAGTTGGACCAGAGATCCGGCGGTGGCAGATCCTGTGTGCGGAGACACAGCAGTGGAAGTTCCGGACTGGGATCGAGTCCGGAGGGGTGAGAGAGCACCTGCTCACAGCTATAACCGAGTACTTTGTTAGGCCTATTGACTGCCTTGGCCCATCGTGTTATACTTGCTTTCCTGAAAGGAGACTAGTTGCAGAACTGAGTTATATAGTCTCCGGGGAGTTGCTTCCATTGCCATAGACCACTGTTGGATTACAAATCATTGTTCCTGTATGTGCACCACCGATCATCTTGCATGCGAAGATTCCTCACTTAAAGACTGAACTTTAACTGAGTCAGGCCTGACTGGGGGGGTTATAGCATTGCTGAGCGCCATATTGCTCACAAGAGAAAATAGCTATATATATCAGTGTGTGATAGAACTATATGTGCACTAAAGTTGACTAGTGTTTTTATTACTGCAGGGCTCTGCATGTATGTGTTACATGGTACTGACTGTTGCCCTTTCTATACGAGTAAACCTATTACAGTTAATCATTCTGGTATTGGCGTCCATTACTATATTTCACAACTGTCTGGGTTATTGTGGGATTGTTCAGGAATGGGTATAGAAGCCATACACATAGATACCACCCCTAGACTAGCTGTGCCAGAGAAGGGTCGAGTAGATTGCCGGGGGTTGGCTGTGCTGTGTACAGGGCCCGAAACAAAACCAGCGGCTCTCTTAGTTTGGGGGTATCGCTACAGGTATTTAAGGGATAAAGTAAAATTAGGGATCATATTAAAATATATTTTACAGTTAGGGTTATGGGGATAAGAGTTAGTATTATTATAGGGAAGTGTTTGGAAGTAGGGATGAGCTTCGAGTTCGAGTCAAACCCATGTTCGACTCGAACATCGGCTGTTCGTCCGTTCGTCAAATTTCGAACATTATGGGCTGTTCGCGCCAAATTCGAGTGGCCCGTCATGGCCCATAATTCACTGTGGCATCGCAGTGCATTGCTGGCTGATGATTAGCCAAGCATGCACTATGACCCGCATGCTTGGCCAATCACAGCGCCGTAGGAACAGAGAGCCGTAATTGGCCAAAGCCAGGGTGGCTTTGGCCAATCATGGCTCAGAGGAGTAGGTACACGCCCCTAACTAAATAAGGCCGCCGGCTTGGCGGCCTTGTGTAGTGTGTTGGCGTTGGTTAAAGGAAAGAGACAGAGAGAGAGACAGTGTAATTTGATTTGAGTTAGATAGAGCAGGCAGGCAGGTCAGTTAGCTGCAGTTACAGTGTGTAGAGGATATATATGCATCCTAGGTGTTGTGTATATATATTTACACACTGTATTCAGTTTAGCTAGATCCGTTCCTGTTATTCTCTATACTGACAGGCAGGCAGGTGATTGTGCTAGCTGCTGTGTTTCACTTAGTGTACTGTGTCCTTTGCACAGTGTGCACCAAAAGATTACCTGATTACAATTGCTTGTGTTCTGATTCAAATACGGGCAGGGATATGCAGAATGTTGCTTTAGTGTCCTTTGCACAGTGTGCACCAAAAGCTTACCTGAATACAATTGCTGGTGTTCTGATACAAATACAGGCAGGGAGCTGCAGTATTTTGCTTTAGTTTCCTTTGCACAGTGTGCACCCAAAGCTTACCTTAATACAATTGCTGGTGTTCTGATACAAATACAGGCAGGGAGCTGCAGTATTTTGCTTTAGTGTCCTTTGCACAGTGTGCACCTAAAGCTTACCACAATACAATTGCTGGTGTTCTCATACAAATACAGGCAGGGAGCTGCAGTATTTTGCTTTAGTGTCCTTTGCACAGTGTGAACCTAAAGCTTACCTCAATACAATTCCTGGTGTTCTGATACAAATACAGGCAGGGAGCTGCAGTATTTTGCTTTAGTGTCCTTTGCACAGTGTGCACCTAAAGCTTACCTCAATACAATTGCTGGTGTTCTCATACAAATACCACAGGCAGGGAGCTGCATGTTTTTTCAGTTAGTGTACTGTGTCCTCTGCACAGTGTGCACCTAAAACTAACTGAAGACAATTGCTGGTGTTCTCATACTAATACCACAGCAGGCAGTTGATTCTGCTAGCTGCAGTATAATCAGTATAGATATATATATACATCCAACCTTTTTGCAGCTACATTTCACTGCAGGCCATTAGTATGTCTGGAAGGCAAACAAGGAGAGGCAGACAGTCACGAGCCAATAAAAGAGGGCAAGCAGGCTCTGTGTCTAGAAGCAACAGTGCTAGTCGTGGACACGGTGCATCCTCATCAGCACATGGCCATGGGACACGCTTGTCCTTCTTTTCGGCAGCTGGCCATGTTGAGCCGCAACATGCCGAAGACTTGGCAGTCACAAAAAAACTTTTTTTTTTAAAACTGTCCCTTTAAGAAATATATATTTTTTAAAAAGGTCCTTAAGTTCTCTGTTGCCGGACACAGTGCACTGTGGGAAGCACCACGTCTATGCAATCACGAGATTGCAGACGAGGCGCTTCATTTGCGGGCTTTAAACCCGCCCTGTGGCGCATTCGATCGCGCCGATCAACATCCGCCCGCGCCGTAGTATGTATTACTACGGCCGGGTGCTTTGATTGACACTAGAGTTACGTCACTTCCGGTTTTCAGTGTGTGAAAGCACCCAAGCGGAGGAAGCATGAGGAGCAGACTCCTCCACCGCCGCTGCTGCCTGCTGCCCACTGAAGGAGATGAGACACACAGGAGAGGACACCACAGCCCGGTAAGTACTGGACCTCCCAAGGAGAATGGGGGGTGGTGTTTTCTGAGTTTTGTTAGCAGGGCCGCCATCAGGGGGTGACAGATGTACACATGTAAGGGGCCCCACCTTGTCAAGAGTACTGTCCCGCTACAGCTCACTCCTGGCCTTGGTCAACAGCAGAGTCATTACATCTAAATACATACACTGCCTGGCATGTGTATGTATTTAGAAGATCTGAGTATCCTTACAATCTCCTGTACACTCGCTCTGTGCCCTCTAGCACTCCGATCCTCCCCCCTTCCCCCCACCCCGATCTCCAGTGCCCCACTGTCAGAAGCCAGTGCCGGAGCATAGCCTATGCTGAATCTGACGCTGCAGAGAGGGAGGTGAGCTGAGCTGTGGTCTGAGGAAAGTTTGTGCAAATAAGCAGGTGGCCTTTCATGTCGGGATATAGGATGGATTTGTTTGCAGGACATGAGATACCGACAAGTAGTGTCAAAAGAGCAGAGGAGTGTGTGCGTGGGGTGGGGGAAGGGGGGGGCGACTAAGTCTGCAATCTCCCCATAGCTGGTACACATTCCCCAATCAGGCACACATCACTGCATATGCATCCCCCAATCACTCTGTGTATGTCCAGATAATGTGACCGTAATTTATGACCATTCCATTTCACCCTGTGTTAAACTAAACATTATATATCTATGGAATAACAATCCTCAATAAACAGAGCATAGCACAGTGTTCACAGCTTTTTGCATGGTAACACTATTGTATGAACACTGATTATTTCATGAATAATTTCTGTTTATGGAGGTTTGTTATTTTGTGTCTACTCACAGACTCAGTTCACACTTACAGGTGTGACCAAGCTTGGTTGTATTTTTCACATGTCACATGTAGGGCAGTGTGTTAATTTCATTTGGTGGGATGGCCAGTGGGCAGATTCAGTGGGATGGTTAGCCAGTGGGCTGGCCCTGGGGAATGTTGGTGGTCAAGCTGGGGGGGGGCAGGCCTAAAGCTGTGTAAGGGGCCCCAACATTTTTGATGGCTGCCCTGCTCGTTAGACCAGAAGGGGGGCCAGGCACCTGCAGGAGAGGAGAGCCGAATGTTCTGCCTTCTTCCTGGTGTTTAACCCCTGCAGCGCTGCTGGCTTTCTTCCTTTCAGGATTCAGAAAGGGGAGAATGTGCCAGGAGCCAGCCTTGTTCTGCAGGTAGTGTGCAGGGATGTTATCAGTGTGCCTCGATCCCCGCTGGGGGGGGGAGGAATTGCTGTCAGTGTGTTCTGTGAGCCCCAAGGTGGGGGGTGTTATCAGTGTGCCTCGATTCCCGCTAGGGGGAGGAATTGCTGTCAGTTTGTCCTGTGAGCCCCGTGCCAGTGTGCTGCGATCCGGGGGGGAGGGGGTTACATAGTATAGTTACATAGTTAGTCAGGTTGGAAAAAGACACAAGTCCATCCAGTTCAACCATAAAAAAATAAAATAATAATATCATACAATCCCATATACCTAATTCTATACCCACAGTTGACCCAGAGGAAGGCGAAAAACCACAGCAGAGTACGATCCAATTTGCTACAGCAGGGGAAAAAATTCTATCCTGATCCCCCGAGAGGCAATCGGATATTCCCCGGATCAACTTTACCTATAAATGTTAGTACCCAGTTATATTATGTACATTTAAGAAAAAATCCAGGCCTTTCTTAACCACCTCGCGCCGGCCGTACGACTATATACGGCCGCAAGGTGGCTCTACAAATCCGGGAGGCCGTCTTTTTACGGCCTCCGCTTCTTTGGCCACTGGGGGGCGCGCGAACGCCGCAGGCGGCGCGCGCGTGCCCGGCGCGTCACTGTGATGCCGATGCGCGTGCCTGGCGGCCGCGATGTCCGCCAAGCAATCGCGATCGGCGGTTACACAGACAAGGACATGGATCTGTGTGTGTAAACACACAGATCCATGTCCTGTCAGGGAGAGGAGACCAATGCTGTGTCCCTTGCTGTGTCCCTTCCCTAGCCCCACCATGTCCTCCTGAGGAGTCCCCCGAACTGTTTGACCACTGTGTTGGGTACATGCTCTAGGAGGATGCCCAGCGTTTTGAAGGCTCCGATGATGGCACCCAGCTTGAGGAAGGCAGTAACGTGAGCCCAGAGAGAGGGGGTGCCCAACAAGGACAGCAAACTGGCAGTCATGTTCCCCCAGCTGCAGCATACTGCCAGATATGTTCCAGTGATGAGGAGGGAGGGAGGGGACGATGAGGTCACTGACTCCACGTGGGTGCCTGATAGGAGAGAGGAGGAGGAGGTACATCTCCAATGAGGCAGGATGCCCTCCAGGGGCCAGCTTAAGGGCAGCCAACCGACTGCATCACACCGCAGTGTTCCGCATGTTCAGGGCGCTGCTGTCTCTGCGCGTTATTCCAAAAGTTCTTTGGTGTGGGCCTTTTTTGAGACATGTGCAGCAGATCGCACCATTGCTATTTGCAACATATGTTTGAAGCATATCTCGCGTGGCCAAAACATGAGCAGCTTGGGCACCACGTGCTTGACCAGACATATGTCGACCTGCCATGCAGTCCGTTGGCAAGCATACAAAAAGACCCACACCAAAGAACAAAGCGGACCTCTCCTTGCTCCTCATCAGCTGGGATCTCCAACTCCACTATACCTTCGGTCCTCTCTGAAACTGCACTGAGAGGAATGAAGGTGTAGAATTAGGTGTGTCACAGCCAAATACTTGCGGGCAATCTGCTATTGTTACACCGACGTCAGATTGTACCAGGCAAATTTCCCTGCCCCAGCTGCTAAACCACCGAAAGAAGTTCGCTTCCAGCCATCCACATGCCCAGCGGTTGAATGCTAGCTTGGCTAAATTGCTAGCACTTCAACTGCTGCCTTTTCAGTTGGTAGACTCTGCCCCCTTTCGTGAGTTTGTGGAATGTGCGGCTCCTCGGTGGCAGGTTCCCAAATGCCACTTTTTCTCATGGAAGGCGATTCCGGCTTTCTCACGGAAGGCAATGTCTTGGCCTCGCTGGACAGGGCGGTCAGCGGTAAGGTGCATATTACCGCTGACTCATGGTCCAGCAGGCATGGACAGGGACGTTACCTATCTTTCACGGTTCATTGGGTGACTCTGCTGACAGATGGGAAGGATGCAGGACAAGGTGCAGTAGTGTTGGAGGTTGTTCTGCCACCACGCCTCCAAAATGCTACTACTGGTAATTCTGATACACCTCTCTCCTCCACCCCCTCCTCTTCTTCTTCCTCCATGGCCTCTTCCTGTGCTTTGACCTCGGAACCAGTGGTGCTCCGTAGGCATTCAAGGGGCTACGCAAGTATGCAGGCAAAAAGATGCAATGCAGTGCTTGAGCTTGTGTGCTTGGGGGACAGGAGCCACACTGGGGCAGAGATTCTGTCAGCTCTGCAGGGGCAGGCACAGAGGGGGTTGACGCCACGCCAGCTTAAGCCAGGAAAGGTGGTTTCCGGCAATGGCACCAACTTCCTCTCCTCCCCCTGACAGGGACAACTGACCCATGTGCCCTGTTTGGCTAATGTCCTTAACTTGGTGGTGCAGCGGTTCTTGGGCAGGTACCCGGGCTTACAGGAGGTCCTGAAGCAGGCCAGGAAACTCTGTGGGCATTTCCGCCGGTCATATAATGCCAGTGCTTGGCTGGCTGACCTGCAAAAGGAATCCAACCTGTCCAAGAACCGCCTAATATGTGACATGCCCACCAGGTGGAACTCTATGTTGGCCATACTGCAGTGGCTGCACACGCAGCAGAGGGCCATCAATGAGTATCTGTTGCAAAATGGCACCAGGACAGGGTCAGGGGAGATTGGATTTTTTTCCCCACGCCAGTGGGCCATGATCAGGGATGCATGCACTGTCCTGGCACCATTTGAGGAGGCCACGAGGATGGTGAGCAGTGACAGTGCATGCATCAGTGACACTGTCCCTCTTGTCCACCTGTTGGAGCACACGCTGCATGGAATAATGGACAGGGCACTTGAGGCAGAACAGAGGGAGGACGAGGAGGACTTCCTTACCTCTCAAGGCCCCCTTTATCCAGACAGTGTTCCTGCTGGCCCGCCTATCACACAGGAAGAGGAGGAGGAGGAGCATTGTGTCAGCATGGAGGTGGAGCCTAGCACTCAGCATCAGCAGCAGTCTTCAAGGGATCAATTACAGTCCCAAGACACCCATGGACTTGTACATGGCTGGGAGGAGGTGGCTGCGGATCATGTCGTCCTGAGTGACTCAGAGGACTCCGGACCAAATTCCTCAGCAAACCTATGCTGCATGGTCTCCCTGATCCTGCAAAGCCTGCGGAAGGATCCTCATATTCGTGCTATCAAGGAGAGGGATCATTTACTGGCTGGCAACTCTCCTTGATCCACGTTACAAGGGTAAGGTTGCGGACCTAATCTTGCCGTCGCAGAGGGAGCAGAGGATGAAGCATCTTCGGGAGGCCTTGCAGAAAGGTCTGTGCAACGCGTTCCCAGAGACTGGGAGGTTACAAATTCCTGGTCCTGGACAACGTGTTGCTGAGACTTCGGTCAGTAAAAGAAGGAGCGGTGGAGAAGGTGGCCATCTGACCGATGCATTCAGACAATTTTTTAGTCCGCAGCCCCAAGGTATGATCGGTTCCAGCAACCATTGCCAATGTCTGGTTTACATGGTGCAGGAATACCTAGGGGCAAGATCAGACTTGGACACCTTTCCCACCGAAAATCCTCTGGGTTACTGGGTCTTGAGGATGGATCACTGGCCAGAGCTTGCACAGTATGCAATTGAGCTACTGGCCTGTCCAGCATCCAGCGTTCTTTCAGAAAGCTGCTGCTGGAGGCTTTGTAACTGATCACAGGGTGCGCCTGTCCACCGACTCGGTCAATCGACTGACCCTCATAAAAATGAATCAGTCTTGGATCACCACCAGCTACCAAGCACCTGATGCTGATGTAACAGAATCATTTTCTTTGAAATGTCAGATCCCTTCAAGACTGCCTATGCTAATGCAGAGTGACTATCCTCTTCCTCCTCAATGATCATGCTGATAGCATGTAAGAACATTTTTGTTTCTGGGCACCGCCACCAGTGGCTTAACAGGGGCGTGTAATTACAATTTTTAATGCAATACTTTGCAGAAGGGATCATTCCTGCGCTCCAACTAGAGTATCTGTGAGGGGTTGCAGTGTTGTGGCACCAACACCAGTGCCTAAGGCCCAATTTTTCTGCCCCTATTTAACAGGGGCGTGTAATTACAATTTTTGATGCAATACTTTGCAGCAGGGCTCATTGCTGCGCTCCAACTACAGTATCTGTGAGGGGTTGCAGTGTTGTGGCACCAGCACCAGTGCCTAAAGCCCAATTTTTCAGCCCCTGTTTAACTGGGGCGTGTAATTACAATTTTTGATGCAATAATTTGCAGCAGGGCTCATTACTGCGCTCTAACTACAGTATCTGTGAGGGGTTGCAGTGTTGTGGCACCAGTGCCCAAGGCACAATTTTTCAGCCCCTGTTCAACGGGGGCATGTAATTACAATTCTTGATCTAATATTTCACAGCTGGGCCCATTCCTGCGCCCACCAAGAGTAACTGTGAGGACTTACAGTGTTGTGGCACCAGTACCACCACCAAAGGCCCAAATTTTCCTACCACTGTTCAACAATGGCATGTAATTACAATTCTTGATATAATAGTTCACAGCAGGGCGTTCCAGCGCCAACCAAGAGTAACTGTGAGGGCTTACAGTGGTGTGGCAACACCAACACCTAAGGGTCAAATTTCTGCAGAGTATATACGGCAGGCCCCTACTTTCAAACATCCAACTTACAAATGACTCCTACTTGCAAACAGAATGAGACAACAGGAAGTGAGAGGAAATCTACCCCTAGGAAGGGAAATTCTCTCCTGTAAGAGTTAATATGGGAAAAAGGTGTCTTCTCTCCACTGATGCTTTATCACCAATCCTTGTTTCAATAAAAAAAACAAATTTTCTAAAAACATTTGTCATTGGGACGGAAAGTGAGGTGAAATGTTCTGAACAGGTGCACAGACAGCAAAAACAAATGTTACAGGGGTGATAACCCTTCCCTATGTTTACCAAAAAGCTTAAAACTGTTTTTTTTTGGCTGGAGCTACACTTTAAAAATGTACCAGATCAAAATTTACGAACAGATTCTACGTAACAACAAACCTACAGTCCCTGTCTTGTTTGCACCGCCTGTATACTGCTGTTCAGAGTATATAGGGTCTGGGGGCCCGACGCCTTTCCTTTTTTTAATTCGGGTGCGGGATTCCCCTTAATATCCATACAAGACCCAAAGGGGCTGGTAGTGGGCTGGGGGGGGGGGAGGGGGGGAATAACCATGCCATTTTTCTCAATGATTTTCATCCATATTGCCGGGACCAGACATTACATTAAAGCCGCAATGACTTTTTTTCCTCTAGAAATGTCATTTTGTGCAGGGACAGTTCTAAACATGGGAAACACGTGCCACTTCACAGGCATACTATAGACACCCCCCAGTTATGATATTTAAAGGAATATTTCACTTTTTTTCTTCACTTTATGCATCATTAAAACCACTTCTCCCAAAAAAACTTCCGTTCTTAAAACGTTTTTTTTGCATTGATACATGTTCCCTGGGGCAGGACCCGGGTCCCCAAACCCTTTTTAAGACAATTACTGTACTTACATATTAGCCTTCATAATTAGCAAACAGTGATTTTGAACGTTCGAGTCCCATAGACTTTAATAGGGGCCTAAAGTTTGCGCAAACTTTCGGTCCGTTCGCATGTTCTGGTGCATAGTTACATAGTTAGTCAGGTTGAAAAAAGACACAAGTCCATCCAGTTCAACCATAAAAAAAATAAAATAATATATCGTACAATCCCATATACCCAATTCTATACCCACAGTTGATCCAGAGGAAGGCAAAAAAAACCCAGAAGAGCATGATCCAATTTGCTACAGCAGGGGAAAAAATTCCTTCCTGATCCCCCGAGAGGCAATCGGATATTCCCCGGATCAACTTTACCTATAAATGTTAGTACCCAGTTATATTCTGTACATTTAAGAAAGAATCCAGGCCCTTCTTAAAGCAATCTACTGAGCTGGCCAAAACCACCTCTGCAGGGAGTCTATTCCACATTTTCACAGCTCTTACTGTGAAAAAACCTTTCCGTATTTGGAGGTGAAATCTCTTTTCCTCTAGACGCAAAGAGTGCCCCCTTGTCCTTTGTGTTGATCGTAAAGTGAATAACTGAACACCAAGTTCACTATATGGACCCCTTATATATTTGTACATGTTGATCATATCCCCCCTTAATCTCCTCTTCTCAAGAGAGAATAAATTCAGTTCCTCTAATCTCTCCTCATAGCTGAGCTCCTCCATGCCTCTTATCAGTTTGGTTGCCCTTCTCTGCACTTTCTCCAGTTCCCAATATCCTTTTTGAGAACTGGGGCCCAAAACTGAACTGCATATTCCAGATGAGGTCTTACTAATGATTTGAACAGGGGCAAAATGATATCTCTCTCTCTGGAGACCATACCTCTCTTAATACAAGAAAGGACTTTGCTCGCTTTGGAAACCGCAGCTTGGCATTGCATGCCATTATTGAGCTTATGATCTACCAAAACCCCCAGATCCTTCTCCACTACGGATCCCCCCAGTTGTACTCCCCCTAGTATGTATGATGCATTCATATTCTTAGCCCCTAAGTGCATAACTTTACATTTATCAACATTAAACCTCATCTGCCACATAGTCGCCCAATCAGACAGAGCATTGAGGTTGGCTTGTAAATTGGCGACATCCTGTAAGGACGTTATTCCACTGCATAGCTTGGTGTTATCTGCAAAGACAGAAATGTTACTTTTGATCTCAGACCCAATATCATTTATAAACATATTAAAAAGTAAGGGTCCCAGCACTGAACCTTGGGGTACACCACTGATAACCTTGGACCATTCAGAGTAAGAATCATTAACCACTACTCTCTGAATTCTGTCTTTTAGCCAGTTTTCTATCCATTTACAAACTGATATTTCCAATCCTGTAGACTTTACCTTACATATGAGCCGTGTGGGGGGAACTGTATCGAACGCTTTTGCAAAATCCAAGTATACCACGTCCACAGCCACCCCTTTGTCCAAGGTCTTACTTACCTCTTCATAAAAAGAAATCAGGTTTGTTTGACAACTTCTGTCTTTCATGAATCCATGCTGTCTGTTGCTTAAATAGTTTTTTTCCAGCAAGAACTCATCCATGTGGTCTTTTATTAATCTCTCCAGTATTTTCCCAACTATAGACGTTAAACTAACAGGTCTATAGTTACTTGGTAAAGACTTAACTCCCTTTTTAAATATAGGCACCACATTGGCCCTGCACCAATCCAGTGGTACTATTCCTGTCATTAATGAGTCCCTAAAAATTAAATACAATGGCTTTGAAATTACAGAGCTCAATTCTTTTAGGATCCATGGGTGTATGCCATCTGGTAAAACAAAAGATCAAGTCTTCTGGACAGCAGCACTCCAATAAAAAGCCTTTATTATGTAAAATCTTCAAAAATCCAAATACAGCACAGCAAGTCACAAAATTCTGGTTAGAGCTGACTAGTTTCACACTTTCTTAGTGTTTAATCATAGCCAATGATGTATGCCATCTGGTCCAGGTGCTTTATCCACCTTTATTCCATCTAAATATTTCTGGACCATATCACTTTTGAGCCATTGTGGATTTGGGGCTGTGTCACTACCACCCCCATTTTGGACATGAGCTCCCCCATGCTCCTTTGTATACACAGAACTGAAGAAAGTATTTAATAAATTAGCCTTCTCTTTGTCCCCAGTCACCCACTCTAGATTATTTTTTAAAGGGCCTACATGCTCAGACTTGACCTTTTTACTATTAATATATTTGAAGAATTTTTTGGGGTTTGTCCTACTATCTTTTGCAATCTGTCGTTCATTTTGAATTTTTGCATCTTTGATTTCCTTTTTACATATCCTGTTATATTCTTTGTAACATTTAAATGACACTAGTGTTCCCTCATTTTTATATTTTTTAAAAGCTCTTTTCTTATAGTTTATAGCTTTTTTAACTTTGGTAGTGAGCCACATAGGTTTTATTTTTAGCCTTTTAAACTTATTGCCCATGGGAATATACTTTGCAGTGAGTTCACAAACAGTCTTTTTGAAGAATTCCCATTTCTGTTCTGTGCCCATTGATGCCAATATTCCTTCCCAGTCTAAGTCCTGGAGAGCAGCGCTCATCCTTGGAAAATTTGCTCTCTTGAAATTAAGTGTTTTTATCTTTCCTGTATGTGATTTTTGCTTACAACTAACGTCAAATGAAATCATGTTATGGTCACTGCTACCCAGGTGTTCCTTTATCTGAACATTAGTAATACGCTCTGCATGGTTTGAGATTACCAGGTCCAACAGAGCATCATTCCTAGCTGGGGCCTCAATAAACTGGACCATAAAATTGTACTGCAATAGGTTTATAAATTTTTGCCCTTTAACTGTCCCAGCAGTTCCATTACTCCAGTCAATTTCTGGGTAGTTAAAATCCCCCATTATTATCACCATCCCAGCCCTTGCAGCCCTTTCCATCTGTGCAAGGAGCTGAGTCTCTAACTCCTCATTAACATTGGGTGGTCTATAACAAACTCCAATGATTAGCTTTGAACTACGCACATCTGTATGCAGTTCCACCCATAATGCTTCAGACTCATCACACTCTCCATCCACCAGGTCCTCTTTCACACTCACTTTGAAATCACTTCTCACATAGAGACAGACCCCTCCACCCTTCCTTTTTACCCTGTCTTTCCGAAAGAGTGCATAGCCAGGAATATTAATAGCCCAGTCATGTGAGGAATGAAGCCAAGTTTCAGCAAGTTTTCAGCACCGGGGGGTGTTCGGCTCATCCCTATTTGGAGGGTGTAAGTGAGAGGATCATTCCAACAAAAGCAAAAACAGTAAAAGAAGACAGAGGTTTAACTTCTAACTTTTTCTTACATTGTCCTTAAGTGCCCATATGTAAAATATTATAAGAAAAAAAATATATATCTGCACTAATAAAATATTTAGCCTTTAATTTAATGATTATTAGTATTAACAAATAGTATTGTGAGTTTTATACTGCGGTATATTTATTTAGTTTATAAACTCAAGCTACACTAACCCTTCCATTCTTTTTTTCATTAGCATTCGGTGACACGACATGTAACTATTGTCATGGATATGCATTAATGTCTGTCTGCCATCTTACCTTCCTCCTCATGTGTTCATCTTAGAGACCAGACCTCCTTCACCTGGCTTCCTTTATAATCTCCTTCCAGCCTGACTCCACCCCAGGCCCTATCACAGCACACTATATTAACCTGTGCACTGCAAGCCTGCTTTGCTGATCAACGTGTTTGTTAGGCATTGTGTGTTTGGGTTCCTGCCTGCCGTGTGCTACGTCTGTCTCTCTGTTACGTTATTGGCTTGTCCCCGACTATCCCTGTCTGCTCGTGACCCTTGACCTTCGGCTCGTTCTTTCGTTATCCTTGTCTGCTTGTGGCCCCTGACCTTCAGCTTGTTATTCGGTTCTCTCTTATCTTGTGCTGCTGCTTCCCCTCTTTTCCCCTTATCCTACGGGGCGTGAGCTAGGAAACTCCAGGGGCCGCGACCTGGTCCCAGCCTGCAGCATAACATCCTCACCACTAGAGGCCCTGGAGAAGACCAGCTGGGTCTTAGACTCCGCGCCCTGGGGAATCTTGGCTCTAGCTTCCGTTAGGATCCCGGTTGTGCTCCTCTGGTCCCGCTTTCCACAACCACCCAGTTTCCTATCCGCAGAAGCCAGCCATAGGGTTCACTACCTCGCGGTGCACTCCTGTCCCCCTACGGTGTGCATCTGTCACCTGGCCACAGGTGACCCTGACAGTTTGATCAGCCATGAACCCGGCTGACATCCCGCTCCCCGCGGATGATCCATTGCAGGGCATAGTTCGCAGACTTGAAACCCAGGAATCAAATCAGACTCAGGTGATGCGATTCCTCCAGGATCTGGCTTCTCGATTCGAGCAGCTTCAGGTCTCCTTGGGAACCCCGAATCCGCAACCCCAAGTACAACCAGCGGCTGTACCTATCGCACCAGTCGCAGCCTCACACTCACTAAGATTGCCAGCTCCGTTCCGTTTCTCTGGGGACTCCAAGGCCTGCAGGGGGTTTCTCAGCCAATGCACAATTCATTTTGAGCTTCAGCCTCAAAGCTTCCTGTCTGACCGGGCTAAGGTAGCCTATATCATTTCCCTCCTCTCCGGTGAAGCTTTGGCCTGGGCTGCCCCCCTGTGGGAGAGGAATGATCCAGTGGTTTCCAGTCTGTCCGATTTCTTGAAGCTCTTTCGTAATATCTTCGAAGAGCCGGCTCGGGCTTCTTCAGCGGCTAGTGCTGTCTTACGTCTTCGCCAAGAATCTAGTTCAGTGGGGCAATATGCTCTTCAGTTCCGTATCCACACAGCTGAATTGAGCTGGAATAATGAGGCCCTGGTCGCTACCTTTTTACATGGCCTCTCTGACCGAGTGAAAGACGAATTAGCGGGAAGAGCCATTCCCGTCGGTCTGGACGATGTAATTTCATTATGCAACCAGATCGACATTCGTTTTCAAGAGAGGTCCTTAGAAAAAAGACGCCAGCACTCTCTGGGTCCTAGCCAGTCTGAGCTCCCCTCCCTTCATTCCGTGGAGCATCCTCTACCTGCTGAAGAACCTATGCAGCTGGGCCGGACCAGACTAACCCCCGAAGAACGTGCTAGGCGCAGAACTCTGGGCTTGTGCCTCTATTGTGGGGGCAAGGGTCATTTTCGTGACTCCTGCTCGCTTCGTCCGGGAAACGCTCGGGTCTAATACATTTGGAAGGTGGAGTATTGGACCCAGAAACATCACCTTCTCGCCTGCTCTTGCCGGTGTTCCTTCATGTAGGCAATTCTCCTCAGTCAACCCTTGCATACCTGGATTCCGGGGCTGCCGGCAATTTTATGGATTGGAGAACTGCTTCTTCTATGAAGCTTACCCTTTCACCTCTCACTACCCCATTGGTAGTCTCGGCAATTGATGGCACTGTTCTCCCAGGGGGCCCTATTCGCTTCCAGACGCTACCCATTAGGATGTCGGTAGGGATTCTCCACCGGGAGTGGATATCCTTTCTTATTCTACCCAAGGCCTCTACCCCAGTTGTATTGGGCCTCCCTTGGCTACAGCTCCACTCTCCACATGTGGACTGGGTCTCTGGGCAGATCCTGGCCTGGGGTTCCTCATGTTTCTCGTAGTGTCTTCTCAAGGTGACCCCCGAGGAGAGTCTTCCGGTTGCTGCCACTTCTGTTTCTTCTGATCTTCCTGCTGCATACAGCGATTACCGGGATGTGTTCTGTAAGAAATCAGCTGAGGTGCTTCCTCCCCACAGGTCTTTTGACTGTGCTATTGATCTTGTCCCCGGAGCAACTCTACCCAGGGGTCGTACCTACCCTCTGTCCATCACAGAGACCCAGGCCATGTCGGAGTATGCCGCAGAGAATCTGGAGAGAGGTTTCATCCGGAAATCCTCATCGCCTGCAGGGGCAGGGTTCTTTTTTGTTGCCAAAAAGGATGGTACCTTAAGACCCTGCATCGATTATCGGGGTTTAAATGCGGTTACTATTAAAAATCGATACCCCTTACCCTTAATATCTGAGCTATTCGATAGGTTGAAGGGTGCCTCCATTTTCACCAAGTTGGATCTCAGAGGCGCGTACAATCTCATTCGAATACGGGAGGGTGACGAATGGAAGACTGAATTCAACACTAGAGACGGGCATTACGAATATCTGGTGATGCCTTTTGGTCTGTGTAATGCTCCAGCCGTGTTTCAAAACTTTGTCAATGAAATCTTCAGAGATCTGCTGTACCAGTTTGTTGTCATCTATCTGGATGACATTCTGATCTTTTCTGAAAATCTGCTCGTCCACAGAAACCATGTCCTCACTGTACTTCAACGTCTTAGAGAGAACAATCTCTATGCCAAGCTGGAGAAATGTTCCTTTGAATGTTCTGAGGTCCTGTTTTGGGGTGCTTCGTCTCATGTTCGGGTCTTTGTATGGACCCTGGGAAGGTCTTGGCTATCACCAACTGGCCTCTTCCTGCTAGCCTCAAGGCCACACAGTGCTTTCTTGGCTTCACTAATTATTATAGGCAGTTCATAAGGAATTACTCTTCCATTGCCGCGCCTATTATCGCTTTGACCAAGAAGGGTGTGAATGCCAGAGACTGGCCTCCCGAAGCTGTCTCTGCATTTCACAACCTGAAACAGGCCTTTGTTTCTGGCCCCCTCTTGAGGAGACCAAATCCTGGGAATGCATTTTTTATTGAAGTGGACGCTTCCTCAATGGGGGTGGGAGCTGTGCTTCTTCAAATCTTTGAGAAGAGACGCCAACCATGTGCGTTCTTCTCCAAAAAAAATTCTCAGGCAGAGAGGAATTATGCCATCGGTGATCGGGAACTTCTCGCAATTAAATTGGCATTAGAGGAGTGGCGTCATCTCTTGGAGGGTTCCCCTCACTCCATAACGATCTTTACCGATCACAAGAATTTACAGTATCTACAGAATGCTAAACGTCTGAATCCTAGACAGGCCAGGTGGAGTCTCTTCTTTGCCCGTTTTAATTTCACGATTACCTACAAACCTGGTTCCTGCAACGGTCGGGCTGATGCGCTCTCTAGGTCATTTGACACTTTGGACGAGGAGTCCGCCCCTGAACCTGAGCCGATCATTCCAACCTCATGCATTGTTGCCCACTCTACCACCCTGAAGTCAAAAATTCCGCCTGGTAAGACCTTTGTCCCCACTGAGCTAAGAGCTAAGATCCTTCGTTGGGGACATGATTCCAAGGTGGCAGGGCATTCTGGATTCCTCCGATCCTTCCTACTCATCAGTCGTCACTACTGGTGGCCTAATCTCCGCTCAGACGTCAAAGACTACGTTAAAGCTTGTCATGTCTGTGCTCAGTCCAAATCCTCCACACAAGCTCCTGCTGGTCTCCTCATGCCCTTGCCCATTCCTAAGGAACCCTGGGCCCATATTGCCATGGATTTTATCACCGATCTCCCACTGTCTGAGAATAATACAGTCATTTGGGTGGTAATTAGGCTTGTGCAATTCGTTTCGTAACGAATTGAAATTCGTCCGAATTTAGCAACTTTCGGACATTCGGAAGCATTCGAATTTCCGAACAAAGCAATTACGAATAAGACCGAATCCGAAATAAATTATACCGCAAATAGCGAATGCCCGAATGTCTTCGGCATAATTCGTTATGAAAAAGTTACGAATGTACGAATCCATACGAAGCACAATAACACTCACTCTGCTCTGCTCTCTGCTTCTCCCACACCGTGCTGAACTCCCTCTCAAAATGGTGTACAGGGGCGGAGGTTATAGCCGCATGTAAAAAACGAAAGTAAAATACGAGATTTCGAATCCATTCGAAGCACAATAACACTCTGCTCTGCTCTCTGCTTCTCCCTCACCGTGCTGAACCCTCTCAAAATGGTGTACAGGGGCGGAGCCTATAGCCGCATGTAAAAAACGAAAGTAAAATACGAGATTTCGAATCGTTACAAATAACCGCTATGTATTTAGAAAAGTACAAATCCATTTGAAGCACATTAGGCATAATAGGCAGCGTCGTTGTGAGAGAGACACGGAAAATTACGAATCAACGAACCCAAAAAAAGTTACGAAAGTAGGAGTTGTGTCCAGAATCAACGAAAAACAACGTACTCTACCGAAAGTACGAATTATAAAGCAACAAAAAATTCAACGAAAAATGTCGCTTGCAAAAATACGAATGAGTCCGAACACGAAAAATCCCGTCTAGCAAAATTACGAATGATTACGAATCAACAGGACCGGAAAGAAACGAACCGAAACGGAACAAATTTTTCCGTTGTGCACAAGTCTAGTGGTAATCGATCGATTCTCCAAGATGGCTCATTTTGTTCCTCTTCCTGGTCTTCCTTCTGCCCCTGCCTTGGTTCCCATTTTCATTCGAGAAATTCTCCGCCTACATGGGGTCCCTTCTCATATTGTTTCCGACAGGGGAGTCCAATTCACGTCTCGTTTTTGGAGAGCCTTTTGCAAATCCCTCAATATTGTCTTGGATTTTTCTTCTTCTTACCATCCCCAATCCAATGGACAGACTGAGAGGGTTAATCAGGAGTTAGAGGTCTTTCTTCGCACCTTTGTGTCTTCTCACCATGACGATTGGTCCTCTCTACTAGGCTTGTGCAATTCGTTTCGTAACGAATTGAAATTCGTCCGAATTTAGCAACTTTCGGACATTCGGAAGCATTCGAATTTCCGAACAAAGCAATTACGAATAAGACCGAATCCGAAATAAATTATACCGCAAATAGCGAATGCCCGAATGTCTTCGGCATAATTCGTTATGAAAAAGTTACGAATGTACGAATCCATACGAAGCACAATAACACTCACTCTGCTCTGCTCTCTGCTTCTCCCACACCGTGCTGAACTCCCTCTCAAAATGGTGTACAGGGGCGGAGGTTATAGCCGCATGTAAAAAACGAAAGTAAAATACGAGATTTCAAATCCATTCGAAGCACAATAACACTCACTCTGCTCTGCTCTCTGCTTCTCCCTCACCGTGCTGAACCCTCTGAAAATGGTGTACAGGGGCGGAGCCTATAGCCGCATGTTAAAAACGAAAGTAAAATACGAGATTTCGAATCGTTACAAATAACCGCAATGTATTTAGAAAAGTACAAATCCATTCGAAGCACATTAGGCATAATAGGCAGCGTCGTTGTGAGAGAGACACGGAAAATTACGAATCAACGAACCCAAAAAAAGTTACGAAAGTAGGAGTTGTGTCCAGAATCAACGAAAAACAACGTACTCTACCGAAAGTACGAACCCAAAAAAAGTTACGAAAGTAGGAGTTGTGTCCAGAATCAACGAAAAACAACGTACTCTACCGAAAGTACGAATTATAAAGCAACAAAAAATTCAACGAAAAATGTCGCTTGCAAAAATACGAATGAGTCCGAACACGAAAAATCCCGTCTAGCAAAATTACGAATGATTACGAATCAACAGGACCGGAAAGAAACGAACCGAAACGGAACGAATTTTTCCGTTGTGCACAAGTCTACTCTCTACTCCCGTGGGCAGAATTCTCCCATAACAATCATGTGAATACCAGTTCGCAGAAGACACCCTTTTTCACAGTTTATGGAAAACACCCTCAACTTCCTCTTCCCATGATCTGTTCTCCAGACATTCCAGCTTTGGCTTCGGTTCAGGAGTCTCTCAATTCCGTTTGGGGTCACGTTCATGATTCCCTCCGGGCAGCTGCTGAAAAATTCAAAGGCTTTGCCGACCGCCGCAGGCGTAAACCGCCTTCTCTTCAGCCAGGGGACAAAGTCTGGCTCTCTACCAGGAACATCAAGCTCCGAGTTCCTTCTCTGAAGTTTGCTCCACGATTCATCGGTCCATACACGGTAACTGCTAAACTGAATCCGGTTTGTTTCAAACTCCAGATTCCTAAGAGCCTTAAAATCACTAACTCCTTTCATGTTGCTCTTCTAAAGCCTTTAGTCCTCAATAAATTCTCTCATCCTCTCCCTACCGTGGCGCCTGTCTCTGAGGATAATCAGGAGTACGAGATCAGTCAAATTCTGGACTCCTGACTCTGTAAAGGCGTTCTTCAGTACCTCGTTCATTGGAAAGGGTTTGGTCCTGAGGAGAGGTCTTGGATCACTGCATCTGAGGTCTTTGCACCTCGTCTGTTAAAGGAGTTTCATCTGAAGTTTCCCTCTAAACCTGGGCCCAGGCGGGGAAGGGGGAGGCCTCGTAAGAGGGAGGGTACTGTCATGGATATGCATTAATGTCTGACTGCCATCTTACCTTCCTCCTCATGTGTTCATCTAGAGACCAGACCTCCTTCACCTGGCTTCCTTTATAATCTCCTCCCAGCCTGACTCCACCCCAGGCCCTATCACAGCACACTATATTAACCTGTGCACTGCAAGCCTGCTTTGCTGATCAACGTGTTTGTTAGGCATTGTGTGTTTGGGTTCCTGCCTGCCGTGTGCTACGTCTGTCTCTCTGTTACGTTATTGGCTTGTCCCCGACTATCCCTGTCTGCTCGTGACCCTTGACCTTCGGCTCGTTCTTTCGTTATCCTTGTCTGCTTGTGGCCCCTGACCTTCAGCTTGTTATTCGGTTCTCTCTTATCTTGTGCTGCTGCTTCCCCTCTTTTCCCCTTATCCTACGGGGCGTGAGCTAGGAAACTCCAGGGGCCGCGACCTGGTCCCAGCCTGCAGCATAACATCCTCACCACTAGAGGCCCTGGAGAAGACCAGCTGGGTCTTAGACTCCGCGCCCTGGGGAATCTTGGCTCTTAGGATCCCGGTTGTGCTCCTCTGGTCCCGCTTTCCACAACCACCCAGTTTCCTATCCGCAGAAGCCAGCCATAGGGTTCACTACCTCGCGGTGCACTCCTGTCCCCCTACGGTGTGCATCTGTCACCTGGCCACAGGTGACCCTGACAACTATGTTAAAATAACAAATAAATATAGTATAAAATATATTATTTTTAGGGCTTTGGAAATTAACTATTAATTCCTCGATTAATCGATAATTTTTTTTGATAGATCAAAATTATTTTGATCGGTACTCACCTCTCCACCGGCTTCCGGGTCTTCATGAAGTTCCGTCACGGACACCGGCGGGGCTTGCTGTGTCCATCTGAAGGGCTCCTTTGCTGTGCCTCCATATCTGCATGCCGGTGGGTCCTTACTATCTGCCACATGCAAGGGCTGTTACACTTCCCTCTTTCACTTCCCTCTATCAACCTGGGATTCTACAGCCATCCACAGGGAGTTGTGATAGTTCTTTTCACGGGACATCTACATGCCAACGGACTGATGTTAACCCCTCCTCATCTGGATTCAGCAGTGGTATCGTTGTACACATTTTTATACCAGAATCATACTTGGCTACATGTTTTTATGACTGCTTTTGCTGCCTTTTGGTATTACTCGCACCATTTTTACAGTTTATGTAGCTACATCGATTTTATCTCCAGTGCAATATTTATTTTGTTACCTACTTGAAGACTATACAAGTTTTAATGCTATTCCCATCGAGCACAGCCTTTGTGTGTTTTTTGTATCCTGCTATCCATTTTTCCAGTGGTTGGTAGCTGCATTGGGAATCAGCCTGCAAGGAGATCAGCTAAAAGTAGTTGTATCTGTATGTGCGTTATAATTAATCAAAATTAATCGATTAAAAAAAAAATTGATTAATCGAACAAGAAAATTTTAATCAGTAACAGCCCTAATTATTTTACTATAATAAATTAATGCAGTATTTTGGAATTAATTTGTAACACATATGATAAATAAATTAGGTCTATAGGAATCAGCTAATTACAGCTATTAATTAGTCATTTTAATCTGAAGGCAGTTGTAGAAGTGGCATCTAATAAAAAAATAATAGTCTAAATATAGATTAAATAGTTCTTGAGATATCTGAATACAGTATGTTCTCCATTTTGATGATTTTTTTAATTCATAGGAGCATTATTAATATAAATGTCATCTCCCCTAAGGGAGAAACCTTGGACTTAGTTGGGGGTGCTCCTATGTTTTCTGCCAGCCATAGTTACCTGCCCCAATTATGTCTCAAAATTACAAACATATGCATGTATCTGCTGCATGCTTCCACTGGTTTGCCTGCAACAAGTTCTTTGTAAAAGCTTAAAGAATGTTCACATTAGTACTTATTGGCCATTCATACCGCATAGTTCGTACTTGCCCAGTTTGTAACATCAACAAGCCATCAAACCATCTTACCTGGTCATTAGATGTTTCAAATCTTCAAATAAACAGTGGATTTGTAACATGGTCTTTTTCTGCTCCTCCTGAAAATATGTATTGTGATGCAATTCCTCATCCTGCTCTACTTTGTCCTGTATGGTAATCATATGTCACTATCAAGTCATACCATGAATTTGGTTCTGTTCTTACCTTTGGTGTATTTACAAAAGTTATATTTCTTAAAAAAAATAAAGGGTATATTATTGTGGATGCTGCAGTACTAATGCTAACAAATTCACCTATTTATAGGGCTCTTAGCAGGTAAGTCTTGACCTTGATAAGCCAGAAAAGTCCAAGCCACTTAATTTGCTGTTATGTGCTTAGCAGAATTGCGGAACACTCTTCATTGCTTTATCACAGTGCTGTAGAATGCAACCTGGTAGGGTTTTTTTCTGGATTTTTTTTAGGATTTTTCTCTGTGCCTTAGTTTAACTCCTTCCTTACTGAGTCATTGTAAAATGACGTCGGCAGGAACCCCTCCCTCCCTCCCTCTGGGTGGATGTCATATGACGTCCTGGGCTTCCCGGGCAGCTAGGGGGCGGTACGCGTGCACCCGCCGCATCGCTTGGGACCCGGTGCTCGTGCCCGGCGGCCGTGATGTCCGCCGGGCACCGGCGATTGCCCGCGATCACAGCAGGACCATGGAACTGTGTGTGTAAATACACAGATCCATGTCCTGTCAGAGGTGAGGAGACCGATGTGTGTTCCCAGTATAGAGGAACACAGATCAGTCTCCTCCCCTTGTGAGTCCCCTCCCCCTACAGTTAGAATCACTCCCTAGGGAACATATTTATCCCCTTGATCTCCCCCTAGTGTTAACCCCTTCCCTGCCAGTTACATTTACACAGTAATCAGTGCAGTTTTATAGCACTAATCGCTGTATAAATGTGAATGGTCACAAAAATGTGTCAAAAGTGTCCGATATGTCTGTCGCAATGTCACGGTCAGAATAAAAATTGCAAATCGCTGCCATTACTAGTAGAAAAATAAAAATAAATAAAAATGCCATAAATCTATCCCCTATTTTGTAGATGCTGTAACTTTTGTGCAAACCAATCAATATACGCTTATTGCGATTTTTTTTACCAAAAATATGTAGAAGAATACGTATCGGCCTAAACTGAGAAAGAAAAAAAATGGGATATTTATTAAATCAAAAAGTAAAAAATATTGTGTTTTTTTCAAAATTGTCGCTCTTCTTTTGTTTATAGCACAAAAAATAAAAACCGCAGAGGTGAACAAATACCACAAAACAGAAGCTCTATTTGTGGGGAAAAAAACACATAAACATTTCATTTGAGTACAGTGTTGCATGGCCGCGCAATTGTCATTCAAAGTACGACAGTGCTGAAAACTAAAAATTGATCTGGGCAGGAAGGGGGTGAAAATGCCCGGTATTGAAGCGGTTAAAGAGCAAGAAGTGGCACATGTGTTTTCTCAAAAAAAGGTCTTAAAGTTATTCTAAACACAAAAGGTTTAATACCATAATGCATTATTAATACATTCTCTGTATTAAAAGTTAAAAATGTTTCCCTCTCCTCCTCTTTCTCCCCCAAAAACCGCCCCCCCCCATCGGCTCAGTAGGTGTATTAACAACTCAAGAGGCAGAAACAGTCAGACATTAATGTGAAAACATTGATGCAATTTGCATATAAAACTGCTTGCGCTTGACCTGAGCATTTATGGTGGTGATTGGAAGAAGAAGATTGGCAAGTAAAAAAAGCAAATCAAAATTTAAAAAATCAACCAATAACACCACAAATTACAGTGAGCATATTTGATTCCTTGAATGACACTTATGTTTCCACACTAACATTGTGGTTTTTATGTCTCTGGCCTGCAGATGTGACCCACCTGCAAAATCCTCTTCTTGGAGTAGATCACAGGACACAAGGGACATGTAACTATAATTTAACACAAGGGACATGTAAATATAATATAAAAAATATATATCCGTTCATATAAAATATATTATTCTGTATATATATTATTATGTATATTATTCTTTACAGGGTTATGTGCCACCTAAAGGTGATTGGACACTGTCAAAAAGACAGAAAGTCCTCTCCTACATACCGGTAACCTCTCTCATACAGGAAGTATCTCAGGTTTTGTAGCAAGCAATACATCCCAACATTGAGAGGAGGAATCTCGGTGTCCCGCTGTAGACTCTAAGAAATCGATTTTACAGGTAAGTCAAACATCCAGTTTTCTTTTTTTGTATATCATGGGACACAGAGCAGCTCTATTATCCATAACTCACAGAAATATCATAAATAAATAAACATGAGGGAGGAAAGCACAGCAACCACCAACAGACCAAAAACAATCTATACAACAGCCTGAAAAACACTACCGACCAAAAGCCGCATCCTCAACAGCTCTCATATCCACCTCTCAAAATCTTGTAAAAGTGTGGACCAAAGACCAGTGTCAATGAAGGCTTGCCCATAGCATGGATGTAGGTTCCAGGTGCATATGTGCACGCACACGACAAGCACATGCCTGTCACCAAATACTGGTGCCAAACAGGCTTTTTAAAAAAGGCTGCAGCATTGGCTCATTGCTAATTGGTCTGCAGCATTCTGTGTGTTCAGCCAATGAAGCCTGATGATGGATAGACACCAAAACTCCTGGTAGAATCACCTGAAAAGGGGGAGCCTTTCCATAGGCCTGAGAGATAAGGTGATAAATCCACATGAAATGTCAGACTTGGAACCCTCCTTTGGCCATTCTGGGAGGACAAATAGATATTCTGATATTGGGTGAGGCCAGTGGCATATGATGTTGTACACCCGCTGTTAATCCCTGGTGTGATGTGTTTTGCCTGTGTTACTATATATTTTTTTAAATATATATACTTTTAATAAATCATGTGGTTTAGCATACTACCTTCTCATTATTACTTTGAGGTGCTGGCTTTGGATAACCAGCGAAGGACTGTGGAGGTGGTGGAGTCAGTGAAATCCTGAGTGGTGGTCCCCAGATTGGTTGATTTCTGCACTGTTGATCTTGTATCATTTGGAAATCATTACTGTTTGGTAAGGGAACTGGCACACTTGCTTGTGAGATGGTTTGCGTCTTTGTTATGCATAAGTGAGGGCTTACAGTGTTCTGGTACCACCAACACCTAAGGCCCAATTTTCTGAAGAGTATATAGGGCAAGCCGAATAGTATATACAGGCGGTCCCCTACTTTCAAACATCCGACTTACAAACGACTCCTACTTACAAACGGAGGGAGACCACTGGAAGTGAGAGGAAATCTACCCCTAGGAAGGAAAATTCTCTCCTGTAAGGCCTCGTACACACGACCGTTTTTCTCGTCCAAAACAGTCAAGAAAAGTGCCGCGAGAGTTTTTTTGTCTAGAAAAACGTTCGTGTGTATGGTTTTACGACGAGAAAATTGCCGAGAATCTTGACGAGAAAATAGAGAACCTGCTCTCTATTTTCTCGTCAGGATTCCAGATTTCCTCGTTGTGTTTCTCGTCGGCCTGTTTTGTGACGAGAAAATGGTTCGTGTGTATGCTTTTACGACTCTTCCAAAAGCGCGCATGCTCACAAGCAACTATGAGACGGGAGCGCATCTTCTGGTAAAACAAGCCTTCGTAATGGAGAGAGCATATTCGTCACGCTCAAAAATATTTCATCGTTTAAATGTTCTGCATTGAAATCTTCGTTAGAATGTTACATTAATCAAAACGAGTGACCTTCTTTTACTGCTGATATTCACACAGAGTTATGCCTTATTTTTAACCTTTTTCATGCTGCTCTTTATAACATTTATGTGTATTATATCGTGCAAGTTTTTAGGAATAATTTAAATGGTTAGATTTTTCAAAATGATGTTAATTATAATTTCACAATGTTTTGATAGTGATCTCCCATTTAATTTAGGAATCTATATTATTTAAATTTCCCACCATGTTTTTGTGCTAATCAGATTTAGTTATTCTTTTGGGGGGGTGATATCTGTGCCTTTTATTGTCAGTCAAATGTATCTGCTTACTCCAAAGCTTGATTTTGTTTATTTAAAAATACACATAGTCAAGTATGAACTTAAACAAAAATCACATTTATTCATGTTTATAAATTAAATAAAGAGAAGGCAGCGCTGGAGAAGCTGCTGCCATTTGTGCATCCCAGGGACCCCAGAGCACACAGCAACCCTGTGTGGACACTAAAATTGGGAGCTTGAGAAGGCCAACATTTCTGAACACAATCTGATGCTGGCCTCCAAGAGGTAAGGAACAGCAGCAGGTGATATATATGTCCCAAGTGTGTGGTACTACAACAGGCTGCCTTCTGTCCGACCACAATGAAGCAAGGCCATCACTTCCTCTTCTTCCTGGCAACCTTCCCTGCAGCCTTTCCTGAAGCCTTCCCTGCAGCCTTTCCTGAAGCCTTCCCTGCAGCCTTCCTTCTTCGTTTGGCTGGAGGCTGGCCCACTGGAGGGGTACTCCTGTCAGGAGGAGGAGGTGGAGGTGTAGCAGAAGGGGGTGGGGCAGAAGAAGAAGGTGGAGGTGTAGCAGACGGGGGTGGGGCAGAAGAAGAAGGTGGAGGTGAAGCAGAAGGGGGTGGGGCAGAAGGTGGAGGTGTAGCAGAAGGGGGTGGGGCAGAAGAAGAAGGTGGAGGTGTAGCAGAAGGGGGTGGGGCAGAAGGTGGAGGTGTAGCAGAAGGGGGTGGGGCAGAAGGTGGAGGTGTAGCAGAAGGGGGTGGGGCAGAAGGTGGAGGTGTAGCAGAAGGGGGTGGGGCAGAAGGTGGAGGTGTAGCAGAAGGGGGTGGGTTAGAAGGTGGAGGTGTAGCAGAAGGGGGTGGGGCAGAAGGTGGAGGTGTAGCAGAAGGGGGTGGGGCAGAAGGTGGAGGTGTAGCAGAAGGGGGTGGGGCAGAAGGTGGAGGTGTAGCAGAAGTGGGTGGGGCAGAAGAAGAAGGTGGAGGTGGAGGTTGAGGTTGGGTCAGTTGGGCCACCTCACATATGGCGGTATTGGGTGTAATTTTCTCCATCACCCCCTTGTTGAGCAAGGTGATGAGCAGGGGCTCGCATAGGAGGCGTTGCTCCATGCTCATCACCTTGAACTTAGCCTCCACTAGGCCGGCAATGGCCTCTTCAGGGGATGTGGGCTCCTTAAGGGTGGCATGGGCCTCTTTAATAAGGGCCATTGCTGCCTCACTGGTGGTCCTGTCCCTCCTGCCTCTTTTGTGAAGCCGGATGGGAGGCACCTGGGATCTGGTGCTTCTCCTTTGCCCTGCCACCTCCTGTCTGCCACTGGGCCCTGCCACCTCCTGTCTGCCACTGGGCCCTGCCACCTCCTGGCTGGCACTGGGCCCTGCCACCTCCTGGCTGCCACTGGGCCCTTCCTCCTCCTGCCTGACAGTTTCCAGACCCTCCTCCTGGCTGATTTCATCCTGTGTATGAAAAAGGAACATAGTTTAATTTGTTGGTTTAATCTTTGCATCAAACTTTGTAATCCTGATTGAAGCAATTAGAATGTAAATGCATAAATCCTTGCTTTAAATTTACCACTACATCAGATTGACTATTTAGCACCCAATTAAGTGCAGAATAATGTCTACAGATCTTGATTTCACTTGTGGAATCCAAAATAATGTATGTTTCTCATCTTGACATATTTGTCAAACATTAATTTTATCCCAATACATTTTCAGTTAATACTATACCTGGCTCCAGATGGCCAAATCAGGATCATCCAGGATGGCTGCCTCCTCTTGCTCCAGAGAAGGCTCAGGTTGGCTGCAGGGAAGTCTGGGGGGAAGAGTGGAGAGTGATGGCCTTGTCTCAATGTGGTCATCCAGGAAGGACATCCTGTTGTAGTACCACAAAATCGGGACATAAACATCATCTACTGCTGCTCCTGACCTCTGAGAAGCCAGCACCTTAGAGCGTTCAGTCCTGTAGGTACCTCTCAAGCTCCCAATTTTAGTGTCCATTTGTTTTGCTGTGGCTGTGGGCACCTTGGTATGCACAAATGGGAGCAGCTTCTCCAGCGCTGCTTTTCTCACCCCTTTTTTTTTATGGATGGGGTTTTTCGTCTCCCACAGAGCCGGCAGCTCCCTTACCCGGTCAATAAATTCCGCCAGGAACTCTTTGTCGCTAATAAAGACATTCATATTGTATCTGCAAGTTAAATAAATTATATATAACTAATGTGAGGCAAACAGCCTAACCTCCTTAACATCCTAGTCACCATATATATCCTCCAACAATCTCAAGACAGTATAGGCCAACAATTTTTACAAGTCACAAAATCACATACCTTCGTTCGCACGTCCGTCACTTGAACTCCTCTCTCCGCACACCGAACGTACTATAGTCACATGTGTGTTTGCTATATACACACCACGCATGCGTCAAAATTCGAACACGTCGCTCCGCACACGTCGCCCGCCCATGACGTTCTAACTAACATCTTTTCCCCGCCCCTTCTCTTTCGGCGCGCAGACAGATATGGCGGAGTTACAGCAGGTGTCTAATAATTCCGCAACTAACGAGGAGACAAATCCCGGAGACCGAGGACACGTCACGATCAAGGAGGAGATTCAAGGCATCGAATATGTCTTTGGCGGAGATAGCGGAGATGGTGGACATCTTGGTCAAGGCTGATTATGATGCCAAGCATGGGCCGTATAGCAAACCAAATAGAAGGAAGGCCAAAATCCTCACTAAAGTTGTGAAGAGTCTGAGGGCGAAGTTCGGGGTGAAACGCTCAAATGAGCAGCTCAGAAAGAGGTGGTCAGACCTCAAACTGAGGGAGCCAGACCAGTTGAGGAGCATAAAGAGGATGCTCGCTAAAAGTAAGTAAAATGTCGACTTTTCTGCTATTAATCTTTTTATAAACTGACATTTTTTTTTTTTTGTCTCATATTGGACTCCCTTCCAAAATGTAATATTTTGAACTTGGTTGGGCACAGTAATCGTTCGTTACATTACCGACACTTCGTTCGGCCACTATCCGCGGTTTTGGCTTATTTTAGAGCCACAAAAGTAATTAGACATCTGCCATTTTTGATCAACTATTGTGGATAATTTTTTAGTCTAGATGATGTGTTTGTAAAGAGAATGAAATGCAAACTTTTATCAGTGTAAAGGAGAGGACACTCAGCAGCTGCTTCCACATCTGTACTTTGGAGCACTATAGTGTGGGCCACCAGACCCGCCTTTTTTGGGTGTCCCACACAGGTGCATCAGAGAATTTTTGTGGTGCATCCATGTCAAAAAAATTACATCCAAATGTGAATACTAAACATATTTGGGGTCATAAATAATGCATTCTTCTTTAAATTCCGCACAAACACACACTTGTACCCCACTTCCAAGCAATTTAGCCTGTTTTTATTTTAACAATGAGATTTACAGTGTGATAAATAGACCTTTGGTTTTATTCTCATAGGGGAGAGAAAACTGGGAGGAGGACACTCCAGGGAGCACATGCACCCCACAACTTCCAAGCAACCCCAAACTCCCAAAGACCCACAACCGAAAGATGTGCAGGAAGTTGAGGTGGAGGAAGGAGAAGTGCAGGAAGGAGAGGTGGATGACGTTGTGGATCTGGTCACCACAACACGTCAGTATCTGTCACCACAGCTTCAGGTAAGCGAGGTAGGCCTGCAGAGTTATAATACATTTTTATTTTGGTTTTTAGGGGATGTAAATGTTGTGAAGGATAGTACACGGTTCTCTGCTGACAGTGCCCTCCGCCTCATCCAGCAAGTGATGGAATGTAGCACGGAACTGGACCTAATTAAACAAAGAATCCATGTGATGGAACAAACATTTAAAGACATTCTTGATGTTTTGGGGAGAATTCAATAAGCCATCCAAACACATTTGTTTTTACATGTTTGTTTTTGTAATTTTTTGAATTTTTTGACTATCAAACCAGCCAAAAATTGAATATGCACACAGTGTGTCAACATGTGCTATCTGCCATCAGGGGATATCCATGTACGTCTTTTGTGGGTGCAACCCCTTCCTCGTATCAAAAGTCGGTGAACTGAGGAAGGGGATGCACCCCCAAAACACGTCCATTGATCACCCCTGATGGCAGATAGCACATGTTGACAATAGGGATCAGGATTGTAAACTTCCTATATGAAAAAAAACACAAATGTGTGCATATTCAATTTTTGGCTGGCCAAGGGGTGGCAGGACCCCATATTAGGACGGGCACATAGAGACATAATTTGTGTAAGTGAATGTCTCCGATTGCTCAGAGGTATCCAATGTTGTAATTTTTGAAATGCAACTGTTATTTTTGTATTTTCATAAGCCAAAAATTGCCGGGTTGGGGCCAGGCCAACCCCAAAGTAAAAAAAAAAAAAAATAATGAAGAGAATGTGCACAGAGTAAAAAATTGGACCACAAACAACGTGTAGCTTCTTTTTATAATACCCTCTAAGCTTATTTGGTTCTTTTGTAAGGTTACATAGTGAAATGGTTGTTATTTACTAAAGTAAAATACACTTGCCACTACAAATGCACAAAGACAAACTAGGAGACAGGACAGAACAAATAATTAAAGGTTTAAACAAGCTTTTTATTGGGATACTTAGACATAGGCTGGCATAGGAATTGCCCCCCTACCCGTGAAATACTCCATGTATTTGTCCCGAACCACACGGGCATTTTGGGGGGGCAAGCCAAGACGGGCAGATTCCAGGCCCGGAAGGGGATTTGCAGGGGAAAGTCCAGCCTCTGGCAAAACTGAGGCCATATATGAATTAGATTTGCGGCAAAGAAAATTGTGTAGCACACAGCAGCATAACACTACATAGTTTATTTTGTAGTCCGCCAAGTGGATGGAAGTCATAAAAAGGCGGAACCGGCTGGCCATTATGCCGAAGGCATTTTCAACGACTCTTCGGCCCCTGGCCAGCCGGTAATTGAACACCCTCTTCTCTGGGGTCAGGGTCCTCTGTGGAAAAGGCCTCATAAGATGCCGTCCGAGTCCGAAGGCTTCATCAGCCAAAAAAACAAAGGGGAGTCCTTCAATATTCCCTGCATCCGGTGGCAATGCAAGGTCGTCACTCTGGAGACGGAGGGCAAACTCCGTCTGGATGAAGGATCCCCCATCGGACATCCGGCCATTCTTCCCTACATCAACATAGAGGAATTCATACCGTGCTGACACCACCGCCATCAGCACAATGCTATGAAACCCCTTGTAGTTGTAGTAGTAGGACCCAGAACGGGGTGGCGGCACGATGCGGACGTGCTTCCCGTCTATGGCACCACCGCAGTTGGGGAAGTCCCACCGCGTGGCAAACTCCGATGCCACAGTCTGCCATTCCTGTGGCGTGGAAGGAAGCTGTGGAGTGAAACAAGATGAAATAATATTAGAAAAACAAAGTCATACATTACAAGGAAATTCTATCCCAAAAAATTAGAGGCCAACATCAATCAAATTATACGTTTATTAAGGTGTGTAAAAAAAGGATAATGGAAGGCTCATTTATCATATTCATCACCCCCTCTGATGGGCCATTACTAAATTATTTTTTGGGGGGGGGAAGATGTGTTTGGCCACAGGATAGCATTGCAGTGGCGGTGCGTCCAGAGTGGGCGCTGGAGCACTGCCCCCTCTCTCCTGTGCCCATCACTCAGAACAATACATAGGTTCATGCGTTGCATGAACCTATGTATTGTCTATGCCGCACACTATTCAGGTGGATGGCCTCTTGTAAAGCGACCGACATATGAATCATTGCGGCATTTAGGGGGTTAAAATTGCATAGCAGAAACAGGTAGTAAAATAGTCTTGCAAATTACAACCTGAGGGATGTAATTGGCTTCCTAAAAGAAAAATCAGGGACGCAGGGGGGGGGCATTCCTTGGGTAAACACTGACAGGCTGCTCTGCCAATCATGTTCACCAAGTCTGTTTAATGGTAGCATGATTGGCTGATGCAACATGAAGGGAAGGAGAAGACATCAAGGACAGAAGAAGGATGGCGCTGACCACAAGAAGGTAAGTGCAGGGCTGGGGGGAAACTGGCTGCATTAGAGGGGACTAAATGGCTGCATTTGAGGGAACAAAATGGCTGCATTGGAGGGGACAACTGGGGGCGTTTAATAGGCACCAGAGCAAAAAAGGAGGAAGTTTATTTCCTAAATTGGGGTTTGAACCCCCAAACATTTGGAGCAACAGGCGCCCCTGCTGGAAAAGTTAGTGAAGGGAAATATTTAGGGAGGAGAAAAAAGGGGCAATCTAAAGCTTCCAACATGCATGGGGACAAAGGGGACATTCTCAGCATATTACAATCATGGTAATTAGGGAAGGATGAAAGAAATACAATACATTAGCATACATGTAATACATAAAATGTGATGTTAAGGGAGCAAACTTACCCTAATATAGTCCTTCTGCAGGACTTGGATGATGGCAGAACAGGTGTCTGGGATTATGAGGCCCAGAGCCTGGGGGGAGATGCCTGTGGTGAACTTCAAGTCCTGAAGACTTCTCCCTGTCGCCAGGTAACGCAACGTGGCAATGAGCCTCTGCTCAGCACTGATGGCTTCCCGCATAACGGTGTCCTTCCTGGTAATATAGGGGGACACCAAAGCCAACAGTTCCTGAAAAACGGGGTCAGACATCCTCAGAAAATTCCTGTAGTCCTCAGGATTATTCTCGACGATCTCCCGCAGCAGAGGCATGTGGCAGAATTGGTCCCGCTGGAGCAACCAATTCTTGGTCCATGAACTCCTCCTCACACCATTCATGGACTGGTCTTGGTCCAAAACAAGCAGACCAACACCAAGCGCACGCACAGCACGAACTCGACGACGAGAACGTCCAGGCGACATGGCTAGGAAACGGTCGTCTAATCAGAACGTACAGAACAGAACGCACTTTAGAACAGCAAGGCCTATGAATAACGAACTGAAAATCAGAAACGAACAGGCAAGAACGCACTGTAAAACAGATACGACCTGCCTAGACGCCCTGAAAGTCAAGATACGAACCCACAAGCACAAACTGAACGGCAGAAAACGATCTGAAAAGTACGAAGACTGAAAAGCGCGAATCGTCTCTTCCCAAACTTTTACTTAACACGCGGTAACACGAGATCAGCAAAAGCAGCCCAAGGGGTGGCGCCAAGAAAAAAGATCTTCCCCTTTATAGTGCCGTCGTACGTGCTGGACGTGAGCGCGGAGAACAACGAGGAAATTGGGAAATGACAGTGTGTACGCATAGAAAGCTTGACGAGAAAATCGACAAGCTTAACAAGAATCTCGTCGAAAAAAACAACGTGTTTTTTACGACGAGAAACTCGGTCGTGTGTACGAGGCCTAAGAGTTTTTTTTTTGTTTAATCACATTTTATTAGGTATTTTTGTTTTTACACACAGGTTCCACTCATAGCATATAAAAGTAACCTAGGCATGCATAGCTATTCTAGATGAGGATTGTTCCCCACGCATGGCTCAGGGTCTTACTCTCTAATACATTACCGCTATATATCTATATAGACACAAATACTAAGCAAAGAGATAGAAGACCATTAAGAGTAGCAAAATCCTAACTGCTAGGAATTTTTACCCATTCTACCATATTAATTTTTACTATTATCGAGTGTTCGTGATACACTTCTATCTAAGCACAGCAAACAGAGAGATTGAGACAGAGAAAAGAAAAGAAAAGAAAAGAAAAGGAAGGGAAACGAAAAAAAAAAGAGAATAGACAAAAAACAAAATAGACAAATAACTCCTGTAATGCCCTGTACACACGATCGGATTTCCGATGGGATAAAATCCGATGGATTTTTCCATCGGAAATCCGATGAAGCTGACTTTCATCAGTCTTGCCTACACACCATCAGTCAAAATTCCGACCGTCCAAAACGCTGTGACGTAAAACACACCGACAAGCCGAGAAAAATTAAGTTCAATGCTTCTGAGCATGCGTCGACTTGATTCTGAGCATGCATGGGTTTTTTCTCCGATGGAGTTCCACACAGACGATCGTAATTTGCTATCGTTTTTTTTTCCATCTGTAAAATTTAAAACAGGTTCTATTTTTTTATACCGATGGAAAAAAGACTGATGGGGCCCACACACGATCGGTTTGTCCGATGAAAAAAGTCCATCTGTCTTTTTTCATCAGAAAAACCGATCGTGTGTACGCAGCATTAGAGTTAATATGGGAAAAATGTGTCTCCAATGATGCTTGTTTGACCAATGCTTGTTTCCCAAAATTTTCTAAATCCAATTGTCATTGGGACAGAAAGTGAGGCGAAATCTTCTGAACAGGGGCACAGACAGCAAAACAAATGTTACAGGGGTGATAACCATTCCCTATGTTATCCAAAAAGCTTAAAAATAGATTTTTTGGCTGGAGCTACACTTACAAAATGTACCTGTTCCAAATTACAAACAGATTCAACTTAAGAACAAACCTACAGTCCCTGTCTTGTTTGGACCACCTGTATACTGCTGTTCAGAGTATATAGGGCCTGGGGGCCCCACACTTTTTCTTTTTTTAATTTGGGTGCAGGGTTCCCCTTAATATCCATACAAGACCCAAAGGGGCTGGTAATGGGCTGGGGGGGTACCCATGCAGTTTTTCTCAATAATTTTTATCCATATTGCCGGGACCCGACATTACATTACAGCCGCAAGCAGTTTTAAATTACTTTTATTCCTTTAGAAATGTAATTTTGTGCAGGGGCTGTTCTAAACACGGGAAACACGTGCCACTTTACAGGCATACTATAGACACCCCCCAGGTTCGATATTTAAAGGAATATTTCACTTTTATTTTTTCACTTTAAGCATTATTAAAATCATTGCTCCCGAAAAAACAGCCATTTTTTTTACTTTTTTTTGCATTGATACATGTCCTCTGGGGCAGGACCCGGGTACCAAAAAACGATTTTTATGACAATAACTTGCATATTAGCCTTTAAAATTTTCACTTTTGATTTTTCACGTTCGGGTCCCATAGACTTTAACGATGTTCGAATGTTTGCGCAAAACTTTCGGTTAGTTCGCATGTTCTGCCGCGAACCGAACTGGGGGGGTGTTCATCCCTACTTAGGACTGGCTCATAATTTACATCAGACTCAGAATCCGAATTTGAAAGGGTATCCCAAAAAGAGCTCCCGTTGCTCTCGTCGGCCGCGGAAAGTATTTGGTATGCCTCCTCGGCGGAAAAGCATCTTTTGGACATGGTTGCTGGCGGTGATGAGACTGCACAGGTGTGTGCTAATCCTGCACTGATGGGCACTGATGGAGGTGGCACTGATGAGGTGTGCACTGATTGATTGCACAGATGTGCACTGATGATGCAGCACAAATGGGCACTGATGAGGTGGCACAGATGGGCACTGATGAGGTGGCACAGATGGGCACTGATTAAACGGCACAGATGTGCACTGATTGATTGCACAGATGTGCACTAATGATGGGCACTGATTAATGGCACAGATATGCACTGATGAGGCGGCACAGATGGGCACTGATGAGGCAGCACAGATATGCACTGATTGATTGCACAGATGTGCACTGATGAGACGACACAGATGGGCTCTGTTGAGGTGGCAGAGATAAGCACTTGTGAGGTGGCACAGATTGACACTGGGGATGTGGCACATATGGGCACTGATTGCACAGATGGGCACAGATTTATTGATGGCACAGACTGTGACACTGATCCTAATTGGGCACTGTATACGCTGGTTAATGATAGAATCACTCACAATTCAGCACAGAAGCTCTCCCTCCTCACACGTGGTCTCTGTGTGAGGAGGGAGGGCTGTCAATGGGAGATGATCTTATACGTTTACATTTGAGATCATCTCTCATTGGCCATGCCGATCGCATAGTAAATGGGCGCTGTGATTGGCCATTTACCGCGTTCTGTGATTGGCTGTGTTCAAGGGACACGGCCAGCACAGATTTCCCCCGATGCACGCTCGCGAGGGCGCGCGGGGAGTGAGGAAAGGGGAGGCCATTTTTGATGGCCTCCCGGCAATGTAGGTCTGCGCTGTAGCCATCATTCGGCTATAGTGTGGACGGGAACTGGTTAAAACACGTGCCCCTGGAAGAGTCACTACAGAGAATGTTTGCTAAATGTCAGGTTTTCTGCTTTATAAATATGCCAATATGTTATGCTGCTCTTCACACAACCTTATAAAATAACGTCAATTGATCTGATAAAAGGACATTTTATCATCAGAGCTTAGTGAATGAGGTGGAGCTCTACTGACGTCCATCATCTAATCATGTGCAAGCAAAAATGCATTTTTTTTTTCTTAGCATGTGAGGTAGGGTTTTCAAAGTGAAATTTCACTACATTTACTAAACTCTGGGGCAAATTCCCTTGCAAAGTGAACATCTCAATCGCCTTCAATAAATAAACCCCATTGCATCCCATGTACCTGTAGTAACCATTGCATAGAAAGCACTGATATGACCTTTTGTCGAAAACAGGCTTCATATGGCCTACAGATCAAACATTTTATGAAACTATTTTCTTCCTAATGGCATATCTAAAAACAAAATAGGAAACAATGTACATAATGTTTTTTTTTTTTCCATTATTTTAAGTTATAATTAAATTTGTGTCTGTCATATATAGTAAATTTCTTTATGGGTATGTAAACCTCTACATTGCTTTTGATTAAAGGGGTTGTAAAAGTTCGTTTTTTATTTTCTAAATAGGTTCCTTTAAGCTAGTGCATTGTTGGTTCACTTACCTTTTCCTTTGATTTAACTTCTAAATGTTTTTTTTCTTTGTCTGAATTTCTCACTTCCTGTTTCTCCTCACTAAACTTCACACCATCATCCGAGCGGTGTTTAGTCAGCCAGAACAGCTTACTGAACAGCTTACTGAGGAGGAACAGGAAGTGAGAAACTCAGACAAATAAAACAAAGAAAAAAAATATTTAGAAGGGAAATCGAAGGAAAAGGTAAGTGAACCAACAATGCACTAGCTTAAAGGAACCTATTTAGAAAATAAAAAACAAACCTTTACAACCCCTTTAAGTTAACTTGTTCACGTGTAATTCAAGGTTTTATTGGCCCTCTAATTATCAGGAAATGCAGAATTATAATATGTAAGTGGCGGGACTAATTATTTAATCAGTGAGTTCGGAAGTAGGTTTGCATCTATTTAAGATTTTTATTTGCCAGATTTCCTTATTAAAAAGCAAGAAAATAATTCAGCGACCAGTTTTAATAAATCCTCAATAGAGATTTCTATTTATCAACGGCTTTGTAACCAGACAGGTGTATATACGCAGGAAGCAGATTGTGAAACTGACATGGTCATGTTGCCATAGGGAGGAACTTGACATTAAATTAAATAGTTGGCTAAACAGATGTACACTGTCACCTTTACATTTAGGTGATGGCAAATGTTCTACTGAAAACTATTTTAGCTTGAAGGTAGAAAAAAAAAAACACTGTGCGCAGCACAGATAAACTTCATAACAAGGTCTGCCAAGAAATGATACTAAAATTATAGAACATTATGAATATTTGTGGAACATTATTTTTATTTTTTTCTTTATTTTTAAGACTTTTGTAGGTTTTTGTACAAGTCTGCAGAATATTAAAATGTAAATAAACTGCAAATTGACAAATGCAAACATTTATATGATCTTTTGCCCAGAACATTATTTACATAAACATTCATACATGCCACAATCTTTGAAACAGGAAATTAATCAGAAAAACAGGATGCATCTTTTTGGTTGTTTCTTTTTTATTAGCTACTTTAAACTAGCCTAATTTATTTTAATACTTATGTTTAGGCAGATATAAAAACAAGCCAACTGATGCAATTAGGTACAGTATGTATTGAAAACCATTACGTGCATTTTTTATTGAAAATCATTAAATACATTTTTAAATGAAACACATTAGTACTTAGATTTTCAGTTTCTTGTATTCCTCTGTGAAGACTTAAGAGAGGGCAGGGGTGCTCTAGGAGCCAATCAAGTGTTCTGCATGCACATATACTGACAAGAAACATGCTGACATGTGGGGAGAGCATGCTTAGCTCATCTGTATACTAATGTTCCTTTACTATTCAAACACAAGTGTCCTAGCTGTATTTATTAACTGAAATTAGGTCATCTGCCTGGCTGTGTGAATCACAGAAGTGGTTGGATGGACCTATGTATGAATCCATCAAACCTAAATATTTCAACTGTGAATTTAGCTGTGCTCCCGCATTTTAGCTTTTTTTTTTCAATAGAAAAACCCTTTTTCAGGGTTACCAAACTATAAGAAGTGGGGGGCGTTGGCCTACTGCATTGTAAATGGCACCTAGGCCTGTGTTTATAGTCAAGAGATAAATGTTGTCATCCAAGTTACTGGCACAGTAGAAGGATAAAAGTTTCTATGTTCAGGTTTATGAGGCCTACTGAGTAAGGATTTTTTCCAGGAGGTATCATCCTTATCGTAGAGCATTGGGAGGCCCTTATAGTATAAAAAAGATATATCAAAGGTCTCGCGTTCCTCATGAGATAGTGTTGAGTCCATGAAGGCCTGTAATCTTTTTTTTTTTTTTTTTTCACAAAATTTTTATTAGGATGTATGAAAAATAACAGCAGTTACAAGACATGTTATAAAGTAATTTTCAATTTTTTCAAATAGAGAAAAAAAAAGAGAAGTAGAGAGAGAGAGAAAAAAAAAGAAAAACATACCAAAGGGAGGCATATTTAGGGCAAGAATAAGCGTACTGTATACGCAGCTTAATCTCGGACTCTTATAGGAATAGAATCAGCGTGGTATATCATTGAAAAACATATAGAGAAAGCAGAGGATCAAAAGACCTACGTACTTTATCTGTTATCTACTAGAGGGTAACTGGATGGATCAAATAGAGTATCTACCTAGAGTCTCAAGTATTACAACAGAATAACCAACCAAATAAATAAATAAATAAAAATAAAAATGTCTGGGAACAACACAGGGGAGTAGGGAGGAAGGAGGAAGGGTGGGAGGGGGGAGGGCATTAGCCAAGTCCAGAGAGAAGTAAGTATGAGTAAGCTTAATTCGGGTAACAGTTAGAGATCGTTGGTGGTGGATTGACCGTCAGGGGAGATTTCCTCTCCTGGGCTTGAAGAATGGGGGGTAGATTTGAGGTATGAGAAAGAGTACTGATCAAAGCTGGCTATATCCTCCGGAGATAAAGCTGAGCGCATGAAGGGTTCCCAAACGGAGTAGAAACGGCTCTTAGAGACTGCAGATGTGAAGTCTGCATTAGCTCTTTCTTTAAATAGGAGAAGAAGGAGGTCCCGTTTGATTTGAGTGGTAGCAGGGCAGTGGGAAGAAATCCATTGCTTTAGTATGGTTCTCTGTGCGATCAGGAGGCAGATCAAGGACCAATCTTTGTGAGTGTGACCAAGGTTTGGGTGAACAGTGTTAGTTGAGTTCGTCACTCGGGACCAAGGCAGTAGTTGGGGGTCCCAGTAACCAAAGATGAGGAGGAGCGGATCCTTCGGAAGCTTCAATAGAGTTATTTCGAAAATGTAGTTTAGAACCTGATCCCAAAAGGAGGAGATGAAAGAGCACGCCCAAATACGGTGGGTTAGGGAGGGTCTCATATGGTGGCAGAGGGGGCATTTAGCACAGTTTTGGTCCGTATCGGAGTAAATGAAGGGTATGTTGGCACGGTGGACTATTTTCAGTTGAGATTCTCTCCAAATTTCATTGGGTGTTAGTCGATGCACTTTGTTGAGTCCGATTAGAATTTTGTCTATCAGGTCATCATCTGGGAAGTCTTTTCCCCAGTTGGCTGCAGATGAGAATGCCAGCGGAGGGGTGGACTTTTGAAGTAATGGTTTGTATATGTCCGATATAGTATATGATCTTTCCAGGAGTAGCAGGTCTGTGAAACTTGGTGTGAACCGCTTATGGTCCTCTTTGCACGCAGATCTTAAGTAGCTAGTACATTGCCAAAAGTGAAAGGCATGTGATCGCGGGAGTGAATAAATTTCAGCAACGGTTGAAAAGGATAAAGGACGACCCGTTTTAGTGTTGCATAAAGATGCAAATTTTGTGAGACCGTTTTCTTGCCAAATCTTGAAAGGATTATGTTCCAAGCCAGGTGGAAAGTTTGGGTTTCCTTGTATTGGCAGATGGCTTGACATGAAAGGGGAGAGCTTGAGGCTCTTTCTGGTTTCTCTCCAGGCGATGGCCGTGTCTCTCAGTAGTAAGTTGTGTTGATACAAAGGTGGGACCGATTTCCACTTGCAGTGAAGAAGAGCTGTTAGCGAGAAGGGATGTGCCATTGCGGATTACAAGGAGTAGTTGGAGTACCCCGAGGACTGTGAAATCCAGTCTAGACTAGTTCTCAATAAACATGCTAGGTTATAGGTTCTGACATTCGGGAGACTTATACCCCCTTCGCTCCTGGGAAGATATAGTTTCTTTAAAGCTATGCGTGGTCTTTTGCCATGCCATAGAAATTTTGAGATGGCCGTATTTATGAGTTTAACATCTTTGTGGTGAAGTAGCAAGGGGATAGTTTGCAGTGGATATAGTAGTCTGGCAAAACTGACCATTTTTATCAAGTGGCATCTTCCCAGGAGCGATAGGGGCAGATCCATCCAGTTAACCATTTCCTGAGAGAGCCTAGAGAGCAAGGGAGGATAATTGAGGTGGTACAGGGAGGAAGGCAGTTTGCCTATTTTGATGCCAAGATAGGTGATATGGGATCTAGCAACAGAAAAAATGGAGTGTTGGACCCAGGTAGGGTTGGATAGAGTACCTATGGGGAGGATTTCGCTTTTGCCGTAATTTATGCGGAGGCCAGAACAGGATCTAAAATCATCAAATACCTCTCTGATGATGAACATGTCTGAGGAGGGGTTCGCTGAAAAGATAAGTACATCATCGGCAAAGAGGGATGTGCGGAGATCGTGATTTCCTATTTTTATGCCATGCAAGGGGGCTTTTTGGGTAAGGTGTCTGGATAAGGGTTCTAGTGCAATGTTGAAGAGGAGGGGGGATAGGGGGCAGCCTTGTCGTGTACCTTTGTGGAGGCGGAAGTCATCTGAGAGTAGGCCCGCTGCCACCAGCTTAGCTGAGGGGGTTGTGTACATGGCGTTTATTAGATGGCAGAAGGGGCCTGTAAAGCCCATCTTTGTCATGGTCATGGAGAGCCAATCGAAGCTGACATTATCGAAGGCTTTCTCCGCATCTAACGTAATGATGGCAAAATCGCCGCCGGGATTTTGTTTGGCGTGTTCCAAGGCCAACATGACCTTACGAATGTTTAGGGTGGCCGTTCTGCCTTTCACAAAACCAGATTGCGCTGGATGTATCAGAGATGGGATGATGGCGGCAAGCCTAGAGGCGACAATCTTGGATAGGATTTTTACATCCAGGTTTAAAAGGGAGATGGGCCTATAAGATCCTGGTTCCTGGGGGTCCTTGCCTTTTTTTTGCGAGTAATTTAATAGTGGCCTGGTTTCCCGAGGGTAGGTAGGGGCCGCCCGTCCATATGCCGTTATAGACCTTGTGGAGGGTGGGTTCTATTATGTTTTGAAGGGTCTTGTAGAATTCGCTAGTGAATCCGTCGGGGCCCGGGGCCTTAGAGGGGGTCAACTTTCGTATGGTGCTTGAGACTTCGGAAAGGGAGATGGGAGCATTAAGGTACTCAAGTTGTGAGGGAGTGACTTTGGGAATGGTTAAGTTCTCTAGGAAAAAGCCGGCTGCCTGTTTGTTTATAGGGTGTGGGGCATAAAGCGTAGCGTAGTATTGAAGCATAGCTTTATTTATCGTTTGCGGTGTGGTGTTCACTTTGCCTTTAGCATCTTTTAGAGATGTAATGTGAGTTGGGCGAAAGGGCTCCTTGCAGAGCCTGGCTAGTAATTTGCCTGATTTATTTCCGAATTTATGGAAGGTGGCATCTGAGTGTGCTTTCTTAGTTAGTTCAAGTGTGTCTGCCCAAGTATCAAAAGATCTCTTGGCTGCATGCCATTCGTTTCTATTATCAGTGGAGTCCATGGTGTATAAAGATTTTGCGCCTGGTGGAGCCGGGAGCTAGCCAACTTGTACTTTGATAAGGTATTCCTCTTGAAAGAGGTCGCATAAGAGATGATCCGACCCCTGAGGAACGCTTTACCGGCGTCCCAGAAGAGGTTCGGGACATCAGAGTGTGGAGCATTGGCCGTGGAATATTCTGTCCATGACCTTGCCATGAATTGCTGGAAATCAGAGTTGTTGTAGAGGTATGAGGGAAAGCGCCAAATCTTGGGATGTGGAGGTAGGTCGAGGTTGTCAAATTGGGCCGAGATTGGTGCGTGGTCAGATATGGCAATGTCGAGGATGTCTACATCAGTTAACATGGGTACTAGGTTGTCAGAGCCAAAAAAATAATCTATTCTGGTGAATACGTTATGTGGGTTGGAGTAGAAGGTAAATTCCCTGTCCGCTGGATGTTTTAAATGCCAGAGGTCCTGGAAGTGAAGGGATTCCATGGTGGATGCAAAGAGTGTGGGGGAGACAGGGTCAAGGCCTGGCGAGGGGCGTCTAGGGGATGATCTGTCATCAGTTTGGTGTATAACGTCGTTGAAGTCACCTCCTATTAAGTGGGGGAGGTGGGTGTTATGAAGCAACCATGCCGAAAGTTCACTATAAAAGGTTGTGCCAGGGCTGTTGGGGGCGTATATGTTGGAAATTACCAATTCCGTGGAACCTAGTTGGACATGAGCTGTGACAAGCCGTCCGTGATCGTCTGAATTTACCGATAGGACCGTGCAGGGAAGGTTCTTATGAATCAGGAGAAGGACTCCAGCTTTACGGCCGCAGGCCCCCGAGCCTAGGACTGTGCCTACCCAGAGTTTTTTCATGCGATGAAAATCAGGAGCTGATAAGTGAGTTTCCTGGAGTAGGGCGATATCAGTGTTGAGTCGTTTTAGATGACGGAGGATCTTCATTCTTTTATTGGGGGACCTAAGCCCTTTCACGTTCCAAGAAACTATTTTCATGTTGGAGATATTGGGAAATGGAATTGTGAGGAAGTTATAGCTAATCTACCGTGTAAGCGGCGTTTTAAGGGAAATACCGGATGAAGAGGAAAGGTGTTATACCTGTCTTGGGAGACAGGAGACAGGAGGACTGTTACCACAGATGTTCCTAGGCTAAAGGGGGGAAGGGAGGGGGAGGAGATAAGAGGTGGGACCTGAAAGAAAAGCAAAAATAACATAAACAACATAAGCAATCGCAAGAACTTCACTTTTTTCCGCAAGGAGTCACTGTGTAAGTCGGTTCCCAAAAGCACGGCTCTGACGTAGGGCGGCCGAGAGCCCGCGTTAGGAGAGGGGTTTTTTATGCGATCGGCGAGGGACGCAAACGGAGGGGGGGATGTTGCGGCTATACACAGTGAGGCCGGGAAGGGTACACATAGAATAATGAACATCGTTCGGAGAGCATCCAAAAGAAAGCTGATCCTATCTGGGCAAGGATAACATAGAAAGCATAACTAGTTGAGCAGTCATCTGTAGGGTACAAATGTATATAACTGTGTAGCTAAGTAAAACTGCCACTGTGTTGTAAGCAGCATCGAGGATTCGAGGAATAAGTGCAAGAGTCACTTCAACCATTTTAACGCTGGGTTAGCTGGAATTGGACTGGGGCAGAAGCTCTGAAACGTTTGGGGGAGTCCTTTCGTGGGCTTCTTTGGTCCAGAGGACGGATGAGTGGTGCGGCTTTCGATGGAGTGTGAGGTTGCGAGTCGTGTCGGGAGGCCCGCAGGAAGGCTTCCGCCTCGGAGGGGTCATGGAAAGTCAGTTGTTCGCCAGTAGAGGCTTTGAGGCGGAGAACTGCTGGAAAAGCCAGAGTGAATTTGATTTGCTGATTATAGAGTTCCGTGCAGACCTGCTGAAAAGCTTTCCTCTTTTTTGAGACCTCTATGGAGTAATCAGCAAATATGAGGACTCTTATTCCGTCAATTTGAAGTGAGCGGGTTTGTCTGAACTTTTGAAGAATGAGGGCCTTGTCAGAGTAGTTAAGGTATTTGGCAATTATTGGCCGGGGATTTTTGCGGTCAGAATTGAAAGCTCCCACGCGATGTGCCCTTTCCACTGTGCAGGGGCCCGAGAGGCCTAGGGCTTCCGGAATGCGCAGAGCGCAGAAATCTGAAATGGCAGAGTCCTGCAGCAATTCCGGGATACCTACGAATCGCAGGTTACTCCTCCTGGCCCTGTTCTCTAAATCATCCAACTTTTGGATGATGTATTGATTAGTCTTATCCTGGGCTTGCTCTGCGGCCTGTGCCTGGTATAACTCCTCTTCCACGCTGGATAGGCGGTGCTCCAGCTCATTGAGTCTGGTGCTGTGTTCCCCTAACTGGGACTTGATCTGGGCCATCCCTGCATTCACTGCCTTCTCCACAGATGCTGCTATCATGGGGGACAAGAGAGCAGCCACAGCCTGTGCTATGCGGTCTGTAGTGTTGTCACAAGGTGGCTGGGATGCTGAGGCATGAGGGGAGGTAGGAGGACTAGGGCAGCTGCTTACCTCCATCCCTGTCGGCGGTGGTGGTGGAGAAGGAGCCGTGTAGGCCAAGACCGGGGCCTCGATTTGCGGCTGGGCCGTCGGCGCCGTCAGGGCCGTTTGCGACCGCGCGCCGGATTTTTCCACAAATCGATCCATATAGAAGGCGGGGAGTGCCCTGAGGTGTAGGGGTGACCGTCGGGCGTCTCAGGCCGGTTTTATAGGCCGTTATGTTGCCGTGATGCGGGAGCCGAGGAGAGAAGCAGTCACTCCATGCGGCGCCGGAACCGGAAGCTGTTGGCCTGTAATCTTAAGTAGAGGTGTTTACTAGAGGCTTTATGGTTAAAATCAGTGTTGATTTTGTCCTTGTAGAGTAACAGCAGAAATTCCAGTTTGATCTGTGAGATTTTTGGGCAATGGGAAAAAGTCCAGTTTTTCAAGATGGATCTCCAGGCCACCAAGAGGCAGATCAGAATACAATCCTTGTGTTGAAATTTGGCGTTGGAAGACCACGTCAGGAGTTGCTTGTCCCAGTATCCAAAGATGAGAAGCAGAGGGTCTTTTGGGAGTTGTAGCATAGTAATCCCATGTATGAATGACATGACTTGGTCACAAAAGGTGGAGATGTATTTGCAGGTCCAGAAATGATGGGTTAAAGAAGGTCTTGGGTGGTGGCATAGAGGGTAGGAGGCGGATTGAGGATTGTTTTTTTTCCGATAGGAAGGGTATATAAGCACAATGAAGTATTTTTAGTTGTGTTTATCTCCAAGATTTGTTGGGAATCAACTGAAAAGTTTTGTTGTAGCCTTGCAGTATTTTGCCTAATATTTCTGCGTCCGGAAAGTCTCTGCCCCAGTTAGCTGCTGAGGAGGAGGCAATAGTAGGAGTGATGTTTCATATAAGGGGTTTGTAGATGTCTGAAATGGTATATGAACCTTCTTGGAGTAAACGGTCCATTATAGCTACTCAGAATCTTTTGCTCCCCTCTCTACATGAGGCACAAATGAAGCTGACACATTGCCAAAAATAGAAAGCATGGGAGAATTTCTCTGCTACGGCCGGAAGTCGTGAGGTAGTCCAGATTCCAGGTCACAAAGGGAAGAAAAGTTGGTGAGACCCTTTTGTTGCCATATGGAGAAAGTTTTGTGTTCCATCCCAGGGGGGAAACTGGGGTTGCCTTGGATTGGTAGATCTCTAGAGATGAATCGGGAGAGCTTCAAGCATTTTCTTACTCCCCTCCAGGTCATGGCTGTATCATGTAGAAGGAGATTATGTTGCAGGTCTGAAGGTATGTATTTCCATTTGTAGTGTAGGAGAGCCACCAAAAGAGTAGGGGTAGGCCATCAATGATTGAATAGGGTAGTTTGAATAGTGTGAAGCCTGCGATATCCAGACCTATTCTGAGAAGACAGACTAAATTAAATGTCCTGACACTGGGGAGACTGATACCCCCTTCGCTCCTGGGAAGATATTGTTTTGTTAGTGCAATGCGTGGTTGCTTTTTCTGCCAGATAAATTTTATAATGGCTCTATTCAACAGCTAAATATCTTTGTATTTTAGGAGTAATGGTATAGTTTGAAGTGGGTATAGTAGGCGGGCAAAGCTGACCATTTTTACTAAATTACATCTCCCCAAAAGCGAAAGAGGCAGATCCATCCAGTTTTCCAGTTCTTTGGGTGTATAGGGAAGAAGGCAATTTGCCTATCTTGATGCCTAAGTAGGTTATACGTGATTTGGCTACGGTGAAGGGCGAGTGGGAAGTCTAGAGGGGGTTTGGAGAAGAGCCTATGGGGAGAATTTTACTCTTATTATAGTTAATGTGAAGGCCAGAACAGGGTCTAAATTCTTTTTTATGGTGGTCATATCAGAGGTGGGGTTTGCTGAGAAAATAAGTACATCATCAGCAAAAAGGGAAATACATAACTCGTAATCACCGATATGTATCCCATTTGTAATGGGGCCTGCCCGGTTAGATATCTGGAGAGGGGTTCTAATGCCAGGTTGAAGAGCAGTGGTGAGAGGGGACAGCCTTGCCTCGTACCTTTGTAGAGGTGAAATTCTTCAATGAGGAGACCTGCCACCAACAGTCTGGCCGCGGGAGATGTGTACATAGAGTTTACAAGATGATTGAAAGAACCAGTAAAGCCCATTTTAGTTAGAACCATCAAACGCCAGCCGAAGCTGACATAATCAAAGCTTTCTGTGTGTCCAGAGTGATAATGGCAATATCTTTCCCTGGGTTACACGTGGCATGTTCTAGGACCATCATTACTTTACAGATATTTAATGTGGCTGTTCTCCCTTTTACAAAGCCTGACTGAGCGAGATGTATCAGAGAGGGGATAATGTTGGCTAGTCTGGTGGCAGAAATTTTTGGGAGGATCTTGATATCTAGATTTAAAAGTGATATAGACCTATAGGAGCCCGGCTCAATGGGAACGTTTCCCTTTTTTGAGAGTTGTTTGATGACGGCTTGATTCCCTGTGGGTAGGTAAGGGCCCCCTGTCCATATGTCGATATACACATTGAAGTGGGTAGGCTTCACTATTTTTTGTAGAGTTTTGTAGAATTCCCCTGTAAACCCATCGGGCCTGAGGGCAAATAATTGTGGAGATTTTAGACATAGATACAGTATAGGTGCATTTAAGGTCTCGAGATGAGCAGGAGTAACCGCCAGTAAGTGTAGTTTTATCTACACATTTTTGTGAGACAATTTTTATGAATAGGGTCAGGAGCATATAGGGGGGTATAGTATTGTAACATAACTTTTTGAATCTCCTGTGACATGGTTTTAATTGTGCCTGAGGTGTCTTGTAGGGAAGTGATATGTGTGGAACGGTTTGGGCCTTTGCATAGCCTTGCCAACATTTTGCCCACTTTGTTGCTGCATTTGTGTAGCATGACATCCATGTGAGCCCGTTTAGTCCGCCCTAAAGTGTCTACCCATGTGTCAAAAGCTCTCTTGGCTGCTTGGCACTCGGCTCTGTTTTCAAGGGATTCTAGGGTAGATAGGGAACGCTGGGCCAACCTGAGCTGAACGCTTGCTTTCCTATAACTAGCTAGGGTGTGTTTTTTATAGGAGGCAGCATAAGAAATGGATTCGAATACGCACCTTGGCTTTACTCCCGACGGCATCGGATCCCAACGCAGTACCCACCCAAAGCTTTTTTATACGGCGGAAGTCGGAGATGTCAGATGGGACTCTTGTATTAGAGCGATGTCAGTTTTTAGTCTCTTAAGATGGTGTAGTACTTTAAGTCTCCTAATGGGGGACCTAAGCTCTTTCACATTCCATGAGGTAACTTTCATGGGTGGAATACTTAGAGAAGGGTTTGGGCTGGTGTTGTAATGGCATAGGATTTTACCAGGGTGGGAGGAACTATAATGCTGACAGATATCGGTGCAAGTACCTTATGTGAGTCAACTATTGCCTGAGTGCCAGGCATGTGGATGATATAAAGGGTAAAAAATGGCGCTAATCAAAAATAAAAATTAAATGGATGAACCAGTCCAAAAAGTAGCAATTAATGTGAGATAGAGCACAAATGAAAATGGAAAGGAGAAAATTGTGCTGATAATAGCCCTGTTCCCCATTGAGAATTTTAGTTATGACGAAACGCGTCTGCTGAGGTACCTGCTGGCGTCACCACACCGTCTCGTCGAGGAGGACAGGAGCTTTGCTAGTAGCTGGCTAGTAGCCCGCCGGCTTGAAAATTTTATGTGAGATTTTAACATTTGTTTGTAAGTGTAACCCTTTTTACTTAATAAACCAAGTTTAGACAGTATCACACTATAGTTTATTATTCTCTCTGTGGGCTGAATGTAACTGATTCCCACGAGAACGGAATATATGTTTGACCACCGAGGGTCCCTTTCATCCATCCATACACCAGCCTCTGCTTGATTCTCGTCTGGTGAATATCTGTTCAGGTTTGCCATCTGGTAAGGAGACATTCTGTACGGTGGTGGTGCATGCTGTGATCCATCCAAAGGGTGCCTTTCATGGAAAAGATTAACTGCTAGATTTGCCTGTTAGTTGGTAAGGAGGCTCTCTATGCGGTGGCAGTGCACTCTTATGTGATTTACTCACCGGGTGTCTATATATGCTTATTTGAGTTTCCACATTGTAAGTGTAATATTTTTATTATCCATTCAATTGACCTGACAAAATTACGCTATGGTTATACAATTTCCTTTTTGGGTTGATTTTTAACTACCACCTGTGGAGTCAAAGATACCTGCACTTGGAGATCTTCCAACTATTAATTCTCTCCTTTCCATGTGGATGATAGTATAAGGTAAAGATGTACAAAATGGGAGAAGTTCTCGAGGGAAAATAACATAAGTAAACCATAATACAGAACACATTCATAGAACCAGCTTCCAGTAACCGACCCGCTTGATGATGCATGGGTTTTCCCATTTAGTTGGCGTGCTCAATTGCAGCAGGCTGGGGTCGTTAAAGAGAGAGGGAGTGAGCTGTATTCAGTGAGGCCTGGAGGAAACTTTGTAGAGAAAAAAACAGTAGGACAAATACAGGCCTAATGGCTAGTCAAGGCCGCTAAATGTAATAACAGTTGTAGCATACATTTACCCCTGTGGTAGTTGAGAAGAGCTCCATGTATCCAGAATCAGCGATGGGTGGAACAGTTATTTGAGCCAGAATATTTGAGGAGGTTGAGGGAGTCCTTCTGTGGGCTTTGTTAATCTAGAGGACGGGGAATCAGGGAAGCCCTGGAGGGGGAGTTTGAGTGTGATTCTAGATGTAGTGAACGCAGAAAGACTTCAGCCTTTGATGGGTCATGGAAGGAGAGCTGGTCCCCATTGGGCCCCTTGAGACGGAGGATGGCAGGAAAGAATTGAGTAAACTTTACTTGTTGCTGGTGAAGTCCCATGCAAATGTGTTGAAAAGCTTTCCCTTTCTTTCAGACTTCAATGGAGTAGTCCACAAAGACCTTAACTCCAACAATTTGTAGGGATCTGGACTGCCTGTATCTTTGCAGAATAGCGGCTTTTTCTGCATAGTTTAAATACTTGGCGATGATTGGGTGGGGGGATGCGCGGTCAGTGGCATATGTCCTAATGTGATGAGCTTGTTCCACTGTGCAAGGGACTGGTAGGCCTAGTGCTTCTGGAGTGCACCGGGTGCAAAATTCTGTGAGAGCTGATGCTTGCAAGGATTCTGGGATACCAACAAATCGCAGATTACTCAACCTATTTTCCAGGTCCTCCAGTTTCTGGATTATATATTGGTTCGTTTTATCCTGTGTCTGTTCCATGGCTTATGCCTGGTATAGTTCATCTTCTATATTTGAGAGCCAATGCTCGACTTTGTTTAGCCTGGAGGCATTTTCACCTAGCTCTTTTTTCATTTGCAACATCCCTGCATTTACAGCCTTTTCTACTGAGGATGGTATTGTGGGGGTTGGAAGCACAGCCACAGCTTTGGCAATGCAATCTGTGTTGCTGTCTCCCTGTTGCTGGGAGGGAGGAGCAGAGTGTGCACTCAGCTCCATCTCGGGTGCCTCCACCATATTAGAGGAGAGGGCCGAGACCGCGGTGTCTGGTACAGACTGGGCCGTTTTTCTCCAGGAAGCAGTCCATGAGTGTGGGGGAGACACCCGGAGGATCTGCGGGCAACGGTGGAGGTCCGGACAGGATTTTTATGCCGATTGTTGGTTGGTGCTGCAGGAGCTGTTATGAAGAAAAGCTATGCCATGCGGCGCCAGAACTGGAAGTCCATTTTAGCTTTTAATAGAATTGCACAAAGCTTTATTTTATAGTTGAGGTTACATTAGATGTAGTGACGCAGGGACTGATTCCCATTAACGCTCCATACTGTGGTTAGTAACTGATCCTTCCTCAGGCTACCAGACTACAAGGCAGGCTAGGGTTTTCTTAAGAGAAAAGGGATTTTAGACCCAGTTGGTTGCCGTTCGCCAATGGCCAACATGTGCCTCAACAACTAGTTTGCATATTCTCTCCTATTAACAAGTAGTGATGAGCCGAACACCCCCGGGTTCGGTTCGCACCAGAACCCGCGAACGGACCGAACGTTCGTACGAACATTAGAACCCTATTAAATACAATGGATGCGAACGTTCGAATTCTAAAGTGCTAATTATAACGACTATTATGCATGTTATTGTCCTAAAAAGGGTTTGGGAACCCGGGTTCTGCACCAGGGGACATGTATCAATGCAAAAAGAAGTTTTAAAAACGGTCGTTTTTCGGGAGCAGTCATTTTAATGATGCATAAAGTGAAAAAAAAAAGTCAAATATTCCTTTAAATATCGTACCTGGGGGGTGTCTAAAGTATGCCTGTGAAGTGCCACGTGTTTCCCGTGTTTAGAACTGTCCCTGCACAAAATGACACTTCTAAAGGAAAAAAAAGCCATTTAAAACTGCTTGCGGCTTTAATGTAATGTCTGGTCCCGGTAATATGGATGAAAATCTTTAAGAAAAATGGCATAGCTACCCCATGACCCCCCCCCCTACCCCAGCCCATTACCAGCCCCTTTGGGTCTTGTATGGATATTAAGGGGAACACCGCACACAAAATAAAAAAGGCCCTATATACTCTGAACAGCCGTATACAGGCGGTGCATACAAGACAGGGACTGTAGGTTTGTTCTTATGTAGAATGTGTTTGTAATTTTGAACAGGTACATTGTTTAAGTGTAGCTCCAGCCCAAAAATCTATTTTTAAACTTTTTGGAAAACATAGGTAAGGGTTATCACCCCTGTAACATTTGTTTTGCTGTCTGTGCCCCTGTTCAGAACATTTCACCTCACTTTCCGTCCCAATGACAACTGTTTTTGAAATGTGGTGTTTTTCTTGAAACAAGGATTGGTGATAAAGCATCAGTACAGAGGAGACACCTTTCTCCCATATTAATTCTTACAGGAGAGAATTTTCCTTCCTAGGGGTAGATTTCCTCTCACTTCCTGTTGTCTTCTTGCGTTTGCAAGTAGGAGTTGTTTGTAAGTTGGATGTTTGAAAGTAGGGACCTGCCGTATATACTCTGCAGAAATAGGCCCCTTAGTTGTTGGTGTTGGCACAACACTGTAAGCACTCACAGTTACTCTTGGTTGGTGCTGGAACGCCCTGCTGTCAACTATTATATCAGGAATTGTAATTACATATAATTGTTGAACAGTGGTAGTAAAAATTGGGCCTTTGATGGTGGTGCTGGTGCCACAACACTGTAAGCCCTGACAGTTACTCTTGGTGGGTGCAGCAATGGGCCCTGCTGTGAATTATTAGATCAAGAATTGTAATTGCATGCCCCTGTTGAACAGGGGCTGAAAAATTGGGCCTTTCGTGGTGGTGGTGGTGGTGGTGGTGTTGCCACAACACTGTAAGCCCTCAGAGTTACTCTTGGTGGGTGCAGGAATGGGCCCTGCTGTGAATTATTAGATCAAGAATTGTAATTACATGCCCCTTTTGAACAGGGGCTGAAAAATTGGGCCTTTCGTGGTGGTGGTGGTGGTGGCGTTGCCACAACACTGTAAGCCCTCAGAGTTACTCTTGGTGGGTGCAGCAATGGGCCCTGCTGTGAATTATTAGATCAAGAATTGTAATTACATGCCCCTGTTGAACAGGGGCTGAAAAATTGGGCCTTAGGCACTGGTGGCACAACACTGCAACCCCTCACAGATACTGTACTTGGAGCACAGCAATGAGCCCTGTTGCAAAGTATTGCTTCAAAAATTGTAATTACACGCCCCTGTTAAACAGGGGCTGAAAAATTGGGCCTTAGCCACTGGTGGCGGCACCCATAAACAAAAATGATCTTCCAAGCTATCATCATCAATCGTATCATTGAGGACTCGGAGGAGGAGGATAGCCAGTCAACATAACAGCACAGGCACTCAGCATCAGCATCAGTCTTGAAGGGATGTGACATGTTAAAATCAATTAGTCTGTTATATCAGCATCAGGTGTGTGGTAGCTGGTGGTGATCCAAGACTGGTTCATCTTGATGAAAGTCAGTCGATCAACCGAGTCGGTGGACAGGCGCACCCTGTGATCCGTGACAAATCCTCCAGCAGCACTGAATGTGCGTTCCGAAAGAACGCTGGATGCAGGACAGGCCAGTAGCTCAATTGCATACTGTGCAAGCTCTGGCCAGTGATCCATCCTCAAGACCCAGTAAGCCAGAGGATTTTCGGTGGGGAAGGTGTCCAAGTCTGACCTTGCCCCTAGATATTCCTGCACCATGTTTATCAGACGCTGGCGATGGTTGCTGGAACCGATCATACTTTGGGGCTGCGGACTAAAAAGAATTGTCTGAACGCATCGGTCAGACGGCCACCTTCCCCACCGCTCCTTCTTTGACTGGCCGAAGCCTCAGCAACTCGTTGTCCAGGACCAGGAGTTTGTAACCTCCCAGTCTCTGGGAACGCGTTGCACAGACCATTCTGCAAGGCCTCCCGGAGTTGTCTCATCCTCTGCTCCCTCTGCGACGGTAACATAAGGTCCGCAACCTTACCCTTGTACCGTGGATCAAGGAGAGTGGCCAGCCAGTAATGGTCCCTCTCCTTGATCCGAAGAATACGAGGATCCTTCCGCAGACTTTGCAGGATCAGGGAGGCCATGCAGCGTAGGTTTGCTGAGGCATTCGGTCCGGAGTCCTCTGGGTCACTAAGGACGACATGATCCGCAGCCACCTCCTCCCAGCCACGTACAAGTCCACTGGTTTCTTGGGACTGTAAATCATCCCTAAAAGACTGCTGCTGATGATGCTGAGTGCCAGCCTCCACCTCCATGCTGACACAATCCTCCTCCTCCTCCTCCTCCTCTTCCTGTGCGATGGGTGGGACAGAAGGAACACTGTCTGGGTAAAGGGGGCCTTGAGAGGCAAGGAAGTCCTCCTCTTCCTGCCTCTGTTCTGCCTCAAGTGCCCTGTCCATTATTCCACGCAGCGTGTGCTCCAACAGGTGGACAAGAGGTACAGTGTCACTGATGCATGCACTGTCACTGCTCACCATCCTCGTGGCCTCCTCAAATGGTGCCAGGACAGTGCATGCATCCCTGATCATGCCCCACTGGCGTGGAGAAAAAAAACAAGCTCCCCTGACCCTGTCCTGGTGCCGTAGTCGCACAGGTACTCATTGATGGCCCTCTGCTGCGTGTGCAGCCGCTGCAGCATGGCCAACGTTGAGTTCCACCTGGTGGGCATGTCACATATAAGGCGGTTCTTGGGCAGGTTCAACTCCTTTTGCAGCTCAGCCAGGCGAGCACTGGCATTATAAGATCTGCGGAAATGCACACAGACTTTCCTGGCCTGCCTCAGGACATCCTGTAAGCCCGGGTACCTGCCCAAGAACCGCTGCACCACCAGGTTAAGGACGTGAGCCACACAGGGCACATGGGTCAGTTGTCCCTGTCGGAGGGCGGAGAGGAGGTTGGTGCCATTGTCGCAAACCACCATTCCTGGCTTAAGCTGGCGTGGCGTCAACCACCTCTCGGCCTGGCCCTGCAGAGCAGACAGGACCTCTGCCCCAGTGTGGCTTCTGTCCCCCAAACACACCAGCGCAAGCACGGCATGGCATCTTTTTGCCTGCGTACTTGCGTAGCCCCTTGAACGGCTACGGAGCACCGCTGGTTCAGAGGACAAAGCACAGGAAGAGGCCATGGAGGAAGAAGAAGAGGAGGGGGTGGAGGAGAGAGGTGTGTCACAACCACTAGTAGCATTTTGTAGGCGTGGCGGTTGAACAACCTCCAACACTACTGCACCTTGTCCTGCATCCTTCCCAGCTGCCAAAAGAGTGACCCAATGGGCCGTGAAAGAAAGGTAACGTCCCTGTCCATGCCTGCTGGACCATGAGTCAGCGGTAATATGCACCTTACCGCTGACCGCCCTGTCCAGCGAGGCCAAGACATTGCCTTCCACATGCCGGTAGAGAGCCGGAATAGCCTTCCGTGAGAAAAAGTGGCGTTTGGGAACCTGCCACTGAGGAACAGCACATTGCACAAACTCACGGAAGGGGGCCGAGTCTACCAACTGAAAAGGCAGCAGTTGAAGCGCTAGCAATTTAGCCAAGCTAGCATTCAACCGCTGGGCATGTGGATGGCTGGGAGTGAACTTCTGTCGACGGTCCAGCAGCTGGGGCAGGGAAATTTGCCTGCTAGAATCGGACGTCGGTGTACTGCTAGCAGAGTGGCCGCAAGTACTTGGCTGTGACACACCTAATTCTACACCTTCATTCCTCTCAGTGCATGTTTCAGAGAGGACTGAAGTTATAGTGGGGTTGGAGATCCCAGCTGATGCATTGCAAGGAGAGGTCCGCTTTGTTCTTTGGTGTGGGTCTTTGAGGTAGGCTTGCCAACGAGCTGCATGGCAGGTCAACATATGTCTGGTCAGGCATGTGGTACCCAAGCGGCTGATGTTTTGGCCACGCGATATACGCTTGAGACATATGCTGCAAACAGCAGCTGTGCGATCTGATGCACTAGCCTCAAAAAAGGCCCACACCAAAGAACTTTTTTAATGACGGGCAGAGGCAGCGCCCTGCACAGGCGGAGCTCTGCGGTGTGATTCCGTCGGTGTACTGCCCTTACGCTGGCCACCAAAGGGCATCCTGCCTCGTTGGAGATGTGCCTCCTCCTCATCCTCCTCCTCCTCCTCTCTCCTATTAGGCACCCACGTGGAGTCAGTGACCTCATCATCCCCTCCCTCCTCATCACTGGAGCCAATCTGGCAGTATGCTGCAGCTGCTGGAACATGACTGCCAGATTGGTGTCCTTCTTGAGCATCCCCTCTGTCTGCTCTCACGCTACTGCCTTCCTGTAGCTGGGTTTCATCATCAGACCCTTCGAAACGCTGGGCATCCTCATGGAGCATGTACCCAACACTGTGCTCAAACAGTTCGGGGGACTCCTCAGGAGGAGGACATGGTGGGTCTAGGGAAGGAGTGACTGATGATGAGTCTGACATTGATACCAGGGAAGAGGACGCTTTGGCAGCTGCTTTGCCAGTACCCTGAGCCTGGGTGAGAGAGGATGAGGAGGAGGAGGAGGGCTTGGTCATCCACTCTACCAAGTCTTCGGCATGATGTGGCTCAACATGTCCAGCTGCCGAAAAGAAGGACAAGCGTGTCCCATGGCCATGTGCTGATGACAATGCACCGCGTCCACGACCAGCACTGTTGCCCCCAGACACAGAGCCTGCTTGCCCTCTTTTATTGCCTCCTGACTGTCTGCCTCTCCTTGTTTGCCTTCCAGACATTCTAATGGATGGCCTGCAGGGAGATGGGAAAAAAGCAATAAGGGCTACCTTCAGGTGTCCTTCTCTGTCCCTTTACTTAAGGATTTCTAAATATGATTCAGGATGATTGCTTTCGCACAGAATAGCACAATGACAATTTCCCTGACTGTCCAAAAAACAAGGATTTCAAAGATGGTTGATGAGGAATGCTTTAGCACAGTATAGCACGAGGAGAATTTCCCTCACTGTCCTTCCCTGTCCCTAGAAACAAGGATTAGCACAGTAAAACACACTGACACTCTCCCTACCTATAGTTTTCTGTCCCTAGAAAAAATGTTTTTTTAAAGATGGTTGATGATCAATGCTTTAGCACAGTATAGCACAAGGAGAATTTCCCTCACTGTCCTTCCCTGTCCCTAGAAACAAGGATTAGCACAGTGAAACACACTGACACTCTCCCTACCTATAGTTTTCTGTCCCTAGAAAAAATGTTTTTTTAAAGATGGTTGATGATCAATGCTTTAGCACAGTATAGCACAAGGAGAATTTCCCTCACTGTCCTTCCCTGTCCCTAGAAACAAGGATTAGCACAGTAAAACACACTGACACTCTCCCTACCTATAGTTTTCTGTCCCTAGAAAAAATGTTTTTTTAAAGATGGTTGATGATCAATGCTTTAGCACAGTATAGCACAAGGAGAATTTCCCTCACTGTCCTTCCCTGTCCCTAGAAACAAGGATTAGCACAGTGAAACACACTGACACTCTCCCTACCTATAGTTTTCTGTCCCTAGAAAAAATGTTTTTTTAAAGATGGTTGATGATCAATGCTTTAGCACAGTATAGCACAAGGAGAATTTCCCTCACTGTCCTTCCCTGTCCCTAGAAACAAGGATTAGCACAGTAAAACACACTGACACTCTCCCTACCTATAGTTTTCTGTCCCTAGAAAAAATGTTTTTTTAAAGATGGTTGATGATCAATGCTTTAGCACAGTATAGCACAAGGAGAATTTCCCTCACTGTCCTTCCCTGTCCCTAGAAACAAGGATTAGCACAGTGAAACACACTGACACTCTCCCTACCTATAGTTTTCTGTCCCTAGAAAAAATGTTTTTTAAAGATGGTTGATGATCAATGCTTTAGCACAGTATAGCACAAGGAGAATTTCCCTCACTGTCCTTCCCTGTCCCTAGAAACAAGGATTAGCACAGTAAAACACACTGACACTCTCCCTACCTATAGTTTTCTGTCCCTAGAAAAAATGTTTTTTTAAAGATGGTTGATGATCAATGCTTTAGCACAGTATAGCACAAGGAGAATTTCCCTCACTGTCCTTCCCTGTCCCTAGAAACAAGGATTAGCACAGTAAAACACACTGACACTCTCCCTACCTATAGTTTTCTGTCCCTAGAAAAAATGTTTTTTTAAAGATGGTTGATGATCAATGCTTTAGCACAGTTTAGCACAAGGAGAATTTCCCTCACTGTCCTTCCCTGTCCCTAGAAACAAGGATTAGCACAGTAAAACACACTGACACTCTCCCTACCTATAGTTTTCTGTCCCTAGAAAAAATGTTTTTTTAAAGATGGTTGATGATCAATGCTTTAGCACAGTATAGCACAAGGAGAATTTCCCTCACTGTCCTTCCCTGTCCCTAGAAACAAGGATTAGCACAGTGAAACACACTGACACTCTCCCTACCTATAGTTTTCTGTCCCTAGAAAAAATGTTTTTTTAAAGATGGTTGATGATCAATGCTTTAGCACAGTATAGCACAAGGAGAATTTCCCTCACTGTCCTTCCCTGTCCCTAGAAACAAGGATTAGCACAGTGAAACACACTGACACTCTCCCTACCTATAGTTTTCTGTCCCTAGAAAAAATGTTTTTTTAAAGATGGTTGATGATCAATGCTTTAGCACAGTATAGCACAAGGAGAATTTCCCTCACTGTCCTTCCCTGTCCCTAGAAACAAGGATTAGCACAGTGAAACACACTGACACTCTCCCTACCTATAGTTTTCTGTCCCTAGAAAAAATGTTTTTTTAAAGATGGTTGATGATCAATGCTTTAGCACAGTATAGCACAAGGAGAATTTCCCTCACTGTCCTTCCCTGTCCCTAGAAACAAGGATTAGCACAGTAAAACACACTGACACTCTCCCTACCTATAGTTTTCTGTCCCTAGAAAAAATGTTTTTTTAAAGATGGTTGATGATCAATGCTTTAGCACAGTATAGCACAAGGAGAATTTCCCTCACTGTCCTTCCCTGTCCCTAGAAACAAGGATTAGCACAGTAAAACACACTGACACTCTCCCTACCTATAGTTTTCTGTCCCTAGAAAAAATGTTTTTTTAAAGATGGTTGATGATCAATGCTTTAGCACAGTATAGCACAAGGAGAATTTCCCTCACTGTCCTTCCCTGTCCCTAGAAACAAGGATTAGCACAGTGAAACACACTGACACTCTCCCTACCTATAGTTTTCTGTCCCTAGAAAAAATGTTTTTTTAAAGATGGTTGATGATCAATGCTTTAGCACAGTATAGCACAAGGAGAATTTCCCTCACTGTCCTTCCCTGTCCCTAGAAACAAGGATTAGCACAGTAAAACACACTGACACTCTCCCTACCTATAGTTTTCTGTCCCTAGAAAAAAAGTTTTTTTAAAGATGGTTGATGATCAATGCTTTAGCACAGTATAGCACAAGGAGAATTTCCCTCACTGTCCTTCCCTGTCCCTAGAAACAAGGATTAGCACAGTAAAACACACTGACACTCTCCCTACCTATAGTTTTCTGTCCCTAGAAAAAATGTTTTTTTAAAGATGGTTGATGATCAATGCTTTAGCACAGTATAGCACAAGGAGAATTTCCCTCACTGTCCTTCCCTGTCCCTAGAAACAAGGATTAGCACAGTAAAACACACTGACACTCTCCCTACCTATAGTTTTCTGTCCCTAGAAAAAATGTTTTTTTAAAGATGGTTGATGATCAATGCTTTAGCACAGTATAGCACAAGGAGAATTTCCCTCACTGTCCTTCCCTGTCCCTAGAAACAAGGATTAGCACAGTAAAACACACTGACACTCTCCCTACCTATAGTTTTCTGTCCCTAGAAAAAATGTTTTTTTAAAGATGGTTGATGATCAATGCTTTAGCACAGTATAGCACAAGGAGAATTTCCCTCACTGTCCTTCCCTGTCCCTAGAAACAAGGATTAGCACAGTAAAACACACTGACACTCTCCCTACCTATAGTTTTCTGTCCCTAGAAAAAATGTTTTTTTAAAGATGATTGATGATCAATGCTTTAGCACAGTGTAGCACAAGGAGAATTTCCCTCACTGTCCTTCCCTGTCCCTACAAACAAGGATTAGCACAGTAAAACACACTGACACTCTCCCTACCTATCCTTCTCTTTCCCTAAACTAAAGGAATCCAGGTTAAGCAAGAAAAAAAAATGTCACTGTCCCTGCCTATGCTTCTCTTTCCCTGCTCCGGAACACACTACACTAGGCCGCCGTGCTGGCGGCCTTTTATAGTGTGTGGCGTGTACTAAACACCCTCAGCAATAATTGGCCACAGGCATCCTGCCTGTGGCCAATCATTGCTCTCCTCGCTGCCGGCGCTGTGATTGGCCAAGCATGCGGGGTCACAGTGCATGCTTGGCCAATCACAGCGCCTGGATGACACTGCGATGGCGTAGTGCATTGTGGGCCGTTCGCGTCACTCGAATTAGGCGCGAACGGCCCAAATCGTTCGATCTTCGTCGAACGATCGAACAGCCGATGTTCGAGTCGAACGTATGTTCGACTCGAACACCGAGCTCATCCCTATTAACAAGAAGCTTCAAACCAATAACTATGGATTTACTGCTAAAGTAGAACCTTTCTGGGATGTTCAGTAGCAGTGCTGTTGTCTTTATAATAAAGTTTGTTAAAGCTACAATTTAAAAAAATAACAATCATGACATTTTGATTTAGTATATTAAAATATACAATTCCAAATATTATATCCATATATATATATAATATATATATGGTCTATGGTTTTTATGGTCTGACTAATGGTGGACACCGTATATCATGCACCTCATCCCAAAATTAGTTCATTAAGGAGCAGCAGAGAAGAAACGGGACTATAATGGTGCTTATTAAATTAAGAGTTGAACACAATGGAAGACCCATGCATCTTTTGGTAAAAAAGTATACAAAGATTTTATTAATTCATTATACAAAAGTTAATAAAAAAGGAGCATTGTCACTAGGTCGGTTTTTGCAACAGGATGATTCCAAAATGGTGGTCGCATCAAATGAGGGCCGAGAATGTCATACAGGTCCCAACATGTTTCGCCCTTGGGGCTTCGTCAGGGGAGGTATGTCTCGGCCGTTTAATGTGGTAGCCAGCTAATAAATATAGAAAAAACATTAGGATTACCATTTAGAGGCAACAATCATAATAATTTGTTTTAAGATTGGAGGCCCACCTGTTGGCAGGTCCACAGATGAAAGAAAAAGACAACTTACCACCAGAGGATCTAATGTCCCTAAATGGAATTAAGAGAAGAGAACAGGAGGACCGCAGCAGGAGGCACCCCACGGGACTGGGGTGGAGGGAACCACCCTAACGGCAGCAGGAATCAAATCCCAAGCAACAAATCACCTATCGTGACTGTGTCGTGATCAATGTCATTGCCTGGGTCACCTGCTGGTGGTGCTATTGCTTTCAGCACCAAAGGGTGCAGTTCTGGTGGCCACCAGCGGGTGTCTCCCATTAGTCTGGAGCCGACATCATCTCCTGCAATCAGTCGTCGCCTGAGACTGATTGCAGGAGGTGTGTATAAATACCCAGCAGACGCTCAAGCATTTTCTCTGGTATTGTCTTGGAACCCAGACCTGTATTCCTGAACCTTGTGACCTGTTATCCTGTACCTTTTGTCCTGTGTTCCTGAACTCTGCATCCATCCCTGGTCCATGCCTCTGTACCTTGTGACTTTATTATCCTGTACCTTGTGTCCTGTATTCCTGAACCCTGCATCCATCCCGGGACCCCTGTCTTGCAGACTCATCCCTTTCTCCTGTTATCCCTTCCAGCTCCCTGTTCAATCAGACTTATCTCTCGTGTATGACCCTGGCTTGATTGCGTTTCTGCTTAAATCTCAAACCTGTATTTACGTTTGGTGTAGGGAGTTGTTTGGTGTGTCACTGTGGTTGTTGCTGGTAGGCTTGTGCAATTCGTTTCGTAACGAATCGAAATTCGTCCGAATTTAGCAACTTTCGGACATTCGGAAGCATTTGAATTTCCGAACAAAGCAATTACGAATAAAACCGAATCCAAAATAAATTATACCGCAAAATAGTGAATGCCCGAATGTCTTCGGCATAATTCGTTATGAAAAAAGTTACGAATGTAAGAATCCATTCGAAGCACAATAACACTCACTCTGCTCTCTGCTTATTCCTCACCATGCTGAACTCCCTCTCAAAATGGTGTACAGGGGCGGAGGCTATAGCCGCATGAAAAAACGAAAGTAAAATACGAGATTTCGAATCCATTCGAAGCACAATAACACTCTGCTCTGCTCTCTGCTTCTCCCTCACCGTGCTGAACCCTCTCAAAATGGTGTACAGGGGCGGAGCCTATAGCCGCATGTAAAAAACGAAAGTAAAATACGAGATTTCGAATCGTTACAAATAACCGCTATGTATTTGGAAAAGTACAAATCCATTCGAAGCACATTAGGCATAATAGGAAGCGTCGTTGTGAGAGAGACACGGAAAATTACGAATCAATGAACCCAAAAAAAGTTACGAAAGTAGGAGATGTGTCCAGAATCAACGAAAAACAACGTACTCTACCGAAAGTACGAATTATAAAGCAACAAAAAATTCAACGAAAAATGTCGCTTGCGAAAATACGAATTAGTCCGAACACGAAAAATCCCGTCTAGCAAAATTACGAATGATTACGAATCAACAGGACCGGAAAGAAACGAACCGAAACGGAACGAATTTTTCCGTTGTGCACAAGAAGCGAACCGAAACGGAACAAATTTTGTCGTTGTGCACAAGTCTAGTTGCTGGTTGCCTTATTGTTTATGAATTATCCTTTCAATAAATCCATATATATATTTACTTACCTTGTGCATAATTCCTTTAGTGCAGCCCACTGATCTGCGTACCCTGTGCTGGATACCGCGCCAGGCATCCGTGACAGAATACCAGAGCCATACAAGCAGATTGGCTGCACTTGGGAATTGGGTCTGGGCACTGGCTATTGCTAAAGAAATGCAGCTTGAAGATATTCTGTATTTGTCGCTCCTGACAACAGACGACAAGGAATTTTGTTCTCAGACATTAAGTGAACACACTAGAGAGCAGTTGCTGGAATACATCCGCCTAGCTCACGTTTTTGTGGATCAGGGCAGGTTCCTGTTTGAGGACGTGCAGCCATTGATTTGGATCTGTACAGAGTTGGCCCTGTCGGATGCCTCTAGTGAAGATCATGACTATACACAGCCTCTTAATGCAGCTCAGGTACAGTCCTTAGTGTGGCTGTTGTGAGATGACTCAGCCTTTTTCCGTGAGCAGTACTTAACTTGTCCTAAACAGGTGCTTGCAGCATGTATTGAGTCAGTGCAATCTCTGGTCAGACAAGCAGTGTGCAAACCTGACTTTATGCAACCATTACTACAGGCCTGGTCACGTTTATTGTAATCAGCCCCTGTCAGCTTCCAACCACCCATTTCTGTGTCTAGACACCAGCCTGCTGGGATGTCTGCATCTCCTTTACCCCCAACTACCACAGTGGCCAACCAATACACCCTGTTACCAATGAAATACCAGTACCCTGTTTCCCCCTTCTGCACTTACCCTGCCTTTAACCCTCCTGCTTCTTCTCGGCTGCCTCCATTAGTTCCCCTAAGACCCCCTTCAAGATCTGCACCCTCTGCTTCACCATCCTTCCGCTTTTCGCCTCTACTAGCTGGATCCATCACCTACAGCCCTGTATCCATATACAAATCTTCAGTGGCAAAACCAAAGAAAAGACGGAAGATCTTTCCAACCCACATGATCCTGCCAGTAACCCAGCCTGTTTCCACACCAGCCAATCTATTGCGGCCTGTTTCCACATCAGCCGACCTGTTGCGGCCTGTTTCCACACCAGCCGACCTGTTGCGGCCTGTTTCCACACCAGCCGACCTGTTGCGGCCTGTTTCCACACCAGCCGACCTGTTGCATCCTGTTTCCACACCAGCTGACCTGTTGAAGCCTGCCTCCACACCTGCCGATCCGCTCCAGCCTTCCTCCACACCAGCCGATCCGCTCCAGCCTTCCTCCACACCAGCCGATCCGCTCCAGCCTTCCTCCACACCAGCCGATCCGCTCCAGCCTTCCTCCACACCAACCGATCCGCTCCAGCCTGCCTCCACACCAGCAGATCCGCTCCAGCCTGCTTCCACACCAGCCGACCTATTCCAGCCTGTTTCCACACCAGCAGACCTGTTTCAGCCTGGAGTTTCGGTGCCCGTCACCCAGCCTGGAGTTTCGGTGCCTGTCACCCAGCCTGGAGTTTCGGTGCCCGTCACCCAGCCTGACGTTTCGCTGCCCATCACCCAGCCTGACGTTTCGCTGCCCGTGACCCAGCCTGACGTTTCGCTGCCCGTGACCCAGCCTGACGTTTCGCTGCCCGTCACCCAGCCTGACGTTTCGGTGCTCGTCTCCCATGGATGACCAGGCAGGATCACTTCACTGGGCATACATTTTCTCCTATATGAACGCCCAGGGCCCTCTTGGGATTCTATTCCAAGTGTGGCCCGACTTTTGTCTCTGCCCATCCCCGCTCCTCCGGCTTCTCCCAAGTGGATGACTATCCAGCCCATGAAGCTTCTGTTTCTTCCTCTACTGCGTTGGTCCATCTATTGCCGGAGATGCGGGCTTCACCGTTGCCTAGGAACGCTTCATCGCTCCTAATTTCCATTCTGTCAAGCCACTCCTCTCGGCCCTCCCACCTTCTGGCATTATGGTCCTTGTAGTAAGGCTGTCTTTCAGGGATCGGGCGCATGCGCACAGACATCCTCACGTCTGCGCTCGGCTGGTGACGTCAGATGCCAGCCGAGTGGTGACTGTTTAAAAGCTGGCAGCTCAGGCATGTAGATCTGCCAGAGCTTTGGGGTTGACCTGATGTTTATGATATATATGTATAAGGTATGGATCTGTGGCTTTGTATGCCCACACTCTATCTTTCTACCTAGCTATTTCATGGATCTACCTGCTTTGGGTATCTTTTCCATTAAATGCTCTAATGAACACTTTAAACTATTCACATTGTTTTCCTTATATCCCTATTTTTCAGTATATCACAACCTGATTTACTATTCTCCTAATTTTATGGTGTTCTGTGGAGTATTGTGTAATTATTCTTACTTTATCGCTTTTAACATTCAGTTTCTGACGAAAAATAAGAGTTACGGTCCTTTTCCAAGACTCTATTATAAGCCCTTTTAAGTACCGAGTGACTATACCCCCTACTTTTTAGACGACTATATAAATCGTCCGCAACTTTCTTGAAGTCAGTATCACGACTACAGTTTTGCTTAATGCGTAGGTACTGACTATAAGGTATACTGTTCACAAGGGGTGCAGGGTGGGAACTGGAGGAATGTAAAATAGTGTTCCCTGCAGAGGGCTTTCTATAAAGAGAAGAGTTGATAACTCCTTCACTGTCTAAATGTTTCAATAGGTCAAGAAAACTTATCTCGGTTTGGCTACAAGCCATGGTGAACTTTAAATTAAACTCATTTGTAGAGATAATATTCATGAATTGCTCAAGTTTACATCTACTGCCCGACCAGAATAAAAGTACATCATCAATATACCTGTACCAAGATATGATCTTATCCAGGTATGGTAACAGGTCCTTGCGAGCAAATAAATTCCTCTCCCACCCCCCCCAGGTACAAGTTGGCATACGACGGGGCACACCTTGTCCCCTTCGCAACCCCCTGCGCCTGGAGGTAGTGGGAGAGTCCAAACATAAAGACGTTGTGGGTAAGTATAAACCTGAGCAAATCATTAACAAAGGAGTTATAATTAGCAGAGTCTGGTCCTCTCTCCTGCAGATGACTCTTTATGACATTGACCCCTTTATTATGAGGGATAGCGTTGTATAGTCCCTCGATATCCAAGGCCACTAGCCAAGTATTCACTGGAAGAGTAATACCCTCAATGATCTTCAAAAGGTCTATATTATCTTTAACATAGGAAGATAGAGCAACAACATGGGGATGTAAATAATCATCAACTAAAGAACTGGCATTTTCAGTCAAACTTAAACAGCCTGATATGATTGGACCACCAGGCGGTTTGGTAAGAGATTTATGGATCTTCAGCAAGGCATACAAAGTGGGTACCTTAGGGTCCTTTACATTAAGAAAGTTCCATGTATTTTGGCCAATTGTGCCTCTCTGATAGGCCCTAAGGATGATCGAACGGTATTCCTTAACAAAGTTTTCAATCACAGTTTGGGAGATAGAATGGTACCAGATACTGTTGGACAATCCTTACACATACCTTCATATTGCACGGTGTCCATAATAATGAGGTTTCCCCCTTTATCGCCTGGCTTAATAATGATACCTTTGTTATTTTGGAGTGATCTGTGTGTTGCGTTTGTTAAAAATATGATTTTTATTATATTAATCAGACATAGGATACATGGCACAATTTTACAATAGTGAGTTGGTCAGATTACTGTCAGTCTTTTGGTTTGAGTAGATTTCTCAAACAAATGCTGTTTTCATAAAATGGGGTTAGATACCATTGTTGTATTCAACAGGCTAATGTCTCTATAGCTACAGTAAACAAGTAAGACATTACTTGTTTGAGATTTATTTCAGCTCTCAAACTGAAAGAATGACTGTTAGATTACTGACAGATTTGGTTTGAGTAGACAATAGGTAGATAGCATTGTTGTATTCAACAGTCCATTGTTTCTACAGCTACAGTAAATAGGTATGTTTTCTGTTGTTTGGTAACTCAGCCTGACACATAAAAGCAGGCATAAGCTAGGAAACACACACACACATCATGTTGCTGTAAGATAAGAAGAAGCCACTCATCATAAGAAGAAGATGCCTGGTCACCAGCAATGGAGAACATGAACATAGCGTAATCGAAGTTAAGTAACCTTTAAATGTATTTGTACTGTTATAGACCATAGGCTGTTCATTTGCTAGGCATTTTGCTTGTTATAGAGATCTGTCAGTCTTGTATTGTATTCCTAAGATTGTAATAGTTTTGTATGTACAGCATCTTTGTGTAGTAAAAGCACATTTACACACTGCAGAAGTCTCAGCTTCCTTGTTATACCACAGAGTAACCTTGCTAGATAGACGCAAGCAAAACAATCTGACAGCCTCTTTTTGTTTTTTTGTTAGATTGGTTTTTCCATGGAAATCAAAGTAAATTTTTTCAATCTCCTTGGACGTTTGTTGCACAAATGCCCAGATGTTGGGATTGGTATGGAGCAACGGGAACATTCGTGATTTGGGTTTAAAAGAGGCAGGTGGGGGAAAGGACACACCAGTTACAGACACCCCTGTTAAGGTGGACAGCCAAGGGGTGTCATCATCGGTGTGGCCCTCCTCCCACAAGGCCATCAAATCCTCCAAAGCCTGATACTCATCCATATTAGCCTTAAGAGTGATTGGATCAGACTGCAAAAATGGATCATCAGATTGTTTATTAAAAAGGACCTTGTAAAGCATTCTACGAGCAAAGAGATGAATATCTTTGATAACATGAAATTTGTCAATGTGAGAGTCAGGGCAAAAAGATAATCCTAATTTTAGAACCAGTGTCTCTTCCTCAGAGAGTTTATATGAGGAGAGATTAATAATCTCCATCTCAGTGTTAGTTGGCTTTAATCATCTAGAACAACTATTTCTTATTGACCACATAATATCAAAATCATTTGGAAGGAACAGTTTTGTAGGTTGTCTTCCCAGATTTTTTTCAGGGTATCATCAGTTTTTTGTAGATTATGGAAATCTGGATTTGTAGTCCCCATGGGACAATTTTATTTTCAACATACTGTGAGGGGGTTAGCTCGGCCGCGGGTGTGTGTGACCCCCGAGATGGGCTCCCCACACAAAAACAGGCCCAGCAAACGGTGGTTGTGGTTTTCAAAATCAAAAAGGTGCGGTTTATTTTCTATTTACAGTGACAAAACACAGCAAAGCAAAAGAAACATAAACAAAATAAATCCTGGTCAACTTGACCTCTGACTAAACATACAGGTTTCCTAACTAACAACTGGGATCAGCCTAGTGCTGTCCTAGTCCCTAAGTCCCTGGTTTTAAATGTCCAAGCAAATAGCCACACAGGCTTTGTCTCACCGCACAGGGGTTCACTCTCCCTAGACAGTCCACACAGGTCTGGTTCCAGGCATGAGCTAACATCTAATGAAGCTGGGAGTTCTTATAGAGGCCTAAATGAGCTGACAAGCTTCAGCTGGTCTCATCAACTCCCTGTCTGTACGACGCCCCACACTCTCCCTAGAGGTATGAGTCATCCATGAGCCCACTAGCCTTATACAACTCTCCACCTAGTTGTATAAGTCTGCGTAAAGCCTGAATCTGGGCGAAATATATCTACCCCCCTGGATGCAACCAGGTGACTTTACCTTCCTGCTGTCACAATACCTTTCAAATAATTTTTTATGCCAAAATATACAGACTTTTTTCTCCAGAACTCTCTGTAGTCTCAAAAAGGCCCGATCAAAATCCTGATCAGAAATCTCAGTGGTGTTACGAGACTGCTGGATTTTGGCCATGAATCCCTCCCATGCCTCTCCACAGAAGGAGGCTATAGTAAAGAAGTAGAGAAAATTGGAAGGTAAGCAAAAAGGGAGGAAAGAAGAGGAAAAAAAGGGGGAAAGAGACAACAGGAGACTGGACAAGAGAAAGGGATAGAGCTAGGAATGAATAAAAGAGAAATAGAAGAAAATTATATGACTGAATATATTTCCTCTATTGTGAATCGGTATGAGACACAGTCTTCAAAAATAGTCAAACAATCAATATATTACAAAAAAATTTAAAATATATTTACATGGAGTGTTCCATTGTATTAAATCAAGAAATCGGATGTGTCGACCATAGGCAGACCAAAGAAGTAGCGTGTATTTAAACACTGTATTGTAGGTCTAAGGTTTTTATGGTCTGACTAATGGTGGACACCGTATATCAAGCACCTCATCCCAAAATTAGTTAATTAAGGAGCAGCAGAGAAGAAACGGGACTATAATGGTGCTTATTAAATTAAGAGTTGAACACAATGGAAGACCCATGCATCTTTTGGTAAAAAAGTACACAAAGATTTTATTAATTCATTATACAAAAGTTAATAAAAAAGGAGCATTGTCACTAGGTCGGTTTCTGCAACAGGATGATTCCAAAATGGTGGTTGCATCAAATGAGGGCGGAGAATGTCATACAGGTCCCAACATGTTTCGCCATTGGGGCTTCATCAGGGGAGGTATGTCTCGGCCGTTTAATGTGGTAGTCAACTAATGAATATAGAAAAAACATAAGGATTACCATTTAGAGGCAACAATCATAATAATTTGTTTTAAGATTGGAGGCCCACCTGTTGGCAGGTCCACAGATGAAAGAAAAAGACAACTTACCACCAGAGGATCTACTTCCCTAAATGGAATTAAGAGAATAGAAAAGGGGGACCACAGCAGGAGGCACTGCACGGGACTGGGGTGGAGGGAACTACCCTGACGGCAGCAGGAATCAAATCCCAAGCAACCAATCACCTATAGTGACTGCTTAGAAGACCTGGCCAAGAGAGAAAATTCCCATCAAAATAGCGCAACCAACAGAGTATTTTATAAAGACATATATAAAAACAGGTTTAATATTAAAACCAACAAAAGATAACCCTTCTAAAAAGAAAAGGGGTGAAAACTGCTGGTGCAATATTAGCATAACATTTTTTCACAAAGTTGCAAAGTTAGACAGGGAAACCATCAAGGTACTTACTTAAAAGCAATTGTAGCTATAGTACATAGAAAGAGGGGGGCGCCTGTAAAGACAGTAGCACAAGAGATCCACAGAGGGCCTTGTAGAAATCTGAATGATAAGGCACTAAGTCCAGAGAGAACCTGTTCAAAAATGCTCTGAAAACAGAGTAATGAGAGAAATAATGAATATAATACATTTTAAAAGGTATAATTAATAATAGACTAATTATTGCAAGAAAATAAATGTGGTTTAAATGTGCTACTGATCGTTTATTGAATGAAATAGAAAAAACATGCTAGTATATCATAAATATTATAACAATACAGCATGCTAATTAATGGCATATCAAAAAAAGGCGGGATATAGCAATTGCACAACCCCCTGTTGATAAATGCATGATCAGACAGACCAAGAACACTTAGACTGAAGAATTATCATCATCACAGTCAGGTTGTGATATACTGAAAAATAGGGATATAAGGAAAACAATTTGAATAGTTTAAATTGTTCATTAGAGCATTTAATGGAAAAGATACCCAAAGCGGATAGTAGGAACAAAGATCCATGAAAGAGCTAGATAGAAAGATAGAGTGTGGGCATACAAAGCCACAGATCCATACCTTGTACATATATATCATAAACATCAGGTCAACCCCAAAGCTCTGGCAGATCTACATGCCTGAGCCGCCAGCTTTTAAACAGTCACCACTCGGCTGGCGTCTGACGTCACCAGCCGAGCGCTGACGTGAGGATGTCTGTGCGCATGCGCCCGATCCCCGGAAGACAGCCTTACTACAAGGACCATAAGGCCAGACGGTAGGAGGGCCGAGAGGAGTGGCTTGACTGTGACAGAATGGAAATTAGGAGCGATGAAGTGTTCCTAGGCAACGGTGAAGCCCGCATCTCCGGCAATAGATGGACCAATGCGGTAGAGGACGAAACAGAAGCTTCATGGGCTGGATGATCATCCACTTGGGAGAAGCCAGAGGAGCAGGGATGGGCAGAGACAAAAGTCGGGCCACATTTGCGATAGAATCCCAAGAGGGCCCTGGGCATCCATATAGGAGAAAATGTATGCCCAGTGAAGTGATCCTGCCTGGTCATCCATGGGGAGTCCCCCATCTCAATTAAGACCCCTGATGGTAATGCCCCAACGATCACAGAGACGGAAACAAATAACTACAATAAAAATAATATATATACCTTTGAAGGCTGGCCGCAGGCTAGCCTGTATTTGTAGGAGGAGTCTGAGGGCTATTTATCTCTCCTCCTCTGACTGATCCTGCGTCGGCTAGTTTCTGGGTTACTTTCGGTTTGGCAGAGTGGTGGTCGGCTGCAGCAGTCTCAAGGCGGTTTCTCTCTGGGTGCTCACACCGAGCATCTTGGAGGATGGGGCTGCCCATCCAGGCATCCATCTACCTCCCTGGTTCAGACCAGTATCTTAGAGTGGGGGTCGCCCACCCGCCCGCTTATCCGTTATCCACATACTGCTCCTGTACACATGCAGGCAGCAAAGGGGTTGCCTACCGTCCGTTTCTCCGGTGCCTGTTCGGCAGCTTTAGGGGGGGGGGCAATTCTCCCGGTACGCCAGGTGTCATGCCCACTCATTTACTCACCTCTACTTCCGGACGCACACCGGAATCATTTGCAGGGCTGACCGCTCGTCGACCCGCTCCTCCTCCCGGGATCACACTGAGAGGGGGTCCCCCTCTGTCCACCCTCCCACTCCTCCAGGCACACTCTGAGACAGGGGGGCCGTCCATCCACCCTCCCACTCCTCCAGGCACACTCTGAGAGAGGGGGGCCGTCCGTCCACCCTCCCACTCTTCTGGGCACACGCTGGCTTCATGAGGGGGGTCGCCACCCACTCCGCCGGGCTCACGCTGTCATGTCGGTCATCAAGTAGCTAGCCGGGCAGTTTGGGGGCATAGGCGTCAGTGAGGAGAGGGGGTTTAGCTGTTGTCCTGGCTTGGATGGGGGGGACTGCTTGCAGCGCTGCAGGGTTGGCCGTTGCATCCACCCCTTAGTCCAGGGTTATCCCATCCTCAGCAGTGCCAGTGAGGACATGTTTGGCTGGATGTGTCCTGGCATGGCTCTGCGGGCCAGGGGTGCAAGCCAGCTGAGACTTGCTTGTCAGATGCAGTCTACCTGGGGTCACAGAGCCAGGGGAGGGGGGATGCTGTCCAGCAGATGGGGGGCCAATTGGTGGGGTAGATCCACTCCTTGGTCTTTCGTGTTTCATGCCTCACATAGTTTCTGTCATAGCGGTTCTGTCTTTAGCGTGTTGTGTTCAGTGGCCTGTCTTTAGCGTGCTTCTGTCATATCGTGTTTCTGTCATAGCGTGTTTCTGCCATAGCGTGTTTCTGTCATAGCGTGTTCAGTAGCAGTGCTGTTGTCTTTATAATAAAGTTTGTTAAAGCTACAATTTAAAAAAAATAACAATCACAACATTTTGATTTAGTATATTAAAATAAACAATTCCAAATATTATATATATATATATATATATATATATATATATATATATACACATATATATATACACACACACACGCACACATTTTGCATTTTGCCATGATTTTTTTTCCTTTTAATATGTTTACAGCTTAGAATTCAAAGACTGTAGTTGGATCAGCAGTGTATCACAGTGAAGCTGTTTCTATGGATACAGACACAGTTAACCCAAGTTCATTTTTCAAACCAGACAGGTGCACTTTGAAAATAGTTTTGATTTTAAATAATAACCCAATAAAAATATGTTCTTTTCTGAAAAAATATGTTTTAATTTCATGCTTTTATAAATGTGGCATTGTATTAGATTCTATTTTTACTTAAACTATACTTTTTCCAAAAGCTTTGGTATAACATTTTTCATAAACACATTAACTTTAGTATTTTTCTGACCTCTTTTAACTGTTTAAATAGTGATTTTGTAATGTCGATTGAAAATGCCTTTGATCCATGTTATTAATAACAATAAATAAGCAGTTTAATTAAGTTCAGTATTTAATTCATGCATATGTATATTTCAGGTGCTAAATGGACTTGTACGGTTCATTAATCTGCGCCAAGTGTCCCATGCTAACTATTTGGAATCAATGACTAGGGATGAGCTTCGAGTTCGAGTCAAACTCATGTTCGACTCGAACATTGCCTGTTCGCCCGTTCGCCGAACAGCGAACAAATTGGGGTGTTCGCGGCAAATTTGAAAAGTCTATGGGAGAAATCTAAAGTGCTAATTATAAAGGCTTATATGCAAGTTATTGTCATAAAAAGTGTTTGGGGACCCGGGTCCTGCCCCAGGGGACATGTATCAATGCAAAAAAAAGTTTTAAAAACTGCAGTTTTTTTTGGGAGCAGTGATTTTAATAATGCTTAAAGTGAAAAAATAAAAGTGAAATATTCCTTTAAATTTCGTACATGGGGGGTGTGTATAATACGCATGTAAAGTGACGCTTGTTTCCCATGCTTAGAACTGTCCCTGCACAAAATGTAATTTCTGAAGGAAAAAAAGTCATTTAAAACTCACTCGCAGCTATTAATGAATTGTCGGCTCCTGGCAATACATAGAAAAGTCATTGATAAAAAAGAAAAACAAAAGCGTGGGGGTCCCCCCAAATTCAATTACCAGGCCCTTCAGGTCTGGTATAGATATTAAGGGGAACACCGCCGCAAATAAAAAAAAAAATGCGTGCGGTTCCCCCCAAATATCCATACCAGGCCCTTCAGATCTGGCATGGATTTTAAGGGGAACTCCACCCCAAATAAAAAAAAAATGGCGTGGAGTCCCCCCAAAAATCCATACCAGACCCTTATCCGAGCATGCAACCATGCAGGCCGCAGGAAAAGAGGGGGGACGAGAGAGCGCCCCCCCCCCTCCTGAACCGTACCAGGCCACATGCCCTCAACATAGGGAGGATGTCCCCATGTTGATGGGGACAAGGGCCTCATCCCCACAACCCTTGCCCGGGGGTTGTGGGGGTCTGTGGGCGGGGGGCTTATCGGAATCTGGAAGACCCCTTTAACAAAGGGGACCCCCAGATCCCGCCCGCCCCATGTGAATTGGTAAGGGGTACATTGTACCCCTACCATTTCACGAAAAAAGTGTAACAAAAATGTAAAAAAAAACACACAAACACCTTGGAAAAGTCCTTTTATTAAAAAAAAAAAAAAACATTCCAGCGATGAAATCCAGTGTCCCGCGGCGATCCGATGTCCAGCGCTGTCCGTGGTTGGCTGAGCCTGAGCGGACCTGATGGGGAACTTCCTCCGCAGTCTATTAAATGTATAGACCCGCCCCTTCTAAAGTTCCCCATCAGGTCCGCTCAGCCAATGACTAGGTGTAAGGCTAAGCGGACCAGATGCGGAACGTGAGAAGGGGCGGGTCTATTCATGTATTACACAGTGAAGGAAGTTCCCCATCAGGCCAATGACGTAGGCGGGGTCTGACATACCGAGGGGGCGGACCTGATGGGGAACTTCCTTCACTGTGTAATACATGAATAGACCCGCCCCTTCCGCATCTGGTCTGCTTAGCCTTACACCTAGTCATTGGCTGAGCGGACCTGATGGTGAACTTTAGAAGGGGTGGGTCTATACATTTAATAGACTGCGGAGGAAGTTCCCCATCAGGTCCGCTCAGGCTCAGCCAATGACGGACAGCGCTGGACATCGGATCGCCGCGGGACACTGGATTTCATCGCTGAAATGTTTTTTTTTTCTTTTTCTTTTTTTTTTGTTTTTTTTTTAATAAAGGACTTTTCCAAGGTGTTTGTGTGTTTTTTTTTGTTTTTTTTTACACTTTCTTCGTGAAATGGTAGGGTACAATGTACCCCTTACCAATTCACATAGGGGGGGGCGGAATTTGTTAAAGGGGTCTTCCAGGTTCTGATAAGCCCCCCGCCTGCAGACCCCCACAACCACCGGGCAAGGGTTGTGGGGATGAGGCCCTTGTCCCCATCAACATGGGGACATCCTCCCCATGTTGAGGGTATGTGGCCTGGTACGGTTCAGGAGGGAGGGGGGGCCGTTCTCTCGTCCCCCCTCTTTTCCTGTGGCCTGCCAGGTTGCATGCTCGGATAAGGGTCTGGTATAGATTTTTGGGGGGACTTCACGCCATTTGTTTTTTAATTTGGGGTGGAGTTCCCATTAAAATCCATGCCAGATCTGAAGGGCCTGGCATGGATATTTGGGGGGAACCGCACGCATTTTTTTTTTAAATTTGTTGTGGGGTTCCCCTTAATATCTATACCAGACCTGAAGGGCCTGGTAATTGAATTTGGGGGAAACCTCACGCTTTTTTTTTTTTTTATCAATGACTTTTCTATTGCCGGGAGCCGACAATTCATTAATAGCTGTGAGTGAGTTTTAAATGACTTTTTTTCCTTCAAAAATGACATTTTGTGCAGGGACAGTTCTAAGCACGGGAAACAAGCGCCACTTCACATGCATATCATATACACCCCCCATGTACGAAATTTAAAGGAAAATTTCACTTTTATTTTTTCATTTTAAGCATTATTAAAATCACTGCTCCCGTAAAAACGTAAATTTTTAAAACATTTTTTTGCATTGATACATGTCCCCTGGGGCAGAACCCGGGTCCCCAAACACTTTTTAGGACAATAACTTGCATATAAGCCTTTATAATTAGCACTTTAGATTTCGAACGTTCGAGTCCATTGTATTTAATAGGGTTCTAAAGTTCACGCGAACATTCTGTCTGTTCGCAGGTTCTGGTGCGAACCGAACAGGGGGGTGTTCGGCTCATCCCTGTCAATGACCTTTACGTTACCAATGATAAGCAAAAATCAGGCATTCTTCTTGCTTTGCAGCTAAATGGAGCACAAGATGAAAACTGCTCAGTCCGAGGGATATTTTTAATCTGACTAAAGTGCATTGAACTAGCCAAGGGGGATGCGGGTGATACTGGCAACATTTTCTCCATCCCTGTGATTTAAGTACCTAAACAAGGAAGTTCTATGTGTTCTCATGTGGTCCTGTCCCAAAACAGTAGCTATAGTATTTCCTTATTTGGTGTGTGGGAATTTTAATATCCTGCATTGCATGTGACTCCTAACTCCTACTTACTTGCCGACATGTTAATAATTGATTGGATTGATTTTCTCAGCATTTTCTCTTAGTGGTAATCCAGTTCAGATGAATCAGTACGGTCATCAATATTCAAAGCATAGAATGATGTTCCCTTGAATGACAGAAGGGAGAACATTTACTAAAACTAAAGCACACATAATCTGGTGCAGCTGTGCATTGTAACCAACCAGCTTCTAACTTCAGCTTGTTCCATTAAGCTTTGACAATAAGCCGCTGTTCACATTGATGTGGGTTTCATGTGATTTGACAGGTCCAAATTGCATGGCAAGTCTCACCCTATTGTAGGCAATGGAACTGTTAAAATAAATGCAACATCGACTTTGCGGTGTCACACCCATTTGTAAAAGAAGTTCCTGCACTATTTTTTGGTTATTTTAGGTGCCACTTGCATAGACATATGTACATGAAGCCCCACAGATGTCAGCCAAATCACACATGAAGTAGCACTGACATGCAGCTTTGAAATTGTGAGATTTCAAGTGTGGCTAAAACCTAGAAACTGATTGGTTACTATGCACAGGTGCACTACATTTTGTGTGCTTCAGTTTTAGTAATGTAACGTTTGTATGGATTTACACTGTATTTATGGTGATAGCTAGTTTAGTTATTTGCTGTCCATGGTCCTGAAATACTAATCCAATGTTGTATTTCCTTGGTTTGATTTACAAAGCTGTGTACATTTTAATTTTTTTTCTTCTTTTAGGATTAAAATATATTGCTCCAAGAGATACAGACCAAGCACACTAAGTGCACATACTGGTGGTGTCCATACAAAAAGAGGGCTACATTGATATGGACCTATACAAACTTCAGAATTTAACGCTTCAATATAGGACAAACTACCAATTACCAATGTTTATTCATCAGCGGTTCCCCAAGAAGTAATGCAAAAGTAAAGAGGTTATAGTATATGTAACTTTCTTGCCACTCCAAAGTAATTAGTTGCTATACTTCCATCTTGAACTGTTAATTAAGTGATCTCTTTGGACTGCTTACCGATGCACCATTGTTCAATAATTTGTAAACTTGAGGAGCGTGTCTAGTAGTTGAGGAATATGGCCATGTTAGGGTGCCACTTTGCACCATCACAACAAGCCATAGCAGACAGCAGGGGTGATGATCGCTCAGCAATGGCAATTTTACCCCTCCTTCAGCACAAGAAACCTGGGGGATGTCTTGAAAAATAAAAGGAGTGAGGGAGACCAGGGAAAATTACGACTTTTTCCTGCCATCGCTCTGATATTGTAGTCAAGATAGCAGTGGCAGGTCTCGTGTCTCAAATCAGCCACTTGCTAGCTGAAGGTGATGCATTAATAGGGCATACAGAGAAGACAAACTGTTTACGGGGCATTAAAGGCTCTACATCCCAGGCTCCCTTTCCCACAAGCAAAAGCCAGACTCAGATTCACTCAGCCTGTCAGCACTAATGCAGAGGTGGGCACACCTGATTTAACCCTTGATGACACAAGAGAATTTCAGGACTCCATTCTAGCTTTTCAAATTTTAAACCAGCTAGTTCTAGATACAACTTTAAAAGATATACTATTCTCTCAATGGAGCTCTATTCACTCTGATATCATGACATTGATTCACCAGTTTAACTGCTTCCTCCCCAGCCACTGTACATATACAGCCAAGCCGGACAAGCGTCATTCTGGAAGGATGTACCTGTAAGTCTTAGCTGTTTGGCGTTCATGTGGGGCCTTGAGGCCACACAGTTGTGTTATCTGTGATCGCTGTGTCCACCAGACACAGCAGATCTCATATTGTGGTTAGTGATGAGCCGAACACCCCCGGGTTCGGTTCGCACCAGAACCCGCGAACGGACCGAAAGTTCGTACGAACATTAGAACCCTATTAAATACAATGGATGCGAACGTTCGAATTCTAAAGTGCTAATTATAACAACTATTATGCATGTTATTGTCCTAAAAAGGGTTTGGGAACCCGGGTTCTGCACCAGGGGACATGTATCAATGCAAAAAGAAGTTTTAAAAACGGTCGTTTTTCGGGAGCAGTCATTTTAATGATGCATAAAGTGAAAAAAAAAAGTCAAATATTCCTTTAAATATCGTACCTGGGGGGTGTCTAAAGTATGCCTGTGAAGTGCCACGTGTTTCCCGTGTTTAGAACTGTCCCTGCACAAAATGACACTTCTAAAGGAAAAAAAAGCCATTTAAAACTTCTTGCGGCTTTAATGTAATGTCTGGTCCCGGTAATATGGATGAAAATCTTTAAGAAAAATGGCATAGCTACCCCATGACCCCCCCCCTACCCCAGCCCATTACCAGCCCCTTTGGGTCTTGTATGGATATTAAGGGGAACCCCGCACATAAAAAAAAAAGGCCCTATATACTCTGAACAGCCGTATACAGGCGGTGCATACAAGACAGGGACTGTAGGTTTGTTCTTATGTAGAATGTGTTTGTAATTTTGAACAGGTACATTGTTGAACTGTAGCTCCAGCCCAAAGATCTATTTTTAAACTTTTTGGGAAACATAGGTAAGGGTTATCACCCCTGTAACATTTGTTTTGCTGTCTGTGCCCCTGTTCAGAACATTTCACCTCACTTTCCGTCCCAATGACAACTGTTTTTGAAATGTGGTGTTTTTCTTGAAACAAGGATTGCTGATAAAGCATCAGTACAGAGGAGACACCTTTCTCCCATATTTATTCTTACAGGAGAGAATTTTCCTTCCTAGGGGTAGATTTCCTCTCACTTCCTGTTGTCTTCTTTCGTTTGCAAGTAGGAGTCGTTTGTAAGTTGGATGTTTGAAAGTAGGGACCTGCCGTATATACTCTGCAGAAATAGGCCCCTTAGTTGTTGGTGTTGGCACAACACTGTAAGCACTCACAGTTACTCTTGGTTGGTGCTGGAACGCCCTGCTGTCAACTATTATATCAGGAATTTTAATGACATATAATTGTTGAACAGTGGTAGTAAAAATTGGGGCTTTGATGGTGGTGCTGGTGCCACAACACTGTAAGCCCTGACAGTTACTCTTGGTGGGTGCAGCAATGGGCCCTGCTGTGAATTATTAGATCAAGAATTGTAATTGCATGCCCCTGTTGAACAGGGGCTGAAAAATTGGGCCTTTCGTGGTGGTGGTGGTGGTGTTGCCACAACACTGTAAGCCCTCAGAGTTACTCTTGGTGGGTGCAGGAATGGGCCCTGCTGTGAATTATTAGATCAAGAATTGTAATTACATGCCCCTTTTGAACAGGGGCTGAAAAATTGGGCCTTTCGTGGTGGTGGTGGTGGTGGCGTTGCCACAACACTGTAAGCCCTCAGACTTACTCTTGGTGGGTGCAGGAATGGGCCCTGCTGTGAATTATTACATCAAGAATTGTAATTGCATGCCCCTGTTGAACAGGGGCTGAAAAATTGGGCCTTAGGCACTGGTGGCACAACACTACAACCCCTCACAGATACTGTACTTGGAGCACAGCAATGAGCCCTGTTGCAAAGTATTGCTTCAAAAATTGTAATGACACGCCCCTGTTAAACAGGGGCTGAAAAATTGGGCCTTAGGCACTGGTGGCACAACACTACAACCCCTCACAGATACTGTACTTGGAGCACAGCAATGAGCCCTATGGCAAATTATTGCTAAAAAAATTGTAAGTACACGCCCCTGTAAAACAGGGGCTGAAAAATTGGGCCTTAGCCACTGGTGGCGGCACCCATAAACAAAAATGATCTTCCAAGCTATCATCATCAATCGTATCATTGAGGACTCGGAGGAGGAGGATAACCAGTCAACATAACAGCACAGGCACTCAGCATCAGCATCAGTCTTGAAGGGACATGACATGTTAAAATCAATTAGTCTGTTATATCAGCATCAGGTGTGTGGTAGCTGGTGGTGATCCAAGACTGGTTCATCTTGATGAAAGTCAGTCGATCAACCGAGTCGGTGGACAGGCGCACCCTGTGATCCGTGACAAATCCTCCAGCAGCACTGAATGTGCGTTCCGAAAGAACGCTGGATGCAGGACAGGCCAGTAGCTCAATTGCATACTGTGCAAGCTCTGGCCAGTGATCCATCCTCAAGACCCAGTAAGCCAGAGGATTTTCGGTGGGGAAGGTGTCCAAGTCTGACCTTGCCCCTAGATATTCCTGCACCATGTTTATCAGACGCTGGCGATAGTTGCTGGAACCAATCATACTTTGGGGCTGCGGACTAAAGAATTGTCTGAACGCATCGGTCAGACGGCCACCTTCCCCACCGCTCCTTCTTTGACTGGCCGAAGCCTCAGCAACTCGTTGTCCTGGACCAGGAGTTTGTAACCTCCCAGTCTCTGGGAACGCGTTGCACAGACCTTTCTGCAAGGCCTCCCGGAGTTGTCTCATCCTCTGCTCCCTCTGCGACGGTAACATAAGGTCCGCAACCTTACCCTTGTACCGTGGATCAAGGAGAGTGGCCAGCCAGTAATGGTCCCTCTCCTTGATCCGAAGAATACGAGGATCCTTCCGCAGACTTTGCAGGATCAGGGAGGCCATGCAGCGTAGGTTTGCTGAGGCATTCGCTCCGGAGTCCTCTGGGTCACTAAGGACGACATGATCCGCAGTCACCTCCTCCCAGCCACGTACAAGTCCACTGGTTTCTTGGGACTGTAAATCATCCCTAAAAGACTGCTGCTGATGATGCTGAGTGCCAGCCTCCACCTCCATGCTGACACAATCCTCCTCCTCCTCCTCCTCCTCTTCCTCTTCCTGTGCGATGGGTGGGACAGAAGGAACACTGTCTGGGTAAAGGGGGCCTTGAGAGGCAAGGAAGTCCTCCTCTTCCTGCCTCTGTTCTGCCTCAAGTGCCCTGTCCATTATTCCACGCAGCGTGTGCTCCAACAGGTGGACAAGAGGTACAGTGTCACTGATGCATGCACTGTCACTGCTCACCATCCTCGTGGCCTCCTCAAATGGTGCCAGGACAGTGCATGCATCCCTGATCATGCCCCACTGGCGTGGAGAAAAAAAACCAAGCTCCCCTGACCCTGTCCTGGTGCCGTAGTCGCACAGGTACTCATTGATGGCCCTCTGCTGCGTGTGCAGCCGCTGCAGCATGGCCAACGTTGAGTTCCACCTGGTGGGCATGTCACATATAAGGCGGTTCTTGGGCAGGTTCAACTCCTTTTGCAGCTCAGCCAGGCGAGCACTGGCATTATAAGATCTGCGGAAATGCACACAGACTTTCCTGGCCTGCCTCAGGACATCCTGTAAGCCCGGGTACCTGCCCAAGAACCGCTGCACCACCAGGTTAAGGACGTGAGCCACACAGGGCACATGGGTCAGTTGTCCCTGTCGGAGGGCGGAGAGGAGGTTGGTGCCATTGTCGCAAACCACCATTCCTGGCTTAAGCTGGCGTGGCGTCAACCACCTCTCGGCCTGGCCCTGCAGAGCAGACAGGACCTCTGCCCCAGTGTGGCTTCTGTCCCCCAAACACACCAGCGCAAGCACGGCATGGCATCTTTTTGCTTGCGTACTTGCGTAGCCCCGTGAACGGCTACGGAGCACCGCTGGTTCATAGGACAAACCACAGGAAGAGGCCATGGAGGAAGAAGAAGAGGAGGGGGTGGAGGAGAGAGGTGTGTCACAACCAGTAGTAGCATTTTGGAGGCGTGGCGGTGTGACAACCTCCAACACTACTGCACCTTGTCCTGCATCCTTCCCAGCTGCCAAAAGAGTGACCCAATGGGCCGTGAAAGAAAGGTAACGTCCCTGTCCATGCCTGCTGGACCATGAGTCAGCGGTAATATGCACCTTACCGCTGACCGCCCTGTCCAGCGAGGCCAAGACATTGCCTTCCACATGCCGGTAGAGAGCCGGAATAGCCTTCCGTGAGAAAAAGTGGCGTTTGGGAACCTGCCACTGAGGAACCGCACATTGCACAAACTCACGGAAGGGGGCCGAGTCTACCAACTGAAAAGGCAGCAGTTGAAGCGCTAGCAATTTAGCCAAGCTAGCATTCAACCGCTGGGCATGTGGATGGCTGGGAGTGAACTTCTTTCGACGGTCCAGCAGCTGGGGCAGGGAAATTTGCCTGCTAGAATCGGACGTCGGTGTACTGCTAGCAGAGTGGCCGCAAGTACTTGGCTGTGACACACCTAATTCTACACCTTCATTCCTCTCAGTGCATGTTTCAGAGAGGACTGAAGTTATAGTGGGGTTGGAGATCCCAGCTGATGCGGTGCAAGGAGAGGTCCGCTTTGTTCTTTGGTGTGGGTCTTTGAGGTAGGCTTGCCAACGAGCTGCATGGCAGGTCAACATATGTCAGGTCAGGCATGTGGTACCCAAGCGGCTGATGTTTTGGCCACGCGATATACGCTTGAGACATATGTTGCAAACAGCAGCTGTGCGATCTGATGCACTAGCCTCAAAAAAGGCCCACACCAAGGAACTTTTTGAATGACGGGCAGAGGCAGCGCCCTGCACAGGCGGAGCTCTGCGGTGTGATTCCGTCGGTGTACTGCCCTTACGCTGGCCACCAAAGGGCATCCTGTCTCGTTGGAGATGTGCCTCCTCCTCATCCTCCTCCTCCTCTCTCCTATTAGGCACCCACGTGGAGTCAGTGACCTCATAATCCCCTCCCTCCTCATCACTGGAGCCAATCTGGCAGTATGCTGCAGCTGCTGGAACATGACTGCCAGATTGGTGTCCTTCTTGAGCATCCCCTCTGTCTGCTCTCACCCTACTGCCTTCCTGTAGCTGGGTTTCATCATCAGACCCTTCGAAACGCTGGGCATCCTCCTGGAGCATGTACCCAACACTGTGCTCAAACAGTTCGGGGGACTCCTCAGGAGGAGGACATGGTGGGTCTAGGGAAGGAGTGACTGATGATGAGTCTGACATTGATACCAGGGAAGAGGACGCTTTGGCAGCTGCTTTGCCAGTACCCTGAGCCTGGGTGAGAGAGGATGAGGAGGAGGAGGAGGGCTTGGTCATCCACTCTACCAAGTCTTCGGCATGATGTGGCTCAACATGTCCAGCTGCGGAAAAGAAGGACAAGCGTGTCCCATGGCCATGTGCTGATGACAATGCACCGCATCCACGACCAGCACTGTTGCCCCCAGACACAGAGCCTGCTTGCCCTCTTTTATTGCCTCCTGACTGTCTGCCTCTCCTTGTTTGCCTTCCAGACATTCTAATAGATGGCCTGCAGGGAGATGGGAAAAAAGCAATAAGGGCTACCTTCAGGTGTCCTTCTCTGTCCCTTGAAACAAGGACTTGCACAGTGAAAGAAACTGACACTCTCCCTACCTACAGTTTTCTGTCCCTAGAAAAAATGTTTTTTTTAAGCACAATATAGCACAAGGAGAATTCACTCACTGTCCTTCCAGGTCCCTAGAAACAAGGACTTGCACAGTGAAAGAAACTGACACTCTCCCTACCTACAGTTTTCTGTCCCTAGAAAAAATGTTTTTTTTAAGCACAATATAGCACAAGGAGAATTCACTCACTGTCCTTCCAGGTCCCTAGAAACAAGGACTTGCACAGTGAAAGAAACTGACACTCTCCCTACCTACAGTTTTCTGTCCCTAGAAAAAATGTTTTTTTTAAGCACAATATAGTGTGACAGCAGGAAGGTAAAGTCACCTGGTTGCATCCAGGGGGGTAGATATATTTCGCCCAGATTCAGGCTTTACGCCGACTTATACAACTAGGTGGAGAGTTGTATAAGCCCAGCTAAGGCTAGTGGGCTCATGGATGACTCATACCTCTAGGGAGAGGGCTGGGCGTCGTGCAGGCAGGGAGTTGATGAGGCCAGCTGAAGCCTGTCAGTTCGTTTAAGGCCTCTATAAAAACTCCCAGATTCATTAGGTGTTAGCTCATGCCTGGACCCAGACCTGTGTGGACTGTCTAGGGAGAGTGAACCCCTGTGCGGTGAGACAAAGCCTGTGTGGCTATTTGCTTGGACATTTAAAACCAGGGACTTAGGGACTAGGACAGCACTAGGCTGATCCCAGTTGTTAGTTAGGAAACCTGTATGTTTAGTCAGAGGTCAAGTTGACCAGGATTTATTTTGTTTATGTTTCTTTTGGCTTTGCTGTGTTTTGTCACTGTAAATAGAAAATAAACCGCACCTTTTTTTTGATTTTGAAAACCACAACCTCCGTTTGCTGGTCCTGTTTTTGTGTGGGGAGCCCATCCCGGGGGTCACACACACCCGCTGCCGAGCTAACCCCCTCACAGTTGGTGGAGAATACAGGCAGTTTTTTTTTAAGCCAGCATGGAGGAGATACTGAAGCAGCTGGCTCTAGCAAATGCCAATCAACAGCAGACAAATGCAGGTTTGCAAAAGAGCCTTGCAGCTCAACAACAGAACTTCGCAGCCCAGCAGCAAGCTCATCAACAGAGCCTTGCAGCCCAGCAGCAAGCTCACCAACAGAGTCTGGAAGCTCAGCAACAAGCCCAGCAGCAATCTGAGGCCCGCTTCATAGACCTGTTACAGAAGCAAGAGCAGAGACTACAACAAATGGAAGCAGTAATGCAGCAACGTCCGCAGACCAGTGAGGAAAGCCGTCCCACTAATACCGCGTCCTTTGGGGTGAGTCGTTTATTGACAAAAATGACTGGAGAGGATGATCCAGAGGTATTTTTGACCTCATTTGAAAGGACTGCTGAAAGAGAAAAGTGGCCTGAGGAGCAGTGGGCTGGACTGGTGGCTCCTCTGTTAACTGGTGAATCGCAGAAGGCTTACTATGACCTAGAGCCTGACCAAGCAAAAGACTATGTGATGCTAAAAGCTGAAATATTGGCAAGGCTGGGTGTCACCCAGGCTGTCCGGGCTCAGCGTGTGCATAACTGGACTTTCCAGCTTGGAAAACCCCCCAGGTCTCAAATGTATGATCTCATTCACCTGAGCAGAAAGTGGCTACAGCCAGAGACTTTGTCCGCACCAAAGATTGTGGAACGTGTTGTAATGGATCGGTTTTTGAGAGCTCTTCCTACTGCCATCCAAAAGTGGGTAAGCCATGGAGACCCAGAGACGGCCGATGGTCTTGTGGATCGTGTGGAGAAATACTTGGCTACAGAGAACCTGACGGCCTCTTCCAGAGACACTCGGACTTTCCACCCTAAGACCAGACCATCCCCAGGGGCGGATAAGAGGATTCCAAGGGGTGAGGGTGGAGAGAGTGAGAGGATGGGAGCTCTACCCCAAGTTTGGCGAGAACAGCCTGGGAAATCAGCGGCTCAAGAGGCGGCAAGAAGGATCGTTTGCTACCGCTGCCGGCAAGCGGGACATATTGCAGCCAATTGCCCGGTTGTGGAGGAACCCATGCAGTGTGACTTTCTGACGGGCAGACGTCAGTCGCTGTGTGCGACAGTCGCATGCACTGCCATTCGAGGAACTGAGAAACATTTATGCAAAATGTGTGTTAATGGTAGAAATGTTGTGGTATTGCTGGATTCAGGTAGCCTTGTGACCCTGATAAAGGCTGAGTTAGTTAAAACAGAGGTCTCTGGGAATAGCAAGGTAGCTGTTATTTGTGTGCATGGGGACACCCGAGAGTATCCAGTGACTACAGTGTGTTTCAAGACCCCCAAAGGTACCCTCTCTCATCCAGTGGGCTTAGTATCTCAGTTACCGCATGACGCCATTGTGGGAAGGGATTTTCCGAAGTTCTGGGAACTGTGGGATGATCCTGAGCCCCCCACTGGTGCCCCTATGTACCAGGAATGTGATAGCCAGAACTCCCCTGAGAGTGGTGAGGACTCTCCGGAATGTCCCTTATCAGTATTGGCAGGGGAGACTCAAGAAACTGGAGAGGAGCCCACCTCCTCAGACGAAAACCTACCGTCTGTGGAGTTTTCTGATCTTGAGGTTCACAGGGAAAACTTTGCCACAGAACAGTTGAAA